>JAZKJV010004695.1:0-600000 GCA_037367405.1 Ottelia alismoides
TCAACGATTCAAACTCCCAACCAATGGCTAGACGTGGATGAGCAGTCATAGGGCTACATTTCTCGAGAAGAGGCCGACCTCATTCGGTGAAAGGATCGCCCTCCAAAAAGCCGTGAAGTCCAAGAAAAATACAGTTCTGACATGTACAGACCTTGGTCAGAGAGCTGACCAAGGTCAACCAAGGGCTGAAGCTGGTTGGTCCACGTGGACCAACCAGAAAAACCTTGGAAAAAATGTTTTATTAATTCGTTTTAAAAAAGAAAACAAATTAATTAAATCTTGGTTATAAAATAAAAAATGTTTAAAATTTTATAAATTATTTTATTATGATTTTTAATTATTTTTATGAAGTATATTTTTACAAGTTTGCATTTATACCCTTATATAAGTATATTATTCAATGTATTGTATTCTTTTATTTTTATTGAGTATATTTAATTTATTTATTTTTTATTATTATTTTATAAAATTATAAAATACTTTTATGTACATAAATATATTTTTATTTTATTTTTCTGATTTATTTTGTATATTTAATAAAATACAAGTATGTGTTGTATAGGTATATGTGTAGGTAATGTATCTATGTCTTTTATTTTTAAGTATTTTATTTTTGTTTTTATTTAGGTTTTTATTCTTCTTTTAATGTACATAATTATTATAAGTATTATTTACAACATTATAAAATATATAACATTATAAAATAATAAATAAATAATAAATTGAATATTTTAATATGTACAAGTATACAATGAGGGTCCAAAAGTCAACTTTCAAACCGTAGCTCCGCCAAATGCGAAACCACCGCCATTAATTAGCTTATTTTCTTCTATATACAATTAAAGGTGAGTTTGATGCATTTGGAGTTGTCGTTTGTGAGATACGGGTCTGGGAAGTTGGGACTCTGGATTTTTATTCAGACCATAACTTTTTATATGTATATTATTTTTCTGTGAAATCAATTTTGTATTTTTCTTTATAAAATTATCTACAACTTTCATGTACAAAGTTTCTTTATTTGATGTATAAAAAGTGGAACCACAAATAGGTCCCAAAATGAATAAAGAATGAATAGAATGTATAGGTATTTTATCTGTATTTTGGCCCTTATCTCCCCCTACTTTATTCCTTGTCGACCTATTCATCAAGATGCCTAGGTCTCGGGGTTTCGGGTCATAAAATATTTACAATATTTTATTCTTTTTCTTTTCTTTTCTTTATTCTATAATTTTGGCTTTAAAAACCGCATTTTATACAATATTTACACACATATGCATGAATGCTAAAATGCCTATATTAAGCCTATTTACACGCATTTACTAGGGTTTTTTAAGGCCAAAATGATAGAATAAAGATGATGAAACGTAGATTCATCATCCCCCTATACTTGCCTTTGCTAGTCCCTAGCAAACACTTATGCAATAAGTGCAGAAAAGAAAAACAAAGAAAAGAAAAAGAAGAAAGATGGATTAAGTTTAACTATCAAACTTGTCTTCGCAAAATCAAAGTTTGGAGCTTAAGTCGGACCTTTGGAATTTTAGTGCGGGCGGAACCTTATTGAGAACCGAATTTGAAATCCAACAGTCTTCGAGAATCCAAAACTCTGTCCAAGTCTCCTCAATAGCCAGGTCAGAAATATCTCAATTCATACGCAAACTCTTACGACTATGAGTCTGACTTGTACAGTGTAAGTGATGGTGGCTCTCCCCAACTAGAATGACAAAGAGACTGACTTCTCCAGTACGACAACCCAATGATTCCCCAATCCAACGACTCCATCCTCGAGGAGCGGGGTATTCCCTTCTAAGTTCAAGTGGCAACCAGCTCAAGAGGAGGGGGTGAAGAGAAGAATGGACGGTAGCCAGTGTAGCTACCTATCCTTGGATGCAAGACCAGTGTAGTCAAGTCATCCTGCTGCAGGCTCACATATTTGACTTTGGAACTCAAGCTTGCTTATTGACTTTATACATACTTGCAGGCTTTTTATTTTTGTACATGCCTGAACTTTTTTTTTTGAATACTATATACAGCAGCATTTACATAAGGAGTTTTTCCTCTTGAGCCAGTAGACTATCCCTCTTTTGAAGCTTTATCGCAACCCTCAGCCTCCTGTCTTTAGACTTCCTAATCACTGGACGGGTTGGGGTGCACTTCCCTCCCTAGAGGAGGACAAGTGTTTCCACTTGTGTGCGTCTCATACCAGCAAATCCAATCTCCTCACCACTCCAACTGAGTTGAGCCATGTGAAAGGTGCAGGTGTCCAAGTTAGGTCATTATCAACAAGAGTCGTGCGTGTGCTCCGAAATACTCTACTTAGGCAGTCAAGAATCCATTGAACCAAGTCTCGTGATCCTCAAAGAATTAAGTCAACTAGACCTGAAGTACCTCAAACCCAGTTCCTATAAGGTTCCTGTTATTAGGTAGATTTTAAGGTCCCATCAAGCTCCAATCTCCGGATTTTACTTAGACTTGTTCAACTCTCAAACTCAATCCGAAAAATGCTCATGCTATGCAATGCAATGCAGAAAATATTTTTGTGATGCAATTTTCAAGATTTTGAACTTTTTATGGATTTTTGAGAAGATTATGCATGCAGATGCAATTTTTTTTTGTATTTTTCAAAGAAATTTTTCAAATGTTTTTGGATTTTAATTTTGCAAATGTTTTTGGGCTTTTTGAAAACAAAAAGATTTTGGCTGAAAAATAGGTTAAAATATGTACACGGGAGTGCTTCTTATATACAAGAAGTGGGTTTTAAGAATTTACAGGGTAAGTGGTCAATTTTATACATATATATATATAGTGGATTTTGGTATGATGTGTATATTCCTCAAACTTATTTGAAAACAATTTTACACACAATTTTGAAAACTATAGTCCAAAATAGTTTTTTTTAAAAAATATTTTACACACATTTGAAAATCATTTTGCAAAGGCTTTTCAAACAGTATATATAGGTTTTTCAAATCATTTTTGCAACCATTTTCAAACCATTTGCAAATCATTTTTCAAACATTTTATTTCACACAAAGAAAATAAGTTTTTACAAACCACACATTTTCACACAGGTTGAAAACATGTAACAAAATATTTTCAAAATAGTTTTCAATAGATGTTCACAAAGATTTTCAAACTATTTTTCAAACATTTTGCAAAAAATATTTTCACCTGATCTATTAATCAGTAATTACAAAAAGAATTTGAGGAATAACCACATCTTTTTATTAAGAATTTTTAATGAATTTTAAAGAATTATTAGCCATATTTATTAAGAAAATACGAAAGTACGAGTTATGGCTAAAGTATATATGCAGTATATACGACCCCCCTATACTTAGCTTGAGCTATGTCCTCATAGATCGGAGAGAAAAGAGAAGACATAACTCGTACTGAGTATAGGAAAATCTAAAGAATACAGGAATGAATCAATGAATCAATGAATGAGAAGTTGACCGTCCCCCCTATACTTAGGATCAAATAATCCTAAGTATAGCAGACTGTACATAAAGCAGGGAGGGTCAAGGGTGGGAATGAACAGATCGTACTCAGATTGTCTCCCCCTATACTTAGGGTAAGATATCCCTAAGTATAGACAAGAAGAGGAGACAATGGAGAGGATCGAAAGGAATAAAAAGACTCGAGGTGCGCACCCCCCTATACTTAGGACAAAGTACGTCCTAAGTATAGAAGACTGTCTACAAGGGGCGGCACTTTTTCGGTAGATGAAGAAGATAGAAGAGGAAAAGAAGAAAAGAAGAAAAGAAGAAAACAAATCGGAAGATGGCAGAAGATAGAGAAGGATATACACATCACTCCCCCTATACTTAGGGTAAAAGAAGCCCTAAGTATAGGCAACAACAGGAGTGATCAGACGGAACGATGAATGAACACTCGGCTCGTCCACCCCCCTATACTTAGGACAAAGTACGTCCTAAGTAAGGCAGACACGAGAATGGGTAGACGAGCAAAAACGGGAGATGGAAAGAGAGTCACAGGATAGAATCTACAACATAAATGGGTGATCATCAGAAGGTGGAAAGCAAACCTTCTTGCGGGACCGCTGAGGGATAGATCGGATATGGTGTATGTCGACATCGGGGTCCACAGTGGACGGAGGCCGATCAGGGTCGACACGGTGAAGGCCCTCAGCGGAATCAAAACGGAAAGGGACGAACTGATCAATGGAAGCAGTATGGCCGGGTTCTCCCTTGGTGGTCTTATGGTGTGAAGGCACAGACGGGTGAATGGAAGAAGTACGACTAGGTCCGGCCTTGGAAGTCTCGCAGATGTCAAAGTGGAATGGGACAAACTCATCATCCTCAGAAGAAGTGTAATCGGAGTCGTCCTGCGAGTCCTCGTCCAGGTCAAAATCAAAAGGAACGAAATCATCTGTGGAAGTATACGAACTCAGATCGTCCTCAAGACTCTCACCTGAATCCTTGTCTTCAACAAGAGTTCTGAATTTATCAAAATAAATGGCAGCATCATAACCGACCTCAATCATCTTCACTTGTGAAGGGCCAGGAACGGATTTATCAATGGAAGTAGTCAAAACGGGTCCGTCCTGTCTAGTCTTACTCAAGTCATTTGTTGCCTTATGAGGTCTCTCAAATTAATGGGCAACTTCATAAGCATCCTCAATTATCTTGGTATCTGCCCCCTGATCAAATGGTTCAATCACATAAATACTCTGGATCTCATCAACACATCGTCACACACCAGGAGGAGGAACTGCGAGGTCTATGCTTTCCGATTTCCTCCCCTTTCGGGGGATTCATCGGGGCTCATCAGGGATCGCTAAGGAAGTATCTCTAGTAGCATCAGATCGGTCACAGGCCTCAGAGTCAGCTATAATCGGTGAAGGTGCATCAGGTGCAGGTCTCTGGTCAACTGTGGGTGCGGTGATCGACACTTCGTTCCCGTCAACAGGCCGGAAGCGAACCTCTCCTGATCCATAATCAATAACGACCCTCGCAGAGGCGAGGAAAGGTCGTCCCAGGATGATTGGAGATGGCTCCCCTGTGGAGCTCTCCATGGGCAACACGACAAAATCAACATGGTGGCTCGTGCCCTGAATAGAAATGACGGCGTTTTCAAGGATACCCTTCGGCCTCTTGATTGATCCATCAGCAAACTGAACGATCATCCTGGTCTTCTTGAGAGGCCCCAAGTGAAGAGACTGTACCAGCGAGAAGGGTAATATGCTAATCGAAGCACCACCGTCCAGGAGAGTGCGATCACAAGTGTAGTCAGAGATGGTGCAAGTGATGAAAGGTGTAGCTGTGTTCTTCCTCTTGGGAATGGGACGGTGTGTGATGGCGAGGGCAGTGGCCATGGTCAGAATGTGACGCTCAGATCTGCTCCTCCGCTTTCTCTTCTTGGGAAGAGGAGCAGATAATTGGGTCATGGCCTGCTGAAGTGGGGCACAGATAATCTCATGAATAGTAGCCACCACTTCGGGTTTAGATAACATTTTTTGAATTTTTGGACTTTCTCCATACAAGGGAGGAAGTCGGAATCAGCATATACACGAGGCATGCCAAGAGCAGTCTGTACGGCGGCATCCTCGGGGTCAAAGGTGGGACTAGGTGTGAATGCATGTGTGGTCAAGGGTTCTGACAAGTGGACTCTCTCCTCAAAATCTTGATTAAGCAAGTGTCTCCTGAAATCTTTTTGGATTTTTAAATTTTTCTCATTTTTTGTATTTTGGGCGATTGCAAGCTCCCATGATCACCTACAAGTGAAGCCGTATTCCCGACAAAAGGAGCATTAATCTGATTCTTCCTCAAGAAAGCAATATCATCATTCATCAAATCAATGCGCTTTGTCATCCGATTCAAGATATCACTCATAGAGATCGAGGGAGGTGACTCCATCAAGTCAAACTCGGGTGGATGTGAAGGTGGAGGTGGATAATACGCAGGTGGGGGTGGATGTGGGTAGAAATCCAAGGTCTGATACTGTGGCTGAGGCGGATATGTACAAAAGTCAGGAGCAAAGTCCTCCTGGAAAAAAGGAGGTGGACCGGCTGGAGTGAACGAGTGATCCGCAAAGTCCGGATAGAATACGCTCCAGTCGGCCATCTCGAAACAAAAGAAAATGATCTGGAGAGCACGATGGTCAAGAGTAGAAAAGAAGGCGCAAGTGCACAGCGGCGATCTAGGACACACACTCAACAATCACAAACAAAAATGAAAATAAATCAAACCCTCAATTCACCTACTCAACTCGGTAGAGACCGTAAAATGCGGTCTTTTAATCTTGTCTGTTTTAGAGTTAGGTGAGAAGTCAAAGAATTTCACACACACTTAGGGGGCTTGATGGGGTTTGGGCACTAATCCTTAAGGTGTGCGCGAGCAAATAAAAGCGAAGACAATGAGGGGATTACTCGCCCCAATACAAGATTTTCCTTTTGATCGATTTTAGGGTCAAGTAAAATTAGCAGTCCCAATTTTATTGGTTATCACTTTTTTTGGATTTTTAGTGAGGAATGCACGAGCCTAACGAGGAGTCAATTCCTTTAAGATCCTAGGTTAGCAAAATCAGAGGTAGAGTCAGAAAAGCAATGCAAGCGTCAAATCAATGATGCATGCTAAAGAGAAATGCTCACCTTGCCTCCAGCACTCTACATGCAAGGATGCTTAGCAGAATTGAAACCTATCTATATGCAAATGCAAGCCGATGAAATCGCCCTAAGTTTTGAAAATTGCTATTAGCGGGAAGAACCACAAGTTGACCAACAATCCTCAACCCTAGAGTCCGGTCTAGGCTCACCCCTCCTCTGCTCAACAAACTGAGGGTAGGAGAAAGCGCTTTGCGAGGAGAGCTCGCGGCGCGACGGATTGAAGGTGATGATCAACTGTTTAAAATTTGACTAAGTCCAAAACGTACTATAGGTACATGCAATGTTGATTAAGGTGTTTGGACCTAATGCTACGCAAGCAATTCTAAGACTAGGGGCTCAATCACACAAAAGAAATAAAATCGAAAAACAAAACAAAATATAAAAAAAATGCGATGAAAAGCCGTAAAAACCGCGATGAGCCCCCAGGTGAACAGACACCTGGAAATTAGGCTCGAAAGTCCAAGTCCGGGGGTACCTGTATTATTACAAATAATAGTCTCTCTCTCACTACAAATTACAAAAATAAATGCAATGAAATAAAATGCAACTAAAGTAGAGCGCGGTCTTCAAAAATTCTCTTCTCGTCTCCTTGGTGCTAGGTGGCTAAGCCGGCTTTACGTGGGTGCTTCGGCGCCTCGAGTGACGCGCCTCCCTCGGTCCGCGGTACCTCGCAGAAAGTCAACAAAGAAGAGGGATTAGACAGCTCAAGAGATATATCAATAATACAAATAGAAATAAAAGCCGCGAAGTGCAGACAAATGATCACAACACAAAACAAAAACTCGAACTACGCGCTGTTGCTCCCCGGCAACGGCGCCATTTGTTTAGCCCAAAAAGTCAATAGCATTCGCATTTTTTGGATTGAGTTTGATAGTTGAACAAGTCTAAGTAAAATCCGAAGATTGGAGCTTGATTGGACCTTAAAATCTACCTAATAACAGGAACCTTATAGGAACTGGGTTTGAGGTACTTCAGGTCTAGTTGACTTAATTCTTTGAGGATCACGGGACTGGATTCAATGGATTCTTGACTGCCTAAGTAGAGTATTTCGGAGCACATGCACAACTCTTCTTGATAATGACCTAACTTGGACACCTGCACCTTTCACATGGCTCAACTCAGTTGGAGTGGTGACGGGATTGGATTTGCCGGTATGAGACGCACACAAGTGGAAACATTTGTCCTCCTCTAGGGAGGGAAGTGCACCCCAACCCGTCCAATGATTAGGAAGTCTAAAGACAGGAGGCTGTGGGTTGCAATAAAGCTTCAAAAGAGGGATAGTCTACTGTCTCAAGAGGAAAAACTCCTTATGTAAATGCTGATGTATATAGTATTCAAAAACAATGTTCAGGCATGTACAAAAGTAAAAAGCCTGCAAAGTATGTACAAATGTTGTAAAGTCAATAAGCAAGCTTGAGTTCCAAAGTCAAATATGTGAGCCTGCAGCAGGATGACTTGACTACACTGGTCTTGCATCCTCGGATAGGTAGCTACACTGGCTACCGTCCATATTTCTATTCACCCCCTCCTCTTGAGCTGGTTGCCACTTGAACTTAGAAGGGAATACCCCGCTCCTCGAGGATGGAGTCATTGGATTGGGGAATCAATGGGTTGTCGTACTGGAGAAGTCAGTTTCTTTGTCATTCTAGTTGGGGAGAGCCACCATCACTTACACTGTACAAGTCAGATTCATAGTATAAGAGGTTGCGTATGAGTTGAAGTATTTCTGAATTGGCTATTGAGGAGACTTGAGCAGAGTTTTGGGATTCTCAAGGACTGTTGGATTTCAAATTCGGTTCTCACTAAGGTTCCGCCTACACTAAAATTCCAAAGGTCCGAGTTAAGCTCCAAACTTTGATTTTGTGAAGACAAGTTTGATAATTAAACTAAATCCAAGTTCTTCTTTTTCTTTTCTTTCTTTTTCTTTTTGCACTTATTGCATAAGTGTTTGCTAGGGACTAGCAAAGGTAAAGTATAGGGGGATGATGAATCCACATTTCATCATCTTTATTCTATCATTTTGGCACCAAAAACCCTAGCAAATACCTGTAAATAACCTTAAATACATCATCTTAGCATTCATGCATGTGCATCTAAATAGTGTATAAAATACTGTAACTAAAGCCAAAATTATAGACTAAATAAAAGAAAAGAAAAAGAATAAAATATTGTAAATATTTTATGACACGAAACCTCGAGACCTAGGCATCTTGATGAATAGGTCGACAAGGAATAAATTAGGGGGAGATAAGGTCAGAAATACAGTCAAATACCTATACTTTTAATTCATTCTTTATTTATTTTGGGACCTATTTTTGGTTCCACTTTTTATTCATCAAATAAAGAAACTTGGGATTTTATCACTTGTGCCCCTTCAAGATCTCGTAATTTCAGTTATACCCCTATCTTTTTGGTAATATCAGTTATGCCCCTCACTTCTTGCTATTTTATCACTTGTGCCCCTCGGGTTAGTGACCGTCCATCCACAGTGCAAACGGACGTTAACTTTGAGGATATAAGCGGTATTAATTTTAAAAAAATGGTTATATGGTCATTTTATACCCTCTCATCCTCTTCAATCTTCTTCCTCCCTTCTCTTCCTCCTCCAGCTCCTCCCTCCTCCTCCTCGAGCTCTCGTCCAGCCTCCCCCAAGCCTCCGGCTCACGTGCCTCGCCTCCGTCTCCGTCCTCTTCCTCCGCCCCCGCACCTCCCCCCGACCCCCCGCACTACCCCCTGCACCTTCCCTCCGTCGCCGCACTGCCCCTGCACCTCCCCTCTGCGCCCAGCCCCAACCCGCACTACCCCCTCCACCTCCTCCCCGCGCCTCCCCCTTGCCCCGGTGCCCCTGCCCCAGATCTCCCCTGTATCAACGGCGCGCGATGCTAAGCGTAAACACGGGGCGACTCGAGAGAGTGCACAAACCATCGGCGTCGCCGACGCTCCTATCTCCCGCTAAAAATCCTCGGCGGCAAGGCACTCCACTCCAGTTCAGATAAAACAACCCAAGAGAAGAGTTGCATCAGTATTTCTGAGGGGCAATTGCTTGATCAGTGCTCACTCCCCTTCCCCCAACCACCACCGACCCACACTCCAGACTTCTCCCACGTGCGCTCCCATTCCCTTCTGAATCCACCGACCTTCTCCTTCCTTCTCCTCCATGGCGAGATTCGGCGGCGTGAAGCACACCCCTCGCAAGTATCTCCTCCTCCTCCTCCTCGCGTGCACCTCCCTTCTCGCCATTGCCCTCATCTCCGACTTCCTCTGGGCCTCTTCCAAATCCCACGTCTCTTCCTCCCGCCATTCCCTCTCCCTCGTCGACCGATCCATCCGGCGCCCTCATCTCAAGGTCTCTCCCCCAACTCCCTCTCACCCCTCTTCCCGAGTTGACGTGACGCCTACTGAATCCAGCTCTTTTGCAGTCCGGTGTCGAGAGTTGGGACCGCCTCGCGAGGGAGCAGCTCAATGCGACGTTCGCGGACATTCCGGCGTCGGAAATGGAGTGGGAGGAGATGCCCGAAGCCCCCATGAAGCGACTGTATGGGGCCACGGTGCAGATCGGGAATCTTCTCTACGTCTTCAATGGATACGGCACCCTTGACTATGTAAGAAGATTCCTTTCGATTTAGTGCCAAGGTTCACCGTATGGGTATCTCTTTTAGCGCCTCCCCGACATCCGCGAGCTCTTCGACAAGCTCCTGAAGAAGGCCATGGGGAATCTGTGAAACATGATGGTGGTTAGCATCAACGCAACGGGCCAGAAGGTGTTCTTCGAAGGGGTGGAGGATGACGTCGAGGAGAGAACATTTTGGGAGGAGGAAGGTGGTTCCAGAGGCAGGGGAATTTGAGGAAGGGGAGGGGAGGGTGTTGGGGCGTTTGGACGCATATGCCCCTCTTAATCTTACTATGGTTTGAATAAACTATGGTTAAGTTAATTTTTTGACGGTCAATCTGACGGAAGGGCACAACTGATGACGGAGCAAGAAGTGAGGGGCACAATTGATATTACCAAAAAGATAGGGGTATAACTGATATTGCGATATCTCGGAGGGGCACAAGTGATAAAATCCCAAGAAACTTTGTACATGAAAGTTGTAGATAATTTAATAACGAAAAATACAAAATTGACTTCACTGAAAAATAATGTATAGATAAAAAGTTATGGTCTGAATAAAATTCCAGAATCCCAACTTCCCAGACCCGTATCTCACAACTGAAAACTCCAAATGCAGCAAACTCACCTTTAATTGTATATAGAATAAAATAAGCTATTTAATGGCGGTGATTTCGCATTTGGCGGAGCTACGGTTTGAAAGTTGAGTTTTGGATCCACCTTGTATAGCTGGACTGATTAAAATATTCAATTTATTATTTATTCATTAATTTTGTATTTTTATATTGTTATAATCTTGTAAATATTACTTACAATAATGGGATTTTATCAGTTGTGCCCCTCTGAGATATCGCAATATCAGTTATGCCCATATCTTTTTGGTAATATCAGTTGTGCCCCCGACTTTTTATCAGTTATGCCCCTCTGAGGGGCACAAGTGAAATATTGGCAAGAAGTCGGGGGCACAACTGATATTACCAAAAAGATAGGGGCATAACTGATATTGCGATATCTCAGAGGGGCGCAACTGATAAAAACCCTACAATAATTATGTATATTAAAACCAGAATAAAAATGCAAAGAAAAATCAAAATAAAAATACATGTAAATAAAATACATAGATACCTTACCTACACTTATACCTGTATATTTTATACTTATATTTTATTAAATATACTAAACATATCAGAAAAATAAAATAAAAATGTATTTGTGTATATAAAAGTATTTTATAATTTTACAAAATTAGAAATAAAAATAATAAAATTAAGATCACAAATTAAAAATCAAATAGTCAAATATATAGATATTATACCTATAAAGTGCTATAAAAGGCAACTTGTAAAAATAAGCCTCATAAAAATAATTAAAAATCACCATAAAATAATTTATAAATTAATAAATATTTTTTATTAAATAACCAAAAATTAATTAATTCATTTGCTATTTTTAATTTAATTTACAAGCTTTCCATTTAAATTTTGTCTTTTTGTGGATGACGTGGCCCAATCAGGCCACGCCATCCGTTGACCGGGGGTCAACTCCTTGACCCCAGGTCTACGACCGCTGGGCTTGTCTGAACATCCAACTTCTTGGATTTTTCGCGGGTCAATCGTGCACCAAATCATGCTAGAGTCTTCACGACTTTTGCTCATCGAAGAATGGTCTTACACGCCCATCGATTATTTTGGACTTTGAGCCAGCGATTCACCCGTTCATCCTCGTTCTTTGGACCCTCTCGTCAACCCTTCAAAACCGGACCCCTTGACTTCATTCGATTTTTGAACCGCGAAATACCTAGAATCTTTACACCTTTGGCTTGCGTTGAAGGCCTCTTGGTGACAGCAACGGGTTGCCACCGTCCAAGCGGAGGAAGAGCCACCATTCCAGGCGCGTTCCACACCTCCGGCGACCACCGTTGAGGTACCCCCAACCTCGGGCACGCCAGACCCTTGAGGTGTCTTTCCTTCCCTTATTTTCCTCGCCGAAGTTTAGCCATCATCTTAGGATAAAAACCCTTCAAAAAATTCACGTTTTCGCCTATCGATTCGCCCAGTCGATAGTTGGCCGGAGCAACTCCGGCCACCTTCGTTCTTCGCACCGTCAGCCGCAGCATACCCCCACTCCATTGCGCCACGTGATCGGGGCAATTTGCCCCCCGATCATATCACCATTTTCTTGTGCAGGTCCAGGAGCTTGAAGTTCGCCTGGAGGGCGAGTTCTGGAGGCCGTCGGAATCACCTGGAGCTACTTCCTTGACCTCGTCGTCGGGAGTGGGCTCCGGTGGACGACGGTCCATTTTGTCACCGCCAGCCAGTAGAAGACCACCGCAGGAGGTCCGGGGGCCGTTTTGGAGCAGCTACGGACGTCGGGGAGGTGCGACAAGGCTGGAGGAACTTCGCCCCGGTGAAGTTCTTCCTTGTTCTTCGTCAGCTACTTTCCGCCGTCGGATCGTGAGGGCGCCCCAGATCTTCTCACCGCCGTTCGATCCAGCACGCGCCACGCCATTCGATCGCCATCAGCTTCTAATCGTGGCCGCAGGATCGTGAAGGGGTATCAGACGTTCAGGTGCTGACACGTGGACTAGTGGCTGAGGCCACACCGTCGGATCGAGCCCCTTGCTTGGGTATTTTGTGCTTTCCGCCCTAGCAATTTTTGTGTATTATTAATCAAGACATAAACTTTCATTTGCCATTTAAAATTTTTGTACTTTTTGCTAAAAACCCCCTGAAGTTTTCTTATTTACTTTTCGACCCTTGTCAGCCAAGCGCACGTGCGTGGGCACGTGTGCGTGGGCATTTTGCGGACAAGGGCCTAGCAGTTCTTGTTTTTAATATTTAGTCCACTAAATATTTTGTCATGTTGTTTATTGTTAGTGGAATTTGCATTTAGCCCCCCAGGACTTTGCAATATTGCACAGGGGTCCCCGCTAGGTCACGTGCACAGCGCATATGACCTTGGTGTTTTTGCAGGGTTACCCTCGCATTTTGAGCATTTAACTTTTATTCCAGAAAATATTTTACTCAGTTCAAAATTTTTGTGAAAAGTGCATGTATGCCCCTGGATTTTCTGATATTTGCAGTTATGCCCCTGCCAGGCCTGATTAATGTTTGGATGCTTGTTCCAATTATTTAAATTATCATTTGAATCCCAAAAATTCTCAAAAATTAGGGTTAAGCTCTTGTTAACTTGTGCTTCCACGCCATCATTTTAGTTTTTGATTTTATTTTATTTGTCTATTTATTAAAAATAAAAAACATGCTTTTTATTCACTGTCTAGCTTAGAAAATGCCAAAAAAATATTAAAATATCTCGAAAAATCCCAAAAATTTCCCTAGTGTGTATTTTAACCTATTTTAGTTTCAGTCCAAAAATCACTAAAAATCTCAAAAGAAAAACCTTAAAAATTCAAAAATACATAAAAAATTCAAAAAAAACTATAAAATCAAGGAAAACTCAGAAAAATATAAACTCAGTTCATGTTTACTCTATATTTCGTTATCTTTATTTGAAAATTAGTGTGAAAAATTTTGGTGGCTGTTCGTTATTTTTAATTCCAATTTTACCCCCATCCAGTAGCTTTGTCACTATTTTGATTTATTTCAGTGTTTAAAAATACCAAAAACACCTTGAAAAATACCCAAAAATCACAAAAACAGTAAAAAATTATAAAAATACCAAAAACATTTTATTTCTGAATTTTTGGCTATTTTAGCTTATTTTTATAAATATTCTATCGTCCTGTTTATAACATTGTGTTTATATTCCAATATTGAAAAAAAAGAAAAAAATATAAAATATAAAATTAGAAAAATTAGAAAAATTAAAAATCAAAAATACAAAATTAAAAATTAAATAAAAAAATAAAAAAATTAATTAAAAACCCACAAAAATTTCCTTGCTTGCTTGCTTAGTGTAGACACTTCACTGCACTCACACACTTTTATTTGATCTGCCATGTTTGCTCCCTGTGTTCGAACTCTCTGCATACTTGCCCTTTACATCATTTGTGCAGAGTTAAAAATAAATTTTAACTCCACATTTATTTCTGATTGTTGATCTTTAGTGTGGGTTAATTGTTGATTTTAGTCCAGGATTCATCGTGAGTCGTCACAGCGACGGTTGTCTCCGCCTTGTGTGAGATACCATTTTTAGACTCCTTGAATTTTGGCATAATCAGAACCGAACTGGTATCGCGCGTCAGGATCGCGACACGTGGCATAAGTGACGGCATCCAGCCGTTCGATCCGTGCCGGCCTTGGGAATTTTGCACATTTCCCCCGTCCAATTTTGTATTTAATATTTGGACCTAAAATTGCCATTTGTCGTTTAAATATTTTTGTAATATTTGCAAAAAGGACCACGTACTTGTTCTATTTGCATTAAGGTCCTTGTTCATGTAGGCCGACAAACTCTGGGTATTTTGCAACCAAGCCCTCGTGGGTTTTGGCTATTTGTGTTTGGTCGTAATTTTTAAATATTAAGTTATAACTCTTTGTAAAAATTACAAACGAGCCCCTGATATTTGTGATAATTGCATATGGGTCCTCACCAGGGCGCGCATGTTGAGGCACGTAATCTGCAACGTTTTTGCAGGGTAGCCCTTGCAGCTTTGTTTATTTATACTTGGTCTAAAAAGTTGAATATTCAGTTATAAGTTTTTATAGAAATTGCATGTTGGCCCTTGTAGTTCTTATATTCGCAAAAATACCCCTACTAGTACTGCTTTTTCTCTTTGTTGATTTCATTTAATTCATTCCTATATGGATCTCTTAAAAATCCAAAAAAATATCTAGTGTTCCTATTTCATTGCATTTTCATGCATATATTTTTATTTTGCATTTTGAAGCATTGCCATATTTATAAAAAAATAAAAAAAATGTGCATTTTCATTCCTGTTTACATTAGAAAATACATAAAAATTATAAAAACTTTTTGAAAAAATCCCAAAAAAATATTTCATATTTATTTAATATTTTACATCTTTAGACCAAAAATCACTAAAAAATATAAAAGAAACTCATAAAAAATGCAAAACACCTATAACCTTTATAAACATATAAAAAATCCAGAAAAAATCCTAAAAATCTATTTTCTATTCTTGAATTTTCTTTATTTTATTATCTTTCTATAAAAATTAGTTTGGAGAATTTTTGACTCTGTTTAATATTTTTCATCTCCATTTTAATTTCAGGTAAGTTATTATTCCCTGTTTTAAGGTATTTTCACTTTAAAAATCTATAAAAATTAGCAAAATTTCATACAAAATTACAAAAATAGTAAAAATTTAAAAAACCCCAAAAATATTCATTTCTTTTTTTTGATTATTTTTACCTATTTATATATATATATCATCTCCCTTGTACTTATACTGTATATATATTCTTTATATAGTTTTATATATTTTAATAGAAAAAGAAAAAAACATAAAATATAAAAAAAACAAAATAAGAAAATTAAAAAATCAAAATATAAAAAATATAAAAATAAAAAATCAAATAAAAAATATATATAATTAAAAACCCACAAAAATAGCACATATAGACAAATACATCATATTCATTTTGTGCATTCATTGCCCCGATCTACCTGCTTGTTCCTTGTGTTTGACACTCTACACATACTTGCACCTATTCACATCTTTATTGTAGAATTATAATAAATTTTAACTCCGCATCGCTTTTCATTGTTTGATCATTGTTGTGGGTTAATTGTTGATTAATGGAGGTTTCGTGAGTGGTCGCTCAGCGACACTGTGGTCCCGCCTTGTGTGGACTACTTTAGACCCTCACCAAATCTCGATTATAAAATGACGTCGTTGCCAGGGAGCAACAACATTTAGATCGGCTTTGTGATTGATTGTGATCTTTGTCTATATTTTTGCTTTATTCATTTGCTTATTTATTTGATATAATTGTTTGAGCTGTCTAACCTCCTCTCTTGTTGACTTTGTACGAGGAACCGCTGACCGAGAGAGGCGCTTTACCCTAGGCGCCTGCGCACTCAGGTGAAGCCGGCATCAGCTTGCCGACCTAGCACCAACGAGACTTGGAGAGATTTTTAAAGACCGAGCTCCATTTTTATTTTCTATATATATTTGTGTAATTTAAGCGAGGAAGAGAGACCATTATTATTTGTAATAATACAGGTACTCTGGACTCTGGACTTTAGGGCCCAATTTGCAAGTGATTGATCACTTGGGGGCTCACCGCGTTTTTTATCGGTTTTCATCGCATTCTCTTTTTATTTGTTTCCCGATTTTATTTTATTTCTTTTGTGTGATTGAGCCCTTAGATTTAGGATCTGCTTGTAGATAGTATTAGGTCCAAACACATTAATCACCATTGCATGCTCCTATAGACAACGTTTGGATCTAGCCAAATTTTGAAAACTTTGCTTCACGCTAATAGCAGTTTCTTATCCTCGGGCGATTTCATCGGCTTGCGTCTGCATGTAGATAGGTTTCAATTCTGTTGAGCATGTTTGCATGTAGAGTGCTGGAGGCAAGGTGAGCATTTCTCTTTAGCATTCGTCATTGATTGTCGCTTGCGTTGATTTTCTTCCTCTTCTTCTGATTTTATTCACCTATGTGCTTAAAGGAATCAACTCCTCGATAGGCTCATGCATTTCCTATTAAAAATCCAAAAAAAGTGATAACAAATAAAATTGATACTGCTAAAATTACTTGACCCTAAAATCAACCAAAAAGAAAAATCTTGTCTTGGGGCGAGTAATCCCCTCATTGTCTTCGTTATACATTGCTTGTGCACACATTGAGGAATCCCATTCAACCCCTAAATGTTTGCGCAATTTTTTGACTTCTCGCCTAACTCTAAAACAGACAAGAT
The DNA here is from genome assembly GCA_037367405.1 of Ottelia alismoides. NCBI lineage: Eukaryota > Viridiplantae > Streptophyta > Magnoliopsida > Alismatales > Hydrocharitaceae > Ottelia > Ottelia alismoides. The sequence continues at coordinate 17,084 of JAZKJV010004695.1, forward strand.
AAAATGACCGCATTTGCGATCTTCACTGAGTTGAGTAGGTGAATTGAGGGTTTTGTATTGTGTGAGTTTGATTGTGTTTACTTGTGTGCATTTGCGCCTTTTTTCTTCACTTCTATTTGTTTGACCATTGTGCTCTCCCGGCTATTATTTTCCTTTTGTTTCGAGATGGACCCCTGGAGCGATTTTTATTTGAATTTTGAGGATCCCTCGTACCCTCCAGCTGGCCCACCTCTCTTTTATCAAAAGGATTCTCCTCCTATATTTCTTGATTTTTGTACATATCCACCCCAGCCACAGTATCAGACCTCGGACTTCTATCCACACCCACCTCCATCTTCGTATTTCCCACCTTCACATCCACCTGAGACTGAGCTGTTGGAGTCACCTTTCATGGAGTCCACCCTTGAGCACTTGACCCAGATGATGGATCATATGAGATAGAGGATTGACAACCTCACTGGTATAAATAAGAGCGACCATGATTATAACGCCCCGAAAATTTCCGCTTTTCCGAAATATTAAAACATATGCAATATACTCAAACAAAGCGTCTCGTCGCAAGCTTTCCAACGAGACCAAGAATGCACGAATCCGAATTCGTATGAGGAAGTTATGCCCTTTTTAGTGAACCATGGTCGGGGACTTTTATGGAAATTGGACCCACGGATTTTGATTTTATTCTACACGTTGAGGAGATATTTTGGAGTATTATTCACCTCAAAATTGACAATCATACTTCCTTATTTCACCCTTGAATGATCTTTAAGATCCCTTTGATCTCCTTCCATTCTCACCCATTTTTCCAAGTTGATTTCTTCTTCCTTCTTCTCTAGAGAGACAAGAGCAAGAGGGTCCTTCCTCTGGCGAGACGTGAAGCTTCGAAGCTTTATTACGAGGAGAGGAGGAAGAACGTCGCCACAAGGAGAAGGCGTCACTTAGTTCAGGTCGTTGACCGCGTGCATGGATCTAAGGACTCACATTTAGGTAACGGATCTTGACACTCTCCTTTATTTTTCATGTATCTTGCGATGATGGAGTTTGTTGTTTTGGGGTTTGATGTTTCGATCCGTCCACGGGATCGCCTCCTTGATGTTGGTAATCAAGGTTTTTCTTGCTAAATCATCCCCTTATTGTTTGTACGAACCAAAGGTCGTTTGGTGATTCTTGTTCATGACAATCTACACTAAAGATTAATCCCATCGGTACTTTAATCTTTTATCAAATTCGAATTTCTCCTCTTGTGTTCACGTACATGAGTTATAAGGCATGAGTTGAGACTAAATTTTTTTAAGACACTCGAATCCAGGCACTAACTTCCATTACAATATCATCGTTACTTTTCTTTATGTGAAAATCTCAAGAGGATGATTAATGTCCTGTAGGTCAAACGACATGGGTTTAGTTGGAGAATCTAGTGGTGGCTATGAGATTTTTGTCGGTTTTGGCTTGAACTTTTTCCTAACGGACATGGTATTTACAAAATGCAATTAAACAAAGGACTGGAGTATTTGCCTATGGACTTTTGACAATGTCGTATATGACTCGTCATAGGAGCCTTAGGTGCCAAATTTACATCCTGATATTTTCATCCATTGTTTCTTTTAGAAACTTCGACACTCTTCTTGCTCACTTCAGTTGTATAATGTTACTTAGTTTCATTTCGTATCATACAAAAAGGAAATGGAGATAGATGAGTAGAAAAGAATATTTTTTTAGGTGCACATTAGGATCCTACATTAGATTTCAACTTCTGTTTCCTTCAAGAATCCCATGATCTATGATTTTATTCTGGCATTGGTGGAACATATATGGCATTAGAGCATGTACCGTATATTACCTTTGTTAATAGTTAATAATTATGGCATGGACGTTATAAATGCACGTCAACAGTATATGTGGTAACTTTTGATATCCATAAGGAGTTTAATCACACGTAAATTGCTGTTTACGGCCTTATTGCAAGTTCATATAGACGTTAAATATAACTCTCTTTTTGTTGTTGGTGAAAAGATTTATGTCGGTTTCGACGAGGAGTTTTGTTGGTTGGTTTTAAAATAACCGGTTCGGAATAGTATTACGCATGCAAGGTTATCTTTTAAAATGTTGAGGCTCATATATATAATTTTATAAAATACTGGATGTATATAATTGGGTTGGAGATATCACCCTTCTGTCATGTTTAATATCACATGATAAGTATCAGAAAATTTCGTGGCGTCATATATATAGATTGAAGAAGAAGCACGGGAAGAACGACCAGATCCTTCCCTCTACTATATTGGTGTGCAGATGCATGTGGGCATATTATAAATAAATCATGAGAGAGTATGATAATTCTTTCGTACCTAAGTGTCCCAACTATTGATTAGAGATGATCAACCGTATTCACATTACATGGTAAAGTCCAAGGTTAATTACATTCATGTAAAGCTAAATATACATACGTGGAATAAAAAAAGTAAATACTACAAGGTTGGTGCACACCCTTGGGGTCCGGCTGAACCAACAGCGAGTCACCCCCACTCGAGAGGCATCACAAAGTGGGGCGGTGGTAGGTACTCTAGAGAGTTTGGGTGGATGCATGTGTGTATCACACCATACATATCTCGACTTATGGTCTTTTATTTGGGCGAGCAAGACTCCCCTGGCAGACTCGGTTGACAGAATCATGGTTTCTTGGGCTAAATGCCTCGTATCTCGAGTGTTAGAGTCTACCTACCAGACTAGCTGAAGGATCGCGCTTACGCACAGATCTTAGTTTGCACTCTGAGTGAAGCGATGCATGTTTCATTCCTAGTATAAACTTTCTCCTTTCACGGGTGAGTCCGGAATAAATAAATAAATAAATAGGCTACGGATAAAAGAACTTTAAGAAGTGGAATAATTGTGTAAGTTGTCAACAATCTACTTGTTGCTTGTAGCTTAATTAGAGACTTTATACTTGAGTACTTAGAATGTTTTCATTATACCTCTATAGTTACTGCACTTGTATCTAAATTTTCTTTCATTTATAAATTATTGTTATATCCTTACGGGGTCATTTGACTCACAAGTTACCCATGTTGGAAATCCAACAGGAAGTCTTGAGCAGGAGACCAAGGCAAGAGTTTTTGGCAGCACAATTGAGAACCAGTTCTGAGGTCATTACCTAGTTGGGCAGTTACTTTCATTATTTCTCCACCTTCTCTTTTGATGATGTAATCATAAGAGTTGTTTTAGTTCTTGTTATCTCAAGTTGTGGACATTTTCTATATGAATGGAAATTTTCTTTTGCCATTCTTTTTTTTATGAATGTTATATCATGCAGGTTGTTTATAACTGTTGTTGGGTAATACTTGTGAATGGGCATCGAGATGCGCTTCTGCCGAGGCAGGGCGTTATATTTGGTATCAGAGCCCAATTACCCCATCAGTTGTAGACAATTGTATGATATGAAGAAAAACTTCATACATTAGACAAGTAGTCCCCTAACTCACGTCTGAAAATGGCACAGTCCACTATACATAGAATCTCATCTCTATCTGATTTTTTTATCTTTCTCTTAATGCAGATCATGCTACCTCATAGAAATCAGGCCACGCAACAATTAGATGCAATGATGGCATTGCTGCAAGATGTGCAGCAAAGACAGCTCGCTCTTTAAGAGTGGTTCACCATATCAGTATCCGAGGGTGGGTCTGACATGGGTGGGGGAGGTGCAGATCTCCAACCACTACCATCTCCTCCTCCTCCACCTCCTCCATCATCGCGACACGAAGACGTCTTTTCAAAATACCGTAAGGAGAAGATTCCAGAATTCTTGGGTAACACAAGCCCTGAGGAGACAGAGAGGTGGCTGAAGCGAATAGAGAAGGTCTTTCGTACCATACATGTACCAGATGAAGGGAAGGTAACCCTACCTACATACTCCTTAGTCGGATATGCTGAGGAATGGTGGACCTCTATGGAGTCATAGATTGCAATGCCAACTACTTGGGAGTTGTTTACTGAGGCCTTCCGAGGGCATTTCTACCCGGAATACTGGATGGAGCAGCGACGTGTGGAGTTCACGCTACTGGAGCAAGGGAACATGACTGTGACTGCTTATGTGAACAGATTTACAGAATTGCTGAAGTATGCTGCTAGCAAGGAGATTGCTGCTAGCAAGGGCTTTGATGTTATCAGGTGAAAATATTTTTTTGCAAGATGTTTTGAAAGATAGTTTGAAAATCCATTTGAAAAATCTTTTGAAAATTATTTGGAAAACGTTTTGTTCAATATTTTCAACTTTTGTAAAAATATTTTGTTTGCAAAATTTCTTTTATTTGTCTGAAATAAAATGGTTGAAACACTATTTGCAAATGGTTTGAAAAATGATTGCAAAAATATTTGAAAAATCTATATATATTGTTTGAAAAACACTTGCAAAATGATTTTCAAATGTGTGTACATATTTGTAAAAATTATTTTGGACTATACTTTTCTAAATTATTTGAAAAACCTTTTTCAAATAAGTTTGAGGAATATATACATCACACAAAAAAATCTTTATTAAACTGTATATATTTATAAAATGGACCACTTACCCCTTGTAAATTCTTAAAACCAAATTCTTGTAAATATAATATGCATCCCTATGTAAATATTTTGTACCTAGTTTTTAATCAAAATCTTTTATTTTCAAAAATTCCAAAAACATTTGCAAAACTAAAAATCACAAAAACATTTGCAAATATTAAAAACACTAAAAACATTTGCAAAATTAAAAGACCAAAAAATGCATATGCATCATCTTTTCAAAACCCCGTAAAGAGTTCAAAATCTTTGAAAATTGCATCACAAAAATATTTTCCGTATTTCTGCATAGCATTTGCATTTTTCGGATTGGGTTTGATAGTCGAACAAGTCTAAATAAAATCCGGAGATTGGAGCTTGGTTGGACCTTAAATTTACCTAATTAACAAGAACCTTATAGGAGCTGGAATTGAGGTACTTCAGGTCTAGTTTACTTAATTCTTTGAGGATCGTGAGATTTGGTTCAATGGATTCTTGACTGCCTAAGTAGAGTATTTCGGAGCACACGTATGACTCTTGTTGATAATGACCTAACTTGGACACCTGCACCTTTCACATGGCTCAACTCAACTGCAGTGGTGAGGGGGGGTTGGATTTGCCGGTATGAGACGCACACAAGTGGAAACATTTATCCTCCACTAGGGAGGGAAGTGCACCCTAACCCGTCCGGTGATGATGAATTTGAAGACAGGAGAGTGTGGGTTGCAATAAAGCTTCAAAAAAGAGGGATAGTCTACTGGCTCAAGAGAAAAAAACTCCTTATGTAAATGCTGCTTTAAATAGTATTTCGAAAAAAAGGAAAAAGCAAAAACTCCAAAAAGTGGACAGGACTGTATAAAAATAAAATGCCGCTGGAGTGTACATATGTTGTATAGAAAATAAGCAAACTCGAGCTTCAAAGTCAAATCATGTGAGCTTGCAGCTGGATGACTTGACTACATTAATCTTGCATCCTAGGATAGGTAGCTACACTAGCTACCACCCATTATTCTCTTCACCCTCTCCTCTTGAGCCGGTTGTTACTTGAACTTAGAGGGGAATACCCCGCTCCTCGAGGAAGGAGTTATTGGATTGGGGAATCATTGGGTTGTCATGCTGGAGAAGTCAGTCTCTTTGTCATTTCAATTGGTGAGATCCACCATCACTTACATTGTATGAGTCAGATTCATAGTCACAAGGGTTTGCATATGAATTGAAGTATTTTGACATGGCTATTGAGGGGACTTGACTAGGGTTTTGGGATTCTCGAAGGCTGTTGGATTTCAAATCCGATTCCCATTAAGGTTCCGTCCGCACTAAAAAAGGTCTGACTTAAGATCCAAACTTTGATTTTGTGAAGACAAGTTTGATAATTAAATTTAATCCATCTTTCTTCTTTTTCTTTTCTTTGTTTTTATTTTATGCACTTATTGCATAAGTGATTGCTAGGGACTAGCAAAGGCAAGTATAGGGGGATGATGAATCTCCATTTCATCATATTTATTCTATCATTTTGACCTTACAAACCCTAGTAAATGCTTGTAAATATGCTTAATTTAAGTATTTTATCATTCATGCATTATTGTGTAACTAGTGTATAAAATACGGTTTTTAAAGTTAAAATTTTAGAATAAAGAAAAGAAAATAAAAAGAATAAAATATTGCAAATATTTTATGACCCGAAACCCTGAGACCTAGGCATCTCGATGACTAGGTCGATCATGAATAAAGTAGGGGGAGATAAGGGCCAAAAAACCAATAAAAATACATTTTATTCTATTCATTTTTATTTATTTTTGGGACCTATTTTTAGTTCCACTTTTTATACTTCAAATAAAGAAACTTCGTAAATGAAAATTGTAGATAATTAAATATAGAAAAATACAAAATTGATTTCATACAAAAATAATACACAGAGAAAACGTTATGATCTGAATAGGTTTCCAAAATCCCAACTTCCCAGACCTCTATCTCTCAAATAAAAACTCGAAATGTATCAAAATCACCTTTAATTCTATATAACTTTTAATAACTATTTAATAAAGGTAGTTTCATATTTTTTGGAGTTACGGTTTGAAAGTCAGGTTTTGGACCCCTATTGTATACTTGTACCGATTAAAATATTTATTTGTCATTCATTATTTTTTTAATTCTGTATTTTTATAATTTTGTAAATATTATTTATAATATGTGTATATTAAAGCAAGAATAAAAACATCAAGAAAACATAAAAATAAAATACTTGTATCAAAAACATAGATGAAATGCCCATAAGTATACCTATAAAGATAATACAACTATTTATTTAATTGTATAAAATACATCAAAAAAATAAAGTAAAAATATACTTAAGTGTATAAAATTAAGTTATAAAATAATAAACTAAAATAATAAAATAAAATATATAAAAAAATAAAACATTAAAAATATATAGATGAATATACCTATATATAACCCTTAAAAGGCAACTTGTAATTCCAAAACTTAAAAAAATAAATAAAAATCATCATAAAATACTTCAGAAAATAATAAATATTTTTCATTTAATAAGCTAAAATTAATAAAATTGTTTATTATTTTAAATCTATTTTACAAATCTTTTTGCAAGTATTTTTTTGAGATTGATCCGTTGGTTGACCTTGGTCAACTCTCTGATCGAGGTCTGATCTGTGTTAGACATTGGTTTTTGCTCCTCTTCGCGGATTTTTCGAGGCCGTGTCTTGCACCATTTTATGTCGCTCCCTTCTTGACTTTTATTCTACACTTATCAAGGATACACACCTAGGGATTTTTTTCGGGGAGTGAATTGCTGCATCGGCCGTTTCGCCTCATTCTTCACGCCCTCTTGACCAACCTGTACAAAACACCCTCCGGTCTCCTAGCCCGTTTTCAAACCCTCTTTGACCTTGCCCAGACCCTCCTTGCACCTTGCTCCGGATCGGGGAGGTGACAACTCCCCTCCAGCATCTTCGAGGCGGCTTTGGCGAGTTTCTAAGGGCGTCTCCACCCCATCTCCGGTGAGCTCCGCCATGAGGTCCTTATCTCTGGTCTTTTGACCATCAAGGTTCTGCTTTCTTTAGGCTTTAGATAGACATAGTCGTAGGTTTTTATTCTGTGCTTTTATTTCGTATTTTAATCACGTAGATATAGGCTAAAACATCCTCGTTGGAGATCCACTTCGGTTGTCGTCCATCTTACCAAGCCGCCCCATCTCCACCCTATTGCACCGCTGCGGGGTCGAGCCATTTTGACCTCGACCCCTTCACTCTGTTTTGCAGGTTCACATGCACTTAGAGATAGCTGGGGGCTCATTTTGTTGGGCGTCGGAGGTACCTGGGGCCGTGTTGCTCCTCTGCCTCCGCCGGCGCGCTCCAGTGGCCATCGACCCATTCTGGAGCCACCAACAGCTAGAGAAGAACCGAAGGAGCGTTGGGAACCATTTTGGAGCACGAAGGACCGCCGGAGTAGAGCACCATTATCGGAGTAAGCTCGATGCGGCAAGCCTTCCCCCTGTTCATCCATCGTTCGTCCTCGCCGTCGGATCAAGAACCCGCAACCAGATCCACTGCAGCCGTTGGATCTCTGCATCCCAGCACCGTCGATCCTCTTGTGAAGATCTAATCGTGTCCATCAGAACCGAACCGGTATCACGCGTCAGGATCGCGACACGTGGCATAAGTGACGACATCTAGTCGTTCGATCCGCGCTGGTCTTGGGTATTTTGCACATTTCCCCCGGCCAATTTTGTATTTAATATTTGGACCTAAAACTTTCATTTTCTGTTTAAGTATTTTTGTAATATTTGCAAAAAGGACCCCATATTTATTCTATTTGCATTAAGGTCCTTGTCCACGTAGGTCGACAAACTCTGGGTATTTTGCAACCAAGCCCTCACGGGTTTTGGATACTTGTGTTTGGTCGGAATTTTGAAATATTAAGGTAACTTTTTGTAAAAATTGCAAACGAGCCCCTGATGTTTGTGATAATTGCATATTGGTCCTCGCTAGGGTGTACGTGTTGGGGCATGTGATCTGTGGCGTTTTTGCAGGGTAGACCTTGCGGCTTTGTTTATTTGTATTTGGTCTAAAAAGTTGAATATTCAGTTATAAGTTTTGTAGAAATTGCAAGTTGGCCCCTGTAGTTTCCTATATTCGCAAAAATACCCCTACTAGTATTGCTTTTTCTCTTTGTTGATTTCATTTAATTCATGCATCTATGGATCTCTAAAAAATCTAAAAAATAGCATAGTGTTCCTGTTTCATTGCATTTTCTCGCATATATTTTTATTTTGCATTTTGAAGCATTGCCATTTTTTATAAAAAAATAGAAAACGTGCATTTTCATCCATGTTTGCATTAGAAAATACATAAAAATTATAAAAACTTTTTGAAAATTTCAAAAAATATATTTCATATTTATTTAAGTATTTTACATTTTCAGACCAAAAATCACTAAAAATATAAAAGAAAACTCATAAAAATGGTAAAACATCTATAACCTTTATAAAAATATAAAAATCCAAAAAATCCTAAAAAACTATTTTCTATTCATGAATTTTCTTTATTTTATTATCTTTCTATAAAAATTAATTTGGAGAATTGTTGACTCTGTTTAATATTTTTCATCTCCATTTTAATTTTGGGTAAGTTATTATTCCCTGTTTTAAGGTATTTTTCACTTTAAAAATCTATAAAAATTAGCAGAATTTCATTGAAGATTACAAAAATAGTAAAAAGTAACAAAAAAACCCAAAAATATTTATTCACTTTATTTTTGATTATTTTTACCTATATATATATATCATCTCCCTCGTACATATATTGTATATATATATATTCTTTATATAATTTATATATTTAAAATAAAAAGAAAATATAAAATATAAAATATAAATGGAAAATACAAAATCAGAAAATTTAAAAATATAAAAAATATAAAAATATAAAAATTAAACATCAAATAAAAAATATATAAAATTAAAAACCCACAAAAAACAACACATATAGACAAGTACATCACATTCATTTTGTGCATTCATTACCCCGATCTACCTTCTTGTTCCATGTGTTCGACACTCTACACATACTTGCACCTATACACATCTTTGTTGTAGAGTTATAATAAATTTTAACTCCGTATCACTTTTCATTGTTTGATCATTGTTGTGGGTTAATTGTTGATTAATCGAGGTTTCGTGAGCGGTCGCTCAGCGACACTGTGGTCCCGCCTTGTGTGTACTACCTTAGACCCTCGCCAAATCTCGATTATCACTTGGTAACCAAACGGGCCCTAAGGGCACGATGTAACAGAAGTTAAGAGTAAATTAGAAAAAAGTTTCTTAACTGTACACTCGATTTCAATGTTATACCCAAACTTTTAAAATATAACAATGTGGTACCCAAATTTTAAAATTTGTCTTTATGTGATCCTTCACTGTTGAATTTTTAATCTTAAAATCATAGACAAGGATCACATTGAAACAAATCTGAAAGTTCGAGTATCACTTTGTATCTTTTAAAGTTTAGATATGACATTGAAATTGAGTATATAGATCATGAACTTTTTTGTGATTTACTCAAAAGTTAATTTATGAGATTTTTTGTTGTTACAACGGACCTTGGTAATCTTTCCATTTAACACATATTATCCTATCCAAATGTTATGGTGCAAGAGTTAGCAAGATGATTTGTGCTGTATATTACAAGGATCATGGTGTAATTTCAAATATTACAAGGGTTGGGCTATAATTAGATAAGGGTGTCAAAATACTACAGATATATGGATTTTCACATTATGGCATCCAAAATCTTGTTAAATAATACCACAACTTTTATAATCTTGCCAAACACTACGAATTGTTGGAACCGAGTCCCATCCCTCTCTGTGTGTGGTCTTTGTCTTGGGGCTGGGGATATGGGTGGGGGATGGTGTATTATTCGCTTGGTTTCTCGACGTCGGGGTAGCGACTAGTCTCGACGACGAGGGACAATGACATCGGGGAGGTTTGGTCTCAACTCAGAACAAGAATAAAGGCACCCCCTCTACACCACAACCTCCCTACCCCCTCCCCGCACATCCTCAGGCCATCGCAAGTCGCCTGCCTCCCTTACCCCCTCCGCGGTTGTCGCTGCTCTCCAGCCCTTAGTGCATCACTTAGCCCATCGCCACGGACTATCCCCCCCAACATCCGTCGACCCTCTCGTGCCATCAATGCTACTCCATGCCACTCGACGTCGCTGCAGGCACCTGCCAAACTTGTATGTGATCGGGTTCGGTGTTGCACATCCTCCTTCCCTACCAGTTGTGCGACAGAGTGGAGATCCGAACTCGACCACTCTCTAGGTTGTTGCCTCAGTTCCTTCTCCATGGAGTCCTAAGTCCTCTACTCTATCGCATGCCTCTCCATCATCTTAGCCCATGTTGCAGCCACTTTTGTGATGGTTCCCCAATGCCCTCACGCACCATCTGCGCACATCGGCCCATACGTCGACACCATCGCCATGCTCTCCAGCGGCTGCTCTACTCCTGTCGCTTCTTGACGTCACAACCCTACAGTTCCTCCACCATTGTGCCATCTCGCCACTGACAGCCCTCTGCAACTCAGCTTTCCTCCATTATCGCCAGGGCTTGGAGCTCATCTGGGGATAAGAGAACAACTTAGGCATCCAGCATTTTTTAGAGGAATCCATGTCTGTTCTAGAAGGAGAAATTTCTATAGACATGCTTCATGCATCCAACCGCTAACCAGTTTCTTTGTGTCCTCTGAGAATTCATTTAGAGGGATCTTATTGTGTCCATTTTGGAATTTCCATTGTTGTCCGGATGATAGAGAGGGTACAAGGGCTTTACATGTTTGATCTCTCATCTCAAGAGGGTGCATTTGTCTTGTGAAGAGTGTTTTACCTTGTTGCAATGAGCTCTTCAAAAAGATTGTGACTTATTTCTTAGTGTGGATGAGACTTTGAGGGTCCTTGATAATTGGTTGTGGGAAGTGTATGAAGATACATGCAAGGAATCGTGCATGCCATCACGATGATGGTATTACTCGGGTCACTAAGGAGACTGGAGAAATTGAAAGCCGCCTTGTTGGCATCCTTAAGCCTCTCCAGAAAAGTCTTGAGATATCTACTGCTATAGAGGGATTGGTACTTGATGGTGGGCTTCTTTATCGGGTATTTAGAGCACCTATCTTGACAGTGAAGAGCATCCCTCTTGCTATTGACTTGCCTTCTCTCAAGTTTTGAAGACATGTCTTTATAAAATGATCGTCAAGCCATGATCAGTATTTGTATGGGTGAGGTTCTTGCTTTTTCCACGTTGCAATTTGTAAGTGTTCCGTCCTAAAAATAATTTTGATTGTAGATCTGGCAATAGAAAGTTTATACAACAACATCTTATCCTTAGCTCACTCTCTACCTCGGGAGAAGCTGACGGCATTGTTAAGCTTGTGTACCATGTGTTGAATGCTCATGTGCTTGATATTATGGACCATAACAGTGGTTGTTCTAAGGAGGAAGATAAAAAAAATTAAATTCCAACATCATGCAATACCTTCGCAAGATTGCAGATGATCATTTTACAACAACGGTAAAAGTTTTATCTTCATCCGGTGTGGCACCTTTCAATGGGGATATCATTGGAGACTTTGAAGTTAAACACTCTTGCAAATCCACCCCCGTCCTTGCTGGATTTTCCCCTTTCCGAAGCACCTCTTGTTGCTGAAGTTGAAATCATTCTTGGGTGTATCGAGTTTTTCCCTAAAGGGACTTTCTGTGGTAGAGACGGTTTGAGGGCCCAACATCTCCTGGATGTTATGTGTGGAAAGAGGTTTGTCATGGCCATGGACCTTTTACATGTCTCGCCCATGTGTTTAATTAATGGTTGGGAGGGAGACGTCCCTTATGCTGGTCAGAATTTATAGTGTATGCATAGCTTACACCATTATTTAAGCTAGACAACAACATTCATCCTATTAGGTGGTACTATTTTGAGGAGACTAGTGTCTAAAGTTGCTATTGTGGGAGTAAATGAAGACATGGCCAAGTCTGAATGACTTCTATTTTGGAGTGGGTGTTTTTGGTGGAGCTGGGGCTATTCTGCACATTGTCAACAAGGTGTTGAACGCTCGTTATAGCGATGGTTCTCTTTACATGCTCATAATGGATTTTTCTATTGCCTTCAATATAGTTGATAGGTCTACCATATTACACAAGGTGAGAGCGAGATGTACATCCATCTCTTTTGTGGGTGGAGTTCTTATATGGATAGACAACAAGGTTATACCTTGAAGACAGACATATATGGTCATCCGCTGGAATGCCCAATGTGATCCTCTAGGGTCACTACTTTTTCCCCTCGTACTATGCCTACTTATCCATTATATCAGGAATAATTACAAGCTACTTCTTCATGCATGGTATCTTGATGATGGTACGGTTATTGGGGACACATATGAGGTGGTCAAGGTTATGGGTATCATCCATGAGTATGGGTCAAACTTGGGTCCAGTTTTAAATATTCATAAAACTGAACTCTTTTGACCTACATGTGATGGTATAAAAAGCTTTGTAAAGGGTTGTTCCTTGTATGTATGGGAAGATCTTCATTAGGCATGAAGTTGCTTGGAGAGACAGTTAGTAGGAATAAAAATTTTATTTAAGGTTTGGATGTGGAGAGGGATGCTAAACTGTGAAGTTGATGCATCTTCTTCTTCAGTTGGGTGATCCCCAGAGTGAGCTTCTTTTACTTTATTTGTGTATGGGCATAGCAAAACTTTTATTTGGCTTGAGGACTTGTCAGCCTATATAAATGGAGGATGTGGTAAATTTGTTCGACAGAAGCTTACAAGAGTCTATTGAAGATATTGTTGTTTGTGGAGGCCCTTTTTTTGGAGACATCTAATGGAGGGTGGCTTCAATGCCATTCGGTTTGGCGGTTTGGGCTACTTTCAGTAGTTGAGGCTTTTTCATATGCTTTTGTGGCATCTATGACGTAGTCTTGGGTGCTTCAGGACCATATCGTGTGTGATGGTGGGATTTACAATATGGATTTTGTCTTTGATTATGATCTTCATCGACTTCATGGCCCTATTCCCTCATTCGACCTTAGATGTTTCTCTAAAAAATGACATTGTCCCTCATAAGATTGAAAATATTCTGACAAGTGATTTTTTAGCAAAATAATTGAGGACATGGAGGTGAAATTTGACATGATCGATAGATAGAAGGTAATTTTTTAATATCTTCAAGCTGATCATGCTCAGGATTTCTTCCTTGATATTCCTATTGATGGACTTGATCTGCACATGTCACTGGTGGAGCATCGTAGTATCACCAGATATCGTCTCATGATTCCTTTATTTACAACTAATGAGATATGTCCAGCTTGCCATAAGACATGTCTAGACACTTTGGGGATCATGCAATTCATTACAGGGAGCTTCCAGGTTTTAAGTACAGACACAATCTTGTTAGAGACGCTTTATTTAATGTACTCAGACATACATATATTGTTGCTAAGAAAGAGGTGCCTGTGAACTTTTTAACTGATCTGTAGGAGGGAAGATCCACACTTAGGCTTGTTGATATTTTGATTTTTAGATGGGTCGAAGGGAAACATGCTTGTGTAGATTTGACAGATGTTCTCCACTGGTGGGTTTGAAGAATGAAACCTTTACAGCGAGGCATGCTGACTTAAAGAGGTCTCGACAAAAGTGGTGAAGCACAAGAAAGCGTGCATTGATAATCAACATGCATTCATCCATTTTCATTTTGATACTTTTGAAATCTTAGCATCAGAAATTGTTGAGCTTTTGAAGAGAGTTCAAAAAGTAATGAGCGGTAATGTTATGGTTCATAGGTTTATGCATGTAATGTTTAGAATGATTGATTATGCAATTCAAAAAAGTCTGATGGTGTAGCTTGTTGCTCGCTTGTTTCCTATTTCAATGTAATGATTAATGATAAGAATAAAAAGATTACTCTACAGTACTTATATTTCTATTCTTTTTAACGTGTATGCGGTATGCCCATGTTTGACGATTGTGGCGTAAGATTTGGTAAGATTACATGTTATTTACAAGGATTGTGGTATAATTAAAAAGATCACATGAGTTGTATAATTAGTTACAAATTCCCATTAATATGTATACACACATGCCTATATGTGTGATGTTTTAGGGATTGTTTTGTAAAATCCCATTAATCTATATACTTATACGTGTGATTATCTAGTTTTTTAACAATTTTGAAATGATATAATTAATTATCTATGAAGATAAACGGATCTTAACTTGCTTTTCCTTTTGGGTTTGTTTCGTTGCAGGGTTGGGCATGGTTGGGTACTATTCACAGGGCTGTGTGAATAGTAAACTGTGAGGAGGGGGTACCCCTGTGAATAGTACCCAACCCTGCCCAATCCTGCAACCAAACGAACCCTTTAAGTTCGTTACAATGTATAACACATCATTCCATGTCGATTATATATTTTTCTAAGATAAATACAGATATATAGAAAATAAAAATGTGTTAACAAGACAGCCTACATGATAGTTTCCTTGGCATCTATTTTATCAAACTCTAAAAAGGATCAAAGATTCCTTTGATACGTGCACGTTATCTTCACATTAGAAAATAACTTTTAATTGACAATATTAGTCGGATTGGAAAATATAATATCAGTTGATGCGACTTTGATGGAATTTACTGTCTTTATTTCTCAGTCTCAATCATGATGTGAGAACTGCTTATGTGTGCAAATTTATAAAGCAGTGATGATGTAAAATTGCAATCGTTCATTGTTTTATGTAGAAGAATAAAAGGATATGAAAAACGAATGGAAAGATAGCACATTTCATTCCAAAAATTCCAATCTTTAGCAACAAGATAGAGAGCATGAGGGCAATGTTGTTCCTGACATCTCGTGAGCTCCAAGCAAAAGAAAAAAAATGAGCCTTTGTAAAAAAAATCGGTGAACAATGGACCTTTATAGAATACCATTAAATTTTCGGCTTTGGCATTGATTTGTTCACCGAGAATTTGATTCTATCAAGGTCCATTTTTCAGTGAATTGTTTCACTAAAACTTCAATTCTGTAAAGTCCACTAGGACATACGCTATTTTTTCTTCCAAATCATTTTTCTCCTAAAATAAAACTGGACATGTAAAACTGGATCTCTAAAATTGACGGGCCATGGACCATTACACCCCAAAACTAACCTAATGGTTGAGCCTGCAAGAGAGCATGTATGTAAGGCTTACCTTCTTCCTCGAAGGAGCAATCGTCAGCAAGTCGAAGGAATGTGACAACCTACGGCTTCGAGGGAGTCGTGGATGGTTGCTCTCGACTTTTTTTCACTATTGCTCTCCTCAAAGGATCTCAATCGACTAAGCAAATTTTCAGGCAACTAATTCTTTAGTTACTTGACTACTCAAAAATCTCAAGTCGAATAATCAAGTACTAGTCTTACATATTGGAATTTCGAGAAAGTCCTCTCATCGACTAATGCTCTAATCTAGCCAACAAATTCTAATCCAGATGATTGATTATATTTATTTGAGATGGTTGATTTTTAAAATGCAATTGATATTAAGATATACATGTATTGAACAACTCAAGTCATCCTTTCAGACAGATTCTCACAAAGAGCTTTTATTTATAAAAATAAATTGATCTTAGTAAAATGCTCCCATAGATCTGAGCGAAGAGTGTTGGAAGTGAGAGAGATCGAGAAATTTAAAACATGGTGAACGTAAAATTAATGATTTTAAATGGTTGAATTATCATTGTTATACATCAAAATTGCTTCGATATGAAAATAATTTATAAGTGGTGGGTGATCTCAAACATGGTGAAAATTGCTTCAAATGATTTTCTAACAAAATTAATTTTTTTCAAAAAAAATAGAGAATTTTAGGATTTTCCTATGATTTGTTATCATTTTTCAGTAGTTTTATTGAATTTTTAAAGAGTAAAACATCGAAAGGAACTATAAATTTTTTTGTAACTTTTTAACGAGACAATAAATTGAACAAAACTTATCCCAAAACTACATGTTAAACTATATTGATGGTACTATTTAGTGAAGATTGCATTAATGTTTAATGCTTTAAAAAGCATATGGAGAAAATGTTATTTAACTTAAACTTAAAGAACAAAAATGTTATTTAATTTAAACTTAAAGAACAAGAGCTAAGATATAAATATTAGATGATTCAAAGGGTTTTTGAGGATGTTACAAAAAAATATAAAAAATCTTACAAGTTATTTCAGTTGTCTCGTGGCATCTGAATGAATTTATGTTGGCATTCGTTAAAGCCTTTCTCCTAACTCGACAAGCACATTCACTCTCGCACCGTCGATTTCCTCTACCTACTACTTCTCCTACCAAAGAAAAATAACGAATTCTTAAAAGAGGTGAGTCGATCAGCATGGCTCCTTACAGTGCTGGAAGAGAGAAGGATGGACAGAAAGTGTGCCACGCAAAATATATAGGATAAATTACAAAAAAACATAGCTATGCTTCAATTCCCAATCAAGGACTTCAATTTTCAATTGTAACAAATATGAGTATGAACTTTCAACTTAAGGATTTAACGTCGACATATAAGGGATGCTGAAGTTTACAGAGACATGTATTTGAGACAATACCACAAAATCATACCCCACTTTGTTACAATTGAACATGGGACACCTAATTGAGAATTGAAGCATACTTGGGATCTTTTTTGCAATATATACACATGAGCAAAAGTTACCATGCAAGGGTCCTAACTTGCTTAATCTAGATATGCTTCGTGGATGAGCACATCCTCCCTAAAGTTAATGTTTGAGGATAAACTTATGGGCTATCCATATATGTTACGACATGTGTAAAGCTGATTATGATTATCCTTTCATTCTTCGTATGCCTAAATTCCCTTCTCCTCATCCTATCGTTCTCAATCATGATGCGGAACAAGTATCTACATGTTGTATGTGCAGTCGTTCGATCCGAATATGCAATCCACATAAACCGCTTGCATTTCTCAACAAATGCAAACAATTTATATATATCACAGTGAGGAGTGATTCTGTGAGAGCAAAAAATTGTGAGAGCATAAGAACAATGATTCTGAATCACTAGATTATATATTCTCTCTCATGATCTTTTCTCTCCTAGTTGAATCTAGCGGTCCAGAATCACTGCTCTCATGCTTTCACAGATTTTGATCCTCGCAAGATCAGTCCTCTACCACAATAGACTATAACTTACACACATATACACATACATACATACGTACACATCTGAAAATATGTATTCGTTGATGTCGCGTCGACCGTGGACTCCTATTATGGAAGCTTTGGAAGAGATTACGTAAGGTGTGCATATACATATACCAAGATCCTTCAAAAGGTTGAGGATAATCTAATGTATAGATCCACAAGTAGGAGAGTTGATAATTGATTGGCATATTATAATAATATATTTTATATATTATACATTAAGTTGTGTGACGTGTAAGGGATGTGATGTACCTTTGTCTGACCTGTAATCCAAACTCACCGTCCATTTGCCAACGCATGCTTTGGAAGCCCTTACCTCATCACACAAAACTTGCCATTAACAAATAAGTGTGCAAAACCTACGTGTATATGATTGCCTTCACTTTGTCATGTTATCCTTTTGCCCAAACGGAGCTACCTTTCCATTCGTGCAAGGTTACTACTCAACATGTTTGAAGGCAAAACCTATATATATCCTCTCTTTATTTTCAATCAGCTCAAATTCTTTCTTTCTCTCCTCCTCAAACAAAAAAGTAATATCTCTCCTCCACAAAAAAACCCCATCATAACCTCCTGTCTAATAATTATAAAATAATAAAAAAAATCAAGTATATTTCAATAAACTCACAACACAACTAACATTCTCAACAACAAACCCATCATTTAAATACTAAAATAAATAAACAACTTATCCGCCATTTATCTAAAAAAAATACTTTACCCTCTTGTCCATTTATCTATATATAGCTGTAAGTTTTTTAGGGAGATAACTCAAGTTAATGTTTTTCTAAAAATTGTAGACAAGTATGATTATAATTCAGTAATTACATCGGGACTCGTGCATGCTTCATATTAGTACACGGATGTTTACTTCTTGTAATATATAAGCATGTTTGGTTGCAGGGTTGGGCAGGGTTGGCCCAACCCTGGTTACTATTCACAAGGGTACTTCCTCCTCACAGATTACTATTCACCCAGCCCAACCCAGCCCAACCCAACCCTGCCCAACCCTGCAACCAAACAGGTAGATATTGTTTGGATGCAGGGTAGGTTGTCAATCACTTTATTGGAGGAAAATGGACTTTATCTCAAGATAAGCTATCTATCTGCGGATAAGTGATCACGTTATGATTACATTATTCATTATGTCTCTTCATATTATACACACAATTTGAGGATAAATCTCATTTATCTATCATCACGTATTAGTCATTATCCCTCGTCCAAATGGAAGTATGTTGCCTTTCAAAGAATTATTGGGTAAGGATTCATGATTGAGGAGTTTTAAGAGATGGGCGGAGGACAGGATTAAGGTTAGGAGGAGAAGGACGAAGGAAGATAATGAAATGATTCAACAAAATTCTACCTGATGGTGAATATTTAAATTATAATCCAATCCTTAGCATGAATCTTAATGTTTGATAAATGGGTCTTGACCATAAGAATAAAGTTCGTATTAAATAAAATCAAATTATTTTACAGAGAGACTGTTGGGAGACATGCAACAAGTTGCGCTAGCAATCCTTTTTGGATGACAAATCTAATTCTTCGAAATACAACATCCGTAGATGTAGGAACCATAACGTTGCTATGCATAATTTTTCGGACCCTCTTAAGGAGCTCTATAGCTTCAGTCGCCAAGAACCGAAAGATATCAAACCCGAAAGGGATGAAAACATGTTGGTTGTCAATACAAGCTTTCTCATGTTTAGCAACTTTAGCTGATACAGCTTTCTGTGCCTATAATAAACTAATGTGAATAAGATGAAAATGATTGCATTCACATGTACAATATCATCCAAGCTAAATCAAATAATCACGGTGTATTTCCTCTCTAAAAACAATATCATGATGATATAATGTACTTAAAACAATATGATAATATCTTGATAAAATCAAATATATATGGCATATACCAGATGGAATCAGTCGAGAAATCATTATTGAAGCATTCTAAAAAGCAAAGTCATCTTTGACTTCGATTTGTAGACCAGGAACACTACAACAAAATTTATCTACAACAATGAGCAATTTGTTGTTCGTTCTAATATCTTTCCAATGTTAAATTTATAAAAATAAATATTATTCATTGTAACAAACATCACAATCATTATTATACTGCTAAGTATGATTCATATGATAATGGTTATTCATTACTTTTTTTATTTGAACTATTACTAAAGTAGCATTATAAATTTAACGAAAAAGTCTATAAATAAGCGTCAATGTATGAACCTTTAGCAACAAATAATATATTCATTGTGTTTAACTACATAAGAAAATGATAAATATTCAAATTACTCATCACCATATGCTCATTATTAGTAAAAGTATAATCGGTCTAATAAACGATTTTAGTTGACTGAAAAATTAACAATAAACTAATTAACTGTTGTATGAGCTTGTAAAATCTTGAGCTATATCGAGCTTCTTTTCTTAGAGATTTTTCTTGGGTACTTCTTCTCTGAGTCTACACTTTTTTTTGCAATGATGTGCTTGGTTTTGTTGAGAAGTTATGATCATGCATTTCTCCCTTTAAGATGTTTGACTAGAGCTTTGATCTTCACAATCCTTATTGAATATATATAGTTCATTAACCTAAAAGATTATTTGTCAGCAAAAATAAACAATATATAATATTTTGTCATCCTCAAAAGTCAACTAAATAGTAGATGAGGCCACTAAGAGAAGTAGGGACATTATATATGCTCCATGGTGTCTATGTGTCCTTAGACATTAACTTCACAATCCTTATCTAATATTCTGTCACTGCCATTCGATCATTCTTAAAGCCCAAAGCACACCATGATTTATCATATTTTTGAAGCATGCACTTGCAGCCCAAGTCCACAAGACGAGAGTTCGTTGAGATAAATATTATATCTCATAGGAGCACAAGTATAAATATTCCTTGAATGTCAATTGGAATCTCCCGTTAAGATAGCCGAACTATGACCTATAGATTTATCCGAGACCGAGAGGTTAAGGCAGCAGATGATAGATTTTTAATCGTTTGCTCTAAATCCCAATAACAATGAGAAAATTCTCAAAGTCCAAACGAGATTTTTATTTCGGTTTCTCATTATATTTGAGAAAGATCACCATATCATGTGTGAATCTCACTACTAGAAATATGGACAGTTGACGCACTCAGGTTCCGTAGGAACTAGTTGATATCTAGGGATGAAAACGGATCGGATACGGATCGGATATGCCTATTTCCATATCCATATTCGCTTCATCTATATCGAATACGAATACGAATACGGATATGATTCGGATATGCATTATGGAAACCATATCCGTAAAAATACGGATACGAATCCGAATCGGATATTTATCGAATCCGAATACGGATCGAATAAAGAGCGGATCCGAATACGGATCGAATAAACAGCGGATCCGAATACGGATCTAACGTCGGATTTTCGGTGTCATCATTGAGATTATCAGGTTCAAGTGAATCTTGAGACATCTCTCCTAAAAAAATATGACATGTAAAATCTACTTAGATTAAAAACTCTACTTAGATTAAAAACTCTACTTAATAAATAGCATTTTAACTGTTTCTTAACAAATATGTTATGGGTTGGACACCACCACAGGTTTTTCTCCCTATTTTTGTTTTGCAAAATGATGGAACGATGAGGAGAATCATACATTTATCTCAGAAATGACAGGAAAAAACATCACTGTTTTTTGAAAGGAAACAAATATGTAGAATATGTAGAAGACTAAGAAAGGATGCAGTAGCTCAAAAACTTAATATCTGGCCTAGGGATGAAACGAATATGTAGAAGACTAAGAAAGGAGAACCTGGCAATCTGCGGTCCTGTGAAGGTGACGTGCTCTTGAAGCAGCAATAGCGGAGGCGTCGTGGGGAGGCGGGGAGGGGCTGAGGTCCGAGGTGGCGTCGCGGGGAGGCGGGGAGGGGCTGAGCTGCTGAGGTCCGAGGAGGCGTCGCGGGGGGGCGGGGAGGGGCTGAGGTCCGAGGAGGCGTCGCACCGTCGCGGGGAGGCGGGGGGGCTGAGGTCCGCGGAGGCGTGGCGGCGAGGTTCCGTTGTGGCGGCGAGGTTCCGTGAGGGAGAGGCAAAATCGTCGAGGGTTTTGGAGGGAAGGTCCCGAAGGAGGCAAGGGGACGCACGACAGAAACTGTCGAATGGGAATAGTGCTAGGGATTTTTGTTTGTTGGATCAAAAAAGAGTTGGGAATTTTTCACTTAAGGCCCTTCAAGTTTATTATATAACATTAAGTAAAACAAAGATGTATATTCGGATATCCGGATCCGTATCCGAATATTTATGCCAAGATCATATCCGTATCCGTATCCGACAAAACTTTAGAACTCATATCCGTATTCGATTTGTATTCGAATCCATATCCGAATCCGGATATCCGTATTCGATAATTTTTCGAATACGGTAAGCGGATATTCGGATATATCCGGATCCGTTTTCATCCCTATTGATATCAGTTGTAAAAACACCGTCTAGAATGATAGCATCCAATGTACTTTTTGCGGAGGCTTAAGAAGGTCCTTCGTAGTAATCAGCTGCCACAAAAGTAAACCCACATCAAGTGCTTATCAAGAGTTGATGTGGGTCTACAATATTGCGACGGTGTAAGCGACCGCTGCAACTATCTATTACTCTTACTAATAGCCAGTTTTTTCTCCCATCAATGCCACGTGGTCCCCCTCCTTTTCATATTCTCTTCCACTCCCGCCGTTTTCTCTCTCTCCATTTTCTCCCACACCCGCCCTCCCTCTCTCTCCCTCAAATGGGTCCCCTCTCTCCCTCTTTCTCTCTCTCTCCACACTCAGGGTTCGCTTGGTTGCAGTACTGGGCAGGATTGTGTTGAGTTGGGTACTATTCACAGGGGTACCCCCTCCTCACATTTTACTATTCACCCAGCCCTGTGAATAGTACCCAACCCTGCCCAACCCTGCAACCAAAAGAACCCTCACTCTCTCCCCCTCCACCACGTTCTCTCCCTCTCTCCTCCTCCCCTTTATCCTTCTTATATCTCTCTCTCCACTCACTCTTCCCCTCTCCCCGAAGATCTCTCTCTATCTTTCCTCTCTCCACTCACTCTCTCCCCTCATCTCTCTCTCTCCCTCTTTCCTCTCCATTTCTCATCTTTTTCTCTCTCAAATTCACCCATCTCTCTCTTCTTTTTTCTCCCTCCTCTAATATATCTATTAAATAAAAGAGTATACATCTCATATTTTTCTTTTATATTTATTATATTAATATTTATATTATTCTTTTTCGCTTTCCTCTAATATATTTATTAAATTATAAATTATACATCTCATATTTTTCCTTATATTCATTATATTAATATTTATATCATTCTTTTTCTCTCTCCTCTAATATATTTAAATTATAAATTATAAATATCATATTTTTCTGTATATTTACTATATTAATACTCATATATACATATCTGTTTGTATTATTTCTTTGTACTCTATAATTCGTTTTATCCACTTTCACATTCATAAATTCATTATTATTAGATATAAAAGTTCTGATAATAATAGGATTGATCACATGTCTACTCACATTAAATCACAAGTACTATGCCTACTTGTTGATATTTATTCCACAATATAAGTCAATTTATGTGTGTTCTAAGCTATACCATATTGAATTTAAACGTGCCCAGCTTATGTATATTATATAAATTCATGGTTGATAATACACATATTATTATATTAATATTTATACCATTCTTTTTCTCTTTCTTCTAACATATTTATTAAATTAAAAAATATAAATATCATTTTTTTCTTTATATTTATTATAATAATATTTATACATATATATATATATATATATATTAATTCTTTGTGCTCTATAATCAGTTTTATCCACTTTCACATTCATAAATTCATTGTTGTTCGACATAAAAGTTGTGACAATAATAATATTGATCACATTTGTATTCACATTAAATCACAGATACCATGACTATTTGATGATATTTTATTTCATAATATAAGTCAATTTTTATGTGTGTTCTAAGCTCATAATATTTATATAATTCCTTTTTCATTTCTTCTAATATATTTATTGAATTAAAAATTATAAATCTTATATTTTTCTTTATATTTATTATATTAATATTTATATATACATGCATGTTTGTATTATTTCTTTGTACTCTATAATCCAGTTTTATCCATTTTCACATTCATAAATTCATTACTATTAGATATAAAAGTTGTGATAATAATAGTATTAATCACATTTCTACTCACATGAAATCACAAATACTATATCTATTTTTTGATATTCTATTTCACAATATAAGCTATCTTTTATGTGTGTTCTAAGCTATACATTATTGAATTTAAATATGCCAACCTTGTGTATATGATATAAGTTCATGATTGATAATACATATATTACATTAAAGGCTATTATAATAAAGCATACCACAAATAAATTTAATAAGTGACCTTATCCAAATGAATTG
The DNA here is from genome assembly GCA_037367405.1 of Ottelia alismoides. Classification (NCBI taxonomy): domain Eukaryota; kingdom Viridiplantae; phylum Streptophyta; class Magnoliopsida; order Alismatales; family Hydrocharitaceae; genus Ottelia; species Ottelia alismoides. The sequence continues at coordinate 41,363 of JAZKJV010004695.1, forward strand.
TGACAATTATATTTTTCATTACATTTTTACTCAAATTAGGTTTAAATATGATAATTGATTGCTTATATTTTGTTTCTCCTTATGAGTGGCATTATGGTTTTATATGTTCTATATTGTTAATGGCTGAATTTATATGTCATCATTTTATGTATATAAATTAAATTCCATCTAAAATAATACTTATTTTAAGTTAATGACAATGATAACAACTTTTATCCTAACTAAATATAACGGTTGAGAATTTTAAATCTTAAAAATATTGTGACAACTTGGAATGTATTTTGCATAATCAAATGGTAAACTTCTAAGGATCAAATATAAGTTGTCATTGAAAAAGAGTAAATATCTCATGTTTATTTTAATTTATGTTCTTTCAGTTTCATTTCTAAATGCTATATTGATATATTTTATAACATAATTACGATAATTACAAGTTAATTTATAATTATATTAAAGACAAGAATGCCCACACTTGGTACGATTAAGATGATGCAGTACGGATTTTATTTTCCGCAGCGAAGCGCGGGTATGCACCCCAGTTATATACTATCAGAGGTTGACACTACGTCTGCCATCAGTAGTATGTGTTAATACTTGTAGCGGACAACCAATCACTGCAAACCGGCAACTTAGAAAAAACAACAGCTGTTGTAGCTTACAGCAGCTGCCCAGATGTAATAAATTGCAATCGTACAATGTCAACGCAATCAACGATCGAATATCTCATGAAATATGTCAATGTTGCATCTAATACAAACATTAATGCTTCACAAACACCAAAATAAGATAGATACAAAAGATATTTGTTCAAACTTGTGTCCTTAACTAACAACACTAACACAAACATTTTACGATTCATACATTAAGGACATAGAAGGGCATCGTCGGCAGGGGGTGGGTCATCCTCACGATCACGTCGCAAAAGAATAGGAGTTGAACTACAACCCCCTTCTAGCGAGCTCCATAAGTAGTTGTTTCATCTATTAAGTCGTTTATGTACTTTGCCTAAGTGAGTCCCGTAGTTGGTCTTTCCACTCGTGCGACTTGTGAAGATCACATTGCATGTCATTAAGGCCCAAATATATGGAAGAAGATGGGAGGTGGGCTCATGCTCGATGGCGATGGGAGAGGAGCGAGTAGCTCCAACCTTTGCAATGTTGGAAGTGAGAGGTTGCATGAGAGGTAGACAGAAATGATGATGGGGAACTTGATTGATGGTGGTAGGAGGTGGGGGGAGGGTAGATGAAAGGGGAGAAGAGATGCGAAGGAGAGAGGACCAAGGAAGAAGAAGAATGAAACGAAGAAGATAGCGAGGGAAAAAAGGAGAAACCTGGGAGTCGCCTATGGTTGGAGATAGCAAGGGGCCTTCTCCGATGACTGCCTCGAACGTCGACGAAAGCGTGAGGAGCTTGACTGGTTCCTTCGGGAAGGAAGCAATAACAAAGGAGGGAAGTCCCTCTTTGGATCTCACCTCAGAGGTTGTAGCCTCGAGGAAGGAGGTGTTGTCACCACTCTCTTCTTCGTAGCTCTCTCTCTCTCTCTCGCTCTGTTCAATCTATGGCATATAAAGTATGGTCGGAGAAGGGGGCTATACGTGGGGGAGAACGACTGGTGGTTTGGAATGAAGAGAGTCAGAGGTTGAGTTTGATTCATCTCAGGTTAGTTTCTGTTATTGGGTTTATCGTGGCGGGGATGAAGGGATAAAGTTTTTTTATGGAAAAGAGGGTGAGCTCCCGAGGAGGGAGTCATCACATGAGTTACATATTAGACTAGAAGAGTAAGAGAAAAAAGGACATACAAAAACAACAGTAAAGGATCACGACTCCCAAAAGTTCACAAGAGCCCTACAATGAGAAATCACATTTTCTTAGTAGAACCGTCGACTTTTAAAGATGAGATCATTTCTAGCCAACCAAATCGCTCACAGTGTCGCAAAAGCCTTGGTGACGTCGTCGGAGGAATTACTTCCTACCTGCCTCACCGAATCCCAAGTCCCCGCCCCCTGTCAAAAACCACCCACGGGATTGCCAAGTCACTCCAAACTTTCTTCGAAGCCGCACAAGTGAAGATGTTCCGAGTTCTCTGACTGCTCCCCACATTTATCACAAGTCAGGTCCTGCAGGCCAAAAATCCTCTCCCTCCAAACTTTATCAAAAAAATGCATTTTCGTAGGCACCATAGGAATACTTTAATCATGCTTGGAATCCTGTTTGCCCAAATTATCTTCACATCCTGGCATAAATCATTTTCATGTGTCACACCTCCACTTATAAATTCTCCATAAGTATGATTGATCGAAAATCCAGTTCCCGACCACACAAAGTGATCACGACTCAAAGTGAAATCCTCTAAGTAATCTCCTCCTGCAAGCGAGCCAGGTCCTCCCCCTGCAAATCGAAAGGACCGTAGCAAAAGGCGGCATCCACTCCCCTTCCTGAGTCGCGATCCTCAAATCCACATCCTTCCTTGCCACCACCATGAAAATTCTTGGAAACCACCTCTCAAGAGTGTCATCTCCTGTACAATCATCCTTCTAGAATCTGAAACCCTGCCTGTCCCCCGCCTTAGGCTTCAACTTGTGCACCACAAGCGATAAAACTTCACACACACCATGCCACAAGGGCGATTCAAAGTGGCTTACTCCTGCCACAAGATTACCTTTCACCCTATAGATTTGCCGTAACAATCAGGGTAGCCAGGTCCTCCGATGGACCCCAAATACATACCGCTTACTTTTCCAACAAAGCCTTGTTCATGCAAGTCACATCTCAAACCCCCAAGCCTCCTTGTTCACGAGATCTGGTAACCTCGTCCCACACCACAAGGTGTAGGCCTGACTTCTGTTGCTTCCCGTCCGATCATAAAAATCTTCTCTTCAGCTTTTCTATCTTCTTTCTAACCCTGTACAGGCATCAATCTCGTCGAGAAAAAGAAAATGGGAATGGTCGATAAAATGTGCTTAAGTAGGATTGGCTTCCCACCCCTAGACAGGGTAATAGCATTCCACCTACCCAGTCTCGACTCCAACCTCTGGACCACTGCATCCCAATCCATAACTTTGGACTTGTCCATCACCAATGGGAGGCCAAGGTAAGTGATTGGTAAGTTTCCCAATTGACACCCAAGCAGCTCCACTACCCTATCCCGTTCTTCCTTCTGCATTCCAAACGTGATTACCACCGACTTTTGCATATTTATCTTCAGTCCTGAGAGGTTGTTAAAGATGCCCAAGAGTTGAGCCGCTCTACTGCTCATCTCATCTGAACCACCCAGAAAGGAACCGTGTCATCAACATACTTAAGTAGCGGTACCGAGATGTCACCCATATGAAAACCCTCGCACCAACCCCCATCCACTGCCTGCTTGAAGAGAATCGCTAGCGCATATGCCACCAAAACGAACAATATTGGAGAGAGGGGGCACCCTTGCCACACTCCCCTCTGTGGCTGGAAGAATCCCCCTCAGGCCTGCCATTCACCAGCATCGAAAAGGATGACGTAGTGATGCATCTCTTCATCCAAGCAATCTAACAATCTGGGAAGCCTCTTTTCCTTAGCGACTGCCACAGGAAGCCCTGGTCCACGCAATCATAAGCCTTGGCAAAATCGATCTTCCATAACAACCCTTTTTTTCTTGTTCCTGAATTACAGGCAGATCTCCGATGCCATGACCACCCCCTCCGCCATCCGACGACCTGGTATAAAAGCGGATTGTCCCTATGGTACAATGGAGTCCATGACACTCTTGAGTCTTTTTGCCATCACTTTAGCCACAATAAGATGGATTCCATTGGAGAGAGCGATCGATCTGAAGTCATCCACTCTAGCTAGGAGATCCTTCTTTGGTAACAAGAAAAACATCACCTTGTTAATCTTCTAAAACCTCATGTTGCCATCCCTAAATTTATCTAGCACCTGCAGGATCTCAGCCTTCAACAGTTCCCAGAATTCTCTGTAAAAGGAGATGGGAAAACTGTATGGTCCCGGTGCCCCATCAGCATTCAACCCCCAAACAGCTTTTTTCACCTCCTCCTTCATGAATGGCGCCACCAACCCCTCATCCTGAACAAAAGACAAAGATTTTACCCCCTCCCCCCAACCCCACTGGTCCACACGCCTTCTTCTTGATATCTCCAAAGTGCCCCCTCAGTGCTCTTCCCAGTTACGCCACCTAGGAGACCCTCACCCTTCCCACCTCAAGCTCGTGAATATGGTTCCTTCTTCTTCTGTCAGCCGCCATGCTGTGAAAAAAATCTAGTGTTGGTGATGAATCCACGATTCATCGCCTTTATTCTTTCATTTTAGCTTCATTTCTGTAGTCAAACACCGGTAAAACCCCACTAATTGCATGAATTTAACATTTTGCATGCATTTGTTAAATATGCATTTATAATACTTTTTGTACATAAATAAAAGAATAAAGAAGAAATAAGAAAGAAAAGAAAAATAAAGGATGAATTTATGTAATAAATACAGACTAACCCGAACACCAAGAGAAGGTTAAGACTTGACCTGATCGACCAAGAATAAAGTAGGGGGAGATAGAGTCTTTAATCCAAAAATCCAATTTTTTTTGTAAATATTTTTCCTGTATATTTGTATAAAACTTGTATTATTTTATTTTATTTGTACATAAATTGACTTCAAATTAATTATTTTTATAAACAAAAATTGTAAATAAAAATGTGTTGTAAATATTAAAAATAATTGTAAAATAAAGTAATGTATATATTGCAAATAATCATACCTAGAAAAAGCCACAAAGCGGCAATTGAAATATTAATTCCGGCTCCATACGAACTCAAATTGAGTCAAACTCACTTCCATTATACTATAAATTAAATTATCTTTCAAATGGCTGTGGTTTCATAAAATTTTTAGAGTTACGATTGAAAAGTCAGTTTTCTGGGGTGTTTTGTGCAGTTTCACCACTTATATTTTTTGTTTTTGTATAATTATTCATATTTATTTTTTTAATGTACATAATTGTAAATATTATTTTTCATTAAAAAAATAAAAAATGTAAATAAAAAATAATATAAAAATTATTTCCTTATTTGTGCATATGTATATTGTATTATATGTAAATAATATTTGTATACAACTAAATTCTTTATATAAAAATTACCAAAAAATAATTATCTAACATTAATTAACTAATTTAATTTAATTACGAAATTGGTTTTATTTGATTTATTTGATTTAAATACTTACCACGTATATAGGATTTTATTCCATACCTTTAATGGCCACCATTAAGGTGGCTAATTAATTTTTGGAAATTATTTAATTTAATTAATTAATTAAATTAAATTATTTTAGTAATTCCACTAATAAGTACCTTCCTTAAGTGTATATACCTTCCTTTTTAATTTTCTTATCTTTTTAATGGACTCTGCCTCCTTCGCTATTCGTTGATCGATCTTTGGTGGAGAGGAGCCTGATCTCCGAGAGCTTTCTTGTCGAAGAAGGGTGCCCATCCTCCGAGCCATCCGGCGACAGCGCCTTGGCCTTCGTCGAGGCCATCACGACATTTTCGATTCCTGAGGTGAGATTCATTTTATTTCCTGTCTTTTTGCTTAGATAAACCGTAGTTTTATTTTTTGTGTAAATGTGGTGATTAAATTTTAGTTCCAAAAATCACAAAAATATCAACCACACATTTTTCGCATCCGAATCTGAATTTTTCATATCACATCTTGATCCTCACACTTCACATTCTACCTTGCACAACCTATCACCTCCGACCACAAACAATGGTCGGAGTTACGGATCTCTTCTTTTGTCTCATCAAGATCCAAATCCATTCATGAATCCCTTTTATTTATAAATAAAAAAATAAAAATAAAACAAAAAAATTAAACTATAATTATTTTCTCCTATCTAGGAAACTTAATATAAAATTTAACAAAAATTAATAAAAAATAAAAATAAATAAAAAATTGCTTCTCTATTTACAGCCCTGCTTAATTTTTTATGTTTGTATTGCAGTTTACAAAAAGAAAAAAATAATAAAAAAACAGCAGGTCAACCACGCGCCTCCCAGCTTCGCGGCCCTCCTCCGCGGACCCGCACCTCACCGCGGCCTCCCAGCCGCACGACGTCACCACCTGCTGCGTGCGTCGGCGATGAGCGCGCACACGACCGCGCTGAACCTCCTCCGTCCTCGCCGATCTCCAGGAGACCCCTTCTCCTAGACCGACCTGTTGTCCCCCCGCATCGTTGCGCCTCCGCGTCGCCCCCTTCGCGCGACGTCTCGCTGCGCAAGTCGTGTGCACAACGCACGTCGACCCGCCGTGACCTCCTCTCACCGCCCCAGCGCTCCGCACGACGGCGCCTCCACAACCCCCATTTCCTATTTTAGGACAAGAAGAAATGAAAGAATGAAGAAGTCCCACAAATAAAATATAATATATTTTATGTAATATTAAAGACATCCTCCGAAGTTGTTAAAGTTGCAAATCAGCCCTTGCCTCCAGAACATCACGTGCACCGCACATGCATACTGGGTAATTTACATTTTTCATCCGGTAAATTTATTTCTATTATTATTTCATGCAAAAGCTTTTGAATAATTGCAATTAAGTCCATGTGTTTCCATATTTGAACTTGCTTAATCTTTTCAGCAAAATAAATGTTTTTATGGTTCCAAAAATTCTTAGAAAATGTGTGTATGCTCCTGATAGGCGTAAGAACATTGTATAAATTTTACGTAGCATTTTGTGGAATTTTGATATATTTAAAAAATAAAAAACAATGATTTTTTATCTTTCTGGAATTAGAAAATTCATAAAAATTAGAAAAATTGTTTAAAAATTTCAAAAAAATAGTGTAGGTGTATTTTGGTGACTTTTAATTTTTGTCCAATTTTTGTGCTTTAATCATTTATAAAAATAAAAAAATTGCAAAAAATGAGAAATCTTAAAAAATTGTAGAAAAATTCAAAAAAACTGATCTTGGTCTTTGTTTGTAGATATTTAATTAGTCTTTAGCATAAAAATAATTTTCAGGAGTATTGGGCACCTAAAGTATTTTTAAGTTGTAAAATACTCTTGGTTGTGCACTGTTTCCCTTATTTTCCACTATTTGATTTTTAGGAAATCACAAAAATATCAGAAAAATTTGAAAAAAATATCAAAAATATTTTAAAACATATAAAACATAAAAACATTTTCTTTTAAATTTTCTGAGTATTTTTTATTAGTCTGAAAAATACAAAAAAGTAGTGTGTGTGCATGTTTTTATCATTTGTGCCTTATTTTGAAAAAATTAAAAAAAATAAAAATTCAAAAACCACTAAAAATTAATTCCGAAAATTGACTACTGAGTTTTTAAATCATGCTCCTTGTGTTCGACCCTGGTCGCTGTGCCAGGTAAATAGAATAGCGAAACCGCTTACATTTTTTTTAATTTTCTTGAGTGGTTTAAAATATATTTTTTTCGCATGCACCTTTGGAATGTAGCCGGAGCATTATATAATCCAAAGGACATCCATCTAAAAGCATACGTTCCAAACGGACAGGTGAAAGTTATTTTCTCTTGGTCTTCGGGCGCTATGGCCACCTGGTTGTATCCCGAATATCCATCCAGAAAGCAGTAGTAACTCTTCCCAGCTAATCTCTCAATGATCTGATCTATGAATGGTAGCGGGAATGGGTCCTTCTTGGTGGCCTGATTCAATCGTTTGTAGTCCACACAGACCCTCTAAGAAGTGGGTACTCGGGTAGCTATCTCCTCTCCAGACTCGTTCACAACTATGGTGATACCCGTCTTCTTGGGTACCACATGCAATGGACTAACCCACTTAGAGTCGGAGATGGGGTAGATAAAATCGGCGCTCCACCACTTAGATATTTCCTTCATGACCACTTCTCGAAGATTCGGGTTCAGCCGTCGCTGGAACTCACGCGAGGGCTTGGCATCTTCTTCGAGATAAATGTGGTGAGAGCACAGAGCCAGACTTATCCCCTAGAGATCAGCTACACTCTATCCTATTGCCTTGCAGTTTCTTTCAAGAACCTCTATCAAACGAGATTCTTGATCTTCAGTCAAATTCGTTGAGATAATGATTGGGAACATATCTGGCTCACCCGCAAGGAATCTATACTTCATGCTCTGCGGTAAGGTCTTCAATTCTAGGCAAGTGGGAGCTGGTAAATCTGGCTTCTAGAATGTCTGAGTGAATGCTACCAGATCTGTGTGTGAGAACTCTCGCTGCAATGATAAATCTGACGAAGATGGCCCTGCCGGTATATCTGTCCACGGACCTGGCTCACTCTCCGTCCTAGCTGTCGGCTCTGTAGGCACCAGAAACAGTAAATATTCATCGAACTCCTGCTAATCAAAATCAGTGTCTGTGTCTGAGGAATCTGAATCTGAAGCGCATGAGACAAAATCATCTTCGCTATCCTGGTCATGATAAACATCCTCTACCGTATCCTGCGCCATGAGTGTGCTCTCCGAACTCTCATCTGCCATGATATGTGGATCTACACTATCTGAAGATGTGGTAAGAGCTCGTGATGCGGGATCTGCCTAGACTGCTTCATCATCTGTAATCACAAAGTCACACTCCTGGTGGATGTCTAGCTCTGCATCTGTCATTTGCTATGAGTCGATCATCTGATCTGAGCACTCTAAATCTCTAGCTCTGGTCTCCTCGATCGTTTCTATTTGTACACTTTCACCCTCGACGTGAAAGTATACCTTCCCACTATCATGGTCGGACACCACCTTGGCTGTGGCCAAGAAAGGTCTTCCTAAAATGATGGGAGCATCGATCACACGTTCAGAGATCTCCATGTCCAGTACAACAAAGTCCGCAGGGAATTTTATGCCCTGAACTGTGACGACAATGTCTTTAAGTAACCCCTTCGGCCTCTTAATAGATCTATCAACAAACAGAAGGATCGTCCTGCTCTGTCTGAGAGGGCCAAACTCGAATCGATCGAGTAAGGCAGCCGGGAAAAGGTTAATCGACGAACCACTGTCTAATAGGGTACGATAGAACTGCTGATCATGAATGTGGCATCTGAAATATGGAGCTCCTACATCGGGTCGCTTGGTTGGCAATTGGTTCTGCATAGCGAAGCAAGTGGCACGTGTAATCACATGGATTTCTGCATTACGATTCCTCTTCTTCCTATGTACAATGGTCTTCTCTCTCAAGTGCTTCTGGAAGAGAGGGATGTGCTCTAGTACCTCCTATAGAGTCAACTGGAGATGGAATCCGTTGATCATCTGCTAGCTGAACTCTAACTGCTGAGATTTTTTTTTGATTTTCTGTTTTCTTCCCCTGCCCTAAGCCAAGTGCTTGAGGGAAGGAGATAGTTGGACCCTCCTCAGATAGAGGGTCAGGAAGAGGTTCCTGCTGCTGAGAAGGAATGGAGCCCATACAAGAGTTATCATGCAACACGTATGGACTCGGAGTAGATGAAGAAACATTTCCTTTATTCATTTTTTTAGTGTTTTTGATATTGTCCCGAGGTACAAACACATGAGGAAACACAACTGGAATAGAGATGGTGGCATTAGTACCACCCACGACACCTCTCTTCGCGGCATCAGCACTGCGCTCTGGCTCAACATCTGGTAATTTGGTGGCTTCAGTACCACCATCTGCAACAGGAGAAATGACGGCCTCAGTACCGTCTGTTGGATCATCATCCTTGGTGGTGTCAGAACCACCATCATCAACATCATCAGCGGCATCAGCACTGCTATCCTCCTCGTCTGACTCTCTGGAATCATCAAGGGGCTGTCGCTCAAATGAGGCACCGCCGGCTGGCATCCTACCGCTCCTAAGTGTTACAAAATCATCATCAAATATGTAGGAGGAAATATCATTCAAATTATAACTAGGAGTGGCGGTCTCTGTAAAATGTACATGCTCAGATTTCATCTTCAGATTGTTCGGGTTAGGTTCAATCTGAGCAGGTATGGCAGCTTTGCCCTTGATTATCTCCCTCACTTCCTACCGGAACTCATCCATCTCTCGTCAGAAGGATGCATGCTGGTCAATGAGTAAGCGGGCGAGGTCATCAAGGGCTGAGTTCTCATAAACATGTGCATGAGAACCAGATGGGTTGCCTCTCTAGAAATGAGGAGGAGGCTAAGAATACTGCTGAGGCTGCTGTTGCTGCTTCCACTGCTATCCCCGATGGTAGGGACGAGGACCCTGCTGGAAGTGCTGTTGTGGCTGGGAGTAATGGGGTTGTTGCTGTTGCTGGCTGCTCTGTCCACCCTGAGCTGGAGGTTGCTGTTGGGACGAGGTGCCTCCGGTAGACCACCTGAATCCGGGATGATCTCGGCGGATCCCGGGTTGTTGCCGGTCATACCAAATCCTGTTGACTTCCATCAATGGCTTCTGCTCGTATTGGAAAGGGGGAAGAATTACCAGTGACTGATCCGATTGATACACCACCATCCGAGCATCCTGAGATGGTGGTGGCTGAGAGTAGTGTTGTTGCAACTGCTGAACCGGCTCTGCCTGAATGTAGTGAACCTGGCGGTACTGTGCAGAGTGCTGGGAAGAGCTGTTGCTGCTGGGATCAACTTGTGACCTGGGATAAGGCTGAGAAGCCGCTTGTGCCTCCTGGAGACACAAGATGTGGGTCTTCAGGTCACTAAGAGTTTGTGCCAATTGATCTATCTATGTCATGCCCTAGCACTACTTCTTCTCTATTATCTCTATGAGGTCCAACTTCTCACTGATAATACCCATGTCAGTAGCTGAAGATTTTGCATGTGCTGTTGCTGCTGACGAAGAAATGGGTGGACCAGCATCAACCCGTACTATCCTATGATAGGACATGACCTGGGTGAGGGTTTTCCTTGAGCATAGAGACTAGTCTGGGACATCACTATGTAGTTTTCAGCCATCTCCTCATCAATGGCCCGGACCTGGTTTTCATCCTTGGCAAAGTAGGAACCCCCACAATAAGCGTTGACAAGCCCCTGCAGCTCCAGTGTCAGCCCACAAAAGAAGCTCTGGACAAGATTGGGCTTAGATAAGTCTTGGTGTGGACATCGTTCAATGAGCTCATGAAATCGATCCCACGCCTCATCAAACTGCTCATTGGGGATCATGGAGAAGTTGTTGATCAGATCTCGTGCTACGTTGGTCCGACCGAGTGGATAGTACTTGTTCAAGTACTCGATCCGACCCCAAATGCTTCAGCCAATAGGCTGCTCTGTCGGCCAGGGAGAAAGGGAATGATATCATCTTGATAGTGTCCTCGTCCATGTATCTGTCGTGGACAGTGATGCCGATCATCTCAAACTCCTGCAGGTGAAGATGCGGCCCTCGGTGGCTAGCCCATGGAACTAGGGGGAAAAGCTGAATGGTCTGGGGGGGAAGCTTGAAATTACCCAGAATCTCAGGGAGCTGAATCCATCGATGAGTGAGAGTTGTAGCAGGGTTGTGCAAATACCTCATCGGTCGTGGTTATCTAGCTGGCTCTGGTTGATCCTTCGGGTGTCTGTCTGATCCTCCTTCAAACTCTGGAATCTCTCCATCGCCTGCTCGGTGAGGCTCTCCTCTGTCAGCTCGCATCTGTGTTAATTCCTGACGGACCTTTGCCATAAATGCTCCCTGGTCCCGAATCTATCATTGCATTATCTCTAGGGAGGCTAACAAGATGTTGTTGATGGCACCCAGATCTAGAACAAAAGTAGAACTCTGGGGTTATCCATCGGTTCGTCCGTCACTGCTGGCCATCTCGTAGGTCTCTACAAAGGCAAAAGACCCTTACTTAGGTGCCGCCAAGTGAACATAAATCTGTGTTGGCCTCTCCTCAGGTATCCCAGGACTGGTGGAAAAAGGGTTGTCGAGGGGGGACAAGGTGGTAGTGAACTTAGGTTCGGAGAGCGAGTCTGGTCTCTCCAAAACCATCCTAGATGAATGGGGAGGAGTGCTCGAGAGCGGTGCTGCTAGAGGCAACCTAAGGGATCTCCTGCCCATCATCGTGATGTGGGGATGAGTGCGGATGAGATCTTGTAAGCAAACAAGATGAGAAATCAAACCCCCAATTCACCTACTCAACACGAGCTGATGACCTTAAAGGATCGATCGTTTATCTTGTCAGTTTTAGTTTAGGTGATAAATCAGTCTTGCAGAACGATTAAACAAGATGTTAGGAACCTGATGCTCCTAAGAGACTGGCCCAATCCCAAAGCTAGATCTTTCCCATCTAGTACAAGTTGCGGACCGTTTACCGGCTACCCGATCAACTCGCTCTGTTAAGTATGTCACGGTCCGCTTTACCGATTACCGGAGAGATCCTCACTGGAGAATGACTAACTCTAAGACCAGTAGTCTAACGGAAGTTCAGGTGTGGCTCTAGCCTAGTGTGCGGGTCACTCTCTCGCTCAAGCAAATCAAACAATGAGAGGGTGACTCTCTCCAAAATAATATTTTTAGATGAGGTATGTTTTAGGGTCAAGTTTGCATTAACAGTCCCAGATTTTATTGCTTTCACTTTTTTAGATTTTTTTCACAAATAAATAACACCTAACGAAATTTTTTGATTTCTCGGACATGGTTGGTGAATTTTTAGAGTCTTCATGGATGACTTCTCGGTCTACGGTGACAGTTTTGATGCATGTCTTGATAACCTAGACCGAGTACTTCACCGTTGCATTGAGGTCAACTTAGTCTTATCTCGGGAGAAGAGTCACTTCATGGTGACTCAGGGGATGGTCCTTGGCCACATCATCTCCAACAGGGGCATGGAGGTCGACCCAGCCAAGGTGGATATCATCAAGAAACTCAATCCACCGTCCAATTTACGACAATTACGGTCCTTTCTGGGGCATGTCGATTTCTATCGACGGTTCATATGGGACTTTAGCAAAATTGCCCGACTGCTCATTGATTTATTGACAAAATACACTGAGTTCCTTGTCAATGATACGTATCTTGTGTCATTTGAGACTCTTAAGAATTTAGTTGTTGAGGCTCTTGTCCTTCAGCCGCCTGATTGGTCTCTCCCATTCGAGATCATGACGGATGCTTTTGACTTTGCCGTAGGGGCTGTGCTTGGATAGAGGAGGGATGGAGCGCCTTTTGCTATTCACTACGCTAGCCGAACAATGGACGCCACTCAGCGGAATTACACGGTCACATAGAAGGAGATGCTAGTTGTAGTCTTTGCCTTGGATAAATTTTGATCTTACATTCTTGGATCTAAAGTGACTATTTATACTGATCACACCACCATCCGATACTTAATGACAGAGAAGGATGTCAAAGCCAGATTGATCAGATGGATCCTTCTACTCCAGAAATTTGACATTGAGATTAAGGATAAACCTAGAGTCAAGAATGTGGTGGCGGATCACCTCTCCCTTTTAGAGAACCTTGAGGATTCGGATCAACTGACATCTATTACAGAGACATTCCCAGATGAGACGATCCTTGCAATCACCTCACTTCCATGGTATGCTGATATTGCAAACTATCTTATCACGAAGAAAGTTCCACAAGATTGGTCCAGACAGCGACTTGAGACATTTCTTGCGAAGGCCAAGTCGTACCATTGGGAAAAATCCACTCTTTATCATGAAGGATGGGATAACATCTGGAGACGGTGTATTCCTCAAGAAGAGCAACATAGCGTCCTCACCTATTACCACAAGCTTGAGGTAGGAGGACATCATTCTGGGAGACGGACAACGCAGAAGGTGCTTCAATCCGACCTTTGGTGGCCTACCCTCTTCAAGGATTCAGATGAATTCATGAAGAGATGTACTGACTATCAGAAAATGGGCACTTGTGGACAGAGAGATATGATGCTGATGCAAACCCATTCACTTCTGTGAGGTTTTTGACGCATGGGGCATCGATTTCATGAGCCCATTTTCTAAAAGTCATGGATTTGAGTATATCTTGCTTGCTGTAGAATATGTGAGTCGTTGGGTTGAGGCCATCCTCTCCTGAACCGCAGATGCTAATACCGTTTGCAAATTCTTGAGGGAAAATATCATTTCACGGTTCAGGGTACCTAGAGTTTTGATATCATATGGGGGGACTCATTTTATCAACGACAAGGTAAGAGCCCTTGTTAACAATTTCAACATAGATCATAGAGTTGCCACTGCTTATCATCCACAGATAAATGGTCTTGCTGAGGTTTCCAACAAGGAGATTAAGACTATATTGCAGAAGGTAGTCCGCTCAGACTGAAAGGATTGGTCACAACTTTTGGACTCGGTCTTGTGGGCATATCAAACATCCTTCAAAACTCCATTGGGTACATCTCTATTCCGACTCGTTTATGGCAAGCCATGCCACTTACCAGTTGAGCTGAAGCATAAGTCACTATGGGTTGTTACTGAGATATTTTTGGATCCAGAGAGTATAGGAGATCAGACAAAGGCAGAATTGGCAGCCTTGGAGGAACTTAGAGATACAACCTTTTCAAGTAGCCTACAGTATAAGGAGCGAGTAAATATATGACATGATTCACATATCAGTCATAAGCAGTTTGAGCTGAATCAGAAAGTATGGTTATTCGATGCCAGGTTAAAACTATTTCCAGGGAAGTTGCAGAGCAAGTGGAAGGGACCATACTTGGTCCGGAAGGTGCATGACAATGGCAGCATTGATATATCTGAGATGTCATCTGAGTCTACCTTCCGAGTTAATGGTCAGCGCCTGAAACCATATCTAGATCATGATCTGCTGACTGTCAATATTGCCTCTATTCATTTTGTATGAGATGTGGTTTTTGACTCACATCATTTGCATCTCATACCTGATTATCACTTTCTCCCGCAGCTGTATAGATCCAGATGTCCATATCGCATATTCTTTTGTCTAAATACCCCATCTCCATCTCATGATTACGCTATACTTAGGGTGTACTTTATCCTAAGTATAGGGGGTGTCGGACTTGTGATTATTCTTTTTTTTTCTTTTTACCTCTATTTTGCTATATATACTTAGGGATATTTTACCCTAAGTATAGGGGAGGTAAACTCTGTACATTCTACTCCTCGGTTTTCCCCTTGTGTACAGTCTTCTATACTTAGGATTACTTGATCCTAAGTATAGGGAGATCACCGACTCCTATTGATTACATTCTTTTATTCATTATTGTATCATAGCATTCTTTTCACTTTCCAATACTTAGCACGAGTTATGTCTTCCTTTGCGGCTCTTTGATCACTATGAGGATAAAGTTCGAGCTAAGTATAGGGGGTGTCGTATATATTGTATATATACTTTAGCCATAACTCGTATTTTCATATTTTTAATATGACTAAAACACTGTATAAATATGTAAATATTTAAAAAAACTAAATAATAAAAAGATACAGAAAATTCGTCAAAATTATTTTTGTATATACTGATTAATAAATCAGGTTAATATTTTGAAAAATATTTTGAAAGTAGTTTGAAAACCTATTTGCAAGATCTTTTGAAAACTATTTGAAAAATATTTGAAAAATATTTTCAACCTTTGTAAAAATATTGTGGTTTGTAAAAAATTTTTTCTTTCTGTGAAATAAAATGATTTTGTAAAAACTATTTTTAAATATTTTAAAAATGGTTGAAAAATTATATTGAAAATCTATATACTGTTTGAAAAATGTTTGCAAAATAGTTTTCAAATGCTTGTAAATGTTTGTAAAATTGTTTGGAAAAATTATTTTGGACTATAGTTTTCAAAATTATTTGTAAAATTATTTTCAAATAACTTTGAGGAATATATGCATCACAAAATAAAATAAAATAAAATAATAAAACAAAAAAATCAAACTATGTATATACATGTATAAATTACTCAAGTTGTAAATTCTTGCATCTGATTCTTGTAAAATAATTAACTCACTCTTGTGTAAATATGTATCTCAATCCTAACTTAAAAAAATTGTGTATATACTTGTATATATTACTAACTATTTGCATTAAAAACTCTTTTTGTATGTGCATCATTTTTCAAAAATCTATAAAAAGTTCAAAATTTGAAAATTATTTCACAATAAGATTTTTGCATTGTACATATTTCTTGCATTAGCAGTTGCATTTTTCGGATAATTTTGACATTTAAAATAAGTCTGGAATAAATTTGAAGAATGGAGCTTAGTTGGACCTTAATCCACTTAATTTCAGAGGAACCTTATAAGAATTGGAGTTAAGACTTTTCAGGTCCTAGTGACTTAATTCTTTGAGTCCATAAGACTATGTTCACATGTCATCTTGATTAGTCTAAGTAGAATATTTAACAACACATGCATGATTCTTTCAGACCGTGGCTTACCTTGGACAAAGCACTCTACGCGTAGCTCTTCATGGAGGAGGTAGTGAGGGGGTAGAATATTTTAGCTTGGGGCAGCATACGAGGGTAGTACATCTAGGCGGAACCTCTCGTCCTCCTTTAGGGAGGGAAGTGCATCTCAAGGGAAGTGCATCTCAAGCTGGTTTGGTGATGTTGAGGTCTAAAGACAGGATGCTGTGGGATTGCAATAATGCTTTAAAAGAGGGATAGTCTACTAGCTTAAGAGGAAAAACTCCTTATGTACATGATGCACCTTGTATATATTCAAAAAAAAGAAAAAAATACAAAATCTTCAAAAGTAGACATGCCTGATAGAAAAGTAAAATGCCCATCGGAGTGTATACAAGTGAAAAAAAGAGAATAAGAGCTTCAAAGTCAAATGTTTGTAAGCTTGCAGTGGGTGACATGGCTACACTGGTCATGCATCCAAGGATAGGTAACTACATTGGTTACCGTCCATTCTCTTCTCCATCCCCTCTTCTTGATCTGGTTGTACTTGAACTTAGAAGGGAATATCCCCGCTCCTCGAGGAAAGAGTTGCCAGACCGAGGGATTAGAGTTACCTTGTTGAGAGAGGTTGTTTCTTTGCTACTTTTGAGATGAGGAGCTATATTTCACTTACACCGTACAAGTAAGAATCCATAGTCATAAGAATTTGTGTATCTAGACTTGTTCTGATCTGGCTGTTGAGGAGACATGAATAAGAGTCTTATGAAACTTAGAGGCTGTTAGGTTTTAAATCCATTTCCCATTAAGGTTCCGATACACTAATAATCCAAAGGTCTGACAGAGCTCCATACTACATTTTTATGAAGATAAGTTTAAAAGTCAACATTATTCTAACTTATTTCCTTTTTCTTTTCTTTATTTTTATTTTCACTTATTTTCTAAATAAGTGTTTGCTAAGGGACTAGTAAAGGTAAAGTATAGGAGAATGATGAATCCACGATTCATCATCTTTATTCTTTTATTTTAGCTTCATTTCCATAGTCAAACACCTGTAAAAACCCACTAATTGCATGAATTTACCATTTTGCATGCATTTGTTAAATATGCATTTTAACACTCTTTATACATAAATAAAAGAATAAGGAAGAAATGAGAAAGAAAAGAGAAATAAAGGATGAATTTATGTAATAAATACAGACTAACCCGAACCCCGAGAGAAGGTCAAGACTTGACCTGATCGACCAGAAATAAAGGATGGGGAGATAGGGTCTTTAATTTAAAAATCCAAAAATATTTTATAAATATTTTTCCTGTATATTTGTATAAAACTTGTATTATTTTATTTTATATGTACATAAATTAACTTCAAATTAATTATTTTTGTAAACAAAAGTTGTAGATAAAAATGTGTTGTAAATATTAAAAATAATTGTAAAATAAAGTAATGTATATATTGTAAATAAACATACCCAGAAAAAACTGTAAAGCGACAATTGAAATATCAATTCTGGCTCCATGTGAACTCAAATTGAATCAAACCCACTTCCGTTATACTATAAATTAAATTATCTTTCAAATGATTGTGGTTTCATAATTTTTGGAGTTATGATTGAAAAGTCGGTTTTCTTGGGTGTTTTGTGCAGTTTCACCACTTACATTTTTTGTTTTTGTATAATTATTCATATTTATTTTTAATGTACATAATTGTAAATATTATTTTCATTAAAAATAAAAAATGTAAATAAAAAAATGAATATAAAAATTATTTCTTTATTTGTACATATGTATATTGAATTATATGTTCATAATATTTGTATACAACTAATTTCCTTATATACGAATTATCAAAAAAATTAATTAGCTAACATTAATTAACTAATTTAATTTAATTATGAAATTGGTATTTACTTATTTGATTTATTTGATTTAAATAGTTACCATGTATATATGATTTTATTCCATACCTTTAATAGCCACCATTAAGGTGAGTAATTAATTTTTGGAAATTATTTAATTTATTTAAATCTAAAAATCGTAATTAATTAATTAATTAAACTATTTTATTAATTCCACCAATAAGTACCTTCCTTAAGTGTATATACATTCCTTTTTAATTTTTCTTCTCTTTTTAATGAGCTCCGCCTCCTTCGTTATTCGTTGATCGATCTTTGGTGGAGAGGAGCCCGATCTCTGAGAGTTTTCTTGTCGAAGAAGGATGCCCATCCTCCGAGCCGTCCGGTGACAACGCGTCGGCCTTTGTCGAGGCCATCACGACATTTCCAATTCTCGAGGTGAGATCCATTTTATTTTCTATATTTTTGCCTAGATAAACCGTAGTTTTAATTTTTTTCGTAGATGTAGTGATTAAATTTTGGATCCAATAATCACAAAAATATCAATCACACATTTTTTCACGTCTGAATCTGAATTTTTCATCTCACATCTCGATCCTCGCACTTCAGATTCTACCTCGCACAACCTATCACCTCCGACCACGCACAGTGGCTGAAGTTACGGATCTCTTCTTTCATCTCATCAAGATCCACATCCATTCACGAATCCCTTTTGTTTATAAATAAAAAAATAAAAATTAAAAAATAAATAAATTATAATTGTTTTTCTCCCATCTCTCACGTTGGTTTTGCAGGAAACTTAATAAAAAAATTTAACAAAAAATAAAAAAAATAAAAAATTGCTTCTCTATTTACAACCATGCTTAAAATTTTTTCC
This sequence comes from Ottelia alismoides, assembly GCA_037367405.1. Classification (NCBI taxonomy): domain Eukaryota; kingdom Viridiplantae; phylum Streptophyta; class Magnoliopsida; order Alismatales; family Hydrocharitaceae; genus Ottelia; species Ottelia alismoides. The sequence goes on from JAZKJV010004695.1 coordinate 60,324, forward strand.
TGTTCGTATTGCAGTTTACATAAAGAAAAAAAATAAAAATAAAAAAATCAGTAGGTCAACCACGCGCCTCCCAGCTTCGCGGCCCTCCTCCGCGGACCCACGTGCCTCACTGCGGCTTCCCAACCGCACGACGTCACCACCTGCCGCGTGCGTCGGCGACGAGCGTGCGCAAGGCCACGTTGAACCCCCTCACCTGGACCAACCTGTTGTCCCCCGCCCCCTTCAGAGACCGTCGCTCCTCCGCCGACGCACCCCCTTCCGTCGCGCAACCCCGCGCTGCCTCCGACCAACGTCGTGCCCTCGCGCGCAACCACGCGGGCGTGCGTGCACCGCCCCGTCGAGCACGTTGATACTGCACTCCTCGCACGGTGTCTCGTCGCCCAAGAAGCTTGCACGTCGCGCGTCGACCCGTCGCGACCTCCTCTCGCCGCCCCAGTGCTCCACGTGGTGGCACCTCCACAGTCCCCATTTCCTGTTCTAGGGCAAGAAGAAGCGAAAGAACGAAGAAGTCCCATGAATAAAATATAATATTTTTTGGGTAAATATCAAAGGTATCCTCCGAAGTTGTTAAAGTTGCAAATCGGTCCCTGCCTCCAGAACGTCACGTGCCCCACACATGCATACTAGGTAATTTACATTTTTCATCCGGCAATTTTATTTTTGTTATTATTTCATGCAAACACTTTTAAATAATTGCAATTAAGTCCATGTGCTTCCAGATTTGAACTTGCTTTATCTTTTCAGCAAAATAAATGTTTTTATGACTCCACAAATTCTGAGAAAATGTGTGTATGCTCCTGATATGCGTAAGAACATTTTGTAAATTTTTCATAGCATTTTTGAGAATTTTGATATATTTAAAAAATAAAAAACAGTGTTTTTTTGCCTGTTTGGATTTAGAAAATTCATAAAAATTAGAAAAATTGCTTAAATTTTTTTTAAAAAAATTAGTGTAGTTTTTAATTTCTATTCAATTTTTGTGCTTTAATCATTTATAAAAATAAAAAATATGAAAAATGGAAAAAATAAAAAAAATGTAGAAAAATTATAGAAAAATTCAAAAAATCTGACTTTAGTCTCTATTTGTAGATAGTTAATTAATCTTTAGCATAAAAATAATTTCCATGAGTATTGGGCACTTAAAGTATTTTTAAGTTGTAAAATACTCTTGGATGTGCACTGTTTCCCTTATTTTCCACTGTTTTATTTTTAAGAAATCACAAAAACATCAGAAAAATTTGAAAAATCTACCAAAAAAATTAAAACATATAAAACATAAAAACATTTCCTTTTTAATTTTTCGAGTATTTTTGATTAGTCTGAAAAATATAAAAAAGAGTAGTGTGTGTGTTTTTATCATTTGTGCCTTATTTTGAAAAATTTAAAAAAATAAAAATTCAAAAACCACTAAAAATTAATTCCAAAAATTGACTATTGAGTTTTTAAATCGTGCTCCTTGTGTTCGACCCTAGTCGCTATACCATGTAAATAGAATAGCGAAACCGCTTACATTTTATTGTTTGATATTTTCTTGAGTGGTTTAAAATATTTTTTTCTCGATTGACCATGCTTGGTGATTTGGGTCACAACGACCATTATTTATTTACATACTTAACCCAAGTTGCCTAACATGTCATCGGTTAGCATCCTCGTTTTCAACCACTTCTGATTGGACTTCTGCCTCCATTCCACCTCTTTTCTGTCCTCCAACAACAGTTCCTCCAATAGCTTGGATCTCTCCTCTGACTCCCCCGGATCTAATCCTCTCAAGTCGTCCAACCCATCTAGACGGATCACCTCCTCATGCACTCTACTCCTCTTCTCCCTTCACTTCATCCTCACCTCCCTTCTGAACCCCAGCTGCCAGTAGGAAAGATTTAAGCAACCCCAGCTTAAATGCCAGACGCCCAACTCTCGAAACCTTAGGGGTCCACTCCCTCCACATGCTCTTCGACCATCTCCTTGAAGTCAACCACCAACATCCACGAGCGCTCGAACCGAAAGAAGAACATGCCTCTCCCATCCTTGCCTGATAACCAGAGAATAGGTGTGTGGTCAGAGTGCGCACACGGAAGTACCCAAGCCTGTGATAGAGGAAAACTTTCCATTTCATCTACAGAAATCAAGAACCTGTCCAACCTTGACATGGATCTGGTATTGCACCAAGTATACGCACACCCAGCCACATCCACAATTGTAAGACCCAACATATGCACGACATCGAGGAAATCGACTGAGCCTAAATCCCTCCAACCCCCTGCTGAGGGTGGTCATCCGACAACAATGTGAGGTTCATATCTCCTCCCATAAACCACAGTCCATCAAGAAATCCGCTGCTCGCCAACGCAGGTCTGTAGCTAAAGAGCCTCTCCCACTGCTTGTGGGCCCATAAATATTTGTCACCGTGAAAGAGATCCCATCTGCTCGTTGCTTAAGAAGAACGGAGAGCGTGCAGGTGGACCTCCACTCTCCATCTTGTCAAACTCCTCCCTGCTCCAACCCGTGAGCAGCCCACCTACCGCCCTCTGTGCTTCCAGTATCGCAACCTCAAAACTCCGCCCAAGCCCTAGATCACGGCCCGCAATGACTACACTCCCAAAAAGTTTCATTTCTTGCAACAGTAATATATCAGCTTTGGCACCTTGAATCAACTTCCCGACCACCAGGCGTTTCTCGGGTCGGCCCAGACCCCTCACATTTCAGGACAACATCTTTGTTAAACAATACTGCGGGGCTTCCCCAATGGTCGCGGTTGTACCACTCCCATGTATTCTGCAAAGCCTCTGTCTAACAGGATGAAGCGACTCGGTTTTCCCCAAGGTGAATCATCGTCCGATGGATGTTGCGTTAGAATTTTCAGCCTCTCCTCAAGTTCCGAAAGTACCGCCCTGCTCCTCCTTTTGCCCAAGCTCACCGCCACCCCCTTCTCAGCAATCCCTCCAACCTTGGGCCCTACCTTGTCCGTCTCCACGGGTTCCCCCACAGCCTACCGTCTCGAGGCATGTGCAAAACGAGCCTCAAGTGCCTGCTCCAGTCCTCCCTCTCCCCCAACCATATGCTTCTCCCCGCCTCCCTGCTCCCGAACACCCTCCCAGGAAGCCTTCCCTCCAACTGCTTCGAGACCCTTCAACAGGGGGCCTCTCCCTCAACCAAAATAATGCAGCACTCTTCCCTTAGAACAGGTCCGCTTTTCTGAGCCCCTTTCCTTTCCGCTTGGTGCTCCGCCAGCCACGGAGAAGCCCCACGTCCGAATTCCTCCAGAAGAACGACCCCAAGAACCCTAGAGCCAGAGGCTTGGGTCGCTTTGACACAAATCATCGAGGCACTCCTCCTTACCAGATTCGAGAGATGTCTCGGGTCTGCAATCGGATCCACACCCTCCTAAAGGAGCACTACTCCGAAGCCCGGTCCACCAGATCTACGCTCGCCCCTAGGTTCACGTATGAATCCGCGACAAGTTCCAAATTCGGAGCCTCTTCGAGACCCCTGACCAAGACCACAGTGGGTCCCCCAATCGGATCCGCTTCTGGATCTCCTCTTGGATCTGCGCTCGCTTGAACCCTCAGGCCTGAAGTTCTGACATGATCTACCTCCATCTGGGTCATATCATGGGGCGTCGTTCCATCCAACCCCTTTTCGAGAAGTGAAAACACCCCCGTAGAGCTGCAACCTCCCGTAACCAAGAAATTGCAAATTACGCTATGCGAAACCCGAGGAGCCGGATTCTTTGGGATACACTCCGCTGCGACCTTCTGACTCTCCCTTGCTGCAATCGTACGACTTCCCTCCACTGCATCCCTCTGACTTCTTTCCTCAACCACCGGATGCATTGTCAAGCCACCTCTGACGATTTCGACCACACTCTGCATCGCCTTCCAGCTGGGGGTCACTCCACCTTGGGAAAGAAGCAAGAGTCGTTAGAGGCATCCTCGATCTCCAACATTTTGCCATGGAATCACACCTTCCTCTAGCCCAAACTCTGTGGGCAGAAATCCCATGCTCGAACAACCAGCTCCGCTTCCCTTCCCATCATGTAACCATTCGATACGATCCCAACCACCTCGAAAAGCCCAACGAGGATCAGCCGAATGTCCTCCTCCCTTCTCCACATGACTGGCACACCGAGCATCGGATCTCCTCTTGGATCCGCGCCCGCTCGAACCCTCAGGCCCGAAGTTCTGACACGATCTTTCTCCTTCTAGGCCATATGAAGGGGTGTCGTTCCATCGAACCACTTTTCGGGAAGCGAAACAACCCCCGCAGAGCTGCAACCTCCTACAACCATGAAATTGCAAATTACGCTGCGTGAAACTCAAGGAGCCAGATTCTTCGGGATACACTCTGCTGCGACCTTCAGACTCTCCCTTGCTGCAATCGTACGACTGATGAATCTCGTATTTACCATGCTAAAGTTGATCAATTAGAATCTGTTCCCCAAAATTCACATGCATTTAATCATTAATAGAGCATCATTAGCATTCATACATGTGTAGATAATATTTGCATATTTTTCATTTACAAATATATTTCTATATTGTTGCGTAATGGATTTTCAAGATCATTCTTATCAACAGATTTTTTATGCACTTTCCATTAATTTGGTATTTATTTTTATTGACCAATGAGATACCCATGATTTGATACATAATCAATTTTTCATCCCATTTTATAGATAGACGAACTGGTTTGATAATCAATATTCTATTTTTTATCAATTCTGTAAGAGCTAGATCTTTCTGAATCACCATTACGTCTAAACTCATGCATAATTGCATTAAAAAATCTAAGTATAAATTAGCCTAAAAAGTCGCTAATTCTTATATTTTTAGTTAATTCATCTTAACTCCGATTGACCCCAAATCACTCCATTGTGTAGATATTACCAACAAGAATAAATAAAAAAATACGAAAAAATTACTAACTCAAATAAGTGTCAAATAATCCCAAAGTCTAATTTCACATCTGATAGACTAAAACGCGCATATCTCCCTCATACATTGTCCGATTTTGGTTTACTCACTTTTAAAGTACTCCATTTTCAAATACCTTCAAAAAAGATGAATTTCGTAAAATTTGGAACTCATATATGAAAGTTGAGTTTTGGGCCTCTTTTGCAAATTTTAACTTTTTGCTATTTTTAACATGAGTTTTTATGTACATAATTAACTTTTAATTTTATTTTTTTCTTCATATGTGTTCTTTGATGAAAGTTTTATTAAGCGATACAAAAATCCAAATATAGATCAAGCTGAAATTAAAGAAATTGACTAAGTCCAAGTATCCGTTGTGAATCTGTACAAAAATCCTGTATTTCGTACGTGTATTTTTTTCCTATTTTATTATTTATTAAAAATCCAAAAAAATAGATTAGTGTGTAATTAAATTTCTTATATTTTATCATGTTTTTTCTAGATCTTTATCCTCTTTTAAAACCACCAAAAAAATTACAAAACTCCAAAAAGCTGGTTTTCTATACACATGGAGAACCACTAATAAGGATACCACTTCGCACAGATGACCTCTTTTGCCCCCGATCATTCATGAAATTTGCAGATCTCGTCGAGACGAATAAGTGTCGTGAAGGAAATTTTTCGATCCGATGTATCCTGCCATTTCTTTTCTAAATTTCTTTTCCTTTTAATTTTTGAATTTTTTTTGGGATGACACGTGGCAGCTCCTGGGCGTGCCACGTGGCACCCCACCCCAGTCTCTCTCTCATCTCCTCCCCGCACATGACCTCCTTCTTCCTCCTCCAGTTGTTTCTCTCCTGTCGTTGCCCTTCGTTAATGGCCGCCGTTACGCCTCCGCCAGCCTCCGTGTAACGGTCGCCGCCCCACCACCTCGCAACCGTTGCATCCACCTCCTGGTAACGGCTCCGCCATCCGATCCTATAAAGCCCAACCTCCGCCAGCCTTCGACGCATCCGCCCTTCTTCCTATTCAGTTGGTGACAACAGCTGGAGAGTATCAACATCGACGAGATCCAAGGTTATCTACCCTTGTTGCAGCTCTTCCATCAGCTGTTGGAGCTCTAGTCTGCCAGATGTTGAGCGACGACATATCGAGGTTCGCTGACCTTCATACCATCTCCCCTAAGCAAACTCATCCACTCCTCGAACACCTCGCACCCCAGGTAACTCATCATCTTCCAGCTTCCGCTCGCCTTCTCCTTCTTCGATTCAGTAACCCAATTCCAGAAGCACTCGTCCTCATCAACCCTCATCTTTGCTCTCCATCATCGCACCCTAGATCACCTCCACTTCCAACCTCACAAAAGGTCGGAGCCTAGCTCCGCTCCTTCACCCTCCGTCGCACTAACTCTCGCGCCACCAACAACGGTTGCGCGTGCGCTACTACATAACCACCCCCCTTCCTTGCAGGTTCTTCTTTCGTCCTCAGGTACATTGCCACCTCCCTCCGCCTGTTGTTGCTCCTCATCGCCGCTATGCGCGCTCCGCTGCCACAACTCATCCTCTGTGCTCGGTTGCTCCGCCTCCACCCCTCAACAAATGACGGAGCTCACCAAGCCCCACCACCTCAGCTTCACGGCACTTAGCCCTCCACCTAGTCGCCATCACCAACCACTCTGCTGTGTACATAGGTGTTCACCTCCGCCGCCTTGGAGGTCCTCCGTCAGCCAAGCGCTCGCTCCACCGTCTCCACCGAGCTCCCCCGATCATGTGTCGACCGGTCGAGCTTCGTCGCTCCGCCCGACCTCCGACAGACCATAACCGTCGGATCAAGGCATTGCCCTTGATCCTACGGTCCATCTCTCGCCACGTGTCCCCAGCCGAGCCTCGGTCCTAGCCTCGAGGCTCGGCCGACCAGACCGTCTCCCGCCGCCACGTCAAAGCTCGTATATCCGAACCTCCTACCCCGATGATCGAGCCTCTGATTTGGGGCTCCGAGCTTGAGCTTCGTAGCCCGAGGCTGCCCGAGCCTAAGGTCCGACGTCCGAACCTCCAGGCATGCGTTCCACGCACGTGCGCAAAGAGGTAAATTGCACAGAAGCCCTCCAAAGTTCCAGAATTTGTAAAAAGATCCCCGCCAGCCCAGGTCACATGCTCCGCGCGTGGTACCTTGGGAAAATTACAGTGAGGCCCCTCTGAGTTTCCTTATTTACATATAAGCCCCAGGGACCCATTTGACGGAAAAATAATTATTTTTATTCCATTTTAATCCTTGACATTTTAATTTAGCATAATTTGCTCATTTGAACTCCGATTTTTGCGTATAATATGCCATTTTGAAGTTATTTTCACGCTCTATCATTTAGCATAGTTTGTGAACAGATCTGAGACCCTTTATTGGGGTTAATTATTCAAGAATCTTTGTTGACATATGTAGGCTATTTTTGATATTTTGTGCCTTATTTTTATGAAGAAAATTGGCAATTTGTTTTGCAGGGATTCTTTGAGGGCTTAAATTGAATTAATCCTCTTTTGATTATTGTGAATCACTATTCGAGGATTTAATCTATGCATGAGTTGCTCAATTGACTATAAATTGATATAATTCTTGATAATTCAAAACTCTATTTACTTGAGGATTAAATTATAATTTGGAGATCAGATATTTGATGATAAAAATCATTACATGATCTCATTGATTGCAGGATTTTACATAAGATCTATTGACATTCTTACCTGCAACTTGGATTCGATAAATCCATCTGGACTTTTAACATTTTTTGATCTGTGACGTGATTTGAGGATCTATTGATCATATCTTTGATGATTTAATACGTTTAAAATTACAAATCCTAAGCATAATTCTCTCTGTTTATTTCTTCGCATCTGCATTGCATTGTTCCAACACAGAAATTAATCGAACAATTATTAATTATTTAATTTAATTTAAAACCACGCAACTAAAAAAATCATTGTTCCCTGTGTTCAACCTTGGTAGACTTGCCAAGTTAAAAATACTCCATAGCATTCAAAGAGTGTGGTTTTTGATCGACAATTTTCGCCTCCTATACTACAATTATTGATTCTTAAAGAGGCGGATTTCGCATTCATAAAATGGCACCGTTGTCAGGGAACGGCGAATTTTTAGGGTTTTAAATTATGTTTGTAATTAATTTTTGTGAAAATTATTTCTATGTCATTTTTTTCTCTTTTCTGCATTTCATTTTGCATTTCTGATAGTAACCACATCCTCTCTCTTTGCAGATTACTCGGAGCGAATTTTTGGACATAAATCAAGGATTTGCAAGGATAAAATTTTATTTTGTGAGAGAGAGTTAGTTTAGTTAATTTTTTGCATTATTCTTAGGGTCCCTCTCTTTGAGCCCTTGTAATAATCTGGACTGAACTTCTCTGTGGTGTGTCGGGTCTTTTTCAACCCCTTCTGTGTGGTTGGGACCCGACTCGAGTGACGTAGGATTTAGGCACATATACGCTGCTTATTTATCATTGATTGTGCTCGTAATTTTTAGGCCACACTCTCACTAATTATACGCACTGGTAGATCGTTCAACTTAGCCAAATTGAAATCAATTCTTCCCGCTAATAGAACTATCCTGCTTAGAGCATTTTTCATTTATGCATATCATTTAGTGTGATTTAAATTCCTTGTATTGCATCCTGCATGAAGAAGAACACGAGGAATCACTGTAAGTCCTCTTCTTAAGCATGCATCATTGATTTACGTTTGCATTGTCTTTTTCGATTCTCCCTCCTCAGTTTTACAACTTAGGAATTAACGGAATTGGGACTGCTCGTTAGGCGTGAATTTCTGTGCTCACATAAACTTCAGTGATAACCTTAATCTAAAACTGGGAATGCTAATCAAGACGACTGTAAATAAATTGATATAAAATTAACCCTTGTGTCTGGTGGAGAGAAACCCACTCATTGTTTGTAAGGACAAGATCGCACACTTAGGATAGAACCAAAAATCGAAAAATTTCATTCAGACTACTGATTTTAAAAACAATTAACTACTTTTCAGTGAGGGTCTCGGGCAGCTGTTTTACAGTCCGACTTCCCTTAACAGAGTGGGTGGTTTAGAGGACACTGCTCAAGGATCCGTCCTCAAGTAACACGGGTAGCCGTTTAAACGGTCCGTACTTACATCTATACTGGTTGAAAGTAGGTTCAACTAGTTGTATGAACTCAGGTTAGTCTTTGTGAAATATTTTGACACCTAACAGCTCCGCTTAAATTTTCAAAGATTGTTCTGTTATTAAATTAAAATTAGAAAAGATAAGCGGTTGAACCCTAACGTGCCTTCATCAGCGTCGAGTGGGTGAATCAACTGCCTTATTTTGTCTTGTATTTGTTTGGCTCCTTGTTTGGATCATCATCTTCTTCTTCCATTCCATCATGTACTCCCGATCCACCTTGTATCCTGAAGTCGGAACTTCAATCGACTTCACGACCTCGCCTGACTTCACCAATTCATCATACGCCAATTCTTCATACTTCTCACCTCCTACACATTCTTACCCAAACAATACCCTCCCTTACCAGTCTAGCACACCATTTACACAAAAGTTTGCTAACCAATATGACATATACATTAAGCAAACTACTGTTGAGAATGATGATTGGTCAACCTACATGGGGCAAGATTGCATCGATACACCTTCGACCCGAAGACTTTCTGTTGACGACCAAATAGAGAGGCCTACACCTTACATTCACCTTAACTGGATCGAATCTCCTAGGCCTTCTTGCTCCGCACTTAATGAACCCTCATACACAGAGAATGGGATTCAAGATCCAACTCTACCTTCCCACTGTCGGTGGATACTCGATTTTGAGGCTCATACTATCTTAGCAAGAAACCCATACTCAACTCAGAAATGCAAGCCTATGTCTAGGCATGCTGAGTATGGAACCTCTATCTCTCAGAAAAATCATTCCAACCAGTCCATTAATCTTCCCAAGCAATCACTAGAGGATGAATACTCTCAAACCAAAAGAAATGTGGAAGAATTGAGGAATGAATTCATAAAAGCATTAGAAGTAGAAAGATCAGAATGTGCTAAACTTGGTATCGAGATTTATTCAAGTAGAGATGATCTTGAGGAAAGAAATGATACTAAGGCACCAATATTTCATGTACAGCCGGAGTCGCCACCACCACTGACTTCTGACCCCCTACTGACCATATCAAAGAAAATAACAAAAAATAGAAAAAAATAGAAAATTCAAAAATACTGGACAATTCTGAAATAGAGGCATTTTACAAGAGTCCGATCTTAGAGCTTCCATTGATCAAGGCCATAGAATATGTGCCCGATCTTAAGCAATTTGTGAAGAGTCGACTTAATCCTAAAAAGATGAGAAAGAAACAATCCAGGACTGAATATCATGTGATATCTATGGCCAGTTCTTTGGCGATGAATCGAAAACCCAAGACCTGTAAAGTCAAGTGGTTGACTCGGATCACATGTGAAATTGAGGATATCAAGTCGGGCATTCTGACAACCCGAGAATGTGATCGAGGTAAAGGTCGGAAAATGGTCGTTGCGACCTCAATCACAAAGACGGAGAATATCAAGAAAAATCAACCACTCAAAGAGATCAAATAAATCAAAACAAAACACGAGCGGTCTAGCTATGAGTTTAACCTGGTATAACCCCAGGGTCGAACACAAGGAGCACGGGTTGGCTAGAAGCCTACGAAGTAGTGAAAATGAAATAAAATAAAATGAAAATGATTTTTAGTGGTTTTTATGAATTTTTATATTATTTTTTTTTGGATTTTCAAAAGATAAAGAAAATAAAAGAAAGCAAACTCAAGCACACTTGCACAATTTATTAAACACACCAAAAAGCAAGCAAAAATTCAAGAAAAATTGTTTTTATGTTTTTTATGTTTTTAAGTGTTTTTAGTGAATTTTTGAGATTTTTCTAATGGGTAAATTATTTTCTAAAAATCAAACAATGCAAAACAGGGAAGGTACTGTCCAGCAAGGCTTAGGACCCAAAAATAAAATATCTAAGGATCTTAAAAAGCCCTGGAGGTAATTTTCCTGTATACTAGGTAGAATAAGGAAAATTTAGGCACCCTAATTATTGTTTTTGGATTTTTAATTTATTTATTATAATTTTTATGGGTTTTTAGGGGTTTTTTCAATTTTTAGGGTTTTTAAGTGATGAAAAATAGCCAAACTGGCCTGGAAAATCACACAACACACAAACAACAAAACCTAATTTTTTTAGAATTTTTAGTGGGGTTTTTATATTTTTTTGGTATTTTTAAATCTAAACAGTAACTAAAAAGGCTGTTTTTGAATTTTTAAAAATACTAAATGAAAATAAAAATGTCCTCAAAAATCACTGAAATTCCTACACCATGGCAGGAGCCACGTGTCAAAATCTCATTGGATTTGGAGGTCGTTTGATATTTTATTCAAAAATAACGAGGGGGCACTGTGCACAAGGACCAATGTGCAAATACCCGAGAATCTGGGGGCACTGGTGCAAATTACCCAGCAAGTCACGTGCGTGGCGCGTGGCTGGGGCACACAGGGGCCAAATGGTAATGAAAACCAAGTCTTAGGTCTTTTGATAACTCGTATCAAAAACCCAGGGACACGGTTGCAATTAACCCAATAAAATCCGCACATGCACAATTAAAACACTCACAGGGGTATAACTGCAAATACCATAAAAGATTTCTTCATTTCATAACAACCCAGATCTACAGGATAGAAGATGTAAAAAGCCCTAAACTACACGTGACGACGCACGTGGTCTCATACAAACAGGGCATACATGCAAATAACCACAAACACAAGGTCCATACTGCAAATAACCCTACGTAAATAAAGTTTTAAAACTATTTACAGGACTGGAAATAAAATGACAAACTAAGAGGGGGCCCTAAGATATTTACCCCTTTATTGGTCGACGGCCAGATGCGCGCCACGTGGGTGATCGGACGGCTGGGAATGGATGGCGCTTTACTCCTTCAGCTCTTGGGCTCAATCGACGGTGGCGAGAGGGGACACGTGGACGATCAAACGGTGCTGGGCTTCGGTGCCTCTCTCCTCTGGTGCAACGGTCCGGATGAGTCCCTCGGGTCGATCAACGGCTGCTGCTCCTCGAAAGATGGACGGCTGAGATTAGAACTGGAGCTGAGGCTTCATCGGACGGCTCTGGAGGATGGTGAAAGAACTCGACGCCGGCGAACTTCGCCGGCCTCCTGCGTGCGCTACACTCCTCCTCAGCTGCTTCTGGATGTCGGAACAGGTTTCCGGTGCAGCCCCGCAGCTGATGGTATTGGCCGATGGCCCAGCCGAGCCCTGGAGGGGCTCCGGCGAGGCTGGCGGCGCGAAGCTCCGGTCTTGAATGTAAGGGGGGCTCAGACGCCTCCCTTTGGACCTGCAAAGTAGACAGAAAGCTTCGCGGGTCGAGGGCAAAGTGCCTCGACCCAAGGAAGCGAGATGATGGTGAACGGTGCGGTGGGGCGAAGGAGCTCCGGCGATGGGTAGACGGTGGAGCTCGACTCCCAGCTCCGGGGCGAGCTGGGTTGAACGAGTGGGCGTAGAAGGTGCGTGGGGAAACGGCGGAGGTGACGGGGTGCTCCGATGATCGAAATAATACGCAGGATGGTCGGAATCAGGGGAAGCACGGCGAACGATCGATTTGGGGGTAACTCGAAATTAGACTAATCAAGAAAGAACGGAGGTTACCTGGGTGGTGCTGTAGACTATGCTGGAGCTCAGCTGGCTCCTGGTCCTCGCCTCAAGGGTCGTCAACTCCCGAGGCTCGAGCTCCGGGTGGTCGTCGGAGCACGACTGCAAGAAGCGGCCGGATCGATGGACGTGCACCTCCTCCTCTCTGCAACACGGGCCGGCACGAGCTGTCACCTCGGTGGACACAATGGAGGTCACGGGAGTGAAGGTGGAGAGCCAAAGATGGCATGAGAGTGCGGCGGAGCTCGGGCTTTATAGTGGGTGCAGGTCCGGGAAGACTCGATCGGGTAGGGCGAGATGAAGCGCGGATCCCAAGGAGGGAAGTCGGGCGAGATTCCCGGATACCTGGGGGACGATTAGGATCTGGAATTAGGCTAAATGGAGGTCGGGTTTGGTGGGAGTAATTGGGCAAAGTTGGGTCCGCGAACAGGACCCGGGCTCTGGTGGTCCTGGGGGAGGTGTTGACCGGGGGTCAACAATCCCCCGTGGACCAATCAGAGCCCGCCAATTATTGAAATTTCATTTGATTTTTTTGGGGCCTTAAATGGCCGAATTTTCAAAAACTCAAAACATGAAAAAATGTTTGTTTAATTTTTTCTATTTTTTTGTGATTTTTAATTAATTTTTGGAAATTAAAAATAAAGTATATACATAGTAGCTATACATAGATATATATACACTATATTGATTTTTAATTTTGATTTTTAATTGGTTATTTTTATACATTTTTATTCCCATTTTATATTTTATTTATTTATAGGATAAAATGAGGAATAAAAGGCCATTTTTATTTCATTTTTATTATTTATGTACATGGGTTAATTAATTAGTTATATATATTTATGTACAAGGTATATATACAAGGTATTTTGTGTTTTTAATTTTGTAATTTTTTATTTGATTTTTGTTTTAATTCTTTTTATTTATTTTATTTACAAAACATAAAAAGGAATATTTACAAAAGTTTTGGAAATAAAGAAATTTATTTACAAAGTGAAGTAGATAAGGAAGGTGGTCTATGTATAAGGTAAAAAGGGGTATTTTTGGGTTTTTGATTTTTAGATTTTTATTTTGTTTTTAATAGCTTATAAATATTTACAAATATTTACAACATATTTTTGGGTGAGGAAAATATATAATTTTATTTATTTACAAAATATTTACACATGAGCCCCTATCTCCCTCTACTTGTGGCTTTTATGCGGTCAGGCCCATGCTGAGCCCTCCCTTGGGTTAGGTTGCTCAATATTTATTCTAAATATTTCCCTCTTTTTCTTTTTCTTCTTTATTCTTTTATTTTTGCACAAAAACAAGCTAATTATCTATATTTACAAAAATGCATGCTTTTGCTAACTTTTCCTATTTACACATATCTACATGCATTTGCATAGGTTTTCGTAGCTAAAATATAAGAATAAAGAGTGATGAATGGGTATTCATCACCCCCCTATACTATACTTTGCTAGTCCCTTAGCAAACACTTATTTGAAAAAGAAGTGCAAAAGAAAGAAAAAGAAAAAGAAAAAGAGAATGTACATGGATCAAGGCTGATTATTAAACTTGCCTTCATTAAATTAAGGTATGGAGCTTAATCAGATCTTTGGATTATTGATGTGTCGGAACCTTATTTAGACTTAAGCTTAAAACCTAACAGCCTCCATGTTCCACTATTCTATAACCAAGACTCCTCAATGCTCCAGATCAGAACAAGTCATCAATCACAAACCCTGAAGACCATGAATCTTTCCTTGTCCTGTGAAAGTGAGGTCTAAGCTCTCCACCTCAGAAATGGCAACTTGACAACCCTCCCCAACAAGGTAACTCTATGACCTCAATCTGGCCACTCTTTCCTCGAGGAGCGGGGTATTCCCTTCTAAGTTCAAGTACAACCGGCTCAAGAAGAGGGGGAAGAAGAGAATGGGTCAAGGCCAGTGTAGCCAAGTACCCTTGGGAGCTTGACCAGTGTAGCCAAGTCTCCCTGCTGCAAGCTACAACAGGTGGATCATGAAACCAAGCTTTGCTTATTGCACTTATATACATACTCCGGTGGGATTATCATTTTCTCTCAGACCCACCACTTTTTTGGAGTTCTTTTCTTTTTCACATTTTTTTTTCGAGTGCATCTATACAACATGTACATGTGCAGCATATATACAAGGAGTTTTTCCTCTTGAGCCAGTAGACTATCCCTCTTTTGAAGCTTTATTGCAACCCACAACTCCCGTCGTTAGACTTCATGGCAACCAGACCAAGTTGAGACGCACTTCCTTCACTAAATGAAGAAGAGAGGTTCCGCCTAGAAGTACTACCCTCATATGCTACCCCAAGTCAAGGAAGACTGCCTCCTCACCATCTCATCCGTAGAGAGCTCGGTGCATAGTGCGGTTGTCCAAGTAAAGCCATAATCTATATGAGTCATGTGTTGTTGTTAAGTGCTCTACTTAGGCTCATTGAGATGACATGTGATCATAGCCTAGTGGACTCAAAGAATTAAGTCACCATGGACCTGAAAAGCCTTAAACCTAAGCCCTATAAGGTTCCTCTTAGAAATTAGGTGGATTAAGATCTTAATCAAGCTCCATTTCTCAATTTGATTCCAGGCTAGTTTAAATGTCAACTATTATCCCAAGAAAACTATATACATATGTACAAAAAGATGCATATTTACACACATTTTTCAATCATGCAAAATTTTTGAAAGATGTTTTGAAATCATGAATGATGATGCATGAAGTGCAAGCTTTGCAAAAAGATATTCACACACATTTACACAAGATTTTTGCAAACTTTTGATTTTTCAAAACATTTTGGAAAAATTTTGTACTATATACATAATTTTGATACAGAAAATATTTACACAAGCTTTACACAAAAGATTTTTGAAATCATTTTTACAAAAATAATTTGTACACTAGCTATGTATGTGCAAATAAAAGAAGATTATGTACATGAAAAAATTTTTAATTTATGTGGTTTTTAGCCATTTTTATTTATTAACACACTCACACAAAGTACGAGTTATGGCTAAAGTATATATGAAATATATACACACCCCCCTATACTTAGCTCGAACGATGTCCTCAGAGTCAAGAGCGATGAAGAAGACATAACTCGTGCTATGTATAGGGAAGTGAAAAGGAAGGCTATACAAAAGAGAATGAAAGTCAAGAGGGACTCGGGTCTTCCCCCTATACTTAGGATCAAGTAATCCTAAGTATAGCAGGCTGTACACGAAGGGAAAACCGAGTGGAGAATGTACAGGGTCTACCCCCCCTATACTTAGGGTAAAATATCCCTAAGTATAGGCAGCAAAACAGGGGTAGACAAAAACAAAAGAATACTCGAAAGGTCTCACATCCCCCCTATACTTAGGGTAAAGTGCACCCTAAGTATAGCATAATCACAAGATGAAGAAAGGGATGTGGGACTAAAGAATGTGCTGATATGGACATCTGGATCTATGTACAGCGGAGGATCAGTAAAGCTCAGGCGTGAGATGCATTAGATGTGAGTCAAAGACCACATCTCACGCAAAATGAATAGGGGCAAGATCAACGACCCGCGGCTCATGATCTAGAAATGGCTTGAGCCGCTGGCCGTTCACTCGGAAGGTACTCTCAGAAGACAACTCGGATATATCGATGCTACCTTCCGAATCAGATAAGGTCCTTTCCATTTGCTTTGGAGCTTCCCTGGAAATAATCTAAGCCTCGCATCAAACAGCCATACTCTCTGTCCAATCTCAAAATGTTTGTGGCTGATATGAGAATCATGCCACTCCTTGACTCTCTCCTTGTAATGTAGGCTGCTCGTGAAAGCTGCATCTCTAAGCTCTTCCAGGGCAGCTAGCTCTGCCCTCCTCTGGTCTCCTATACCATCTGGATCCATCAATATGTCTGTAACTGCCCAGAGTGACTTGTGCCTCAGCTCAACAGGTAGGTGACAAGGCTTGCCATACACGAGGCGAAAGGGAGATGTGCCCAAAGGTGTCTTGAAAGACGTCCTATATGCCCACAAGACCGAGTCCAATAGCTGTGACCAATCCTTTCGGTCAGGGCGGACGACTTTCTGCAGAATAGTCTTGATCTCCCTATTCGACACTTCGGCTAGACCATTCGTCTGTGGATGGTATGGTGTAGCAACACGATGGTCTATGCCGAACTCGGTAGCAAGTGCCTTCACCTGGTCGTTGATGAAGTGAGATCCCCCATCAGAAATAAGAACTCGTGGAACCCCGAACCGCGTGATGATATGCTTCCTCAAAAATCTGCAAACTGTCCTCGCATCAGCGGCTCGGGCGGGATAGCCTCCACCCAACGACTCACATAATCTACGGCCAACAGAATGTACTCGAATCCCTGACTCTTAGGGAATGGACCCATGAAATCGATGCCCCATGCGTCAAAAACCTCACAGAAGTGAATGGGCTGCATCGGCATCATATCACGCTGTCCACAAGTGCCCATCCTCTGACAGTCAGTACACCTCTTCACGAACTCATCTGAGTCCTTGAAGAGGGTAGGCCACCACAAACCGGATTGGAGCACTTTCTGTGCCGTTCTCCTCCCAGAATGATGTCCCCCTGCCTCAAGCTTGTGGCAGTAAGTGAGGACGCTATGGTGTTCCTCCTGAGGAATACGCCGACGCCAGACGCTATCCCCTCCCTCGTGGTAAAGGATGGGATCCTCCAATGGTAAGACTTGGACTTCGCAAGGAAGGTCTCAAGCCTCTGCCTGGGCCAATCTTGTGGAACTTTCCCAGCAACGAGAAAGTTCACAATATCGGCGTACCATGGGAGTGAGGCGATAGCAAGGATCGCCTCATCTGGGAAGGTATCTCTGATAGGATCAATCTGCTCTGACTCCTCAGGCTGCTCTAAACGGGATAAATGGTCCGCCACCACATTCTTGACTCCAGGCTTATCCTTGATCTCAATGTCGAACTCCTGGAGTAGAAGGATCCATCTAGTCAGTCTGGCCTTGGCATCCTTCTTTGCCATGAGGTACCTGATGGCGGTGTGATCTGTGTACAAAGTCACTCGGGATCCAATGATATATGATCTGAACTTATCTAGGGCAAACACTACTGCTAGCATCTCCTTCTCTGTGACCGTATAATTCCGTTGGGGCGGAATCCAATGTGCGGCTAGCATAGTGTATCGCAAATGGTACTCCCATCCCTCCTCTGTCCCAGCACTGCCCCTACGGCAAAATCGGAGGCGTCCGTCATGATCTCGAATGGGAGAGACCAATCAGGTGGCTGGAGGACAGGAGCCTCAATCACACATCTCTGGAGAGTAGCAAACGACGAAAGACACTTGTCATCAACAAGGAACTCGGTGTCTTTCGTCAAGAGGTCAGTCAACGGTCGGGCAATCCTGCTAAAATCCTGAATAAATCTCCTGTAGAATCCAACGTGCCCCAGAAATGACCGAAGCTGCCTCAAATGGACGGCGGTGTGAGTTTTCTAATGACATCAATCTTGGCCGGATCCACCTCCATGCCCCTGTTGGAGATGATATGTCCAAGCACCGTCCCTTGAGTCACCATAAAGTGACTCTTCTCCCAAGATAGCACCAAGTTGTACTCAATACATCGCTGGAGTACTCGGTCTAGGCAGTCAAGACAGGAGTCGAATCCGTCGCCGTAGACCGAGAAATCGTCCATGAAGACCTCAAGGCACTCCCCTACCATGTCCGAAAAGATCGACAGCATGCACCTCTGAAAAGTCGCAGGGGCATTGCATAGCCCAAATGGCATGCGTCGAAAAGCATATGTGCCGAAGGGACAGGTAAAGGTGGTCTTCTCCTGATCCTCAGGAGCGATGGCCACTTGGTTGTAGCCCGAGTACCCATCCAGGAAGCAATAGTGGCTCTTCCCTGCCAGTCTCTCAATGATCTGGTCAATAAAAGGCAGGGGGAAATGGTCCTTCTTGGTGGCTTGGTTGAGTCTCCTGTAGTCAACACAAACCCTCCAAGAGGTGGGTACCCGTGTAGCAATCTCCTCTCCCGACTCACTGATCACAGTCGTGATGCCCGTCTTCTTGGGCACCACATGCAAGGGGCTGACCCACTTGGAGTCGGAAATGGGATAAATAAAACCTGCACCCCACCACTTCGATATTTCCTTCATGACAACCTCTCTCAGGTTGGGGTTCAGACGCCGCTGGAACTCACGCGACGGCTTCGCCCCATCCTCGAGATAGATGTGGTGGGAGCACACTGATGGATCAATCCCATGGAGATCTTCTACGCTCCATCCGATCGCCTTGCCGTTCTTTTCAAGAACCCCCATCAGACGGGATTCCTGCTCTCCAGTCAACTCAGCGGAGATGATGACTGGGTACATCTCAGGATCGCCCGCAAGGAATCGATACTTCAGCGAAGTAGGGAGCGGCTTCAGCTCTGGAATGCTGGGTGCTGGCAAATCTGGCTGTGGAAGAAACTGTGTGAAAGCTGCAAGATCGGCCAAATCTGCCTGGGAAAGTGAAAGTGTACTCTCGCAAACTGGGTCGGGAGAAGGCGGCTCAACTGCACTGTCTCTGCTCTGCTCTGCCTCTACCTCCTCCTCTGTAGGCTCAGGTGAACTCAGGTCTGGCATCTGATCATAACAATCGGCCCAATCAGACTCTGAGTCCGAGGGATCTGCATCAGAATCGGTGGCATCAGTACCACCGGAAAACAAGGTGGCCTCAGCACCACCATCGCAAAACACTGTGCTGCGATCGAGAACCGGCTCTGCTGCCGCAATGGTATCCTGAACCAGGTTTGTGCTCTCCAGACTCTCCTCTGCTATCATCTCTGCATCAGCTGTGTCTGAAAATGAGAGGGTAGTCTGTGACTCTAGGTCTGCCCAAGCTGCCTCATCATCTGTGATCACAAAATCACAGTCCTGGTGGATGTCTGCCTCTGCGTCTGTCAGCTGCTCTGAGTCGGTACTGGCATCTGAGCGGGATCTGGATCTGGCTCTGTAGTCCTCGACCGTCTCTATTTGTATACTCTCGCCCTAGACGCGAAAGTACACCTTCCCGCTATCATGATCAGTCACCGCCTTGGCTGTGGCCAAGAACGGACGACCAAGTATGATGGGGGTATCGGCCACTGATTCAGGGATCTCCATGTCCAACACTACGAAGTCCACGGGGAATTGCAGACCCTGAATAGTGACGATAACGTCTCGTAACAACCCCTTCGGCCTCTTGACAGATCGATCAGCGAACTGAAGGACTGTCCTGCTCTGTCGAAGAGTGCCCAACTCGAAGCGGTCGAGAAGGGCTGCCGGAAGTAGGTTGATCGAAGATCCACTATCTAAAAGAGTACGGTCGAACCACTGCTCTCTGATCTGGCATCTGACATACGGGGCCCCTGCATCTGGCCTCTTGGCTGGCAGACGGTTCTGAATCGCAAAGCACGTGGCTTTGGTCAGCACGTGAATCTTTGAAGTGTGGTTCCTCCTCCTCCTCCTAACTGTAGTCCTCTCTCTCAAAGATCTCTGGAGGAGGGGGATGTGCTGCAAAGCTTCCTGGAGGGTCAGCTGGATATGGAAGCGATCAATCATGCTCTGGCTGAACTCCTCAAACTCTCTCTTTTTTGGATCAATTTTCTTCCCCTTCCCCATCTGAAGGGCTCTAGGGAAGGGGATCACTGGGTCCTTCTCAGATGAAGGACTAGGAAAAGATCTACGCGGTTCGAGGACCGGATCCACACATACATCATGCACCACAGTGGGACCAAAAGAATGTAAACCTTTTCCTTTATTCATCACAGAATCCTGAGATACATGACCATGAGGAAAAACAACATCAGATCTCTCTCTACAAACACCGGTGGCCTCAGTACCACCACGGATGGGCTGCTCTGCTGCTACTGGTGAAGGTAGACGTCGAGCGGCATCAGTACCGCTCACTGGCTCGGCTGCTGCTGGGGTGGCATCAGTACCACCTCCTCGATCTGGTGAAGTGGCGGCCTCAGTACCGCCGGTGGGATCAGCATCCTTGGTGGCCTCAGTACCACCGTCATCGACTGGAGCGGCCTCAGTACCGCTCTCCTCCTCCTCCTGGGGCGCCTCTGGATGGTGCTCAGCTGAGGCGCCGCCGCCGGCTGGGGTCCTACCGCTCCTAAGCGTAGCAAAATCAACATCAAACAGATCTGAAGAAGTATCATAAAATGGATCGCTAGGAGTGGCTAACTCAGTATGTACTACCTGCTCAGACTTCCGCTTCAGGTTGTTCGGATTGGGCTCTATCTGTGCAGGTATGGCGGCCTTCCCTCTCACCAAGTCCCGCATCTCATGGAGGAACTCATCCATCTCCCGTCTGAAGGTCGCCTGCTGGTCCGTGAGGAGGCGGGCGATGTCATCCAAGGCAGGGCTCTCGTGGGAGCCCGACGGGTAGCCTCTCTGTGGGTGAGGCTGCTGGTACTGCTGTGGGTGAGAGGGGTAGGACGGAGGGTGCTGCTGGTGCTGGTATCCCGGGTGAGCCTGCTGCTCACGCCTCCCATACTGTCCCTGCTGCTGATAGGGACGAGGACCATAGGAAGACTGCTGCTGGTAGACTGGGGGCTGCTGCTGCGGCTGGTGATGGTCTCTCGGCTGGGAGTACTGCCCTCCCTGTGCTGACGGCTGCTGCTGGGGCTGGGCACCACCACTCCCCCACCTGAATCCGGGATGATCTCGTCGGATCCCAGGCTGGGGACGGTCGTACCAGATCCCGTTGACATCCATCAACGGCTCTGCATCCAAGGGGGCTGGGGGTAGCACTGCCAACGGCTGGTCCGGCTGGTAGACCACCATCTGCATCTCTGGAGATGGTGGGGACTGGTAGGTAGGCTGCGGCTGCTGGTACGACTCCGCCTGTACAAGGTGAACCTGTCTAGGCTGCGCTGAGGCGCTGGAGCGCTGGGACGAGCTGCTGCTGCTGCCGGAGTCGCCTCGCGACTGAAGACGGGGCTGAGAAGCCGTCTGTGTCTCCTGGAGACACATGATCTGTGTCTTCAAGTCGCTCAAGACCTGTGCCATCTGATCCATCTGTGCTATGCTCTGGCACTGCTTCTTCTCTATCAGCTCCATGCGGTCCAGCTTCTCGCTGATGATGCCCATGTCTGCAGCCGATGATTCTGCCTGTGCTGCTGCTGCTGCAGACGAACTGGCTGGACCTGCATCTACTCGTGCAATCCTCTGGTACTGCACGGGTCCTGGCTGAAGTGGCTGGGTCTTCTGCGTGTAGAGCCGGGTCTGGGACATGACCATGTAGTTCTCTGCCATCTCCTCAAAAATCGCCCAGACCTGGTCATGGTCCTTGGCGAAGTAGGACCCGCCACAAGAAGCGTTCACCAGGCCCTGTAGCTCTGGTGACAACCCACTGAAAAAGCTCTGAACTAGGTTCGGCTTCGTGATATCGTGGTGTGGGCATCTGTCCAAGAGCTCCCTGAACCTCTCCCAAGCCTCGTGGAACTGCTCGTTGGGGAACATGGAGAAGTTGCTGATCAGGGCCCTCGCTGCGTTCGTCCGCCCGAGTGGATAGTACTTATTCAAGTACTCGGTGCGGAGCTGCTCCCAGGTGTAGACGAATCTCCCCAAGTGTTTCAACCAGGTGGCTGCTCTGTCTGCTAGGGAGAATGGGAAAGCAATCATCCGTATGGTATCCTGGTCCACATGCCTGTCGTGGACAGTACTGCAAATCATCAAGAACTCCTGTAGGTGGAGATGGGGCTCCTCTGTAGCCAGTCCGTGAAACCGCGGAAGCATCTGCAAGGTGTTCGGGGGGAACTTGAAGTCCCCCACGATAGCCGGAACCACCACCCAGTGGTGTATCAGTGTAGAGCCGGGATTGTGTAAATCCCGCATCGGTCTCGGTGGTCCTGCTCCTCCTGCGGCTGCTGCCGCTGCTCGTGCCTGTGCCTGTGCCTCATTGGGATCCTCGGGCTCGCTCTGTGCATCTCTCTCTGCTCTGAGCCTCTCCATCTCGCGCCTCATCTCTATCATAAAAGCTCCCTGATCGCGGAGCTGCTGCTGGACTGTCTCTAACTGTGCGATCAGGGTGGAGTTGATCGCTCCCTGGTCCAATACAAAGTGCTCGGGTCTGCGGGAGTGATCGTCAGAACTGCCGGCCATCGCGACGTCTATAAAATCGAAGGAGCCCAGCTCAGGTGCTGTCAAATGAATAAGTCTCTCTTCGGGCTCAGGTCTCTCAGGTAAGTCAGAAAGGGGGTCGAGGGGGAACAGGGTGGAATCATACTCGGGCTCGGAGAGCGGGTCTGAGCTCTCGCGAGCCAACCTAGATGATGTGGTAGACGCGCCCGAAAGCGGTGCGGCCAAAGGCTGCCTAAGAGATCGTCTACCCATCATCTTGATCTAGCGAGTAAGGCGGATGGGATCTGGAAAAATTACGATCAAAAAACAAACCCCCGGTTCACCAACACAACACGAGCTGAAGACCGTGAAAGTTCGGTCAAATTATCTTGTCTATTTTATTTTGGTGAACAATCAAGATAGCAGAGCGATTAGTGACCTGTTGGGAACCCGATGCTCCCAAGAGACTGGCCCAATCCCAAAGCTAGATCTTTCCCAGCCAGTACAGGTTGCGGACCGTTTACCGGCTACCCGATCAACCCGCTCTGTTAAGGATGTCACGGCCCGCTTTACCGGGTACCGGAGAGATCCTCACTGGAGAACGACTAACTCTAAGACTAGTAGTCTAACGGAAGTTCAGGCGTGGCTCTATCCTAGGGTGCGGGTCACTCTCTCGCACAAGCAAACCAATCAATGAGGGGGTTGCTCTCCCCAAGACAAATTTTTAGGGTGAGCGAGTTTTAAGGTCGATAATTTTAAACAGTCCCAATTTTATGGTTTCTCTTTTTAGGTATTTTTCAAGCAAACAAAATCGCCTAACGAATTTTTCGGTTTCTCCTGGTTATTAAGTCCAAAAAAACGGGGGGAGAAGACGAAAAAGCCGATGCACGTGAAATCAATGATGCATGCTGAGTAAGAAATGCGTACCTGCCGCCAGCACTCTACATGCAAAATGATCCGCGCATAAAATAAAAGGCAGAAAATAAACTAAGCTATATGATGCACAGTAAAAAGCCGAGTCCTAAACAGGCAATTTCTATTGATCGTGAAGAACAATAGTTAGTCAACCGAATCGAGTCCGGAGTCCGATCTTGGGAGTCACTCGGTGCCCGCCACAACGGGTCCTGCCAGCGCTGTATGTGACTCCTAACGGCACGTGGTCTCAAATCCAATCAAACTAACTTTTTCAGTGAATTTTAATAAGGTCCAATTACGTTCTATAGGAACAGATATTCTTTTAGGTGTTGGGCCTTAGAGATCCTACGTCACAATCAACAAAAATCCTATGTCTAGGGGCTCGAATAAAACCGCGAAAAATCCGGAAAATGACAGTAAGAAAAGAAAAAGAAAACCGCGATAAAAGCCGCGTAAAAACCGAGGGTCCTAATGGGTCCCCCGAGCACGCCGGTGCTCGGCGAAACAGACCCGCTACGGTCTAAGTGTCTAAACAGTCCAAGTCCACAGTCAGAGGCCTGTATTATTACAATTAATAATGAATGAATAAAAAGAAACTATCCTAATGCCTCACTCCACTCAACTCTCTCTTCTCGCTCTCTCCTGCGGCTTCGTAGAGAAGGAAGCCGCCTCCGAGTCTCGCGGCTGCACCGGCTCCTCGAAAGTCGCCTCCGCGCTCCTCGGGCCCTCGCAAGAAAACAGGAAGAGTGGTCAGACCAATAAAATAATCAAATGATATATTAAAATAAAAACAAGGGTATATGTGCAAAAATGAAAATAAAATAACCACACAAATAAAACAAAAATAAAAAGAAAAGAAAATCAAAATAAAACAAAATAAAACAAAAAGAAAGTAAATACAAAAGCCGCGAAAAGCCGCGAGCTCCGAAGAGCCGCGAAAAACCGCGAAAACAAAACGAAAATAAAAATAAAAAACAACTACTAAGCCGTGCTCCCCGGCAACGGCGCCATTCTGACAACCCGAGAATGTGATCGAGGTAAAGGTCGGAAAATGGTCGTTGCGACCTCAATCACAAAGACGGAGAATATCAAGAAAAATCAACCACTCAAAGAGATCAAATAAATCAAAACAAAACACGAGCGGTCTAGCGATGAGTTTAACCTGGTATAGCCCCCCGGGTCGAACACAAGGAGCACGGGTTGGCTAGAGGCCTACGAAGTAGTGAAAATGAAATAAAATAAAATGAAAATGATTTTTAGTGGTTTTTATGAATTTTTATATTATTTTTTTTTGGATTTTCAAAAGATAAAGAAAATAAAAGAAAGCAAACTCAAGCACACTTGCACAATTTATTAAACACACCAAAAAGCAAGCAAAAATTCAAGAAAAATTGTTTTTATGTTTTTTATGTTTTTAAGTGTTTTTAGTGAATTTTTGAGATTTTTCTAATGGGTAAATTATTTTCTAAAAATCAAACAATGCAAAACAGGGAAGGTACTGTCCAGCAAGGCTTAGGACCCAAAAATAAAATATCTAAGGATCTTAAAAAGCCCTGGAGGTAATTTTCCTGTATACTAGGTAGAATAAGGAAAATTTAGGCACCCTAATTATTGTTTTTGGATTTTTAATTTATTTATTATAATTTTTATGGGTTTTTAGGGTTTTTTTCAATTTTTAGGGTTTTTAAGTGATGAAAAATAGCCAAACTGGCCTGGAAAATCACACAACACACAAACAACAAAACCTAATTTTTTTAGAATTTTTAGTGGGGTTTTTATATTTTTTTGGTATTTTTAAATCTAAACAGTAACTAAAAAGGCTGTTTTTGAATTTTTAAAAATACTAAATGAAAATAAAAATGTCCTCAAAAATCACTGAAATTCCTACACCATGGCAGGAGCCACGTGTCAAAATCTCATTGGATTTGGAGGTCGTTTGATATTTTATTCAAAAATAACAAGGGGGCACTGTGCACAAGGACCAATGTGCAAATACCCGAGAATCTGGGGGCACTGGTGCAAATTACCCAGCAAGTCACGCGCGTGGCGCGTGGCTGGGGCACACAGGGGCCAAATGGTAATGAAAACCAAGTCTTAGGGTCTTTTGATAACTCGTATCAAAAACCCAGGGACACGGTTGCAATTAACCCAATAAAATCCGCACATGCACAATTAAAACACTCACAGGGGTATAACTGCAAATACCATAAAAGATTTCTTCATTTCATAACAACCCAGATCTACAGGATAGAAGATGTAAAAAGCCCTAAACTACACGTGACGACGCACGTGGTCTCATACAAACAGGGGCATACATGCAAATAACCACAAACACAAGGTCCATACTGCAAATAACCCTACGTAAATAAAGTTTTAAAACTATTTACAGGACTGGAAATAAAATGACAAACTAAGAGGGGGCCCTAAGATATTTACCCCTTTATTGGTCGACGGCCAGATGCGCGCCACGTGGGTGATCGGACGGCTGGGAATGGATGGCGCTTTACTCCTTCAGCTCTTGGGCTCAATCGACGGTGGTGAGAGGGGACACGTGGACGATCAAACGGTGCTGGGCTTCGGTGCCTCTCTCCTCTGGTGCAACGGTCCGGATGAGTCCCTCGGGTCGATCAACGGCTGCTGCTCCTCGAAAGATGGACGGCTGAGATTAGAACTGGAGCTGAGGCTTCATCGGACGGCTCTGGAGGATGGTGAAAGAACTCGACGCCGGCGAACTTCGCCGGCCTCCTGCGTGCGCTACACTCCTCCTCAGCTGCTTCTGGATGTCGGAACAGGTTCCCGGTGCAGCCCCGCAGCTGATGGTATTGGCCGATGGCCCAGCCGAGCCCTGGAGGGGCTCCGGCGAGGCTGGCGGCGCGAAGCTCCGGTCTTGAATGTAAGGGGGGCTCAGACGCCTCCCTTTGGACCTGCAAAGTAGACAGAAAGCTTCGCGGGTCGAGGGCAAAGTGCCTCGACCCAAGGAAGCGAGATGATGGTGAACGGTGCGGTGGGGCGAAGGAGCTCCGGCGATGGGTAGACGGTGGAGCTCGACTCCCAGCTCCGGGGCGAGCTGGGTTGAACGAGTGGGCGTAGAAGGTGCGTGGGGAAACGGCGGAGGTGACGGGGTGCTCCGATGATCGAAATAATACGCAGGATGGTCGGAATCAGGGAAGCACGACGAACGATCGATTTGGGGGTAACTCGAAATTAGACTAATCAAGAAAGAACGGAGGTTACCTGGGTGGTGCTGTAGACTATGCTGGAGCTCAGCTGGCTCCTGGTCCTCGCCTCAAGGGTCGTCAACTCCCGAGGCTCGAGCTCCGGGTGGTCGTTGGAGCACGGCTGCAAGAAGCGGCCGGATCGATGGACGTGCACCTCCTCCTCTCTGCAACACGGGCCGGCACGAGCTGTCACCTCGGTGGACACAATGGAGGTCACGGGAGTGAAGGTGGAGAGCCAAAGATCGCGTGAGAGTGCGGCGGAGCTCGGGCTTTATAGTGGGTGCAGGTCCGGGAAGACTCGATCGGGTAGGGCGAGATGAAGCGCGGATCCCAAGGAGGGAAGTCGGGCGAGATTCCCGGATACCTGGGGGACGATTAGGATCTGGAATTAGGCTAAATGGAGGTCGGGTTTGGTGGGAGTAATTGGGCAAAGTTGGGTCCGCGAACAGGACCCGGGCTCTGGTGGTCCTGGGGGAGGTGTTGACCGGGGGTCAACAATCCCCCGTGGACCAATCAGAGCCCGCCAATTATTGAAATTTCATTTGATTTTTTTGGGGCCTTAAATGGCCGAATTTTCAAAAACTCAAAACATGAAAAATGTTTGTTTTAATTTTTTCTATTTTTTTGTGATTTTTAATTAATTTTTGGAAATTAAAAATAAAGTATATACATAGTAGCTATACATAGATATATATACACTATATTGATTTTTAATTTTGATTTTTAATTGGTTATTTTTATACATTTTTATTCCCATTTTATATTTTATTTATTTATAGGATAAAATGAGGAATAAAAGGCCATTTTTATTTCATTTTTATTATTTATGTACATGGGTTAATTAATTAGTTATATATATTTATGTACAAGGTATATATACAAGGTATTTTGTGTTTTTAATTTTGTAATTTTTATTTGATTTTTGTTTTAATTCTTTTTATTTATTTTATTTACAAAACATAAAAAGGAATATTTACAAAAAGTTTTGGAAATAAAGAAATTTATTTACAAAGTGAAGTAGATAAGGAAGGTGGTCTATGTATAAGGTAAAAAGGGGTATTTTTGGGTTTTTGATTTTTAGATTTTTATTTTGTTTTTAATAGCTTATAAATATTTACAAATATTTACAACATATTTTTGGGTGAGGAAAATATATAATTTTATTTATTTACAAAAATATTTACACATGAGCCCCTATCTCCCTCTACTTGTGGCTTTTATGCGGTCAGGCCCATGCTAAGCCCTCCCTTGGGTTAGGTTGCTCAATATTTATTCTAAATATTTCCCTCTTTTTCTTTTTCTTCTTTATTCTTTTATTTTTGCACAAAAACAAGCTAATTATCTATATTTACAAAAATGCATGCTTTTGCTAACTTTTCCTATTTACACATATCTACATGCATTTGCATAGGTTTTTGTAGCTAAAATATAAGAATAAAGAGTGATGAATGGGTATTCATCACTTATTCACTCATGTTCGGTTAGATGATGACTCTACATTGAACATTCACCCCAAGTCCGTTTTTGACCAACTCAAATCGAACAACTCAAAAAGACTAGGGTAATCGTTCAATTTCCTGATCGATCCACCAAAAGACCACGGGGGATTCTTTCACTCGTCGTAAACTTTCGAGGTGACAAATACAAAGTAGACTTTATTGTCCTTGACATCGAGCACAGTTGAGGATTCTCTGAGTCTCCTATCATTTTAGGAAAATCATTCTTAGCCTCTGCTAAGGCGATCGTCGATTGTGAGACTCAGGAAATCAAGTTCTCGAACTCGGACCACAATGAACAAACCCTCAATGACACGACCTGCTTTGAGGAAAACCAACTTGAAACTAACAATTTTGATCAAGAAACAAACAGTTCACATTATCAGACATCTCCTCATGGTACACAGATACAAACCCTAGGAGAGTTACCTGAAAGACTGACTGTTGGACAAACCTCAGATTCTCACCATCCTATCACTGCTCCTAAGAGAAATCAAGATTTTGGAGCTTATGAAGAATTGGACCATATTTTTGAGGAACGTCACGATTATTTAAGTGGTTCAAATTTCAAGTCGGCAGTAATTCACGAGATACTTGAACCATACAAGGAACTGACTCTACATCCGATGTTACCCAAATTAACGATCATCGGGAAGTGACATCAACGCCCCCAGCCATAACTCATAAAACCACCAGGAACAATCTTCCTCGCCTGAGGCAGCGCATGACCCTACAAGAATTGATCGACTTTTACGGTGATTCATCTGTTAGGAACTCATGAATGCCACACCGGTTACTCAAGAAAGGGAGATGAAGACTGTCCAACTTCCTCCCAATACTTCTCAAGGGAACAAACCGAACAAGAAAGTCACCTTTGACCTTATACACCAGGTGATTTTAGAAGAGTCCTCGTCCGGTCCTGAAGTGGTTCATCAAGTAAGTGCAATAGGTACATCTCTGATCCAAAGGCACTTACCTCTGATCGACAATAGTTGGAGATCCTCTGCATACGACTACTATTCTCCTGAGGACGACTCCGATGATGGCTGGTCTTCTTCATCAGTCCCCTCTTCATCTCCCTCGACATCTCCATACTATCTCCCTCCACACTCCTGCAAGAAGGTCCGTCGCAAACCTCCTTGATCTTGTACATCCGCAAATCTACCCGGTTCCCCATATGTATTTATCCGATCATACTTAGGATGATCTAATCCTAAGTATAGGGGGACCGGTACCATTGTTTATACATCACTTCTCCTATTTTTAACCCAACTATATTTAGTACGAGCTATGCCTACATTTCAATTTGTGCCATGAGGACATAGCACTTGTTAAGTATAGGGGTGTGTTGTATATATTCTATCTACTTTATCCATATCTCGTACTTTAATTGTTTTCATCTAACATCGGGGATGAGCACAAGTAGTGTATATTATGTATATAATATTAATGCTTTCTGTAAATAATACATGTTTTCAAAAAAACAAAAAAAAATCTTATACATTCCTTGGTTGGATTATTCCTGACATATTCACTATCACTCAAGGCTTGAAGATTTTGAGGACACTTGATTTCTGTGATCTTGAGAATCTGATTTAACCAGCCTTAGTCATCATGGTTTTGAACTTAATAATCCACATTTCCCTAGTTTGAAAGATTTGAGCGCTATATTGCACTCTTCATCTCTACATTCAAAAGAATATGATCAACACTGCATTTTCACAACTGCATGATTGATGAGATGAGTTGAGTTATCACTTGAGGAACTAGGACTGGAGATTTAAGTCTAGACCCGATCTAATGATGCTCGAGGATGGGATAAAGTTAATGAAGGCTTCAGAACACCTAAATGTCAACAAAACCCTAGCCAGTATGTGAACAACTTCATATGCTATCTCTTTGATATCTACCTATGTGCTAGGGTGTGATGAAACTTAATGATAATTGTTGATCAGTGTGCGCCAACTTTTGGTAAAAGCAGTGGAGATAGCCAAAAAAGAAAAGAAAAAGAAATGTCAAAGAAAATCTCTATCATCTAAAGTCAAATTACAAAAAGAGCTTCCACCAATGGCGAGCGCTCCCAAACATTTTCAAAGTGTCCACTAGAACCAAGTGCTAATCAGGACCAAGGAGTCGGGCTGACACCATAAAAGGGCTCTGTATCGTAAGCGATACAAGTCTGGGTGTCGAATGTATCTTAGATACTCAAAAGAGACACACGCTAGTGTACTCCCAGAAAAACAAGTGCAGACAACTCCAAATTCTCTTGACGGACACATTGATCAACAAACTAAAAATCTACTTATGTTGAGTAAAAAGGCACTTGAGATGCCCCTTGTTCCAATGTGTGAGAGAGAGAAAAATAGACACAAACTCATATCCTCCATCATCTGGCCGTCCATCTACATTTCAAGTCTGACAAACTAATGAGACGGTGGACTGAAGCAAGAGTAGACTTATTCCCCAATGTTGAGGAATAGGTCTAGAGGAGAGTCTCTTGGATTGGAACTTTGGGTGACGTCTCGACTTGACTCTCATGAATGCAGTACACTAAAAATAATATCCTTATATTATATGTACAAACAGAGAGTCTGAAAATTAGAAAAGTTGGATTCCTTTTGATTAAATCATGGTTGAGCCCAGAATTTCAGGATCACTCAAATTAAGGGTCTTCTATTAATTGAGCCTTGAAAATTCACATGCACAGTCAGAGATGTATTCAACTAAGTCATTCATTCATTGATGCTCGGGGACGAGCATGGTTTAAGTATAGGGGTATGATGAATCTTGTATTCATCATGCTAAAATTGATCAATTAGTCTCTGTTCACTAAAATTCACATGTATTTAATCATTAATAGAGCATCATTAGCATTCATACATGTGTAAATAATATTTCCATTTCATAATGCATAATTAAAAATTCCAAGTGTAAATTAACCCAAAAAGCCGCTAACTTCTCATGTTTTTAATTAATTCATCCTAAATCCGATTGACCTCAAATCACCTCTGTTGTGTAAATATTACCAACAAGAATAAATAAAAAATACAAAAAAATACTAACTCAAATAAGTGTCAAATAATCCCAAAGTCTAATTTCACATCTGACAGACTAAAACGTGCATATCTCCCTCATACAATGTCCGATTTTAGTCTACTTACTTTTAAAGTACTCCATTTTCAAATACCTTCAAAACAAGATCAATTTCGTAAAATTTGGAGCTCATATGTGAAAGTTGGGATTTGGGCCTCTTTTGCGTATTTTAACTTTTTGTTATTTTTGACCTGAGTTTTAATGTACATAATTAACCTTTTAATTTTATTTTTTCTTCATTTGTGTTCTTTGATGAAAGTTTTATTAAGCGACACAAAAATCCAAATCTAGATCAAGACTGAAATAAAAGAAATTGACTGAGTCTAAGTGTCTGTTGTGAGTCTGTACAAAAATCATGTATTTCGTACGTGTATTTTATTTTCCTATTTTATTTAAAAATCCAAAAAATAGATTAGTGTGTGATTATTTTTCTTGTATTTTAGTGTATTATTTCTAGATCTTTATCCTCTTTTAAAACCACCAAAAAACTACAAAACTCCAAAAGCTGGTTTTCTATACACATAGAGAACCACCAAAAATATTGCACAGATGACCTCTTTTGCTCCTTGGTCCTTCATAAAACTGTAGATCTCGTCGAGACGAACAACTTTTGTGAAAGGAAAATTTTTGATCCAAGGTCCCCTGCTATTTCTTTTCTAAATTTCTTCTCTTTTTAATTTTTGAAATTTTTTGGGGTGGCACGTGGCAGCCCCTGGGCGTGCCACGTGGTACCCCCACCCCGATCCCTCTCTCCTCTCCTCCCCAGGTCACGTGCCTAGCATGTGAACCCCTTCTTCCTCCTCCAGCCATTTCTCTCCTGCCGCCGCCCCTCGTTAATGGATACCGTTACGCCTCCGCCAGCCTCCGCGTAACGGCCGCCGCCCTACCACCTCGCAGCCGTTGCATCCATCTCCTGGTAACGGCTTCGCCCTCTGACCCTATAAAGCCCAACCTCCACCAGCCTTCGAGGCCATCTGCCCTTCTTCCTATTCAACTGGTGACATCAGTTGGAGAGTATCAACATCGGCGAGATCCAAGGGTTATCTGCCCTTGCCGCAGCTCTTCCATTAGCTACTTGAGCTCCAGTCCGTCGGCTATTGAGCGACGACAGATCTAGGTTCGTTGACCTTCAGACCATCTCCCCCAAGCAAACTCCTCCACTCCTCGAACACTTCGCACCCCAGGTAACTCCTCATCTTCCAGCTTCCGCTCGCCTACTCCTTCTTCAGTTTAGAAACCCAATTCCAGAAGCACTTGTCCTCATCAACCCTCATCTTTGCTCTCCATCATCGCACCCCAGGTCACCTCCACCTCCGACCTCGCAAAGGTCGGAGCCTAGCTCTGCTCCTACACCCTCCGCCGCACTAACGCTTGCGCCACCAGCAACGGCTGCGTGTGCGCCACTACACAAACCCCCTTCCTTGCAGTTCTTCTTTCATCCTCAGGTACATCGCCACCTCCCTCCGCCTGCTGCTGCATCCTCATCGCCGCTCCACGCGCTCCGCCGACACAGTGATGAATCTATGATTCAACACTCTTAAAGTTGAAAATAGAGTCTTATTCCCGAGTAATTGAAGCATACTTCCACCAGTATTGCATAATTAGCATTCATGCATGCATTGATAACATCCACATTTTAGCATCCACAATTGCACTAAATAAGAAGCCAAATCCACTTGTAAAAATCACCCATCTGTATATATTTTACACTAACTCTAAATCCCATAAATTCACTCTATATTGTATATATTACTAACAATAATACAAGAAAAATACCAAAAAAATGCTAACCTATATAATTGACCGATAAAACCCCAATCCAAGTTTGAGATCATGGGCCTTAGAATGCACATATCTCTCTCATACAGCCTCCGATATAGGTCTGCTCACTTTTAAAATAATACACATTCAGAGACCTTCAAAATGAGATCAATTTCATTAAAATCGGAGCTCGTATGCAAAACTTGGGTTTTGGGTCCCCATTGTATACTATATGTATGTATATTTGTACCCTTGTATTTTATTACTTTATTCGACCTCGTTCCGTTTTTGGTCAACATGAAACTTGTAGATCTCATCGACATCTACAACTTTCATGTTTTAAGTTTTTTCAAATTCGGTCATTTCTCCCTCTTACTTCACATTCTTCCTCATCCATTCTAATTGGGCCACGTGGTGCCCTCTGAATGCGCCACACAGCCCTACTCATCACGCACCACGCACCCCTCTTTCTCCACCGTCCGATGACTCCCCCTTCCTCCAGATCTCGGTCGTTCACGCCGCATCACCTTGCAGTCGTCTGATCAAGGCCCAGATCGCATTTGGGTTGTTCGCCATCGCCTCCATCTCAGTGCGCCACGGTGCACCTTCCTCGACCACCCGATCATACCACTGGGGGATCCCATCCACGCCGTTCATTCCTGCTCAAATCTTGACCCTCCGATCCTTCTCCTGATCTTATCCATGTCGTTTGTTTCCACCTTAATCTTAGAAGGTCACGTGGCTGCGTCTCCACTGCCCAATCTTCTCAGAGCGCTCCCATCTCCACCATCTGTTAGCGCCCGCACCTACGCCCTCACGCATCTCTACCCCTTTGATCACACCTCTCCGATCTAATCCAAGCCACTCCTTAGCGCCTCAATCTGGGTCGTTCGATCACTAGATCCAACGGTCCAGAGCGCGTCTTCCACCTCAGGCCATCTTCCTCGCGTACGTCGCCCACCTCACGTCGCCTCCTCCCCCTTTCTATTTTTGGCACCACCACAACCACCCTCTCCTCCCATTAACACCCCCATGACATAGCCCCGACATCACTCATCCTTGCCAGGACCCACGTGCACCATGATCCCCTTCTCCTGCGCTCCACCAACTCCACGAACATCATGCCTCCATCGTCTGGACCTCCACCCTCTCCCTTTAATTACTCCATCACCGGTCACCTTCGACCCCATCCGCCATAGTAGGAGGTACCCCAGAGCTCTCCTCTCCTCATTGGTGATAGCGGTCAGGCACGAAATCAAGCGACGATGGTGGTCTATCTCCGGCGAGATCCGCAGCACATCTCTGTCGTGTAGCAGCTCCTCCGTCGAGCTGCACGAGCTCGGGCCCTCTACCGACCCTCGAGCGACGACCGGGAGCATCCTTCGAGCTTCCAATCCCTATGTAGACCCCTCCATTCTCCTCCGATCTTCTTTCTCTTTTCAACTCGATCTTCTCGCCTTTTTCCCGACTTCTCTGTTCGATTCCATCCCTCACGAAATATCCATTGAGCTCTGTCGTGGAGCGCCCATCTTCGCTGCACCATCCATTCACCCGCACGACACTTCGACCCATCTCCGAACACAACTCTGCCTTCACGGCGGAGGAAGACTACCGACTGCTCATCGCTTCATCCTCAGGCCTCACTACACTCTTCACACTTCCACGAGCATGAGCACTCATTTTCTGGCACCCACTAACACTGTAGGGACTGCCTTCTTCATTGATCGAAGACGCTGTCGGAGCTCCTTCGAGCTTCATCGTCCCTGACCTACGGACTTCCCCAGCTCCGTCCAGACACTCCAGTCGTCCCGCCATGCCTCCACGACCGTTCCGAGCGATCCCGAAGCCTCTAGCGAGCTACACTGGCCACGGGGAAGGGAGGCGGAGCCAAGATTCCTTCGCTGGAGCCTCGCCAAGTTCGTCGTAGGAGGCGTCGGCCCAGAGGAGCAAGAAGCCCAGCCCCTGCCCGATCCCCTTGATCGGACAGTCCTCGTACGCCCATGTCGTCTGCATCAACCGTCGTTGGATCAGGAGGATCTAACGGTCTACCATCTGCCACGCCGCTCCTCGCAAGTAGCTACAGTCACCGTTGGATCCATCTTGATCCAACGGTCTGGATCGTGCCACGTCGCCCCACTCCTGAAGTCAACGCCTCCAGCTCTCGTAGCCGTTGGATCTATCTAGATCGAACAACCCAACAGTCGCCACGTAACACCCTCCGAGCCTCCTCCCCGACCTTAGGCTCGAAGCACCCGAAGCACGCCCGAGCCTCCAGAGCCTCCGAGCTGACGTCCGAGCCTCCTACGCCTCCTGAGCCTAGCATCTCACGTGTATCTTACGTGAGGTCTGGGTAATTTGCATAGAGGTCCCTGCAAGTTTCCAGAATTACAATCAGTCCCTGCCAGGTGCGTCATGTGAGGAGCACGTGTTCTCATGGAAATTTTGCATGCATACCCCCAGTATTATAGGTATTTGCACTTTAGTCCCTGAATGCACGTTTTAATCTAAGAAATTTTAATATATATATTGCATTTTGGTCCCTGTGTTTGCACACATATTTAGCATTCATTTTTCATCATCTTTAAATTCCAAAAATTGTATGTTGTAGTTTAACTTGTGCTTTACTTTTTGTGACACGTGTCATATTTTTGTGAGCCTTGAAGAATTTAATATATTTATCTTTGTGGAAATTGACATAGTTTGCCCACTGTGAGACTTAAATTCATTATTAAATTATTTATTGCTCAAAAAATCACCATAAAATTGCATTAAATTTAATTTAAGTTGTTCTACATTGTTCCCAAAAATCAAAGTATTTGCATGCATCATGAGGCCTTAATAAATTAAGTAGTCTTTTTTCTAATTGGTTTTTAATAGATCCAATTTACATCATTTTTTAGGTTTATCAATTTTCTCAGATTCATCTCACATAGACCTATCTAGGATAATTTTTATATTTAAAAATGATGTGCCTTGGTATTTATTAAAATAAATTCTGCAAAAACTACCCTGCACCCATAGTAAATTCATATTTAATTCATCTAGAGTCTAAAAAATCCAAAACAATTATAGTATCTTAGTTTCATTGCATTTTTTGGCCAAGTTTCATTAATTTTGGACTTAATTTTACCATCTTTCAAATTTAACTTAAAATTTGGCTTGAAATTGCATTGTCTTTCTTTTAATTGCATGAAAAAGTAAAAAAATACCAAAAAATATTCTCCTAAAAATCTGACATCAAAATTAACTTAAAAATTACC
Organism: Ottelia alismoides; assembly: GCA_037367405.1. Lineage (NCBI taxonomy): Eukaryota > Viridiplantae > Streptophyta > Magnoliopsida > Alismatales > Hydrocharitaceae > Ottelia > Ottelia alismoides. The sequence goes on from JAZKJV010004695.1 coordinate 96,788, forward strand.
TAAGGAGAAAGCTGCCTCCTTGAGTTCGACCTTGGGCTTGCCCAAGTAAAATAAATTTGCTGCTTTCTTTTAATTCCATATTAAATATAAGTGGTTTTTGACGATGTCTCGATTACGCGACTACAACGAATGATAAATATAATTCGATAATTAATCCGATTGAATTAACAAGGGTGGTCTGAGCCTTTTTACACAGCTCATTGATGAATCCACATTTCATCATATTTATTCTATCATTCTGGCCTCAAAAACCCTAGTAAATGCGCGTAAATATCATTAATTCCAGCATCTTAGCATCCATGCATGAGCATGTAAATAGTGTATAAAATACTGTAATTAAAGCCAAAATTATAGAATAAATAAAAGAAAAAAAAGAATAAAATATTGTGAATATTTTATGACCCGAAACCCCGAGACCTAGGCATCTCGATGAATAGGTCGACAAGGAATAAAGTAGGGGGAGATAAGGGTCATAATACCAATAACAACTCCATTCATTTTATTCATTCTTTATTCATTTTTGGACCTATTTTTGGTTCCACTTTTTATACATCAAATAAAGAAACTTTGTACATGAAAGTTGTAGATAATTAAATAAAGAAAAATACAAAATAATTTCACTCAAAAATAATGTACAGATAAAAGTTATGGTCTAAATAAAAATCCAAAATCTCAACTTCCCAGACCTGTATCTCACAAATGAAAACTCCAAATGCATCAAACTCACCTTTAATTATATATAGTTTAAAATAAGCTATTTAATGGCAGTAGTTTCACATTTGGCGGAGCTACGGTTTGAAAGTTGAGTTTTGGACCCCTATTGTATACTTGTACAAATTAAAATATTCATTTTATTTAATATTCATTATTTTTATAATTTAATATTTATATAATTTTGTAAATATTATTTATAATATATTTGTATATTAAAATTAGAATAAAAACACAAAAGAAACACAAAATAAAAAATACTTGTATATAATATACATAGGTATAGGATCTATACACATAGCTATATAATCCATACTTACATTTTATTAAGTGTACAAAATATATCAGAAAAATAAAATAAAAATATACTAAAGTATATAAAAGTATTTTATAAATTTATAAAATAATAAATAAAAATAAATAAATTAAAAACACAAAATAAAAATAAATTAATAAAATATATAGATGTATATACCTATACAACCTAAAATAGCAACTTGTATTTTTATACCTCATAAAAATAATTAAAAATCACCATAAAATAATTTATTAAATAATAAACTTTTTTATCTGATAACCTAAATTTAATAAAATCGTTTACTATTTTTAAACGAATTTAGAAACCTTATTTTCAGGATTTTCCTGGTTGGTCCACGTGGACCAACCAGGTGGCTCTAACAGTTGACCCAAGGTCAACTGTCTGACCTCCTCCTGTAGGCTGTCAGACCTCATTTTTGCTCCGTCTTCGCAGAGTTTTCAAGGTCGCATCTTTCACCCATTTGTATCGATTCCTTCTGCAACATTGCTCCTCTATCATCCATCACTCACGCCCTAAGCTCATCTTGGGTTTTGGATCATCACACCAACTGATATCCCTCGTTCTAGGAGCCTTGTCCATCAATCCCTTATATTCCACCTCCGACTTCGATTTGAATTTGAACCCCATTTTGGTCCCATTCTCTCCACCTTTGTGTGCTTCTGGTCTGCTGGTAGTGACAGCATCCAGCCCCAGTCATCGAGGGAGGAGTTGGACAAGGATCTGGGCGTGTTCCATCACCTCCGGCCACCTAGCCGTCGAGGTATTTTTAACCTCAGGAACGCTCCTTTGAGGTACTTATTTTTCCCTTTTTCTTTGCCCATTTTATTCACAATCGTCGTAGGATCATCCAACCATCTCCATCATCGATTTCCATCAGTCGATTCGCACAATCGACGACCCTCGCCGGAGCAAGCTCCGGCGAGCCTTCATATCTCCGTTCAACCCTTGTGCATGCCTACTGGAGGTCGAGGCATTTTGCCCTCGCCTCCCTTATCTATGTTTGCAAGTGCAGGAGCTCAAAGGACCTCCTTGGAGGGTCGATTTTGAAGAACTCGAGGTACCTGGACCCCATCGTCTTCTTGGGCTTCGCCACGGAGCACTGGAGCTCTTCGAGCCTTTTTGGCTCCATTGGTGGACCAAGGGATCTTCCAGGAGTCGAAGGAGACCTTCCGCGACGAGGAAGGAGGCCGAAGCAGCGCCCTAGCGTCGATCAAAGCTCGCCGGAGGTCGTGTTCTTCCTTGTTCTTGCAGGGGGGTCCACGACCATTCGATCGAGCTCCATCTCCAGGTCTTCCCAGCGCCGTCCAATCAGATCTCCCCCAGCCGTCCGATCGTCATTGCCGCGTCTAATCTCAACCGTCGGCGGCCGAAGCGTCATCGCGCGAGGGGGAGTTGACACGTGTATAAGTGAACTCATCGCCACCGTTGGATCGCGCCCGCGTGGGGTATTTTGCATCCTTACCCCACGTATTTTTGTAATTTTTATTTAGTCCATAAACTTTCAGTTGCAGTATAAATATTTTTGTAATAATTGCATCTAGGCCCCCTAAACTTTGTTTATTTACATTTCAGTCTAGTCCACGTCACCTCACGTGATCTGTGCATGTGGGGTGTGGTGATTTTGCACTGGACCCCCTGTGGGTTTAGATATTTGTAATTAATTCAGAAACTTCGTTTATTAGTTGTAAACTTTTGTGAAAATTGCACTTTGGCCCCTATACTTCCTGATATTTGCACTTATACCCCTGACAGCTGTGTGATTTTTATTGGATGTTTGTATTTATTTAGTGCATCATCTTAACTTGAAAAATTACAAAAAATTGCCATAGGCTCCTGTTTGCTTGCTTATTTACGCCATATTTTTGCATTTTATTTTTATTGCATTTTAATATTTAATAAAAATAAAAAACATGCATTTTAGCTACTGTTTACATTAGAAAATACCAAAAAATATCAAAATTTTTTGAAAAATTCCAAAAAAATTACCATAGGCTCCTGTTTGCTTGCTTATTCACGCCATATTTTTGCATTTCATCTTTATTGCATTTTAATATTTATTAAAAATAGAAACATGCATTTTAGCTACTGTTTGCATTAGAAAATATCAAAAAAATATCAAAACTCCTTGAAAAATTCCAAAAAATACCTTAGGTCTATTTTAGTGTCTTTTAATTCATGCCCAAAAAAACTTCAAAATCTAAAAAATCATAGAAAAATCCTAAAAATATAATCTCAGTTTCTGTAGTTTCTTTATTTTTTTGTCTTTTATTTAAAATTAATTTGGGAAAATTTTGTTACTATTTACTATTTTTCATTCCCATTTTAATCTCGGCCAGTAGTTAATTCACTGTTTTCTTGTATTTTGACTTTTAAAAATACCAAAAACATTTAGAAAAAATCCCCAAAAATCACAAAAATACTACAAAAATTTAAAAAGACCAAAAATATTATATTTTCTGATTTTTGAGCATTTCCTTATTTTATAAACTCCTTACCCCTTCTTTTCTTATATTATATATATTCTACTATTAAAAAAATAAATAAAAAAATATAAAATATAAAAAGAAAATATAAAATCAGTAAATTAAAATAATATATAAAAAAATAAAAAAATTAAAAATTAAAAATCCACAAAAATTTGCATATTGTAGACAATTAATCGCATCACATTTTTGCACAATTTGCGTGATCTATCCTGCTTGCTCCCTGAGTTCGACACTCTACATACTTACACTATACACCTAATTGTAGAGTTAAAATAAATTTGACTCCACACTTGTTCTTCATTGCTTGATTTATTGTTGTGGGTTCATTGTTGATTAAATCCGGATTTCTTAGTGGTCACCGCAGCGACTTCTGTGTTCCCGCCTTGTGTGGAATACACGACCGTTGGATTCTTGGGTTTATCACTCATCCTCCATGCTCGGCTGCTCCGCCTCCGCCCCTCAACAAATGACGGAGCTCACCGAGCCCCACCACCTCAGCCTCGCGGCACTTAGCCCTCTGCCCAATCGCCATCGCCAACCGCTCTGCCGTGCGCATCGGTGTTCTCCTCCGCCGCCTTGGAGGTCCTCTGTCAACCAAGCCCTCGCTCTACCGTCTCCATCAAGCTCCCCAGGTTGTGTGTCGACCGGTCGGGCTCCGTTGCTCCGCCCGACCTCCGACATACCATAACTGCCGGATCAAGGGATTGCCATTGGTCCTATGATCCATCTCTCGCCACGCGTCCCCAACGTGCCTCGGTCCTAACCTCGAGGCTCGAGCCGATTAGACCGTCTCCCACCGCCACATCAGGGCTCGGATATCCGAACCTCCTGCCCCGACGACCAAGCCTCTGGTTCGGGGCTCCGAGCCTGAGCTTCGTAGCATGATGCTGCCCGAGCCTAAGGTCCACCGTCCGAACTTCCAAGCACACGTGCCACACACATGCACAAAGGGGTAAATTGCACAGAAGCCCTCCAACGTTCCAGAATTTGCAAAAAGATCCCCACCAGCCCAGGCCACATGCTCAGCACGTGGTACCTTGGGAAAATTGTCCCCTTTGAGTTTCATTATTTACAAATAAGCCTCCAGGAATCCATTTGAAGGAAAAATAATTATTTTTATTACATTTTAGTCCTTGGCATTTCAATTTAGCATAACTTGCTCATTTGAACTCCGATTTTTACGTATAATATGTCATTTTGAAGCTATTTTTCATGTTCTATCATTTAACATAGTCACTATTCAAGGATTTAATCTATGTAGGGGTTGCTCAATTAACAATAAATTGATTTAATTCTCAATATTCCAAAACTCTATTTACTTGAGGATTAAATTATAATTTGGTTGATAAAATCATTACATGATCTTATTGATTTCAGGATTTTACATAAGATCTATTGACATTCTTGCTTGTAAGTTGGATTCGATAAATCCTTCTAGACTTTAATTTTGATATGTGATGTGATTTGAGGATCTATTGATCATATCTTTGAGGATTTAATACGCTAAAAAATACAGATCCCGAGCATAATTCTCTCTATTTATTTCTTCGCATCTGCATTCTCTCTGTTTAATTAAAAAATGATATGAAATAAAAAATAAAAGGAATAAATAAAAAAATTAAATTTGTAAATGAAATAACAAGTCAAAAAATCAATAAATACGTACAATATATAGTTTGATCCCAAAACACAAGTTTCACAAATGAACTTTGATTCTTTTGAATTTAGTCTTGACTTGAAGATAATTTAATGCACATGAATTCAAAAGTGCATAATAAAATTTAGACATTGTATGCACAAGATATGAGCTTTTACGGTTTCTGTCATGGAATTAGGGTTTGAGTTTATTTCAAATATATACAAGTTAGTAAAATTTTTAGGGGTTTTCATTGATTCATATTAGTAGTATGTACATAATGGAGTTAGTTTTATGTCAAATGGAGTTAGTGTGAAGTAAATAAAAATGAGAGAAATTAGGTGAAATACACAAACATGACTATGAACGCATAATGAAATGCTGAGTTATGTAAAATATTTACTAGTGCATGAATGCTAATTACAAATTATATATATTTAGATGCATCTAATTACTCGGATGAAGCTCAATTTTCAGCTAATTAGAGTGTTGAATTATAGATTCATCAGTGGGAGGGGGCTGCCATTTAGGAGAGTGGACGGACCAGAGAAGAGGACAAATGAGGGGGATGGGACGTATAAAAAAAGATAGAGTAAATGTCAACCATAGGATCGATATGTATTAAGATTAATTCGTGTGAGTGGTTGAGTTAGCAGAAGAACATAATTGAGAGGCCTATGTGTTAATGAAAAGTTACTATCGTGGGTCTGTTTGCAATTTGAAATTATGAAGGGTTTATTTTATAAATATGAACTAATAGAGTCACATATGTAAAAATCGCAAATCAATAAACCATTTATTGTTTTGTTTCTCTACACAGCCACTAAACCAGTTTTAATGTTAACAAGGAATTTGAAGAATTCGGATCCAAATCGGACCCAAAATGAGTCGGAGTTCGGATATAAGTTCGACAAGAAAGAGAGGTTATCCGACAAGCTGGATTCGGATCCATAAAAACCACCCGCATCCGAGTTTAGGGTTTCCCCTCATTCTCGAGGAGCAGCCGCCGGGAGCAGGGGGGAGAAGGATCGTCGTGAGCACCAGCAGCAGGAGCAACAATGGTGAAGTTCCTGAAGCCCAACAAGGCCGTGATCGTCCTTCAGGGCCGCTACGCCGGTCGCAAGGCCGTGATCGTCCGCCAGTTTGACGACGGCACCCGGGAGCGCCCCTACGGGCACTGCCTCGTTGCGGGGATCTCCAAGTATCCCAAGAAGGTCATCCGCAAGGACTCCGCCAAGAAGACCGCCAAGAAGTCCCGCGTCAAGGTCTTCGTCAAGCTCGTCAACTACAACCACATCATGCCCACCCGCTACACCGTCGACATCGATCTCAAGGATGCGGTCACCCCCGACGTCTTCCAGCAAGGCAGAGACAAGAAGGTTGTCGCGCTTAAGGCCATCAAGGCGAAATTCGAGGAGAGGTTCAAGACCGGCAAGAACAAGTGGTTCTTCTCCAAGCTCCGGTTTTGATGGATTCTCTCTCATTTCCTCGCCATTTGGAACTATGGGTACCCTTTTGATTTTGTTTTAAAACGAGGACGTCGACGGTGCTGAATTAATTGTTGCATTAGATGTTTTTTTTGGAGTTTAGTAGCTGTTGTTATCTTTGTCTGGAGGATTTATGTCGTGTTTACCATTTTTAGTTTTATATGATGCTTGCGATAATGTGGATTCCTTTTGCATTTTTTGCTGTCTGATCTTACCCAAATTTATATGAATAATAGGCTGTTCGTATACCAATTGATATACCGAGTATCTCCTTGGGCTCTCAGTATATGCCATTTCCAGTTTGTTGTCCCTCGTTCTGAACCAGGTCATCACGGGCTGATAAATCTCTATTTTTCTGCAAGTGGTCAATCAGTTTAACTGTCTGTTTTCTTGCTATATATTCTGCTTCAGTTTCCATTGTTCCTACACAAATAAAATGAATTTCGTTTGAAGGGGTTTGGGCATTATTATTGCTGGATGTGTCGAAAGTAGGTTGATGTAGTAAAAAATCACAGGGTCTCACTCTTGTGAGGATGTGAAAGTTTGATTGATGGACGTTTATAATGGGACTGAGTAATAAGGAACATATGATATGTTGAGGGATGCCAAAAATGAGGCTTGTTCCTAGTTCTTGTCATAGAAGACCGTATTGGCGATATATCGATGATATATCGCCGATATATCGGTTTTGACAAGGTAGGGGTTTCGATATCACCCAGTATGTCCTTTTACAGGGATATCGGCGATATATCGCCATATCAGCTCATTTCAGTCAAAAATGATTGGACTCAATGCAAAAAATCTCGGATATCGATCGATATCGTTGATGTTTCGCCGATATCTCTATATATCAATGATATTATTCATGCAAGATTGATTCCACTACTTTCTAGCTACACCCAGTATTAAAATACATGTTGCACCTAGTATTAAAACACACAATGGTTTATATAAATTTTGTTTCAGGTCGGGGGCATTGCCCTCGCACCCCTCCCAAAGGAGGGGCAACCTGAGCCCCCTAGCCCCCCTCAGGCTCCAACCGGGCAACGAGACCCCCGTACTGGTAGGGTATGGTGTGGCAGGATGGTGCATACAATAGTTCTTCAACTTGATTTATATTTACAAGTTATTTCATCTTGTAAGAACTTGAATGAAATCTATTTCCAATATCTATAAGTCAATTCTTCAATATATATATAAGTCAAGAATCGAATATTAATATTTATACGTTCAAAATTATCGATATATGTGATATAAGCCTAAAAGATGATCCATATGTGTGATCTAAGAGCATATTTGTAAGTTATTTAGTGATCTAAGAATTTGGATGAACTCCATTTTCAATATACATAGGTCGACAAACTAACAATATCAACGATATGTTCGATATGATCGATATGTACAATATACGGATCATAGTCTTCACAAATGATCTATATGGGTCATCTAAGTGTACATGTATAAGTTATTTAATGTTATTAGAACTTGAATAGAATCCATTTCCAATATCTATTGGTTAGGAATAAACATTAACAACGATATGTTCGATATGACCGATATGTGAGATATATGGGCTATAAATGACCGATATATGTGGCATAATGGTGTATTTATAGGTTATTTGTTGTCTTAATTTCTTGGATGATCTTAATTTCTGAAAAAACAACAAAAATGGCTTTTTTGAGCCATTTCCGACATTTCCACCGATATCGTCGATATATGGGCGATATATCCCGATATATCCATTTCCGGGTGGATTGAAACGATATCGATATCGATACGGACTTCCTTGGTTCTTGTTTGATTGGTGGATTTGTGTTTGAGGGATAATAAATGCATCTGTTTGGAGTTAAAAGGTTCAAGGATAGTCTCTAATGCGACTATCAAGTTGTTGCTTTACTCGGGGATTGGTATGTGGTATCTCGGGATAATCTTCCAGTATTCAGGTTAAGTAACCATTGTCCCTCAGCCATCATCTCACTTCTAGATCTTCCTCACCAAGTCAGCCATAGTTGATCACCAAAACGGACTTTAAGTAGGAAAGAATGTATTCAGACTAAGAATTTTTTAATACATCAGTAATGAATGGAGTTAGGAGAACGATCGGAAATCCTAGCAGAAACCTAGCAAAAGGCCCTCTTTCTTGTTGTGCAGACATATCCGTGACTGATGTTATTGAGTTACCCTTAATGTTTAAAATTGATGTTTTTTGGGAAAAATGGAAAGGAGGGAAGTGGAATCTGTATCCATTTACGAGGGGAGTACGAACCAAAAGGAATAGCTATTATGTTCCTCCCAAGTTTAACAGAACTGTACATGCATTAGCGCAAACCAGTGGTTTGATTGTCACCTTCCCACCTTCAGGAAATACTAGCATAGCACATCTATGTGCATTTGATAAAGCTTTGCCTGAATGAGATAATCATTGTAGATAATTGATTTAAAATTACGACGTGTTTCGATGCATCTGAAAGCCAATTCGCTAAAGTTTCTTTTTGATACATGAATTCAAAATTTAAAGTTTGAGCACACATCCCAGATTACATTGCATTTTTACTGAATTTGCACCTTAGTCCACCACCCTGCAACCCACTCTGTTAGTTCAGCAGCACCACAGATCCTCTCAAATTTTGGCGTCTGGTACCCATAGCCTTGTAACTTGTGGTAGTCTTGTGCAATTGATTTGAATCTGGTAGCGAGCTTTGGGAAATCATTTTCTGAACACAGCTATTATGCACACCACTACCAGCATAAATTTCAGGCAGCAAAATATCACCACGCCATAAATTTCAGGCTGTTGTTCCACCAATATTGGTACATGAAGGATAATCAGCTATTCGTGGTCATGTGATGAGGTACATAAAGGATAAACCCTAATCCTGGAGTTTTGGGACACCATCATGGAATGGAATAAGCTATCCTTGACTAAGGTCATCACACATTTTACATCACCCATTATGTTACAATCTATAGTACTTATTCCTTCTTCGCCCAAACTAATCAAACAAGAATGCAGGGTAAGATGTGCCATTTAAATTTGAACAGGATATATTTATGTATGGTTGAATAAGTGAAAGCAAAGAAAACCTTAACTGAAATCAGAGGATGATCAATGCTCCTAAATGTTTACAAAGAATGCTCTCCTTGGTGATCTGATAAGAATGATTGGGTTCTTTACATGTAAACTGCAAACTTGGGTTGAATGCTTGATTTGATTATGTATTCTGTATGTTAAATGTCACCAAAACTTTGGGGGATTAGCTGCAGGATGTCTGGTTTCTGCCCATAATAACGTCTTGTTATCTGCATGGATTTTGTTCTTTGAAAGCTTTCTATTATACCATAGGTGCACATACAGGAGTTAGAATGTTGTCTTGAAAAGCTTCTCATGACCCGCCACCGCGAATACAATGAGGCTATTGTTATAAGAGCTAGAGGTAGAAGATGATTGCTCAAAAGTTGGTATATTCCAATACCCTACTGTCCGAGAGAGGGTGTTTTTTTATAGATGCAAGAGGTACAATTCCTTATAATGCAACCACTCCGGTAAGGTCATTCAGAAGGGAAAATTGCATAGTCATGCTATCAATACTGTGAATTACATAGTGGTCTTAACATCCCCTCTCAAACTGATTGGTGCGCATACAACTGTAGTTTGTTTCTTATAATAGATAATAGGAAGGAGGGAGAGATTTAGCGAGCACATCAACTAGCTGATATTTAGAACTCACAGAGGAGGCCTTGATGTTTTTCTTGAGAACATGTTCTATGACAAAGTGATAGTTTATTTCAACATGTTTCATCCGAGTATGGAAATTTGGCTTGAAAGTCAGCAAGGTAGCACTTACATTATCGCAGAACAAAAGTGCAAGGAATCAATTTGGAAAACCCATTTTGGATAGAAGAGTTTGTAGCCAGATGACTTCATATGTAATTTTGCCAAGAGCTTTGTATTCGGCTGCAGTGGAGGACTATACTTCTTTTTGGATGCCTATGATATAGGATTGGTGCCCATGAAAACAAGCTCTCAGCATCTGTTTAAGTCCATACATGGCTTGCTGTAGTTTGAAAACATGATTAGGATAGTTAGGATGTAGCAAACCTTGTGGTTATGACATGCAGACATCTTCTTTAATAGAGTCATGTAAGAAGGCATTATGAATGTCTAGTTGATACGAACCAGTATTGGTAATTGTGAGCCTTAGAAGAAGGCGAATGGTAGTCGCCTTGACAATAGGACTGAATGTATCAATGTAGTCTACTCCTTCAATTTGATGAAAATCAAGGTTGCAGAAGTCGGTACTCGGTTGGCATGGTCACTGATCAAGATTAATTGGGAGCTAATCAGATTTAGTCGATTTGTAGTTGATTTTGACCTTTTGTAAATGGGGGAGTGTCGGAATCATCAACCGCCGCTCAAGTGAGCAGAGCCACAGGTCATCGTAGCTTCGCCTCGAGCCGTGGTTGGCACAACCCAATTGGAGAATTATCAACCAAAAACCACCAACGACTTGCTGGTGCAATGATTACGTACGATGGAGGTGCAACCCAACATCCACCAGGTGCTGCGTGTTCCGACAAAGGCCCGCTCCGACAAGGTGCTTCAAGACTCCCTGTTCAGGGAATCTTGCTAGAGAACTAGGCTCGTGTAACAATATGCTCGCCCATAGATTAAGTGGCATAAGGGTTGAGCTCAAACTTGGGGTTCAAAAACTAGGGGTGAATGGATGCTCTAGCAGAGGATGAGAAAAGTCGAGCAATGCTTCGTTGCGTGGCGGGAGGTGGTAAAGATTGTGGGTGATAGAGTGGAACTGGGAGAGCATTAGTCTTTTCATTCTGGAGCATATATACATATCACATTTAAAAATCAAATAAAAAGAGCATGCATTGCATGATCTACATAACTTGATCCAGATCTACGAATTAATTGCTTAATTAAATATTCAATATCTAGATTAAATCAATTATTTACTTGTGTCCTTGTGTTCGATCTTGGGCTTATCCAGGATAAATTTAGCCGAGTCCTCTTCACAGAGACATTATGACTTGGCTTTGATAAGTTGCTAATTGATCGTATTACAATGAGACCGGATTAAGATAGCAATTAGCGGTTAATCACTAACTCTATTTAACGTGGGAAAAAACTTTGTTGTTATCGTTTTGAAACTAAATCTTTCATGTGTAAGATCATCCGTTCTAACTCCCTAACAATTTTAGTTTGTAGATCATCGTCTCCATATTTAATTATAATTTTTCTCTCCGACATCAGCATTCCAACGGGCCGTTCATACCCCGACATCAGCATTCCAACAACCGTTAATTATAAAAGAAGATTAGATTTGTTGCGTCAGAATATATAAAAAGCAGTGCAAGGAAGAAAAGATAGACCATTAGACCTATCTATTCGTCTACACCATCTAAACTAGCATGAAATCTCAGCCATGGAAGGAAATATCGAGATATATCGGTAATATATCATCAATATATCGATATCGAGGTGAGACCGATATCGGTATTATGGCGATATATCCTCCCTTACAGGTATTTCCTTCACAAAAATGCGTCAATATGGACGATATTACGACGATATATCATCGAAATATCGTATCGACACGATATCGATACAACCTTCCGTGATCTAAGTACATGACATTATCTAATCAAATACTGATGAAGCCAAAAATCGGGAGGTCGTATTGATTCACAAGGTGAATCAACAGTCGTCGAATTGACCTTACACAAAATCCGGACTTCAGTCAATAATTAACCCATAAATAATATCAAGAAATCAAAGTGTGGAGTTAAAATTTATTATAACTCTACGTAAAAGATGTGTATAGAAGCAAGTATGTAGAGGTCGAACACATGGAACAAGCAGGACAGATCGGGAAAAATTAATGCACAAGAATGACTGTGATGTATTTGTCTAGTAATGCTATTTTTTGTGGATTTTTAATTTTTTACTTTATTTTTTATTTTTTATTTTGATTTTTAAGTTCTGGATTTTGTATTTTCTTTTTATATTTTATAATTTTTATATTTTCTTTTTCTTTTACTTTATAAAATAAAATATATATGCAATATAAGAAAAGAGAGATAATGTATTTATAAAATTAAGTGAAAGTAGTCAAAATACAAGAAATAAAATATTTTTGTGCTTTTTATAATTTTATAATGTTTTTTGATTTTTTTATATTTTCCCTACTTTTTTTGGTATTTTTAAAATCAAAAATACTGAAAACAGTGACCAAAATAAAAGGCTGAAATAAAAATGGAGAAATAAATTATCAAACAGAAGTCAAAATCCTCCAAATTAATTTTAAAAAAGGGAATAAAACAGAGAAAATTAGGGAACATAAATTAGATTTTTAGGAATTTTTAAGAATTTTTAATATTTTAATGAAGATTTTATGGGGTTTGCTATTTTTAGGTGTTTTCTTTTGTATTTTTTATGATTTTGGATTGAAGTTAAAACACATAGAAACAAACAAAATCTATTTTTTTTGAAATTTTTTAAAGGATTTTTATAATTTTTATGTATTTTCTAATGCAGAAAGTAAAGAAAATGCATGCTTTTGATTTTTTATAAATATTAAAATATAACAAAATACAAATTAAAAATATGGCATCAAAGAGTAACAAAATAGGAAGCTATGCTAATTTTTTGGAAATTTTTAGGAATTTATAGATGCATTAAATAGTTACTAGAAATAAAAAGAAATTCAATCTTGGCAAGGGTATTTTCGTAATTAACTAGAAGTCAAGGGGGAAACTTGCAATTTTTCCACAAAATTATAATGCAATAAAAATATTTCTGGACTAAATACAAATAGCCAAACACCCAGGGGTATGCGTGCAAATTTCCGCCCGACGGACGCGGCTAACACGTACCTGGCAGGGACTGATCTGTAATTAACAAAAACCCGAGGGGCTATATTGCAAATTTGCCAGAAATATTACAATTGAATCGAAACGTTTCTAGACTAATTATTAATTACAAAACACACAAGGGTACCGGTGCAAGATTCCCTCATCTCAAGTGCGCAAGTCACGTGAGGTGACGTATACAGGGACCTATGTACAAATATGGAAACTACGGGGGTGTCTTTACAAATATTACATAAAATATTAAACTACAAATGTAAGTTTACGGTTCAAACTTTAAATACAAAAATGGCGAGGGTATTAGGCAAAATTACCCTCGCCCGGGCACGATCCAACGGTTCGCTGTTCTCTACTTGACACGTGTCACGCATAGGGGCGACGATGACGCTTCGCTTGTGCGGCCCAAATTAGGTCGTTGATGTCGATCGAACGGCTGTGGATGCAATGGATCCAACGGTGGCTGCTTGCTTGGGCGATCCGGTCTTGATCGGACGTCGGGGGGGGGGGGGGGGCTATGAGGAAGAACGGGGAAGAAACACCGGCGAGGCAATCTTCCCGATCTCGGTCCTCCGACCTCTCTTTGAACTCCAAAAGTGGCCGAGACGCCTCCTGGGGTCTTTTTCGATGCTGGTGGCTCCAGAAATCTCCAGCGACGGCCGGAGCTCGCGCGAGGAGGCGGCGGAGCTGGAGGTGCCCAGATACCTCGACGAGGTGCAAAATGAGCCCCAGGCTCTTCTTGATGTCCTTGGACCCGCAAAAAGGGTGAGAGGGTCGAGGGCAAAATGGCTCCACCCGCGGTGGCGTGATGGAAGCGTGGGGCGACAAAAATGGCGAACGAGCGGAGCTTACTCCGACGAGGGGGGTCGTTAGGGTGATCGAATGGACGAAACGCAGAGATAAGGGTGGGAATCTACTCCTACGGGTAGGGTGAACGAAAACGCAAAGAAAATAGGGGAAATAGAAGCCCTCGAAGGTGAAATCACCTGAGGAAGGACCTCAACGGCGCGAGCTTCGCCGGAGGTAATGATACCACCTCAACGCGTCCTCGATCCTCCTGAAGGTCAGGAAAAGGAGCTGTCACCTCCCTTCCGCTCTGGAGCACGATAGGTGGAGAGGAAACTGGTCAAAAGGGGGTTCAAATTCAAATGGGAAAGTCAGGGGTTTATATGAAGGAGTTGACGAGACACTCCAAAGATCGAGGGAGATCGATCAAATCGATGGTTCTCGCCCTAAGAAAGACTTGGGCATGCAAGAGTGATGAACGAGGCACAAAAGACGTGAAGAGTGTATCATGAGATAGTGCAAGGACCGACCTCAAAAAAAACGAGAAGTTGGGTCAAAACCAATGTTCTGACAAGGTTACAGGGCGAAAGACAGTCAGTTGACCGAGGTCAACATTTACCGCCACTTGGTTGGTCCACGTGGACCAACTAGGGAAAAGCCCTGAAAAATTATTTGAAAATTCATTTAAAAATAGTAAATGATTTAATTATATTTAGGTTATAACATGAAAATATTTATTTATTTCTGAATTATTTTATTATGATTTTTATTTATTTTTTTGAGGTATAATATTACAAGTTACCTTTTATGGCCTATATAGGTATACATATCTATATATTTTAGTATTTTATTTTTATTTTGTATATTTAATTTTATTATTTTTGTTTATTATTTTATAAATTTATAAATTATTTTAATACATTTAAATATATTTTTATTTCATTTTTCTGAAGTGTTTTGTACAATTGATAAAATAGAAGTATTAATTATATAGGCATATTTACATGTATTATACCTATGTATTTTATACAAGTATTTTATTTTTGTGGTTTCTTTGTATTTTTATTTCCTATTTTAATACATACATGTATTATAAATAATATTTACAGAATTATAAAAAAAGAAATTATAAAAATAATGAATAAAATGAATATTTTAATCTGTACAAGTATATAATAGGGGTCCAAAACTCAACTTTCAAACCGTAACTCCGAAAAATATGAAACCACCTTCATTAAATAGATTATTGAAAATTATGATACATTTTGAGTTTTTATTTGAGAGATACAGGTCTGGGAAGTTGGGATTTTGGAATCTTATTCAGATCATAACTTTTTACCTGTAATTATTTTTGTGCGAAATCAATTTTGTATTTTTCTTTATTTAATTATCTACAACTTTTATGTTCAAAGTTTCTTTATTTGAGATATAAAATGTGGAACTAAAAATAGGTCCTAGAATGAATAAAGAATGAATTAAATTGAAGGTATTTTATTGTCATTTGGCCCTTATCTCCCCCTACTTTATTCCTTATCGACCTATTCATCTCGATGTCTAGGTCTTGGGGTTTCGGGTCATATAATATTTACAATATTTTATTCTTTTTCTTTTCTTTTCTTTATTCTTTTATTTTGGCTTTAAAAACTATATTTTATACCGTATTTAAACACACGTGCCTGAATGCTAAAATACGAGAATTAAGCGTATTTACATGCATTTTGCCAGGATTTTTGAGGTCAAAATGATAGAATAAAGATGATGAAATGTAGATTCATCATCCCCCTATACTTGCGTTTGCTAGTCCCTAGCAAACACTTATGCAATAAGTGCATAAGAGAGAAACAAAGAAAAGAAAAAAAGAAAGATGGATTAAATTTAATAATCAAACTTGTCCTCACAAAATCAAAGTTTGGAGCTTAAGTCGGACCTTTAGAATTTTAGTGCGGGCGACCTTAAGGAGAATCAGATTTGAAATCCAACAGCCTTCGAGAATCCTAAAACTCTGCTCAAGTCTCCTCAATAGCCATGTCAGAAATATTTCAACTCATACGCAAACCCTTACGACTATGAAGCTGACTCGTACAGTGTAAGTGATATTGGCTCTCCCCAACTAGAATGATAAAGAGACTAACTTCTCCAGCATGAAAATCCCCCCAATCCAATAACTTCTTCCTCGAGGAGCGGGGTATTCCCTTCTAAGTTCTAGTGGCAACCGGCTCAAGAGGAGGGGGTGAAGAGAAGAATGGACGGTAGCCAGTGTAGCTACCTATCCTAGGATGCAAGACCAGTGTAGTCAAGTCATCCAGCTGCAGGCTCACATGATTTGACTTTGGAACTCAAGCTTGCTTATTGACTGTACAAATATACACACTCCGGCAGGCATTTTTATTTTTGTACATGCCTGTCCACTTTTTTTGGAGTTTTTTTCTTTTTCTTCTTCTTCTTCTTTTTTGAAATACTATTTACATCAGCATATACATAGGGAGTTTTTCCTCTTGAGCCAGTAGACTATCCCTCTTTTGAAGCTTTATTGCAACCCACACTCTCCTATCTTTAGAATTCCTCATCACTGGACAAGTTGGGGTGCACTTCCCTCCCTAGAGGACAAATGTTTCCACTTGTGTGCATCTCATATTGGCAAATCCAACTCCCTCACCACTCCAACTGAGTTGAGCCAAGTGAAAGGAGCATGTGTCCAAGTTAGGTCATTATCAACAAGAGTCATGCGTGTGCTCCGAAATACTCTACTTAAACAATCAAGAATCCATTGAACCAAGTCTCGTGATCCTCAAAGAATTAAGTCAACTAGACCTGAAGTACCTCAATTCCATTTCCTATAAGGTTCCTGTTATTAGGTAGATTTTATGGTCCAATCAAGTTCCAATCTCCGGATTTTACTTAGATTTGTTCAACCATCAAACTCAATCCGAAAAATGATGATGCTATGCAAATGCTATGCAGAATGCAGAAAATATTTTTGTGGTGGAATTTTTTTAATGATTTTGGATTTTTTATAGGTTTTTTGAAAAGATGATGCATATGCATTTTTTGATATTTTTCAAAAATATTTTTCAAATGTTTTTGAATTTTTAGTTTTGCAAATGTTTTTTGGGATTTTTGAAAAGAAGAGATTTTGGCTAACAGAACTAGGTTAAAAATATTTACACAGGGATGCATCTTATATTTACAAGAAGTATATTTTAAGAATTTACAAGGATAAGTGGTCAATTTTATAGGTATGTATAATGGATTTTGTGTGATGTATATATTCCTAAAATTTATTTGAAAAGTGTTTTACAAACAATTTTGAAAACTATAGTCCAAAATAATTTTTACAAATATTTTTACAAACATGTACACACATTTGAAAATCATTTTGTAAAGATTTTTCAAATAGTATATATAGATTTTTAAAATATTTTCCCACCATTTTCAAACCATTTGCAAATAATTTTCCAAATATTTTTATTTCACAAAAAGAAAATAAATTTTTAAACAAAATATTTTACAAAGGTTGAAAATATGTAACAATACATTTTCCAAATAGCTTTCAAAAGATTTTTCACCAAGATTTTCAAATTATTTTTCAAACATTTTGCAAAAAACATTTTCACCTGATTTATTAATCAGTAAATACAAAAAGAATTTGAGGAATGATAACATCTTTTTATTAAGGTTTTTAATGAATTTTAAAGAATTGTTAACCATAATTATTAAGAAAAATACAAAAGTATGAGTTATGGCTAAAGTATATACGTAGTATATATGACCCCTTATACTTAGCTTGAGCTATGTCCTCATAGATCAGAGAGAAAAAGAGAAGACATAAATCGTACTGAGTATAGAAAAGTCTAAAGAATAAATGAATAAAGAGATGAATGAATGAATGAGAAGTTGACTGTCCCCCCATACCTAGGATCAAATAAACCTAAGTATAGCAGACTATACACAAAGCAGGGAGGATCGAGGGAGGGAATGAACATATCGTACTCAGATTGTCTACCCCTATACTTAGGGTAATATATCCCTAAGTATAGACAAAAAGAAGAGATAATGGAGAGGATCAAAAAGAATGAAAACTCGGGGTGCACCCCCTATACTTAGGACAAGGTACATCCTAAGTATAGAAGACTGTCAACAAGGGGCGATACCTTTTTGATAGATACAGAAGATAGAAAAAGAAAAAAAGAAAAGAAGAAAAGAAGAAAAGAGAGTAAACAGATCACAGCTCAGTCTATCTCCCCCTATACTCAGGATAAAAATACCCTGAGTATAGACAAGAAGAAGAGACAGAAGAGGGGATCAAAGAATAGTGCAACTCAGTTTGTGCACCCTCCTATACTTAAGACAAGGTGTATCCTAAGTATAGCAAAATCATAAGATGACGACAGGGTGGCAGACATAATGGGAGAATGAATGATATGAACATATGGATCTATACAATGGAAGATGGAAGTGATAATCATGTATGAGATGCAGGTGATGTGAGTCAAAGATCACATCTCATACCAGATGTATGGGGGCAACGTCAACGGTCGGAGGATCATGATCTAGATATAGTTTCAGGTGCTGACCATTAAATCGAAAGGTAGAGGAAGATGACAACTCGGATATATCAATACTGCCATTGTCATGTACCTTTCTGACCACATATGGACCTTTCCATACTCTATAATTTCTTTGGAAATAATTTCAGCCTAGAATCAAACAACCATAAACGCTGATCAGTCTCAAACTGTTTATGGCTGATATGAGAATCGCGCCATATCTTCACTTTTTCCTTGTACTGTAAGCTGCTCAAAAAGGTTGTATCTCTCAGTTCCTCCAAGGCTGCCAACTCCGCTTTCCTCTGTTCTCCTATACTCTCAGGATCCAATAATAACTCTGTGACTACCCATAGTGACTTATGCTTGATTTCCACTGGCAAGTGGCATGGCTTGCCATAGACGAGATGAAAGGGAGATGTCCCTAATGTTGTCTTGAAGGAAGTCTGATAGGCCCACAAGACCGAGTCCAAAAGTTGTGATCAATCCTTTCTGTCTGGGCGAACTACCTTCTATAAAATAGTCTTGATCTCCTTGTTCGATACTTCAACAAGAATATTGGTCTGAGGGTGATATGGAGTGACAACACGATGGTCAATGCTGAACTCATCTGTAAGGGCACTTACGTTATCGTTGATAAAGTGAGACCCCCCATCTGAAATCAAAACTCTAGGTATCCCGAACCGTGAAATGATATTTTTCCTCAAAAATCGACACACAGTCTTAGCATCTGCGGTTCGGACGGGATGGCCTCGACCCAGCGACTCACATAATCCATAGCTATCAGAATGTACTCAAACCCCCGACTCTTAGGAAATAAGCCCATGAAACTAATGTCCCACGTGTCAAAAACCTCACAAAAGTGAATGGGCTGCATGTGCATCATATCTCTCTGTCCGCAAGTAAATCTTCTGACAGTCAGTACACCTCTTCACGAATTCATCGGAATCCTTGAAGAGAATAGGTCACCAAAGACCGGGTTGGAGTACCTTATGCGCTGTCCGTCTCCCAGAATGATGTCCTCCCGCCTCAAGCTTGTGGCAGTAGGTGAGGACTCTATGCTGCTCTTCTTGAGGAATACACCTCTTCCAGATGTTGTCCCTTCCTTCATGATAAAGGATGGGATCTTCCCAATGGTATGACTTGGCCTTTGAAAGGTAGGTCTCAAGTTGCTGCCTAGGCCAACCCTGTGGAACTGTCTTGACGACAAGATAGTTCGCAATGTCGGCGTACCATGGGAACGAGGCAATAGCAAGGATTGCCTCATCTGGAAATGTCTCTGTAATAGGTGCACTGGGCTCAGATTACTCAAGGTTCTCTAATCGGGAGAGGTGATCCGTCACCACATTCTTAATTCCAGGTTTATCCTTAATCTCAATATCAAACTCCTAGAGTAGAATGATCCATCTGGTAAGTCGAGCTTTGGCATCCTTCTTGGCCATAAGGTACCGGATGGCGGTGTGATCTATAAAGATAGCCACTCTTGATCCCAGAATATATGATCTGTACTTATCTAAAGCAAAGACTACAGCTAGCATCTCCTTCTCAGTCACAGTGTAATTCTGTTGAGAGGCATCCAAAGTTCGGCTAGCGTAGTGAATGGAATACAGCAATCCATCCCTCCTCTGTCCAAGCACAGCCCCTACGGAAAAGTCAAAAGAATCCGTCATGATCTCAAATGGAAGAGACCAATCGGGTGGCTGAAGGACAGGAGCCTTAACAACTAGATTCTTGAGAGTCTCGAATGACGCAAGACACTTATAATCTACAATGAACTCGGTGTCTTTTGTCAGCAAATTAGTGAGCGGTCGGACAATACAACTGAAGTCCTGAATGAACCGTCGGTAGAAACTGACATGCCCCAGAAAAGACCACAATTATCGCAGAATGGACGATAGATTGAGTTTCTGATGATATCTACCTTGGCCGGATCAACCTCCATGCCCTTGTTGGAGATGATATGGCCAAGGACCGTCCCTTGAGTCACCATGAAGTGACTCTTCTCTCAAGATAAGACAAGATTGACCTCTATGCAATGCTGAAGCACACGGTCTAGGCAGTCAAGACAAGCATCAAACCCATCGCCATAGACCGAGAAATCATCCATGAAGACCTCTAAACAATCACCCACCATGTCCGAGAAGATGAACAACACACACCTTTGGAATGTCGCCGGGACGTTACACAAACCAAAAGGCATCCATCTGAAAGCATACGTCTCAAATGGACATGTGAATGTCATTTTGTCCTGATCTTCAGGCGCAATGGCCACTTGGTTATAACCGAAGTACCCGACAAGAAAATAGTAGTGACTCTTCCCAGCTAGACTCTTGATAATCTGATCAATGAATGGTAGTGGGAAATGATCCTTCTTGATGGCATGATCAATCGTTTGTAGTCCACACAGACCCTCCAAGAAGTGGGTACCCGGGTAGCTATCTCCTCTCTAGACTCACTCACAACTGTAGTGATACCCGTCTTCTTGAGTATCACATGTAATAGACTAACCCACTTGGAGTCGAAGATGGGGTAGATAAAATCGACGCTACACCATTTTGATATTTCCTTCATGACCACATCTCAAAGGTTCGGGTTCAGCCGTCACTGGAACTCATGTGAGGGCTTAGCGTCCTCTTCGAAGTAGATATGGTGGGAGCACAGAGCTGGACTAATACCTTGGAGATTAGCTATACTCCATCCTATCGCCTTGCGGTTTCTCTTAAGAACCTCCATCAAATGAGATTCTTGCTCTCCAGTCAAATCCGCTGAGATAGTGACTGGGTGCATATCTGGATCACATGCAAGGAATCTATACTTCAACGACTATGACAAGGGCTTCAATTCCGGGCAACTGGGAGCTGTCAAATATGGATTATGATATGTCTGAGTGAAGGCTACCAGATCTGCATGAGAGAATTCTCGCTGTACGTGAAAATCTGACAAAGGGAACCCGACTAGAATATCTGTAAACTGTGCTGGCTCGCACTCCATCCTAGCTGTTGGCTCAGAAGGAATCAGACATGGAAAATACTCATCAAAGTCATCCCAATCAATGTCTGAATCTGAGGGATCTGAATCAGAAGAACATGAATGAAACTCTGCCTCTCACTCAGCCTGTAACTGTCGATCTCTAATGTGTCCTCTGTCGAGGGTGTGCTCTCCAGGCTCTCGACTGTCATAAGATATAAGTATGCTGAATCTGTTGGCAAAGCGAGGGTTTGTGCTACTGAATCTACCCAAATTGCATCATCATCGGTCATCACAAAGTCACACTCTTGGTGGACGTCTCGCTCAACCTCTGTCATCTGCTCTGTGTCACTGAACTGCTCTGAGCATGCTGAATCTCGCGCTCTGGTCTCTTCGATCATCTCTATCTGTATACTTTCGCCCTCTACGTGAAAGTACACCTTCCCACTATCATGGTCGGATACTGCATTGGCAGTGGCAAAGAACGGACGTCCAAGTATGATGGGGGTATCTATCACGGACTCAGGGATCTCTATGTCCAATACAACAAAGTCCATGGGGAATTTCAGGCCCTGAATGGTAACGACCACGTCTCTCAACAACCCCTTCGGCCTCTTAATAGACCTATTAACAAACTAAAAAAACCGTCCTACTCCGATGGAGTGGGACAAACTCGAATCGGTCAAGTAAGGTTGTCGGAAGGAGGTTGATAGAAGAGCTGTTGTCTAATAAAGTACGATCAAACTACTGCTCTTGAATCTTGCATTTGACATAGGGAGCTGCTGCATCGGGTCTCTTAGCTGACAGTCTGTTCTGAATGGCAAAGCATGCGGTACGGGTAAGCACATGGATCTCTCCTCTGCGGTTCCTCCTCTTCCTGTGTACTGTAGTCTTCTCTCTCAAGTTCTTTTGGAAAAGGGGGATGTGCTCTAGTGCCTCCTGTAGAGTCAACTGAATCTGAAATCTATCAATCATCTGCTGGCTGAACTCTAACTGATGTGTCTTTTTTGGATTTTCTTTTTTCCCCCCTTCGCCATAAGGAGTGCTTGAGGGAAGGGGATGGTAAGGGCCTCCTCAGATGGAGGGTTAGGAAGAGGTTTCTATGCCTATAAAGAAATGAAATCCATAAATAGATCATCATGCAATACATATGGACTCGAAGTAGATAAAGAAACCTTTCCTTTATTCATATTTTTGGTATTTTTCTTGTTACGACAGTCCTGAGATACAAAAGGTGGCAACGCAACATGTGGAAGTACAACGGAAGTAGAAGTGATGGCATCAATACCACCCACGACATCTTTTTTCGCGGCATCAACACCGCGCTCTGGCTCAGGATTAGGTGAAATGGTGGCATCAGTACCACCGGCTGCATCTGGAGTCACGACGACCTCAGTACCATCAACTGGATCTCTATCCTTGATGGCATCAGCACCACCATTATCAACATCATCAGCGGCATCAGTACCGCCACTCTCCTCGTTTGGCGCTCCTGGTTCTTCGTGTGGTTGTCGCTCAGACGAGGCGCCACCGGCTGGAGCATCACACATAAAAGAAGACATGTCATTCAAAGAGTCACTATGGGCACAATGTAGAATAAATTATCCTAAGTCTAAAGTGATTTTTTTGGTGATTTTTGGAGCAACAAGGAATTTAATATGAATTAAAAGGCACACCGTGGGAAAAATATGGAAAATTTCACCAATTTAATATTAAATTCCAGACATGTCACAAAAATTGAACAAGTGGCACATAAGATAAAGGACAAGTTGGGCTACATCATGTAATTTTTAGAATTAAAAAATGATGCCAAATGGACACCTAGATATGCGTGCAAAGATAAAGACCAAATTACAAATACAGAAAATACAAATTTTGAAAATAAAACATGCTGATAGGGATTTAAATGCAATTACATATAATGCATGGGAGGTGTATACAATTTTTCCACAGAGTCACATGCTCCTCGCGTGACACGCCTGGCAGGGACCAAAGTGCAATTTCCAAAACCTTCGGGGACCTCTGTGCAAATTACCCAGCCCTTACGTGGGGAGCACATACGGAACCAGGCTCGGGAAGCCTTGGAGGCTTGGATCAGCTTCGAGCGTGCTTCAGGAGCTCCGAGCCTAGGGTCAGGGAAGAGGCTCGGAGGAGGATACGTGGCGTGATGTAGATTGTTGAATCAGTATGTTATCCAACGGTTGCTGGAGCTGGTGGCGTGGCACCTCTGGACTCGTCAGATTGCAAGGATTTAACGGTGCTGATGACGTCGACGTGGCTGACTATCGGTCGTTGGATAAAGATGGATTCATTAGGGACTGAAGCTCGGGGCAGCAGCTACGTGGCGCAACCAGGGCCACTTGATCTGAATGATCTAACGATTATTGGTTCAAAGGGATGTGGCGTGGCGAGGGTCGTTGGATCGAGGCTATCCAACGGTGGCTGTATGTCTTCTTCTCCGGTCTGCCGCCTCCTGCGGCAAACTTGGCAGGGCTCCAACGTTGAGCTCCTTGATCCGCCTCCTTTTCCTGTGCTCGGTGTAGCTCACCGCCGGCCCCTGAAGTGCTCGGATCGACCGTGGGAGTGTAGGGGTCCACCGGAGGTCCTGGATGAGGATGGGAGGCTCTGAACACCGGAGACGAAGAAGCTTGATGCAACTCCGATGAAGATTCTGATCAATGAAGCTAAGGGTACCTGCAGGGTTAGCTAGGGCCAAAGAGTGGAGCTCGTGAACGTGGGATTGAGGCGAGTGCAGTGAGGCCTGAGGTGCATCATGGTGATGGCCGAAGTGGTGATCCTCTGCCATGAAGGCAGATCTTTGGTCGGATGAGGTGTTGTGCATCGTCGGGACGAATATGAGGGCGTGCGAAGATCAGAGCTTCGAGGTGAAGCTCGGTGGATGGTTGGGTGAGAGCGGGATTGATCGGAGGAGGTGGAGAAATTAAGAGAAAAATGACGGGAAAGAAGAAGAAGATCGGAGGAGGAATGGAGGTGTCTACCTGAGGTTAGAAGCTCGAACGGAGCTTCCTGGTCTTTGCTCAAGGGCATGTAGCATCCTGAGCTCGAGCAGCTCGTCGGGGGAGTTGCAACACGGCGGGGGTGTGCCACGGATCTCGCTGGAGGAAGTTGACCATTGCCGCTCGATGTCTTGCCTAATCTCTATCACCGATGAGGAGAGTGGATTGCGGGGTTGCATCCTTATATGGCAGATAGGGTCGAAGGTGGCCGGAGGTGGGGTATTTATAGGAAGAAGGTGCGGGTGACAATGATGGAGGGCAAGTTTTAGTGGGGGTCGTGGAGCGACAACGACGGGTTTCATGGAGGTCATGGTGGCTGGTGAGGATAAGGGAGTCATGGGCTACGAGGTGGAGGTGCTAGAGGGTGGAGATGATGGATGTGGTGGCGGAGAAAATAGGAAGGGGGCAAAGGGCGCGTGGAGTGGCGTCGTGCACGAGGAAGGCGGCACGAGGTAGAAGACGGTCTCTGGAATGTTGGATCGAATGATTTAAACGGCGAGAAGAAGGGCGCAAGAGAAGGGCCCGGATTAGATCAGAGTGGTGTGATCGAAGGGGTAGGGCTGCGACATGTGGTGGGCGCAGGTGAAGGCGTTAAGGGATGACTGGGATGAGATCTGAGGATCTGATCGAAGGGCTAGAGATAATGCGGGAGTTTGTGGTGAGGATGAAGGCTTTTGGAGAAGATCGGAGGGCTCACAAGTCAACACGTGGCTCGCTGAGGGCGAGGCACTAACGGATGGAGGAGATGCGATCTGGAGAAGATCGAAGGGTGGAGATCAGCTGCGCCAGTGAACGGCTCAGATCTGAAGAGAAGGGAAGGGATCAGACGATGGAGAAAAGGGGTGTGTGTCGCGATGTGAGCGGGCCGCGTGGCGCGACCAGAGGGCGCCACGTGGCCTGATCTGAATGGATGAGAAAAAATGTAGAATAAGAGAGAGAAGATGGCCGAATTTGGAAAAATACAAAACATGAAAGTTGTAGATCTTGATGAGATATACAAGTTTCATGTTGACCAAAAATGGAGATGTGGTCAAATAAGATACAAAAATACAAGGGTACAAATATACATACATATAATGTATAATGGGGTCCCAAAACCCAAGTTTTGCATACGAGCTTCGATTTAAATGAAATTGGTCTCATTTTAAAGGTCTCTGAATAAGTATTAATCTAAAAGTAAGTAGACCTAGATCTGAGGTGGTATGAGATAGATATGTGCATTCTAAGGTCTGAGGTCTCCAACTGGGTTTGGTGTTTATTGGATAATTTTACAAGTTAGAAAATTTTGACCTTTTCCTTGTATTATTAGTTAGTAATATACATAGTATAGAGTTGGTTTTATTGACTCTGGAGTGAGTATAAAATACAAATAAATACAAGTGAATTGGGCCTCTTATTTTATGCAAATATGAATGCTAAAATGCAGATATTATGCATGTATGCAAGAATTCTAATTATGCAAGATAAGGGAAATATGCAGCTAATTACTCGGGAAAAAGGCTCTATCTTCAACTTTAAGAGTGATGAATTATAGATCCATCAGTATCCCATTCAAATTTTAGTTAATCACTATGAATCGAATTTTAATAATTAATTCATCCAAGGAAAATCCAATCTATATGAAATATAGATTGTGATTTTTAATTAGATTAAATTAATTTAATTATTTAAATTAATTATCAATCCAGTGCAACCAACAAATAATTAGGATTTGCTTGATATTACTATATAGTATTAGTTCTCACAAGTACGTATTATTCTAATTTAGTAATTAGAGTACAACTTGACTTACTTATATTACCCCTCATAAAAAATGGATTTTTTCAGACACATGATTATATGCTAAGAGGGAGCATTTCCTTAACATATAAGGTACTGATTAGCAAACCAAGTCGGCATAACCCAACCTAGGCACCTTCACCATCCTGATTCAGAACAATAGATTGGATAAATGTACTTACGATTTTAACTATCAACTTTGATGATCGACATAATACTTTAAATACATTCAAAGATTTAGCCATCTTAAAAAAATTTTAAAGATCTTAAATTTCTATTCATATCAAGCAAATAAATTTGGTTTTGCATGTAAAAGTTGTCCCACAACTATTATGGGATGACCATGATTTTTCATTTCATGAAACAATCTTTCAAAGTCATTATTTTTCATGAGTTTCTCTAAATAAATGATACACCAACTAATCAGGGTTAATTTAAACTTTCCATGATTTTATTGAATGATAAAGTCATTTAAAAAATTTAAGGTGATGATTTAATCATCTTCCGACCAACTCCGCTAAATATGTAATTTATAGGACAATTAGAGTCAGAATAGCGCGAAATAAATTCAAGTGGTTTAATGGTTTAATCCTCTACTTGGGAAAAATAACCAAAAATTAATTTGTTACAGATCTATGTTTACATGCAAAAACAACTTCACTGCGGGGACTTTTCGAATCTAAATCGATGTACCTTTGATGCCAAACTTTGGCAAGTATTTTGGAGACATATTTAGATATTTTAAATATATTTTAATATCCAAAAGTTTCGTTCAAAAAATACAAAAACTGTAGCTTTTTGTTTTTATGAAAAATGATTCAAAACATGTATCTAATGAATAAACTACGAGTCCCTTGCATTTAATATCCAAAGCCTTTGTTCTCAAGGTTTTAGATAATATCCAAGACTTTAAATATAGATCTTATACAACTTTGAAGGGTGGGGACATATTAAACCTAGGGTTTGGGCCTTAAGGCATCACAGAAGCGAGTAGAGCACACTGAATATGATCTAGGGCATGTAGTCATAC
This sequence comes from Ottelia alismoides, assembly GCA_037367405.1. Classification (NCBI taxonomy): domain Eukaryota; kingdom Viridiplantae; phylum Streptophyta; class Magnoliopsida; order Alismatales; family Hydrocharitaceae; genus Ottelia; species Ottelia alismoides. The sequence continues at coordinate 124,432 of JAZKJV010004695.1, forward strand.
TAATTGATACATGCAGCAGAATTTTAAAAATTTTAAATAGTTGAAATCACGTGATTAAAGAACACTTCTTGATTCATTTCATCAAGATCACGAAGTTAGAAAACTAGCTCAATAAAAGTGATATCTTTTGCATCAGTCAAAGCGAGCAAGGTCGACAACGAGAAGAGGGATCCCTAAATTAGAAGCGAACCATTTCTACAATAAATATTATTGTAATATTTAATATATCAATAAATGTTATTGGTTTATTTCACTCATTGTTTGAGATTAAATGAATGAATACACCATAAGGTCCCTTAGTACAATTAGGATTATGTACCATGGCCATCTTAATGATCACACAACTACTGATTCAATTGTTGAAAATTATCACTTTTTGCATTTATTTTTATTTTATTTGTCCGCATTTATTTTCTGTCTTTTATTTTTTTTATTTTTTGTGTCACTCTCTTACACACTCTCTCTTATTTTTCTTGCGAGGTATCCGACGTATGTGGAGTGGTTTCTCACAAGACCAATGCATCTTCATCGATGCTCGAAAAGCTGTAATTAAATTAAGATCGAGTCGAGTCATGAGAGACGTAGAGTCTAGGATTTATTTTTTTCTGCAAAATTTTTGCAATTAAATTTTCAGTTATAGCAGTGTCAGTTTGGACTCTCGCGTATGTAACAAGACCTTGTACTTTTTCTGTGGTGTGTCGTGGCATGTTTCACTCTCCGGTGAGGGTAGGGCCCGACTTGAGTGGCTCATAGGTTAGCCGCACATACGAGTTTTAGAGATTCTAAGATTCATTGTTTGTACTCGTAGAACCTAGGACCACACTTCACTTTAATTGAGACACACATTAGATCGTTCAATTTAGTCAAATTCAACTCAATTCTTCCCGACTAATAGAACTTTTTGCTAGGTATGATTTTTATCGGCTTGCATTCATATAGATTAATTTTTCAATTCTTATATTGCATCCCACATGGAGATTGTGAGGAATCACTGTAAGTCTTCTATCTGAGCATACATCATTGTTTCACATGCATCGGCTTTTCCCAAATTTCTCCCTCCTATTTTGCCACATAATCCTAAAAGGAAATTGGAACTGAATGGTAGATGTGTATTTATGTTCATCTAATTTTCCAGTGATCGCCTAATTAAAATTGGGACTTCTAAACAAAACTGACTAAATTAACCCATAAAATCAAGAATTTTTGCGGGAGAGAAACCCCGACCTTGGATTTATTTATTGAAGTGAGCGAGAGATGACACTTAAGGTTAGAGCCCAGCTTCGGATTTTTTTGTTCAAACTACTGATTATATAAAAATGATTAGTGATGAAATTTTTATAGAAAGTTCATATATAAACATGGAGTCAAGAATGTGGTGGAGGATCATCTCTCCCGATTGGAGAATCTTGAGGAATCTGAGCAGACTGATCCCATTTCTGAGACCTTCCCAGATGAGACGATCCTTGCTATCGCCTCGCTCCCATGGTACACCGACGTTGTGAACTATCTTGTTGCCAAGAAAGTTCCACAAGGTTAGTCCAGGCAGCGACTTGGGACATTCCTTACAAAGGCCAAGTCGTACCGTTGGGAGGATCACATCCTTTATCATGAAGGAGGGGATAGCATCTGGTGCATTCCTCAGGAGGAGCACCATAACATCCTCACATATTGCCACAAGTTGAGGCAGGAGGACATCACTCTGGGAGGAGAACATCACAGAAAGTGCTCAAATCCACCCTATGGTGGCCTACTCTCTTCAAGGATTCTGATGAATTTGTAAAGATGTGTACTGACTGTCAGAGGATGGGCACTTGCGGACAGCGTGATATGATGTCGATGCAGCTTATTCACCTCTGTGATGTTTTTGACGTATGGGGCATTGATTTCATGGGTCCATTCCCTAAGAGTTAGGGATTCGAGTACATTCTATTGGTTGTTAACTATGTGAGTCATTGGGTTGAGGCCATTCCCGCCCGAACTGCAGATGCTATGACTATTTGAAAATTTTTAAGGAAGAATATCATTTCACGGTTCGGGGTGCCTAGAGTATTGATATTTGACGGGGGGTCTCACTTTATCAATGATAAGGTAAACGCCCTTGCTAACAAGTTCAGCATAGACCATCGGGTTGCCACTCCATATCATCCTCAGACCAATGGTCTTGCTTATGTTTCGAACAAGGAGATCAAGACGATATTGCAGAAGGTAGTATGCCCAGACCAAAAGGATTGGTCACAGCTTTTGGACTCAATCTTGTAGGCGTATCGAACTTCCTTCAAGACTCCTTTGGGTACATCTCCCTTTTGTCTCGTTTATGGCAAGACCTTCCATTTACCTGTTGAGATTAGGCACAAGCCACTTTAGGTTGTCATAGATATATTATTGGATTCAGTGAGTATAGGTGATCAAAGGAAGGTAGAATTGGCAGCCTTGGAGGAGCTTAGAGATACAACCTTTTCAAGCAGCCTACAGTATAAGGAGCGAGTGAAGATATGGCATGATTCTCACATCAGCCATGAGCAGTTTGAGCCAGATCAGAGAGTATGGTTATTTGATGCCAGGCTTAGATTATTTTCAGGGAAATTGCAAAGTAAGTAGAAGGGACCATACTTGATCTGAAAGGTGCATGACAATGGAAGTATAGACATATCTGAGATGTCATCTGAGTCCACCTTTCGTGTTAACGGTCAGCGTCTCAAACCATATCTAGATCATGAGCCGCTGGTCATTGACGTCGCCCTGATTCATTTTGCATGAGATGTGGACCTTGACTCAAATCAGTTGCATCTCGTGCCCGATTATCACTATCTCCCACCTTGTATAGATCCAGATGTCCATATCATCTCATTCTTTAGTCTAACACCCTATCTGCATCTTATGATTATGCTATACTCAGGGTGCACTTTACCCTAAGTATAGGGGATGTTAGACTCTTGATTATTTTTATGATCTTTTTACCTCTGTTTTGCTGCCTATACTTAGGGATATTTTACCCTAAGTATAGGGGAGGTAAACCATGTACATCCTTTTACTCGATTTTCCCTTTATGTACAGGCTGTTATACTTAGGATTACTTGATAAGTATAGGGGGAGACACCGAGCCCTCTTCATTCTATTCTTTGAGTCGTCGTTGTAGTATAGCATTCCTTTTCACTGCCCTATACTAAGCACGAGTTATGTCTTCTTCTTCATCGCTATTGGTTCACTCTGAGGACATCGTTTGAGCTAAGTATAGAGGGTGTTGTATATATTACATATATACTTTAGCCATAACTCGTACTTTGTGTGAGTGTGTTAATAAATAAAATGGCTAAAATCCTTTACTTAAAAATTGTAAAAAATTAAAATTTTTCTTATACATAAAATTCTTTCTTGCACATGTATTTATAAAAATTAGTTTGTACAAATGTTTGTAAAAATATTTTTTTGTAAAAAATTTGAAACTATTTTGATATCAAAACTATGTATATAGTATAATTTTGTTGTAAAATGTTTGAAAAATAAAAGTTTGCAAAAACTCTTGTGTAAATAGTTTGCAAAACTTCTGCATCCATGCATACATTCAAACATTTTTCAAAAATTTTGCACATTGTCAAAAAAACTTTGCATGAAAAGATTTTTTTATATACTTGTATATTTTTCTGAATCATAGTTGACATTTAAACTATCCTGGAATTAAATTGGGGAGTGGAGCTTGGTTATGACCTTAATCCACTTAATTCTAAGAGGAACTTTATAGGATTTAGTGTTGAGACTTTTCAGGTCCATTGGTGACTTAATTCTCTGAGTCCACTAGGCTATGATCACATGTGATCTTGATGAGCCTAAGTAGAACATTTAACAACACACACATGACTCTCACAGACAATGGCTTTACTTGCACCAGCACCTTACACATAGCTCTCTATGGATGAGGTGGTGAGGAGGCAGTTTCCTTTGACTTGGGGTAGCATACAAGGGTAGTACTTCTAGGTGGAACCTCTCATCTTCTTTTAGGGAAGGAAGTGCGCCTCAACTTGGTCTAGCGGTGTTGAGGTCTAAAGACAGGAGTTGCGGGTCACAATAATGCTTCAAAAAAGGGATAGTCTACTGGCTCAAGAGAAAAATGTACTTATGCATATGTCACACATGTAGATATGTTGTATATATGCACATCAAAAAAATGTGTGTGCAAAAGAAAGAAAACTCCAAAAAATAGTGGGTCTGATAGAAAATGAGGAGTGTATATAGCCAAATAAAGCAAAGCTTATGTTTCCCATTCTCATCTCATGGAGCTTGCAACAGAGAGACTTAGCTACACTGGTTGGGCTCCCTGGGATACATGGCTACACTGGTCATGGTCCATTCTCTTCTTTCCCCTCTTCTTGAACATGTTGAACTTGAACTTAGAAGGGAATACCCCGCTCCTCGAGGAAAGAGTTGCCAGACTAGGGCATTAGAGTTACCTTATTAAGGGAGGCTGTTATTTTGCCATTTCTGAGGTGGGGAGCTACATATCACTTGCACAGTACAAGAAAAGATTCATGGTCATTAGAGTTTGTGTATGTAGACTTGTTCTGATATGGATTATTGAGGAGTCTTGACCATAGATTGGTCGAACTTAGAGGTTGTTGAGTCTTAAACCTAGGTCCAAATATGGTTCCGACAAACTAATAATCCAAAGGTCTGACTGAGCTCCATAGTCCAATTTAATGAAGACAAGTTTAACAATCAACCACGATTCTCCTTCTTTTTCTTTTCTTTCTCTTTTCACTTCTTTTTCAAATAAGTGTTTGCTAAGGGACTAGCAAAGGTAAAGTATAGGGGGGAGATGAATCCCTGATCATCACTCTTTATTCTTTTATTTTAACTATTTATCTTGGCAATGCATCATGTAAATAGATGTATATACAATAAGTTAGCATTTAGCATGCATGTGTTAAATATACATAATTAAGCATGTACTTGTGCAAAAATAAAAGAATAAATAAAAAAAGAAGGAGGTATTTAGAATAAATACAGAGTGGCTTGAACCCCAATGGAAGGTCAAGCATCGACCTGATCGCCAAATAAAACAAGTAGAGAGAGATAGGGCCCACTCTAGGTTACACATTCTATTTATGTAAATAAATAATTACTTTTGACAAAATAAAAATAAAAAGATTCTTTTTACCTCCTTGTACATAATCCTAAAAATAAAACAAAAATCAGAAAAATAAAATAAAAATAAAATAAAATCCTCTTTCCCTTGTACAAAATACATGTATATATGCTTTCTTCTATATTTATTACATACCTATAAATAAGTAATAAAAATATTTTATACTTCAAAAATTATGTTGTAAATAAATAAAATATAAAACTTGGGGTATTTCTGTAAAAATAGCAAAATAAAAATAATTGTACGTATAATATACATGTATATAACACACTACATTGTATAAAGATTTATTTATTTCTCATAAAAATAAATAAAAATTACAGAAAAGTAGTTTGAAAAATAACAAACATTTTTCATTTTATACACTTTTTGATTTAAAATCATTTATTATTTTTTTATTAAATTTGTAAGTATTTTGTATATTCGATTTTTCTGATTGGTCCACGACACGTTGTTGGCCCGGGTCAACGCCCTCTTCCCGGGCTTGACCCGACCCGATCTCATCGCCGAACCAATTTCTTCGAATTTTCCCGATTGGGTCACGCAGCCCCTCACCCTGATTCTTCGCCCGTGGTCTCTCCTTGGATCCAGACACTCACGGATCCCTAGGAAGGCGCGGATCTTCCTAAGGTTGTGTGCCCTTGCCTGATTCCTCCAGCCTCCTGGGAACCCTATAAAGTCTCTTCTCCGCCTCCCAGGAGCAGTATCTCATACCTCGCTCCCATTTCAACCCCTCACCACCTCCAATTGAGTGACAGCTGCTCGGAGAACTCCTCGGAGCTCGGTTTGGTGCAGTGAAGACGACGCTCACCCTTCGTGGCTGGAGACCGACCGCGAGCAGCCTCCCCCACCTTCCGCATCGAGCTTGAGGCCATTACCTTGTCAGCCATCTTCACCTGAAGCTCAAGAGCACTCCCATATCTTCAGGTACCCTTTATTTCCCTTGCATTTCCATATTCGATCCTATCTTTTCATCCATCGTCGTCGCACTCATATCTGCTCCGACCAACTGGTCGGAGCCTCGACATCCACCTCCAGTCATTCAGATTGATCTGCAGCCTTGCCCTCCATATTGCACCGTAACCTGATCATCCTCAGCCTCGATATTCAGGTTGAGATTAGGGTCGAGATCTCCTCCACCATCTTCGTCGGAGATCAAACTTCACCCCCCCCCTCCGCTTCTTTGGTTTTTAGCTTCAATAAACCGGATCGGATTTTGCAACCCTAATTCCCGGGTCGTAGGATCCTCCCATATACGGATATGGTTACTCAGCAATAATTTATTCAGCAATCACAACTAACATTCAGAAACTGACTGCAAATAAAATACTCAGAAGAAAGTATTTCAACACTTTTTCATTAAAATAAAGTTCAGATGATAGATTATCCCATTATAACCGTTTACATGTACATCAGTCAGAAGGAAATACACAGAAATATTACTAACTACCTTAAAGAGTAAGCTAATGTGGCTGGCTGGATGTCTACTATGTAAGCTGGCTGGATTAATAAAGTCCTTACGATTGCTCACCAACACCTGTTGGATTTTCCATAAATCATAGGGTAAAAATTAGCGAATGCTAAGTAACGAAGAAGAGAAAAGCAAACAAATTGTGTAATTTTTTCAAAACTTGTTATCACAAAAGGTTTCATTCCTTCTCATTAATTTAAGTCATATTCCTTTCTATTCCACGTCAAGGATTAGTCTAAGGGAATCCCATCATTCTTGGACTCTGAAGCTGTGGACACTTCGGGAACGGAGATTGCGTTGATCCTAATAAGCTTATGCCACCGCATGTCGCCTCAACCAATCCTCCAATACTACCCTGACAATTTCCTTTTCTTTTATTAATCAGGGTCTCAAACCCTCAACCTAGAAAACAAATGAGCATACCATCCTCGAGGACTCGGTTGCTTAAAACCTCAGGCTAACATTATAACCAAGCGGTTTAAATACATGTTGTCGTGACCCAACCGCTATTGAACCACCCGTGTCTCCACATGGCACGACCACATCTTCCATCGTTCAACCCGAATATATTGGCTCTTGGTATCACGCATTGCAAATCATTCATTTCGTGTGCACTTATCACAACAGGGCAACCGTATAGCACATAGGTAGGGAAACACCAATATGAGTTCCATCTGACAAACCTACAAGTTACATGCCCGACATGTAGTTCTACTCCCAGTCATCCTTAACGTGACTCACGACCCTTTTCAGGATCCAACTTAAAACACATCAATTCACATGATGTAATTCCTCTGTCATGTCGTAGATTAGTGTAATCATAAATAATGAGTATAGACTTACACATATACTAATTCATATATTTATATACTCAATTTATTCTCTTTTAACTCCCAAACCCTATCTTTCCAAGCCATTGCATCAATTCGATGCCTAAACCTTATGTTAGTGGGAATTACAAAGCAACTTTCATACTTTCTTAAAGATGGCCAAATTAGGGTTCTTTATAACGAAGAACATAAAATCAGGAATTTCAATAATCTCATATGAAAACCCAACAACAAAAGGAAGTATTTCGGGACATATTTCTCGGAAAATTTCGGCAGAGTTTCCCCTTATATCGGGACATGTTTCAAAATAAAAATGAAAAGAGTTTCCTCTATAAAATCAATCGAGAGGAAAACAACAGCGAAACTGAAAGAATATAATCAAACTGCAAGCGATGTAGAATTGGTAGACACCACGTGTCTTAAGTGAGTGAATGCGTGACGAATCACAGGGTTCACTGACGTGCATAGCTGCCCGCACCTAAGTAGGGTATTACATGGATTTCTCCATGAAAATAACTATAAAAGCGGAAAAGAAAGAACAATAAGCAACGGAGAATCGGTAGACACCACACGTCTTAGGTGAGTGAATATGTGACGAATCACAGGTTTCACTGACGTGCACATCCATGCACACCTAAGTAGGGTGTTACACAGATTTCTCCTCAAACCATAACAGAAAACAAATCGGAAATAAAGATGAATCAAGAACAAAACTTGGAAGAAAAGAGGATGAATTGAAAGTCTAGCTTACGGAGCAAACTAAGAGAGGATTATACCTTCCTCCTCCTCGTTCTCCCGACAGCGCTTCGCTAGCGCTCTTTCCCTGCCTCCCACTCCTCCTCCCGACCTCTCAACCCTAGCCCTTGGGTGGTGGTGGTAGTGGAAATTGTAGAGAATGAATGGGTAGGGGATATTTATAGGCTCCAGAGAACCACTAACCATGGTTAGAAAATCAAGGTTTAGCCCTTAACCGTGGTTAGCGGCCCATGGTTTTGGTCCGAACTTATCCAAAACTTAGGGTTTAAGTTAGAACGTCATAGGATTCTAGATTCTCTAATGATGCTTAATTAACACTAATTGTGATTAACTTTCACTAATCATGATTTAACTTTCACAGCGTACGCTTATCTTTTGCTCTATTGATTAGTGCTTGCTAATGATCACTAGTGGTTTTTAATCTGTCATTAGTTTTTTTAATCATGCTTAATTAGTCTTAATGGAAGTTATTATGGGTTAATGACGTCTTAACCCTCCTTACTTCTCTTTCTTCTGTAAATCATAACAAATCGAAAAGAAGTCTGATTCACACGAAATAAATTCCGTCGGTTTTCTCTTGACGAGTCGGATCTTATGATATAGGATTCGAGAGATGCCAAGTTCATGGTTTTATAATTATAACAACCTTAAAGGAAGTCTTGTCCTGGAGACTAGAGATACGTGCATAAGAACCTTAAAGAGGATTGAGACTATAACAATCTTAAAGAGAATGAATGTCCTTTCATTTATAATGAACATATATAGAATACATAGTTTTATCATTTAAACAAGTACGGGTATTTTCTTTCATTTCTTCCTCAGATTCCCATGTTTCTTCTTCAAAGTCTTGGTTACACCATTACACTTTAACTAGAGGTACCTCTTTGTTTCTCAACTTCTCGATATCCCTGTCAAGTATTTTCAAGGTATCTCTTGATATGTCAAGCCTGGCTCAACATGTAAATCATCATAACTTATCTTATGCTTTGGATCCCTAACGTATTTTCTCAGGTTTGATGCATGAAAAACATCATGTATTGCCAAAAGATGTGGAGGAAGCGCAAGTCTATAGGCGACTTTTCCAATCCGTTGAATAATTTCAAAGGGACCCACGAACCTGTGTTCTAACTTCCCACGCAAGCCAAACCTCTGAACACCCTTCATAGGTGATACTTTGAGAAATACAAAGTTACCTAACTCAAATTCAAGGTCTCTTCGCATGGTATCACTATAGCTTTTCTGGCGACTCTAGCCAGTTATTAGTCTTTTTCGAGCAAGCTCTACAACATCCCGTGTCTCCTGGAGTCTATCTGAATCATAAAGATTCTTTATTCTGACCTCTTGCCAACACAAAGGAGTAGTACACCTACGTCCATAAAGCGCTTCAAATGGTACCATGCCAATACTTGTATGGTAACTGTTTTTGTATGTGAATTATGTAAAAGGCAGATGTTTCAACCATGATCCTTTCCATTCTAAGGCACATGCTCGTAACATATCCTCTAAAGTCTGAATAGTACGTTCTGATTGACCATCTGTTTGTGGATGATATGATGTGCTCAAGCATAGTTGTGTGCCTAAGGCTTTCATGAAGTTTCCCAATAGTGTGAGGTGAATCATGAATCTCGATCGGAAATTACTTCCTTTGGGATACCATGGAGATGGATCTCATGTGTAATATATAACTCAGCAAGATGGTCTGGAGTGAAAGATAAGCTTATTGGAATGAAGTGTACCACCTTGGTCAGACGATCTATTATAACCCAGATACTATCCTTACCAACAGTCATCTGAGGTAAGCCAATAACGAAGTCCATGGAAATGCTTTCCCATTTCCACTCAGGTATGGGGAGGGGTTGTAACAATCCTGGTGGCTTTTGGTGTGAAGCTTTTACTTGTTGGCAAGTGAAATATGAATTCACAAACTCAACAACATCTTTCTTCATTCCTAACCATCAAAAGTATGAATGAAGATCATTATACATCTTCGTAATTCCTGGATGAATAGATAATCTAGAACAAGGAGCTTCACGTAAGATGTCTTTCCTCAGTTCAGGTATGTCTGGTACACAAGCTCTGTGATGGTTATATAGTAACCCATCTTGTATCTGGAATCCCTCTATCTCATTCTTAGCAAGTTGTTGTCTCAAGTCTTTAAGGACTAGATCATCCTCCTGTCCTTTATTTTATCCTAGATCTCTGGTTTGTATCAGTGAGAAATAGTAATAGTATCAGCACTACTATCAAATGGTTTCCATTCACTTAACATTGATAGTAAACCCCAAAAGTGGATAGCACCCACTAACCCAAGTGAATAAGTTCTTCTGCTAAGGGCATCTCCTACGACGTTCCCCTTACCAGGTGATAGGAGAAAGTGTAATCATAATCTTTTAACAACTCTATCCACCTTCTCTATCTCATATTGATCTCCTTTTGATCAAACATATATTTCAAGATTTTATGATCGGTGAAGATTTCAAAAGTAATACCATACATGTAGTGTCTCCATATCTTTAAAGCAAAAACTACGGTAGCTAATTCAAGGTCATGTGTTGGGTAGTTATTCTCATGTGTCCTGAGATGTCGTGATGCATACGCAACTACCTTACCATGTTGCATAAGAACCGCCCCAAGTCCTTATTTAGATGCGTCAGTGTACACTGTAAATCCTTCACTCCCGGAGGGTAGAGTAAGGTGGGTGCAGATGTTAGGCATTCTTTCAATGTTTGGAAACTAGTTTCGCATGCATCTGACCATATGAATGGAAATTCCTTCTGGGTCAACCTAGTCATTGACAATGCTATTCGTGAAAAGTCCTTCACAAATCTTCTACAATATCCAGCTAATCCCAGAAAAGATCGTATTTCTAAGACAGTCTTCGAGCATTCCCAACTCATCACCGCGTTAGCCTTTGTAGGATCAACTGATATACCTTCCCCATAAATAACATGGCCTAAGAAAGATACTTCAGATAGCCAGAAGTCACATTTGTTATATTTAGCATACAATTTGTTCTTCCTAAGAGTTTCAAGTGCCTGCCTGAGATGGTGTTCATGCAGATACTTATCCTTGGAGTAAATAAGTACATCATCAATAAAGACTACTACAAAGTGATCTAAGAACTCCTTGAATACTTTATTCATGAGATCCATGAAGGTTGTTGGGGTATTTGTCAGTCCAAAAGGCATAACTAAGAATTCATAATGTCTGTATCTAGTTCGAAAAGCTGTCTTGGGAATATCTGTATCTTTAATTTTCAACTGATGGTATCCAGATCTTAAATTAATCTTGGAATGCACAGTTGAACCCTGTAACTGATCAAAGAGATCATCTATTATTGGCAGAGGATACTTGTTCTTTACGATCTTCTTGTTTAGTTGTCTATAGTCAATGCACAACCACATTGACCCATCTTTTTTTCTGATAAATAAGACATGTGCACCCCATGGTGAAGTACTAGGATGATTGAATCCTTTATCTAATAGTTCTTGCAACTGTACCTTTAACTCTCGTAACTCAGCTGGTGCCATCCTATACGGAGGGATAGAGATGGGCTGAGTATCAGGTATGAGAGATATTTCAAATTCAATCTCTCGCTCAGGTGGTAATCCTAGTAGTTCCTCTAGAAATACATCAGGAAATTCGCACACTATAGGTATATCTTCCATCATTCTGTCTGAACCTGATGTAGTGGTTACATAAGCTAAATAGCCTTGACACCCTTTCTCTAACAACTATTGTGCCTTCAAAGTAGAGATATATTCGACATTATCATTGGATGTCTTTCCAATGAACTGGAACTCTATCGAGTTAGGAAGGTGAAACATTACTATCTTCTGAAAACAGTCAAGACATGCATGATACCTTTCTAACCAATCCATCCCTAGGATAAGATCAAAGTCCTCCATTTCTATTAGTAGTAGTGAAATAGGTAACTGATGTCCCGCTATAAGTACTATACAATTATCCAGGATTTCTAGGATTATAAATACTTGTCCTCCTGGTCCCTTGATCAGATAGGATTGTTTTACTTCTACTGGTATCTTACCCAAAGTGGGTACTAACCGTCGAGCAATAAATGAATGTGAATCACCAGAATCAAATAAGGCATGTACTGAAAAGCCATGAAAAGTAATGGTACCTCATATGACCGTGCCTGAGTTGTAGGCTTGTTCCTCAGTAATTGCATTGAGCTGGCCATTAGGAATAGGCAAGCTAGAACCCACAACACTTTGTGGTGGTTGCTGTATAGGAGACACTCCTTGTGAGCCACGACCTCTACTATGTCTTCCTCTGTGTGTTGCTCCATTGCTCGAGGTGGATGTTATACTATTAATTGGGATTGGTTTAAACCCTGACCCTCTCAACTTCGGATAATCTTTCTTGATGTGGTCTTCCTGATGACAGTAAAAACACACACGTGTTCATGTTTGAGCTGAAGACCCAGTCACAGAGGTGCTAGCTCCTGCTGTTGAGTCGTGATGATATAGTGGAGGTCTAGATAAACCCCCTCTTCCTGATAATTCCTAGCCCAAAGTCTGTGGTGAGCTTATATTGGAACCGACTGGATGATAACGATTGTCTTTTCAGTTATAATTCACCTTACGTTTGGATGGTCCACCAGTAAAGTGAAAGCTTCTTCTTTGGCGGTTTCCATCCCTCTCCATCTCAATATGAGAGGCGATGTCCATGGCTTCATCTACAATGGTGGCTCTAAAACCTGCAAGCTTCTCTCTCAAATCACCCTGAAGATCACTAACAAATTGGGTAAGACACTCTTGTGGTGAAGCTTCTAAAACTGGAGAGTAATGTAGCAGCTCCATAAAGTGAATATGGTAATCTTGTACATTCTTGGATTCTTGGGTCAAAGAATCTAACTCCCTCCTCTTCAATTCTTCCCAATGGGAGGGACAGAAGTGAGCTCGGAACCTTTCTTCAAAAACATCCCATGGAACTATATCTATTAATTTCTTGGAAATAGCTCTCCACCATCGTCTTGCATAGTTTGCTAAGGAGTAATCAGCAAAGTACACCCAAGTATCTGTTGGTGCGTGTATTATTCTCAACATCCTGCCGACGTCGTCAAGCCATAGTTCTGCCTCAACATGTGTCTCTATGCCTTTAAATCGAGGAATTTTTCCCTTTCGGTAATTGTCTAGTGATGTTTGGTGTCTAAGAAGGGCCTTCTCCATTGCTCCTTCAACCGGGTAGGAGCAGACTCAGTTGAAGGATTGTAACTAGATTCTTCCTCGGAGAGATGGACAGAACCTTCAATTCTAGCATCCGCAGGCTTTGATACCTCGGGTCTCTCAACTTGTGCATTGAGTCTCTCCTCCAATTCTTGCTACCTTTGTCCCATATCTTGGAGCATTGTCATCATAGCTGCTAATTGTCTAGACACGTCTTGGTTCGCCATGATCCTGGGATAAGTCAAGGCCAAAGGTTAGGTCCTATATGTCTTAGCATGATGTACATAAGGAACAATGACTTGTGAATGGTACTGCAATCAATTATTAAGATCAAAGGATATTAATACAACCTTAGTTTTCTGAATACCGCTCATAGTTTTTAATTACTAAATAAATTATTAGAGTAACCGAGCTCTGATACAAATCTTTTGTGACCCTAATTCCTGGGCCGTCGGATCCTCCCATATTCGAGTCTGGTTACTCAGCTATAATTTATTCATCAATCACAACTAACATTCAGAAACAGACTGCAAATAAAATACTCAGAAGAAAGTATTTCAACACTTTTCCATTCACAAAATAAAGTTCACATGATACATTATCCTATTATAACTGTTTGCATGTACATCGGCCGGAAGGAAATACACAGAAATATTACTAACTACCCTAAAGAGTAAGCTACTATGGCTGGCTGGATGTCTACTATGTAAGCTGACTGGATTAATAAATTCCTTGTGATTGCTCACCAACATCTGTTTGATTTTCCATAAATCATAGGGTAAAAAATAGCAAATGCCAAGTAACAAAGAAGAGAAAAGCAAACAAATTGTACAAATTTTTCAAAACTTGTTATCACAAAAGTTTTCATTCCTTCTCGTTAATTTAAGTCCTATTCCCTTCTACTCCACGTCAGGGATTAGTCCAGGGGAACCCCACCATTCTTGGACTCCGAAGCTATGGACATTCAGGATTAACGATTGTGTTGATCCTGTTAAGCTTATGCCGTCGCATGTCGCCTCAACCAATCCTCCAATACTACCCAGACAATTTCCTTTTCTTTTATTAATCAGGGTCTCAAACCCTCAGCCTGGAAAACAAATGAGCACACCGTCCTCGAGGACTCGGTTGCTTAAAACCTCAGGCTAACATTATAACCTAGCGGCTTAAATACATGTTGTCGTGACCCAGCCGCTATTGAACCACCCGCTCCACATGGCACGACCACATCTTCTGTCGTTCAACCCGAATATATTGGCTCCTGGTATCATGCGTTGCAAATCATTCATTTCGTGTGCACTTATCATAACAGGGCAACCATGTACCACCTAGGTAGTGAAACGCCAATACGAGTTCCTTCCGATAAACCTATTGGTTGCATGCCCGACCTGTAGTTATGCTCCCAGTCATCCTTAACATGACTCACGACCCTTTTCAGGATCCAACTTAAAACACATCAATTCCCATGATGTAATTCCTCTGTCAAGTCGTAGATTAGCGTAACCATAAATACTGAGTATAGACTTACATATATATTAATTCATATATTTGTATACTCAATTTATGCTCTTTTAACTCCCAAACCCTATCTTTCCAAGCCATTGCATCAATTCGATGCTTAAACCTTATTTTAGTGGTAATCACAAAGCAACATTTCATACCTTCATAAAGATAGCCAAATTAGGGTTCTTTATAGCGAAGAACATAAAATTAGGAATTTCAATAATCTCATATGAAAACTCAACAATAAAAGGAAGTATTTCGTTACCTGATCGGGCTCTCTCTCTCTCTCACGCGTGTATGCAATGCTTTATCGTGTTTCGTTTTCGGAAAGGATGTTTTAAGGCTCCTGAAAAGATCGAATTTCATTTTCGTACAAAAACGCTAAGAACGTGTCAAGAACGCGAAGAACACGAAGAACATCGAGAACTTATTTTCTCTTATAATTTCGGTAGAGTTTTCCCTTATATCAGGACATATTTCTTGGAAAATTTTGGCAGAGTTTCCCCTTATATTGGGACATATTTCTCAAAAAATTTCGGTAGAGTTTCCCCTTATATCGGGATATATTTCAAAATAAAAATGAAAAGAGTTTCCTCTATAAAATCAATCGAAAGGAAAACAACAGCGTTTTTTAAAGAATATAATCAAACTGCAAGCGATGGAGAATCGGTAGACACCACGCGTCTTAGGTGAGTGAATGTGTGACGAATCACAGGGTTCACTAACGTGCATAGCCGCCCGCACCTAGGTAGGGTATTACACGGATTTCTCCATCAAAATAACTATAAAAGTGGAAAAGAAAGAACAATAAGTAATGGAGAATCGGTAGACACCACGCGTCTTAGGTGAGTGAACGTGTGACGAATCACATGGTTCACTGATGTGCACAGCCACCCACACCTAAGTAGGGTGTTACGCAGATTTCTCCTCGAACCATAACAGAAAACAAATCGGAAAGAAATATGAATCAAGAACAAAAACTTGGAAGAAAAGAGGATGAATTGAAAGTCTAGCTTACGAAGCAAATTAAAAGAGGATTATACCTTCCTCCTCCTCTTTCTCCCGGCAGCACTTCGCTAGTGCTCTTTCTCTGCCTCACACTCCTCCCGACCTCTCAACCCTAGCCCTTGGGTGGTGGTGGTAGTGGAAATCGTAGAAAATGAATGGGTAGGGGGTATTTATAGGCTCCAGAAAACCACTAACCATGGTTAGAAAACCTTGGTTTAGCCCTTAACCGCGGTTAGTGGCCCATGGTTTTCGTCCAAACTTATCCAAAACTTAGGGTTTAAGTTAGAACATTCCATAGTATTCTAGATTCTCTAATGAAGCTTAATTAACACTAATCGTCATTAACTATCACTAATCGTGATTTAACTTTCATGGCTTACACTTATCTTTTGCTCACTATTGATTAGTGTTTTCTAATGATCATTAGCGGTTTTCAATATGTTATTAGTTTATTTAATCATGCTTAATTAGTCTTCATGACAGTCATTATGGGTTAATGACGTCTTAACCCTCCTTCTCTTTCTTCTGAAAATCATAACAAATTGAAATGAAGTCCGATTCACATGAAAAAAATTCCGTTGGTTTTCTCTTGATAAGTCGGATCTTATGATATAGGATCTGAGAGATGCCAAGTTCACGACTTTATACTGGAGTACAACCCCGAGTCCTAGCTTTCCTTTACAGGTGCTAGCGCGCTTTGGGTGCCCCCGTTTCATCCCTCGGAGGTTTCGCCGGAGCAGCCCCATGCCATCTTCACCGTCACGCGCATCCGGCCATTGGCTCCTCCATCGTACCCATTCAGTCGACGCAAAGGATCTCCACGATCAGTCTTGAGCCTCCCGATCGACCATCGGAGCTGTGGATCACCTCCTTAGCTCTGGTGAAACTCGCTTCGACGTTGTTCATCCAAGCCATCTCAGCACCATTAGATCGAATATTCTCCTCTAGATCAAATCCACGACGCTGACATCAGCAGGCTTTTCGGGCTGTTAGATCACAGCTCTGACGCATCTGCACCCCACATCCTCGACAGTCTCTAAGGCATCAGTTCTAACACCTGCCACATCTGAGCCGTACGTCCACGCGCAGCCAGCGGCCACCACGTGTCCCTCACGTGCACCGTACACGCATGCAAGGGTATATTGCATTATTTACCCTGCACTTTTTATGCTTTATTTCCTAGTTTGTTAAATAAAGTTGTAGTTTGAACTATTTGCATATTAGTCCCTAATGTTTCTAGTATTTGCACTTTAGTCCCCCTATCTTAAAACACGTGCATGATCACGTGCATTATGGTGTTTTGCATGGTTAGTCCAAGACCTTTTGATGGTTGATATTTAAATGAAAAGTTTTCTATATTTGCACTTATGCTCCTGTGAATGATTTATTAAGCATGTACGTTATTTCCTGGGCTTTTTGCATTAATACCCTTGGACTTTATACGCGTGTTATTTTTTAGTATGGAAACTTAGGATATTTGCAAATAGGTCCCTACAACCTATTTGCTTTATTTTAAATCAAATAATTATCAAATATACTCCAAAAATTCCCTAAAAATTACCATTAGCCCCTCCTAATGTGTAATATTTTTATTAATTTTTGTAACGCAGTTTGATTTTATTGGATATTTTTTAAAAATAAAAAAATCCCTAAAAATGTGTATGTTTGTTTTAGAAAATACCAAAAATATAAAAATACCCCTAAAATGTCTATAAAATTCTTGTGTATTTATTTTGGCTTGTTTTAATTTCAATACTATTTTTATTCAATTATCTTCTGTAAACCCTGAAAATTATAAAAGATAAAAAATCTTATAAAAATCATTAAAAATTATACAAAAATAAAAAAGATGAGTTTTCAATTTCTGTAGTTAGATATTATCATCTATTTTAATATAAAATTGCAACCAAGATGTTTGGTGCACTTTAGATATTTTAAAATTGCCTTCTAGTCCAGGTCGCACACTATTTTGCTAGTTTGACTTTATTTTTTTAGAAAATTATATAAAAAACAAAAAAACCTTAGAAAATTGCTAAAAACACTTGCATATTTTCAAAATATAAAAATATTTTTGTTTTAAATTTTTGAACCTTTTTAGTCATAATAAAAATTATTTCAGTTTGATTTTCATTATTTTTTGTTTGTGTTCCTATTAGAAAATATAAAAAATTGCAAATTAAAAACCATAAAATTTTTTCCCTTTTATTTCCCTATTTTCCTGACTACTTTGTAGGCTTCGCCCGTGCTCCTTGTGTTCGACCCTGGTCGCTATATCATGTTAAATAAATAGTAGAGACTTCTATATTTTATTTTTCCTGTTTCATTGTTTTTACTTGTGGTCTTATTTTTCTTGATTGATTGTGCCTTGCGATTCGGGTCGCAACGACCTTTGATATTACTTAACCTGAGTTGCCTGGGGCCGTCATCAGCTATCGGTCGCTCGTGTTTCTCTTGTAGAAGCACATGTGTGTCGCCCGTGCGAAGGAGGACGGGCAGTAGATGTCGAGGTCGCTGAAGGTGGCAGCGCACCATTATGCCGAGGATAGATGCAGCGTGTGGACGCAGGTGGAGGGCTGCTTGGTGCGGCTGAAGGGACGTGTTGGGACCACGCACAGGCACAACCGCTGCTGAGGGCGGTGCGTGGGGCAGCAGTGTGGAGTGTGTCTCATGGCCAGAGGCTGGAGGAAAGCTCCGATGACCGCACGAGCGTTGGAGGCATGTAGGGGCTCTGTAGGAGGTGCACCATGCGTGAGCAATAGAGGGAGCAACGCGTTCTGCTCCAGTGGCGGTTGTGTGGGAGCTAGGGCTCTACTGCTGCTGGAGACACGTGCATGAGTGGTTGCTAGTTACGATGGATGTCAGCGGGCTCGCTGGTAGGCGCTTAGCTTCACTTGGATAGGGGTTGCACAAGGCAACAGAGGTGCTTGCGAGTTCTGACATCGAGTAGGAGAAAGATGGACCAGGTGATGGTTGTGTAGGTGATTGTGGGTACGGAAGGAAGGAGCAGGGGGCCTTGAGCTTTTACGAAGCTCGGTGAGGCGAAGGTGGTCCGACGAGGATGTGTGGGCCGGTGGATGATGAATCGGATGGGGAGTGTAAGCCAGAGGAGGGATGTGTAGTGAAACAGGGATGTTGGGGGAAGATCTGAAAGTGGTAGGGAATAGAAAGAGTAAAAGCAGAACATGAGGAAGGAAGGAAAAAGAAGATACATGTTACCTGGAAGCCGATGGATGGGATGATGCCTGGGGAGGAGAACCGGGGATGGTCCTCGATCGTCGCTCGATGCAACGGTGATGCAGAGCTGGGCAACTACGTAGAGCTACAGCAAGGTCACCGGATAAGATACACCTTAGATCTCGACTGGGGACATCGGTCGTCGCTCAACGGTTGGCTCTGTCTCTCGTTGTCACCGAGAGAGGACCGAGCTTGGGTCTCTCCTCAAACAGTGGTGGATGATTTGTGGGAGGAGCAGAAGCAGACCTTTTTATAGGCAGTTGAGTTACGAGCGCTGATGAATACCTAATCATTACTCTTTATTCTTATATTTTAGCTACAAAAACTTTTGCAAATACATGTAGATATGTGCAAATATCAACAATTAGCAAAAAGCATGCATTGTGTAAAAATAAATATTTAGCATGTTTTTATGCAAAAATAAAAGAATAAAGAAACAAAAGAAAAAGAGGGAAATATTTAAAATAAATATTGAGTGACCTAATCCCAAGGGAGGGCTCAGCATGGGCCTGACCGCATTAAAGGCAAAGTAGAGAGAGATAAGTAAGCTCATATGTGTAGATATACCTATAAATAAATAAAAATATTTTCCTCAAAATAAAAATAAGATTGGTTTGTATATATTTGTATATAGTTGTAAATACAAAATTAAAATAAAAACAAGAAAATTTAAAAAGAAAATAGAAATACCCTTCCTTGTGTATATTCATCATGTATATAAGCTCACCTATATATTTATTTATATCCCTATAAATAAATAAATTAAAACCCAATAAAAATTGTACATATTCTACATTTCATAATGTAAATAAATAAAATAAATATCATAAAAACAAAAATAAAATAAAAAGAAATAAAAATAAAAATAAACATCACCATTGTATATACACCGGATATGGATTTATTTCACCCTTATAAATAAATAATAAAAATAAAATAAAAATACCTTTTTATTCCTAATTTTATGCTATAAATAAATAAAATATAAAATGAGAATAAAAGTGTATAAAAATAACTAATTAAACATCAAAAATAAAAATACGTTATTGTATATACCTATGTATATAATACTATATTATAAATACCTAATTTTTATTTCAAAAAAATAAATAAAAATCACAAAAAAATAGTTTATAAATAAATAAATAGTTTTCATGTTTTGAGTTTTTGTTAATTTCGGCCATTTACTATTTTATTTTTAATTTCTAAATCTTTATGACGTGGCCATTGATTTAGCCAAAATCAGGTGGTCGTAAGTTCAACACAAAGCTTGAACTCAGTCGGTGCGATGACCACACTAAATCTGGACTAAAGTCAACAATTAACCCACACTAAGATCAATAAATTAGAAATAATGTGGAGTTAAAATTTATTTTTAACTCTACATAAAAGATGTATAGGTGCAAGTATGTAGAGAGTTCGAACTCAGGGAGCAAGCAGGGTAGTTCAAGCAAAAGTGCTCAAGTGTGTATGTGTGAAGAGTCTACACTAAGCAAGCAAACAATGGAATTTTTGTGGGTTTTTAATTTTTAATTTTTTTAATTTTTATTTAATTTTTAATTTTGTATTTTGATTTTTAATTTTCTGATTTTTATATTTTATATTTTATATTTTATAATTTTTTTATTTTCTTTTTCAATATTGGAAAGTAACTTCAATATAATAAAGGGATATTTACACCCATAACCCTGAGTAGTTCCATAATTACCCCGGAAACCCTCCATAATCATGAATTACATGCATGACCCCCGATAATGCTTAACTCCTGCACCCATAAACCCTCGGGTTAACTTTCATCCAATTTCCCGTTAATTCTAACGATATCCGTCAAACATTTTACATTTTCTTCCCTTTAAGTTTCATTATTTACAAAATGAGTCCCCTTCCTCCTCCAACCCCCTCCTCCTCCCGCACCCACCCCATCCTCCCCTTCCTCCGCCCGCCAACCACCTCCAGCCCCTTCCTCCTCCAGCTCCTGGCCCCTGTAGTCGCCCTCCAGCTTCCGACCTATGCACTCGCCCTCTAGCTCCCACCTCCATCAAAAACCCTCCCTCCAGCCCCCATCAACCTCCATCGAACCTCCTGCAACCAGCTCCCGTATCCCCGCTCACCCCCATCCACCACCACCCCCTTACGTCAACCTCCATCGAACCTCCCAGCAGCCAGCTCCCGTATCCCCGCCCCCCCCCCAGCTTCCATCAACCTCAATCAAACCCCCACCCCTGCTTTCGTTGCCTACAGCCAACCCCAGGTCCATCCCCATCGAAGCCCCATGGTCTGCAACGCAACCACCCTCCATCTCCCGAAACCCAATCGCCACCCCCAGCTCCTGGAACCCACGCGCAACCACTCCTGCAAGCCAGGCGGCGAGGGCGTGCGGGTTGGGGGGTCCTGCACTAAGGTGCGGGGGAGGACTCCTGCAGGGGGTTGCGGTGCACGGGGGGGGGGGGGGTGGCCAGGCTGGGCGGCGGGGTCGGGTGCGGGTCTCTTGCAGGCCGGGCGGTCAGGTGGGGTGCGACGTGGGGGACGACTCCTGCAGGTGGGGTGCAGCGGGGGGGGGGGGGGGGGTTGTCTCCTGCGGCTCTCTTGCAGGCCCGGGCGGGCAGGTGGGGTGCGGCGCGAGGGAGGGGGTTTGTCAGGCATGGGGGTGGCGATTGGGTTTCGGGAGATGGAGGGACTGGAAGGTGCGAGAGTGGAGGGGAGGATAGGAGAAGGAAGAGGAGAAGGTGGGAGAAGCGGAATCTGAGGAGGGAGAGGAGGCAGCAGAGGGCGTGCAGGGGAGAGGAGGAAGAAGGGAGAGGGGGACGTGCAGGAGGAAGAAGAAGGTAAGGGTGGGTTTTTTTTCTTTTATTTTTGATTAACCTCAGCCGTTAGATCTAGGATTGGTTAGATTAACTCACTACTCAGGTTGAGTTAATGATCAAAACTAACGGAAGGTTCTCGGTGTAAAACGGAACACTTACTCAAGGTCCTGCATGTAATTCATGATTATGGAGGGTTTCCGGGGTAATTATGGAACTACTCAGGGTTATAGGTGTAAATATCCCTATAATAAAAGACAAGATGAAATATTTATAAAAAGGTGCAAAAATAACCAAAAATTCAGAAATTAAATGTTTTTAGTATTTTTAAGATTTTTTACTGTTTTTGAGATTTTTGGGGATTTTTCAAGGTGTTTTTGGTATTTTTAAATGCTGAAATAAAGCAAAACAGTGCAAATAGTGCTGGCTGTGAGTAAAATGAGATTGAAAAATAGCAACCAGTAATGAAAATTTTTCACACTATTTTTCAAATAAAAAGAACAAAATGAGGAACAAACAGAAACTGAGTTTGTAATTTTTAGATTTTTCTTTAATTTTATATATTTTTTGAAGTTTTTGAGTGTTTTTAAATTTTTAGTGTTTTTCTTTTGAGATTTTTAATGATTTTTTGGACTGACACTAAAATATGATAAAATAGACACTAGGAAATTTTTTTGGAATTTTTAGAGGTGTTTCAATATTTTTTTGGTATTTTCTAAGCTAGACAGTGCACAAAAAGCATGTTTTTGATTTTTAATAAATATAAAATTTGAATAAAATCAAAAATTAAATTGATAGCGTGGGAGCATAAGTATCCAGGACTTTAAGTTCAAAATTTGAGAATTTTTGGATATGAAATGATACCCTAATTAATTATATCAAGCAATTAAAGATTTAAGGGTCTGACAAGGGCATACATGCAATTAGACAAAATCCCAGGGGCATACTTGCAATTTAAACGCACAATATATAACTGAATAAATGTGTTTCTGGACTAGATACAAAATACAAGACCCGCAGGGGTGTTTAGGCAAAAAGCCCACCCACGCGCGTGCAGAGCACGCGCCTGGGGAGGACTAAATAGCAATTAGACCGAACCTTGGGGGCGTAAGTGCAAAATTCCAGAAATTAATTAACTGCAGATGAAGGTTTCAAGACTGAAGTTACAAATACTAAAAGCCCAGGGAGGCCCCTGCAAAATCGTCAAGTCACGTGCGTGAAGCACGTGACCTGGCGGGGTCCTCGATGGAATATTACAAACTGGCGGGGGCTACTAGCAAATTTTGCAAAAACTTAATAACTGCAACTGAATGCTTAGGTTTTAACTTTTAAATACAAAAAGAGGCTGGGCTCACTATGCAAAATGCCCAGACAAAGGGCGATTGGGCGGCTGGAAACCACCCACTTGACACGTGTCAGCTCGTCAGCCCGCGATGACGCTTCGGAAGGACGGCCACGATTAGATCATCGAGAGTGAATCAACGACGGTGGCGTCGCTCCATCCAACGGTACCTGCTCGCCTGGGCCGATGCTCCAGATCCAACGGCTGGGAAGCAGCGTCGATGAACGGGGAAGAAGCTCCGCCGGAGCGAAGTTCTCCCCGCTGCGAGGCTCCTCCCCGGTGTCCTCTGTGGCTCAAAAGGGGTGAGCCATCCTCCTGCAAGTCCTCTCTGGCCGCCTGAAGCTTCAAAAAGGGGAAGCGTCCACCCAAGCCCTCTAGAGGAGGTGGCGGAGCTAGGGCTCCCAGAATGCCTCCGGTGGGCTCGCAAAATCGCCCAGGCGCTATCAACTGCTCCGGGTACCTGCAGAAGAGGTGTGATATGATCGGGGGCAAATTGCCCCGATCACGTGGCGCAAAGGACTGGGGTTTGCAGCGGTGTGAAGCGCGGAGAGTGAAGATGGGCGGAGATAGCTCCGGCGATGGTCGATTTTGGCGAATCGATACGTGGAGTGGATGAATCGATGGGGGAAATGAAGTGCGGACTACAAGGAACAAAATGCAAGCAAAACTAAAGGATTAAAGCTGCCTCAAGCCCAGGGAGGGCGAGGGAAAGGTTACCTCAACGACGGTCGCCGGAGGTTGGAACGCGCAGCGATCTGGATGCTCTCCCGCCGCTTGGATGCGTGGGGCTCGGAGCTGTCACCTCCGGGCTCTTCTTGCTCGACCAAGGGGGGTGGATCAGAGGGTATTCGCAGTTCAAATTTTCAAAAGGGAATCAGAAGTGGTTTTAAGGGGTTGACGACGGGCCCCCCTTGACCGAGGTGTCCAGCTCGATTCAGAGCTCCACAGCCCAAGGAGAGCCTTGGGCGTGTAAGAGCTCTGATCGAGGAAAAAATATCGTCAAGGGTGCGTCAAGAATGGGTGAAAGGCGCGACGCCCAAAAATCCTTGAAAACGGGTCAACCCCGTTCTGACAGTGCTATAGGAGTAGGACCAGGGAGTTGACCCGAGGTCAACTCTCCTGGTCCCCTGGTTGGTCCACGTGGACCAACCAGGAAAAACTCCTGGAAACATATTTAATAATTATTTAAAAAAATAGAAATAAGCCGAATTAAATAATAATTATAAAACAAAAAATATTCGATATTTTATGTAGTATTTTATTATGAATTTTAATTAATTTTATGAGGCATATTTTAATGAGTTACCTTTTTAACCCTATATAGGTGTAATACCTATGTATTTAAGTATTCTATTCTTATTTAGGTATTTTTAATATTATTATTTTTATTTATGATTTTATAAAATTAGAAAATACTTCTATCTATACAAATATATTTTTATTTTATTTTTCTGATTTATTTTGTATATTTAATAAAATATAAAGGTATAATGTATAGGTATGGATATAGGTAGAATACCTATGTATTATATATGTTCATTTTTATTTTTATATTTCTTTGCATTTTTATTCTGATTTTAATGCACATAATTATTATAAGTAATATTTATAACATTATAAAAATATAAATTATAAAAATAATAAATAAATAATAAATTGAATATTTTAATATGTACAAGTATACAATAGGGGTCCAAAACTCAACTTTCAAACCGTAGCTCCGCCAAATGCGAAACCACCGCCAATAAATAGCTTATTTTCTTCTATATACAATTAAAGGTGAGTTTGATGCATTTGGAGTTTTCATTTGTGAGATACGAGTCTGAGAAGTTGGGATTCTGGATCTTTATTCAGACCATAACTTTTTATCTGTACATTATTTTTCTGTGAAATCAATTTTGTATTTTTCTTTATAAAATTAGCTACAACTTTCATGTACAAAGTTTCT
The DNA here is from genome assembly GCA_037367405.1 of Ottelia alismoides. Lineage (NCBI taxonomy): Eukaryota > Viridiplantae > Streptophyta > Magnoliopsida > Alismatales > Hydrocharitaceae > Ottelia > Ottelia alismoides. The sequence goes on from JAZKJV010004695.1 coordinate 149,651, forward strand.
TTATTTGATGTACAAAAAGTGGAACCAAAAATAGGTCCCAAAATGAATAAAGAATGAATAAAATGAATAGGTATTTTATCTGTATTTCTGACCTTATCTCCCCCTACTTTATTCCTTGTCGACCTATTCATCAAGATGCCTAGGTCTCGGGGGTTTTGAGTCATAAAATATTTACAATATTTTATTCTTTTTCTTTTCTTTATTTATTCTATAATTTTGGCCTTAATTATAGTATTTTATACACTAATTGAATGCACATGCATGAATGCTAAGATGCTCTATTTAAGGGTATTTACAGGCATTTGCTAGGGTTTTTGGTGCCAAAATGATAGAATAAAGATGAAATGTGGATTCATCAGCCATCCCTGATTGGTCCACGGGGGATGTTGACCCCCCGGTCAACTCCCCCCTGGACCACAGACCTCTGGATCCGAGTTTTTGATATGACTTCTCCTAATTATTGCACCTCGATCCGAGATCCAAATCCGCTAACCCCAGGTCCTAATCCGACCTTGATCAACCCTGATCCACGCCCGGGGTGGGTTTTGGGGATCCGCGCTCCGATCAGCTTGCCCGAACTCCCTTTAGCCGGACCCCTAGCTGTATATAGCGTCAGCTCCGCCCGCGCCTTCACTCATCTTTGGTTCCTCTCTTTCCATCCCAGGAGCTCCACCATCATCGCCGTAGTGACAGCAAGCGATTGGCGGTGTCGCAGCGAGGAGGAGGAGTCCCGACCATCGATCCGGTAGCCTTGCGCCGCCGTGTGCTGCCACCAGCGTAGTGCTCGAGCCTCGGGCATCGACGGCCCTCGAGGCTAGGACCAGGAGCTCCAACAACTCAAGCGTAGTCGACATCGACCATCAGGTAGCCTTAGTTCCCTTTATCTTTCCCTAATTTCCGTTTACCCCCAAATCGCCCCTTCGCCGACGACCGTAGATTCCGGCCATCTCCGACCCCCTTTCGATCATCGGACGACACCATCACCTTCGCCTCACTCCCCCACACATTCTTCACCCATCTGTTCAACCCAAATTCGCACAGGAACTAGGATTCGAGCTCCCTCACCGTCACATCGTCAGAGCTCGCCCATATCGACGCACCGTCCACCCACTTCGCACCTAACCGGGTCGAGGCATTTTGCCCTCGACCCAGCGTGCTCTTCATGCCATTTTGCAGGTCAGAGGAGGACCATCTGAGGTCCTCCATCTTCAGCACAGGAGCTTCAGCTCCGCCGGTGTCGCCTGGGCTCTCTGGAGCTCCGTTGCGCCATCGGAAGGGTTCTCCAGACGCGGGAGGCTCCAACACTTCTCTTCCGATCATCAGAAGCCCCCGAGGAGGTCCACCGTGCACACATCGGGCCGGCGAAGTTTGCCGGCCGCCTGTTCTTCCTAGATCTTCCCCCACCGTCCGTTCCGCCTTCATCTGCCAGATTAGACACGGACCGTCCGATCAGGGCTAAGAGGAGGCCCATCAGCCACCGTCAGATTGACACGTGGCCTCCTCTCAGCCCTCCATCCAGCGAGGGTTAGCTACAGCGCCTCTCGACCGTTGATGACCCTACGTGGCGTACCCTCCGTCGTTGGATCAGGACCGAGGGCTCCTTCATTGAGGCGCCGCCATCCACCACCGTCAGATTCGCCATGCGGCGTCCATCCAGCACTCCGATTAAAGAAAAAGGTAATTTACCCTTAGGCCCTCTGTCTTTTCATTTTTAGCATCTAGTCCTGTAAATAATTTATAGTGTGCATTTTATTTTGGTACATTTGCATAGTCGACCTGGTAGTTTTGGTTAATTACATTTCTACCCCTACCTGTTGTGGTCACGTGCATCGACACGTGTGTTTTTGGTGAAATTGCATGTATGGGCTCGTTGTCTCTGCTTATTAATGAAATGAAGAATATTTTTGGTTAATTGCATTTATACCCATGTGAGGGCTTTAATTGTGCATGTGCCGAATTTATTGGGTAAATTGCAGCTAAGTCCCTAGACTTTTAGCACATGTTGCTAAAAGTCCTCGGAACTTATTTTCGTTACAAATAGGTCCCTGAGTGCCCCAGACACGTGCTGCGCACGTGCCTATCTGGGATTTTTCCACCTGGACCCCCTGGATTTCTCTTTTTATTACTTTTAGGCCCTCCAAAGATACTTTCATTGCGAACAGGTCCCTGTGACTGTGGGCTCTTGTTTGCTTTGAATAAAATATCAAATCTACTCCAAATCAAGTGAAAATTTGATATGTGGCTCCTGCCACTGTGTAGAATTTTCACTGATTTTTGGAAAATTTTTGGAGCACTTTTTCTATTTTAAAAATAAAAAACCCCTATTTTTCAGCCTATTTAGATATAAAATTCACAAAAAATATTAAAACATCTCTAAAAATTATAAAAAAATCAGATTTTGTTTGTTTTGTTGTGTTTGATCTTCTGACCAAGTTTGGTCATTTTTGGACCTATAGAAAATATAAAAATTGAAAAACAATGAAAAACATAGAAAAATGCTAATAAATAATTGAAAATCCAAAAATAATAAATCCAGTCCCTAATTCTTCGTTGTTGTTCGTACTTTACAGGAAAATTACCTCCAGGCCTTGAAACAACCATTTAGTATTTTTAAATGGTTGTAGAAGCTTGACTGGACAGTATCTTTGGTTTTCAGTCTTCTTTTATTTTTAAAAAATTTTCTAAAAATCAGAAAAAGACCAAAAATTCAACAAAAACATAAAAAATTACAAAAACTCTAAAAATATTTTTGTTTGAATTTTTAGATTAATTTGAGTGTTTAATTAATTAGTCAAAGTTGCTTGTTTCCTTGTTTTCTTATTTTTCTTTATAATTAAAAATTCCAAAAAAAATATAAAAATATTAAAAATCCACTAAAAATTATTTGTCTTTATTTTTCTTGTTTTTATGACTACTTCGTAGGCCGCGAGGTCAACCCGTGCTCCTTGAGTTCGACCCTGGTCGCTATACCAGGCTAATCTAATAGCCAAGGCCACTATTGATTTTCTCTGATTTTACTCGTGTTTTGGTGGTCCGCTCTCTTATTTTCTTGATTGATCGATTGGTCCTCGAGCGACCGAGGTCGCAACGACCTTAGTTATATTTTCTCTACCTTAGTTGCTCGGATCTTTTGGCTCATCAGAATGGCGCCGTTGCCGGTGAGCCCAGCTTGGTAGTCCGTTTATTTTTCTTTTTAATTTGTTTTTCTTTTCGCGGCTTTCCGCGGCTCTTTCTGAGTCCGTGGCTTTTTGCGGCTTTTTCTTTTTCTTTTTTTTCATTTCATTTTATTTTATTTTCTTATATTTTTGTTTTTGTTTGTTTATTTTTGCTTGTTTATTTTTATTTGTATTTTTGCATATATACCCTATTTTCTTTATTTTATTTTATCTGTTTTATTTTTATCTGGTATTTGACACTCTATTGTATTCTTGCGAGGGCCCGAGGATCGAGGCGGTTACTTTCGAGGAGCCGGTGCAACCGCGGTGATCGGAGGCAGCTCCCTTCTACACGGAGCTGCAGGAGAGCGCGAGGAAGCAGCTGAGTGTGGAGAGGATTAGTTTAGTGTAGATTAGCTTTTATTTCCAGCTCATTTGGATAATTGTAATAATACAGGGACAGGACGCTCTTGGACTTAGATACTCTCGGGGTCTGTTTCGCCGAGCATCGGTGTGCTTGGGGGACCCCTTAGCTTGTTCGATTTTCTTCGCGGCTTTTTACGCGATTTTGTTTTCTTTACTGCCTTTTCCGGTTTCTCGCGGTTTTTCGAGCCCCTAGCCGTAGGACTTTCTGCTTGATTGTGACATAACTAGTAGGATCCAAGCACCCTAATATATTTGCCTGCACCTATAGATCGGTAATTGGACCTATAATAAAAAGATTAATAAAATAGTTGATCACCACCTTCGAGCCTACGTGCTCCAGCCCACCCTGCCAAGCGCTGCTCCTGAACCCGATTTGTCGGGAGGAGGAGGGGTGGACCGAGACCGGACTTCTTGGATTGGAGGCTGGTGGTCTACTAGACGTTCTTTTGAGTAGCTTTGCTGTTTAGGGATTCGGTTTTCCGCTTGCACCATTTAGGTATTTATTTTCTTTCAATTCTGTGCGGATCATCTTGCATGTAGACTACTGGAGTCAGGTACGCATCTCTTACTCTGCATGCATCATTGATTTCATCGCGCATCAGCTTTTTCATCTTCTCCCCCTTGTTTTGGACTTAATAACCAGAAGAACCAAAAAATTCATTAGGCGATTTAGCTTTTTATTAAAAAATACCTAAAAAGAAAAACAATAAAATTTGAGACTGCTAACACTATTGACCCTAAAAGACATCTCACCTAAAAATTTGTCTTGGGGAGAGAAACCCCCTCATTGTCTGGTTTGATTGCACGAGAGAGTGACCCGCACACTAGGATAGAGCCCTCCGATATTTTTCTCGACTGATTACCAGCTTTTTCTATACGAAACAGTCGGTTGAGAAAATATCGGGTTACCCAACAGGTCACGCTAATCGCTCTGATATCATGACTGATCACCAAAATAAAATTGACAAGATAATTGATCGAGCCTTTACGGTCTTCAGCTCGCGTTGCGTTGGTGAATCGGGGGTTTGCTTGTGATCATAGTTGTTTCCAGATCTCATCCGCCCAACTCGCCAGATCAAGATGATGGGCAGAAGGTCTCTTAGGCAGCCTCTGGCTGCACCATTTTCTGACACTTCTGCCCGCTCATCTAGGTTGGTTCGTGAGAGCCGAGACCCGCTCTCCGAACCCGAGTTTGACTCCACCCTGTTCCCCCTCGACCCCCCTTCTTTCAGTTCTGAGAGACCAGTGCCAGAGGAGAGACTGTCAGATTTATCAGCACCTGAGTATGGATCGTTTGATTTTGCAGAGACTATGGTCGACAGTTGTGAGGAGCGCACCACCGGTCCCCAGGGTCAGCAGACATTCATTATGGACCAGGGTGCGATCAACTCCACCCTGATCGTCTCCCTCGAGACAGTACAGCAGCAGTTAAGGGATCATGGAGCATTTATGTTGGACATGAGGCGAGAGATGGACCTGTTGAGAGCTGCTCGCGACAAGCGTGAGCCCGATGATGGGCCGAGGATACCCGATGCAGCAGCAGCAGCCGCCGCAGCTGCGGCAGGAGCAGACCAGCCGAGACCGATGCGGGAGTTACACAACCCCGGATCGACACTGATGCATCACTGGGTCGTACTTCCAGCCATCGTGGGGGACTTCAAGTTCCCCCCGAACACATTGCAGCTCCTTCCCCGGTTCCATGGGCTCGCCACAGAGGAGCCCCATCTCCACCTTCAGGAGTTTCTGATGATCTGCAGCATAGTCCACGACAGGCAGGTGGACCAGGATACCATCCGCATGATTGCCTTCCCCTTTTCACTGGCAGACAGAGCAACCACCTGGCTGAAACATCTGGGGAAGTTTGTCTACACTTGGGAGCAGCTCCACACCGAGTACTTGCACAAGTACTACCCACTCGGGTGGACGAACGCCACTAGAGCCCTGATCAACAACTTCTCCATGCTCCCCAACGAGTAGTTTCACGAGGCATGGGAGAGGTTCAGAGAGTTGACCGACAGATGCCCGCACCACGACATTTCCATGCCAAACCTCGTTCAGAGCTTTTTCAGCGGGCTGACACCAGAGCTTCAGGGCTTGGTGAACGCTTCTTGTGGCGGGTCGTATTTCGCCAAGGATCACGATCAGGTCTAGGCCATCTACGAGGAGATGGTTGAGAATTATATGGTGATGTCCCAGACCCAGCTCTACACACAGGGCAGACCGCAGCCATAGACCGTGCAGTATCAGAGGATAGCACGGGTCGACGCCGGTCCATCCAGTTCGTCAGCGGCAGCAGCACAGGCAGAGAGTGCAGCCGCAGACATGGGGATTATCCGTGAGAATCTGGACCGGATGGAGATTATTGAGAAGAAGTAGTGCCAGGGCATCACGCAGATGGAGCAGATGGCACAGACTCTGAGTGACCTGAAGACACAACTCATGTGTCTCCAGGAGGCACAGACGGCTTCACAGCCTCGTCTTCAGGCACGAGGCGATCCGAGTAGCAGCAGCAGCTCGTCCCAGCGCTCCATCTCTCACCAGCAGCCTAGACAGGTCCATCTTGTACAAGCGGAGCCGTACCAGCAGCCGCAACTCACCTACCAGGCACCACCATCCACTGACATACAGATGGTGGTATACCAGCCGGATCAGCCTCTGGCAGTGCTCCCGCCACCCCAGTACGATTCAGAGCCGTTGATGGATGTCAACGGGATTTGGTATGACCGCCCCCAGCCTGGTATCCGACGAGACCATCCCGGATTCCGTTGGGGGGCCGGAGGTTCCAGTTCCCAGCAGCAGCCGTCAGGTCAGGGTGGCCAGTACAACCATCAGAGGGATCACCAGCAACAGCAGCCCCCAGTTTACCCACAGCAGCAACAGCCGTCTTTGCAGTATGGTCCTCGTCCCTATCAGAAGGGACAGTCTTGGAGGCGTGATCAGCCTCATCAGCCGTAGCATCAGCCACATTCTTACCCCTCTCACCCACAGCAGCAGCAACAACCTTACTACCAGAGAGGCTACCCGTCAGGTTCTCATGGGCCTTCCTACGAGAGCCCCGCCTTGGATGACATAGCCCGCCTCCATACGAATCAGCAGGCTACATTTCGACGGGAGATGGATGAGTTCCGCTAGGAGATGCGGGACATAGTGATAGGGAAGGCCTCCATCCCCGCCCAGATAGAGCCGAATCCGAACAACCTCAAGAGGAAATCTAAGCAGGTAGTTTGTACTGAGTATGCCACTCCTAGTGATACATTTGGAGATATGTCTGCATATTTGTTTGATACTGATTTTGTCACACTTACGAGCGGTAGGATGTCAGCAGGCGGCGCCTCGTCTGAGCGACGACCAGAGGATACATCCAGAGCGCCAGACGAGGAGGAGGAGAGTGGTACTGAGGCCGCTAGAGATGATGACAGTGGTACTAAGGCCACCACGGATGCTGATCCCACCGACGGTACTGAGGACGCCGTTTCACCAGTTGGAGGAGGTGGTACTGAGGCCACCCATGATGTCGAGCCAGAGCGCGGTACTGAGGCCGCAAGTCTTTCAGCCGAGGGTGATGTTGATGCCACCGTGTCTTCTGAGAGTCCTGTAGTTTTTTCTTCTGCACCTGTATCTCGGAACATTTCTGGAAATAAAGGAAAGGGTTTGTTTTTTTCTGGTCCCACTGTGTTGTATGATGTATGTGTGGATCCTACCGTCGAGCAGCTCAGACCCGTTCCTAGTCCTTCATCTGAGAAGGACCCTGTGATCCCCTTCCCTAGAGCCCTCCAGATGGGGAAGGGGAAGAAAAATGAAAATAAAAAAAAAGGCAGCAGGAAGAGTTCAGCCAGCAGATGATAGACCGTTTTCACATACAGTTGACTCTTCAGGAAGCTTTGCAGCACATCCCTCTACTCCAGCGTTCACTTAGAGACAGGACTACAGTTAGGAGGAAGAGGAGGAACCACCACTCAGAGATTTATCTGCTGACCAGAGCTACTTGTTTCGCGATGCAGAACCGTATGTCGGCCAAGAGGCCAGATTCTGGAGACCCGTATGTCAGATGCCATATCAGTGAGCAGAGGTTCGACCGTACTCTATTAGATAGCGGATCGTCGATCAACCTACTTCCAACAGCCCTTCTCAACCGCTTCGAGTTGGGCACTCTTAGACAGAGCAGGACAGTCCTTCAGTTTGCTGATCGATCTGTCAAGAGACCGAAGGGGTTGCTGAGGGACGTTGTCATCACGATTCAGGGCCTGCAATTCCTCGTGGACTTCGTAGTGTTGGACATGGAGATCCCTGAGTCAGTGACCGATACCCCCATCATTCTCGGTCGCCCGTTCTTAGCCACAGCCAAGGCAGTGACTAACCATGATAGCGGGAAGGTTATACTTTTGCATCGAGGGCGAAAGTGTACAAATAGATACGGTCGAGGACATCAGAGCCAGAGACAGAGCATGCTCAGAGACGACTTCAGACACAGAGCAGATGACAGATGCCGGGCCAGACATCCACCAGGACTGCGACTTTGTGATTACAGATGATGAGGCAGTATGGGCAGATCCAGATGCACATGCCATCCTCTCACCTTCAGAGTCCGCTGATGTAGAGACGCCAGCAGAGGAGAGCTTGGAGAGCACATTCCTGGTCTAGGATACTTTTGAGGCAGCAGAGCCGGTTCTCAACCGCGATACTGACTTGATTTGTGATGAAGGCGGTACTGAGGCCACCTTAGATGATACTGATCCATCGGAGTCAGATTTTGACTAGGTAGATTTTGATGACTACATACTAGATCTGACTTCCACTAAGCCTGCAGTTAGGGAGGAGGTAGATGCCGAGCAGAGCAGAGACAGTCCATCAGGGAAGCCTTCTCCAAATTCTGAGTTTGATAGAGAGTTTCAGTTCTCCCATGCAGATTTGGCAGCGTTCACGCAGAGTTTTCAGAGGCCAGATCCACCAGCACCCAGTTGTCCAGACCTGAAGCCACTTCCTGCATCGCTGAAGTATAGGTTCCTTGCGGGTGAGCATGAGATGTACCCAGTCATTATCTCTGCTGATTTGACTGGAGAGCAGAAATCCCATCTGATGGGGGTTCTTGAAAAGAACCGCAAGGCTATAGGATGGAGCGTAGCAGATCTCCAGGGGATAAGTCCGGCCCTGTGCTCCCACCATATCTATCTCGAGGATGAGGCAAAGCCGTCGAGTGAGTTCCAGTGGCGGCTGAACCCGAATCTGAGAGAGGTTGTCATGAAGGAGATTTCGAAATGGTGGAGCGCCGATTTTATCTACCCCATCTCCGACTCCAAGTGGGTCAGCCCTTTGCATGTGGTACCTAAGAAGACGGGCATCACTACAGTAGTCAGCGAGTCTGGAGAGGAGATTTCTACACGGGTACCCACTTCTTGGCGGGTCTGCATTGATTACAGGAGACTCAACCAGGCCACCAAGAAGGATCATTTCCCCCTGCCCTTTATAGATCAGATCATTGCGAGATTGGCAGGGAAGAGCCACTACTATTTTCTGGATGGGTACTCGGGCTACAACCAGGTGGCCATCGCTCTCGAGGACCAGGACAAGACTACCTTTACCTGTCCCTTCGGCACATACACCTTCCGACGCATGTCATTTGGGCTATGCAATGCCCCTACAACTTTTCAGAGATGCATGTTGTCGATCTTTTCAGACATGGCAGGGGAGTGCTTGGAGGTCTTCATGGATGATTTCTCGGTTTACGGCGACGGATTCGACTCCTGTCTTGACTGCCTAGACCGAGTCCTTCAGCGATGTATAGAGGTTCACTTGGTGTTATCTTGAAAGAAGAGTCACTTCATGGTGACTCAAGGGACAGTGCTTGGCCATATCATCTCCAACAGGGGCATGGGGTTGATCCAGCCAAGGTAGATATCATTAGAAAACTCGCACCGCCGTCCAATTTGCGACAGTTATGGTCTTTCCTGGGGCACGTCGGTTTCTACCGACGATTCATTCATGATTTCAGTAGGATTGCCCGGCCGTTAACTGACCTGCTGATGAAAGACACCGAGTTCCTTGTCGATGACAAGTGTCTTTCATCGTTTGAGACTCTCAAGCGATGTGTGATTGAGGCTCCTGTTCTCTAGCCACCTGATTGGTCTCTCCCATTCGAGATCATGACGGATGCCTCCGATTTTACCGTAGGGGCCGTGCTGGGACAGAGGAGGGATGGAGTTCCATTTGCTATCCACTACGCTAGCCGCACATTGGATTTCGCTCAGCGGAACTACACAGTCACAGAGAAGGAGATGCTAGCCGTAGTTTTCGCCCTGGATAAGTTCAGATCATACATTATTGGATCTAGAGTGACCCTGTTTACTGATCATACCGCCATCAGGTACCTCATGGAAAAGAAGGATGCCAAGGCCAGACTGACTAGATGGATCCTTCTACTCCAGGAGTTCGACATAGAGATCAAGGATAAGCCTGGAGTCAAGAATGTGGTGGCGGATCATCTCTCCTGATTAGAGCATCTTGAGGATTCTGAGCAGACCGATCCTATTTGTGAGACCTTCCCAGATGAGGCGATCCTTGCTATCGTCTCTCTCCTGTGGTACGTCGATATTGTGAACTTTCTTGTTGCTATGAAAGTTCCACAAGATTGGCCCAGGAAGAGGCTTGAGACCTTCCTCGCGAAGGCCAAGTCTTACCACTGGGAGGATCCCATCCTTTACCACGAAGGAGGGGATAGCGTCTGACATAGGTGCATTCCTCAGGAGGAGCACCATAGTGTCCTTACTTACTGCCACAAGCTTGAGGCATGAGGACATCACTCTGGGAGGAGAACGACACAGAAAGTGCTCCGATCCGACCTATGGTGGCCTACCCTCTTCAAGGTCTCTGATGAGTTCGTGAAGAGGTGTATTGACTGACAGAGGATGGGCACTTGTGGATAGCGTGATATGATGCTGATGCAGCCCATTCACTTCTGTGAGGTTTTTGACGCATGGGGCATCGATTTCATGGGTCCATTCCCTAAGAGTCAGGGATTTGAGTACATTCTGTTGGCCGTTGACTATGTGAGTCATTGGGTTGAGGCCATCCCCACCCGAACCGCTGATGCCAGGACAGTTTGCAGATTTTTGAGGAAGCACATCATTATATGGTTCGGGGTACCTTGAGTATTGATATCTGATGGGGGGTCTCATTTCATCAACGACCAGGTGAAGGCCCTTGCTAGCGAGTTCATCATAGACCATCGAGTTGCCACTCCATACCATCCACAGACGAATGGTCTAGCCGAGGTGTCGAACAGGGAGATCAAGACTATTTTGCAGAAAGTTGTCCGCCCTGACCGAAAGGATTGGTCACAGCTTTTGGACTCGGTCTTGTGGGCATATAGGACGTCTTTCAAGATACATTTGGGCACATCTCCCTTTCGCCTCGTTTATGGCAAGCCGTGCCATTTACCTGTTGAGCTGAGGCACAGGTCACTTTGGGTAGTTATAGATATTCTTTTGGATCCAGATAGTGTAGGAGACCAGAGGAGGGTAGAGTTAGCAGCCTTGGAGGAGCTTCATGATACAGCCTTCTCAAACAGCCTACAGTACAAGGAGAGAGTGAAGGAGTGGCATGATTCTCATATCAGCCACAAGCATTTGGAGCCTGGACAGAGAGTATGGCTGTTTGATGCTAGGCTTCGTCTATTTCCAGGGAAGCTACATAGCAAATGGAAAGGACCTTATCTTGTGAGAAAGGTACACAACAATGGGAGTATTGATATATCCGAGTTGTCTTCTGAGAGTACCTTTCGAGTGAACGGCCGGCGGCTCAAGCCATTTCTAGATCATGAGCCGCGGGTCGTTGATGTTGTCCCTATTCACTTTGCGTGAGATGTGGTCTTTTGACTCACATCTATTGCATCTCACGCCTGATTATCACTGTTCTCCCAACATGTATAGATCCAGATATCCATATCATTCCATTCTTTAGTCCCACATCCCGTTTGTCATCTTTGATTATGCTATACTTAGGGTGTACTTTACCCTAAGTATAGGGGGGATGTAGGACTCTTGGGTATTCTTTTGATTCTTTTTACCCCAGTTTTTGCTGCCTATACTTAGGGATATTTCACCCTAAGTATAGGGGGGGTAGACCCTGTACATTCTTCACTCGGTTTTTCCTTGGTGTACAGCCTGCTCTACTTAGGATTACTTGATCCTAAGTATAGGGGGAAAAGCTGAGATCCTCTTGATTTCTATTCATTCATTCGTCTTTGTATATAGCCTTCCTTTTCACTTCCCTATACAAAGCACGAGTTATGTCTTCTTCATCGCTCTTGACTCTGAGGATATCGTTCGAGCTAAGTATAGGGGGTGTGTATATATTTCATATATACTTTAGGCATAACTCGTACTTTGTGTGAGTGTGTTAATAAATAAAAATGGCTAAAAACCCAAAAACCATAAAATCCATAAAATTTAAAAAATTTCCCTGTAAATAATCATTCTTTTATTTGCACATACATATCTATTGTACAAATTATTTTTGTAAAAATGTTTCCAAAAAATTTTTGTGTAAAGTTTTCGTAAATATGTGCATATCAAAATTATGTATATAGTACAAAATTTTTCCAAAATATTTTGAAAATCAAAAGTTTGCAAAAATCTTGTGTAAATTTTGTGTAAATATTTTGCAAAACTTGCATTCATGCATTGCATACATTCATGATTTCAAAACATTTTTCAAAAATTTTGCATATGTGAAAATTTTGTGTAAATAGCATCTTTGTATATATGTATATAGTTTTTCCGGATTATAGTTAACATTTAAACTAGTCTGGAATTAAATTGGGAAATGGAGCTTGATTAAGATCTTAATCCACCTAATTCTAAGAGGAACCTTATAGGGCTTAGGGTTAAGGCTTTTCAGGTCCATGGTGACTTAATTCTTTAAGTCCACTAGGCTATGGTCACATGTCATCTCAATGAGCCTAAGTAGAGCACTTAACAACATACACATGACTCATATAGACAATGGCTTGACTTGGACCAGCACTTTGCACCGAGCTCTCTACGGATGAGGTGGTGAGGAGGCAGTCTTCCTTGACTCGGGGTAGCATATGAGGGTAGTACTTCTTGGAGGAACCTCTCTTCTTCTTATAGTGAAGGAAGTGCGTCTCAACTTGGTCTGGTTGCCATGAGGTCTAACGACAGGAGTTGTGGGTTGCAATAATGCTTCAAAAGAGGGATAGTCTACTGGCTCAAGAGGAAAAACTCCTTATGATTATATGCTGCACATGTAAATGTTGTATAGATGCACTCGAAAAAAGAAAGAAAGAAAATAACTCCAAAAATGTGGTGGGTCTAATAGACAATGATAATCCCACCGGAGTATGTATATAGTGCAATAAGAAAAGCCTGAGACTCATGTTCCACCTTACAGAGCTTGCAGCAGGGAGACTTAGCTACACTGGTTGAGCTCCCAAGGATACATGGCTACACTGGCCATGGTCCATTCTCTTCTTCCCCCTCTTCTTGAGCTGGTTGAACTTGAACTTAGAAGGGAATACCCCGCTCCTCGAGGAAAGAGTGGCCAGACTAGGGTCATAGAGTTACCTTGTTGGGGAGGGTTGTCAAGTTGCTACTTCTGAGGTGGAGAGCTTATACCTCACTTACACAGTACAAGGAAAGACTCATAGTCTTCAGGGTTTGTGTATGTAGAATTGTTCTGATCTGGATTATTGAGAAGTCTTGATTATAGAATAGTGGAACTTAGAGGCTGTTGAGTTCTAAACTTAAGTCCAAATAAGGTTCCGACACATTAATAATCCAATGATCTGATCGAGCTCCATATTTCAATTTAATGAAGGCAAGTTTAAATATCAACCTTGATCCATGCATATTATCCTCTTTTTCTTTTTTTCTTTTTCTTTTTCACTTCTTTTTCAAATAAGTGTTTGCTAAGGGACTAGCAAAGTTAAGTATAGGGGGGTGATGAATACCTATTCATCACTCTTTATTCTTATATTTTAGCTACAAAAACCTTTGCAAATACATGTAGATATGTGTAAATATCAACAATTAGCAAAAAGCATGCATTGTGTAAAAATAAATATTTAGCATGTTTTTGTGCAAAAATAAAAGAATAAAGAAACAAAAGAAAAAGAGGGAAATATTTAAAATAAATATTGAGTGACCTAATCCCAAGGGAGGGCTCAGCATGGGCCTGACCACATTAAAGGCAAAGTAGAGAGAGATAAGGAAGCTCATATGTGTAGAATAAAAATATTTTCCTTAAAATAAAAATAAAATTGGTTTGTATATATTTGTATATAGTTGTAAATACAAAATTAAAATAAAAACAAGAAAAATTAAAAAGAAAATAGAAATACCCTTCCTTGTGTATATTCATCATGTATATAAGCTCACCTATATATTTATTTATCCCTATAAATAAATAAATTAAAACCCAATAAAAATTGTACATATTCTACATTTCATAATGTAAATAAATATAATAAAAATCATAAAAAAATAAAATAAAAAGAAATAAAAATAAAAATCAACATCAGCATTGTATATATACCATATATGGATTTATTTCACCCTTATAAATAAATAATAAAAATAAAATAAAAATACCTTTTTATTCCTAATTTTATGCTATAAATAAATAATATATAAAATGAGAATAAAAGTGTTTAAAAATAACTAATTAAAAATAAAAAATAAAAATACATTATTGTATATACCTATGTATATAATACTATATTATAAATACCTAATTTTTATTTCAAAAAAATAAATAAAAATCACAAAAAATAGTTTATAAATAAATAAATATTTTTCATGTTTTGAGTTTTTGTTAATTCAGCCATTTACTATTTTATTTTTAATTTCTAAATCTTTATGATGTGGCCATCCCTGATTGGTCCACGTGGGATGTTGACCCCCCGGTCAACTCCCCCCCGGACCACAGACCTCCGGATCCTAGTTTTTGACCCGACTTCTCCTAATTATTGCACCTCAATCTGAGATCCAAATCCGCTAACCCCAGGTCCTAATCCGACCTCCCTTTAGCCAGACCCCTAGCTGTATATAGCGTCAGCTCCGCCCGCGCCTTCACTCATCTTTGGTTCCTCTCTTTCCTTCCCAGGAGCTCCACCATCATCGCCGGAGTGACAGCAAGCGATTGTCGGTGTCACAGCGAGGAGGAGGAGTCCTGACCATTGATCCGGTAGCCTTGCGCCGTCGTGCGCCGCCACCAGCGTGGTGCTCGAGCCTCGGGCATCGACGACCCTCGAGGCTAGGACCAGGAGCTCTAGCAGCTCAAGCACAGTCGACATCGACCATCAGGTAGCCTTAGTTCCCTTTATCTTTCCCTAATTTCCGTTTACCCCCAAATTATCCCTTCGCCGACGACCGTCGATTCCGACCATCTCCGACCCCCTTTCGATCATCGGATGACACCATCATCTTCGCCTCACTCCCCCGCACCTTCTTCACCCATCCGTTCAACCCAGTTCGCACAGGAACTGGGATTCGATCTCCCTCGCCGTCGCATCACCGGAGCTCGCCCATATCGACGCACCGTCCACCCACTTCGCACCTAACCGAGTCGAGGCATTTTGCCCTCGACCCAGCGTGCTCTTCGTATCATTTTGCAGGTCAGAGGAGGACCATCTGAGGTCCTCCATCTTCAGCACAGGAGCTTCAGCTCCACCGGTGTCGCCTGGGCTCTCCGGAGCTCCGTTGCACCATCGGAAGGGTTCTCCAGACGAGGGAGGCTCCAACGCTTCTCTTCCGATCATCAGAAGCCCCCGAGGAGGTCTACCATGCACACACCGGGCCGACGAAGTTCGTCGGTCGCCTGTTCTTCCTGGATCTTCCCCGACCGTCCGTTCCGCCTTCATCTGCCAGATTAGACACGGACCGTCCGATCAAGGCTAAGAGGAGGCCCAACAGCCACCGTCAGATTGACATGTGGCCTCCTCTCAGCCCTCCATCCAACGGGGGTTAGCCGCAGCGCCTCTCGACCGTTGATTACCCTACGTGGCGTACCCTCTGCCGTTGGATCAGGACCGAGGGCTCCTTCGTTGAGGCGTCATCATCCACCACCGTCAGATTTGCCACGCGGCGTCCATCCAGCACTCCGATTAAAGAAAAGGGTAATTTACCCTTAGGCCCTCTGTCTTTTCATTTTTAGCATCTAGTCCTGTAAATATTTTATAGCGTGCATTTTATTTTGGTACATTTGCATAGTGGACCTGGTAGTTTTGGTTAATTGCATTTCTACCCCTGCCTGTTGTGGTCACGTGCATCAACACGTGTGTTTTTGGTGAAATCGCATGTATGGGCCCGTTGTCTCTGTTTGTTAATGAAATGAAGAATATTTTTGGTTAATTGCATTTATACCCTTGTGAGTGCTTTAATTGTGCATGTGTCGAATTTAATGGGTAAATTGCAGCTAAGTCCCTAAACTTTTAACACATGTTGCTAAAAGGTCTTTGGAACTTATTTTCGTTACAAATAGGTCCCTGAGTACCCCAGACACGTGCTGCGTGCGTGCCTATCTGGGATTTTTGCACCTGGACCCCATGGATTTCTCTTTTTATTACTTTTAGGCTCTCCAAAGATACTGTCATTGCAAACAGGTCCCTGTGACCGTGGGCTCTTGTTTGCTTTGAATAAAATATCAAATCTATTCCAAATCAAGTGAAAATTTGACCGTGGCTCCTGCCACTGTGTAGAATTTTCAATGATTTTTGGGAAATTTTTGGAGCCCCTTTTCTATTTTTAAAATTCAAAACCCCCTATTTTTCAGCCTGTTCAGATATAAAATTCACAAAAAATATTAAAACATCTTTAATTTTTTTTAAAAAAAACTCAGATTTTGTTTGTTTTTTTGTGTTTGATTTTCTGACCAAGTTTGGTCATTTTTGGACCTATAGAAAATATAAAAATTGAAAAACATTGAAAAACTTAGAAAAAGTCTAATAAATAATTGAAAACACTAAAAATAATAAATCCAGACCCTAATTTTTCCTTGTTGTTCATACTTTACAAGAAAATTACCTCCAGGTCTTGAAACAACATTTAGTATTTTTAAAAGGTTGTAGAAGCTTGACTGGACAGTGTCTTTGGTTTTCAGTCTTCTTTTATTTTATAAAAATCCCTAAAATCAGAAAAAGACCAAAAAATCACCAAAAACATAAAAAATTACAAAAACTCTAAAAATATTTTTGTTTGAATTTTTAGATTAATTTTGAGTGTTTAATTAATTAGTCAAAGTTGCTTGTTTCCTTATTTTCTTATTTTTATTTATAATTAAAAATTCCAAAAAATATAAAAATATTAAAAATCCACCAAAAATTCTTTGTCTTTATTTTTCTTGTTTTTCTGACTACTTCGTAGGCCGTGAGGCCAACCCATGCTCCTTGAGTTCGACCCTGGTCGCTATACCAGGCTAATCCAATAGCCAGGGTCACTATTGATTTTCTCTGATTTTACTCGTGTTTTGGTGGTCCGCTCTCTTATTTTCTTGATTGATCGATTAATCCTCGAGCGACCGAGGTCGCAATGACCTTAGTTATATTTTCTCTACCTTAGTTGCTCGTATCTTTTGGCTCATCAAGCGCGCGACATGGGACCGCCGCACCAGATGGATGGAAGAGAGATAGGGAGGTGGAGGGTCGTACGCAGGGTCAGAGAGAGAGAGGTGTGCATGCGATGGCAGTTGTAGGGGTGATCGAGTATTGTGGGCGAGTGGCGTGTGATGCGGGAGATGGTCGCGCTCCGTGCTATGCACGAGGATGGGGGAGGCGTGCCGCTGTGAAGGGCAGAGCTACGGTTGCACGAGAAGCGGGCGAAGCGTGGGAGGAGCAAGCACCGCTGGGCGTGCGTGGCGGTTGCACGTAATGTGTAGGAGAAGAGGTTGCGTGAGATATGCAGGGGAACGTGCATGGAGAGGGAGAAGAGAGAGAGAGAATGCGAGAGAGAGAGAGAGAGGATGGGAGGGAGTGCCACGTGGCACACAAAGAGGCAGCCACGTGGGGGTTGGAATTTTTTAAAAAGAATAATATAAATAAGTAAATAAATAGTATATAAAAGTATTATTATTAGTAGTAAATAATTATTAAAGTAATTAAAATAATTAAAATAATAAAGATAAATAAATTAGAGTAAATAAATAAATAAAATAATGAATAAATGGAGGTAACATGTGGTGGCCCTAGGAGCTGCCACGTGTCGCTCCCAGAAAAAATCACAAATTAAATCAAACGAAAAATAAAAAAGAAATAACAAAAATGGTCGAATAAAAAAGTATCAACACGAAAGTTGCTCTCTCGACGAGATCTACAACTCCCTTGAAGGACTGAAAATCAAAGGAAGTCATATGTACAAAGTGTATTTTTTGTGTCGTACCTTAATTATAAAATACCGCAATTTTTATCTTTTGTAGAAATTTTGTCATTTTTAAATAAGGGAAAATCAAAACAAAAGTAGAGAAATATAAAAGGAATATTTACAACTTAATCTATTTTTTATTTTTAATAATTAAGAAAATAAAAGATATTTTGGTAAATATGTACAATATACAATAGGGGCCCAAAACCCAAGTTTTACATAGATTTCTGATTTTTATGAAATTGATCTTGTTTTGAAGGTCTTTGAATGTGTATTACTTTTAAAGTAAGTAGACCTAAATGAGACACTATATGAGAGAGATAATCACATTTTAAGATTCTTAATCTCAAACTAAGGCTCGGGTTTTATTGGTCGATTTTATAAGTTGTATTTTTTTGATATTTTCTCTTTATTAGTATTAGTATATATACACTATAGAGTTGATTTTATTGGATTTGGAGTTAGTATAAAATAAATACAAATAGGATAAATATGATAATATATAGATGATTATTTACAAGTGAATTTGGCTTCTTATTTGATGCACATATGATTGCTAAAATACGAACAATATTTCTAAATGCGTGAATGTGAATAACGCATAATAAAAGGAAATATGCAGGTAATTTCTCGGAAACAAAGCTCTATTTTCAACTTTTAGAGTGATGAATCACAGATTCATCACCTATGCTTCTTTTACCCACGCTTTCTCCATCTGGCTACAATTGTAGCTTGACCTTCCGATGGCCTGAAACCTGGTCGAATGGTCTACACACACTCACGATATGTGCTTGCGGAGCGCTCACTCATCCCTCACCCAACCCAGCAACCAAACATGCCCTGTATGTGTTACCTCTCTAAACACACGGGTTTTCCTCAAGATTTTTTTCCCAAAACTCCCATCTCTAACTCGCGGCCTCACCATCTATTTTTTTATTCTCTATCATGTAGGGCCCACCCGAAAATCACACGCTCTCTCTCATTTAATACATCAAATCACTCGTTTCTCTTTCATCAATCACAATAAAAAATAATATGGTATACAATCACATCACACCAAACCCTCGCAATAGTAAAATCCTCTATCCAAACACCAAACCACAAAATCAAGTTATCTAGTTGATAACCCACCCATGGAGTGGTTACCCTCACCCAGATAGCCTCCTTTTCAAACGTATCCGCTAAGCATCGAGACAAATAAAATAGATTAAAATCCAAAAACAGAGTCAATACGAGAATCGAATCATTTTATAAGGTGGAAATCGAGATAATTTATTGACAGAGACCTCTCCTATATTAAACGATTTCACTGTCAAATCTAGTATCAACTCTTTAATTGTAGTTTGATGCTAATGTAATCTATTTATTTGTAACCGACTAAAATATGGAAATTCTCTATAGGAGAGTTGTTGAGATAAAATTATAATGATGGACACGTGTTGATAGATATTTCCGTCACTACCAGCTTCTGTCACTACAAATTGAGATTTTTACCCTATGAATCTTAGAAATTTGTTAAATTACCTCCACAACCTTCTACACAATGTAATTACCCCCCTCGACTCCTAAACTTGATGATAATCCTTACCTCCAAGAACCCTTACGAGCTTCAAAGAGATTAACTACAAGGTTTTGGAGGTAAAGATTAGCAAGTTTACGGGGTCGAAGAGATAATTACATTGTGTAGAAGGTCGTGGAGATAATTTAGTAAGTTTCTAAGGTTCGTGGGGTAAAAATCCCCTACAAATTTGTAATCATGGCTTTTAAAAAAAGGAAAATCAGAGAGTAGCTCTGAAACTATAGAAAATATCGCATGGAAGAAGCTGTTCTTTTAATTGTTAGAATCACATACGTGAAATATTGTTATGCTTTCAGTAATATTTTCTGAGACAGCAAATAAGGGAATTATCATCACTTCGATCGGAAGAAAGGGACATACGACCGAACCTTAATTTCATGACTGTTTTTTTCCTTCTAGTTCATAACCACCAATAAAACTCAAAGGATAGAATTCTATGGGACTATTTTATAAATTTACCCCTATATGGCATCGGAAAAAAAAACACCATACGGAGTCCCAGAAAACAACCGTAGCCCTGTTTGGTTGTTTGGTAGGAGAATAAGTCTTAGAATAAGGGGTCAAATCTCCTCCCGATACGGTTCCCAATGATACGAATATTCTCCATTATTCCATCTTATTTCACTTTTATTCATGTCTTTATCTCACCTTACCTATCTTTATTTCACCTTATTCTCCTTATTCCTATCCTCCAACTGAATAAAAAATAGACTCTTCTTCTTATTCACAATCCTTATTCCCGAAGTAACGCTAACGTTCTCTCGTCTCGAGGAGTTGTCTCTCATTTCACCTCTTCCGCCTCTTTTCTCATCTCGGCATATCCCTGGAGAGGCCCGGTGTTGCGAGAGAAGCCGGCGGTGGTGGCACCGGCGATATGGAGGCCGAGGACATTGCCAAAGGGCGAGGGTGGGGAGTGGCCTTGGCGAGGCGGATGGTGGTGTATCTAAGGGTGATGGCGATGGCCAATGGCGACAGGCAGAGGATGGAATAGGGACGGAGATGGCTAAGAGCAATAGGCAGAGGGTAGAGTTTCCTTTTAACATTAGTTTATTGTGTCAATCATTTTCTTTATGCAAACTTAGGTTTTGATTTCAGCTTTTAATTTTAGGGTTGACGAGGTTTTTCGGTGCACATTTTCTGTGTTTTAAATTTAGTTTTTTATGTTTGCTATTATTTAAACATGAAGTAACCACAAATTTCAGGTGTTGCTGCACTGGCCACAACATTAAATATTAGTTTCATGCTTCTCCTTGTTTCGAATAACATATTAGAAACCTTCTGAAATATCTTCTCTACTTATGTCATTATGCATGACAGTATTATCCATTCAGATTGGTCATGCTTTGGATATGTCCAAATCTCTCTATCCATATCTCTAGAACATGAAGATTGTATCTGCTTTGGTTCATAGATTCTGGGTCTGTATGGAAACTATGTTATTATTATCTATGGTGTCACGCATGATGGTTGTGATTACTCACGGCTATTGGCATCAAACTTGGTATCAGTTATGGTTGAATAACTAGCCATCGATCTCCAATCCCCTTCCCATGTGGCCATTCTCCTCCGGTCTTCCAATATTAAAAGGGTAATTCTGTATGGTGCTCATCCAAATGATCTAAACGCTTTTGCAAAATCCAATTTTTAGTTTATCTTTACAATTGAGAATGAGGATGTAGCGAGCATGATGTATATATACAACTAAGTCTTGAGCTTGACTCAAACGACACATTCTACCCTATATACTTCAGACAAGAATTATATGCATCACCATAGAGAAGGAGGTTCTATATGGCAATGACACTTTTCTAATGGCTGGTCTTCTCCCCTCGATCGATTTATCAAGCACCTGTTGCTCTTGAATTATGCAAGCAAGTTAATCTCACAACAACACATTCCCTCTCCATACTTGCAACTTATCCACGCTCTTCTGTTTCTTTTTGCCTAGATCTTGCACAATACATCCAACCACTTCAGAATTTTCAGGTGATGTTCTACTCTTCATTTATTACAAATGCATATCCTCACTTCTCTTATAAAGCTAACCCAAGTAGTGTCTCATTGGATTACGTATTTTTATGGCATAATCTTAGAACAACAGATCCAGTTACACTTACACTATGACAATATGTTGTACGCAGAAATAGATTCTGTCTATTCTGCAATAAAAGCTATGGGACATGCATACATGGATGCGATAATGGCTATCAAAGGGAGATCAAGATGAACCAGGTACTGTACCAAAGAATGCCGACACCTTCAATGGTAAATTGATGAAGACAATTGCAATGCGCAAATGCACTCCAATGAAACCTTCTATGGCTATAGATATCTCTATTTTTGGTCTGTTTTGTGAGCTTTGAAGCCTGAGCGACATGGGAGAGGAACTATGGACTGTTCTACCCAGATGGCACTCTAAACTCTTTGAAATAAGGATGCATCATGGTCCTTTGAATATCTATTGAACAGTCTTGGTGGTTGCTCAGGTGCCATCAGTTTAACCCACTTCAAATGTTTCAATTGAAATTCTATACATGAATTGTACTAATTTAAGTACATGAATGGAAGTGTCCTAGACGAGGATATAATTTTGAAGCCCATGGCTTATTACACATGGCCAGGACCATGTTGATGTTTCAATTTTATGACCTGAAAGTTGACATAATTCCACTGAACTCTGTCTTACACCAATGCAATTTTGGTGTTTGTAATTAGCTGGTTTAATTAATTTGAATCAAAAAATAATTGCTTGTTCTAATGAAACTTTATGCACTTTATATGTGCTGTTATCCATCTTTTTCTTCATAGTTGGTAGAATATTTGTCTGCGGACACCTTCAATATCATAGTTGGTAGAATACAAAAACCAATATCAAACGCCTAAGTATGATTCAGTGCCCTTTGGCAGCCCTTCTACATTACTAGATATAATCCAACAATAAATATAAGGTGTTTACCTTCACAGATTGATTTATAAAATGTTCCACTTTTGCATTCAGATCTTGATGACACTCAACCTGAAGAGCTCAGGACTTTCATAAGAATACAAGGAGTGCATTATTAGTCTGCATTATCTGTGAAGGCATATCCCATGTTTTAGCTACATTTATTTTTATGATTATACTATAATTTAACATGAAAATTACATATTTGTAAAACAATATTATAGAATTTTCCATGTTCCTTTCTGGTTATATGATTAATAAGCCTGGAGTTGAGAAGGACAAGGTGGACGAAATTGAAAACTTTTTGTACACGGTGTACAACTTATTTTTATGATTATACTATAATTTAACATGAAAATTACATATTTGGGAAACAATATTATAGAATTTTCCATGTTCCTTTCTGGTTATATGATTAATAAGCCTGGAGTTGAGAAGGACAAGGTGTACCACTTATTTTGGGATAGTTTATATCGAAATAAAACTTACTTATCCTATAAATATTCACTTATCTTTAGACAAAGTCCACTTATCTTAGGACGAAATTCACCTATCTCGAAATAAGGTCCACTTGTGCTAATAAAGATTTGTAAAAATTATGTGTATATGTTTATCGAGTTTTTAATGAAGCAAAACTATGATTTTTAGGTTCGGTTCGTTTATTTAATTGATCATGAACTTGTGTTCAGGTTCCGTTCGTTTATTTCCGAATCATATCTGAATCGAACTTTTAGAGAGCCGAATCTAAGCGAATATTGAACTTGAGAATTTTTAGATACCCCTAAATGATATTGTCCTCAAGAACAAATGCATCCATAAGCATTGCCTAAGTTATTTCTTTTAAAGATAGAGTATTATTTTTATTTGTATAAAATAATAGTTTCTTTTAAAGACAGAGTATTAGTTTTATTTGTATAAAATAATAGTTAAGTTGTAAAGATGTTGCCTACATTGATTAACTATTGAATTAAAAATACGAATTACACTTTGCCAATTTTGACATGTTATTCTTAACCCTTCATTTTACTTTTCATGTTATTTTTAACATAGGTCTCGTTTCTTTGAAAAAAAAAAAGAAATTTACTAATGTCCTATTTGTTTTCTGTTCACATGTCGATCTGTTGTCGTCCCAACAACCATTTTTGTCACCACAAACCATCAATTTTGCCATTACAATTTATTGTTGCAGTGAAAAGAAAGCAAAAGCAATATAATTAAATATATTGATAATAGCCAGCAAGTCCATTCGTGAACGGGGCCCAACCTCCGGTAGTGTGGTTGACATGCTCCCTTTCTATTAGTGCTCGATTGCTATCACATCATTTCATAGATATATCACTAATCTAACATTGAAATTATTCAAATGTTTACATTCTACAGCATATATGCCTGTCTGCAGGGGATTCTACGAAGTATTTTACGTAAGATTTTGATCTTAATGTACACAGATATCGAATGGTGATGTCATCTTGGAAAGTTGATACATCCTTCCTTCGTTTTGCCTGAGTTGATACATCCTCCGTTATGCAGGGGAAGACCATTTTACCGTTACTGGTTGCCCAGCGGGAGCACGTTGACACCATTGGTGCAGGTTGCTGTCGCAGCCTTTGCGAAGCGAACCTTGCCGCTTCTAGCCAATCCCGCGGAGTTATACGGAAAGAACAATGTAAATGAAAGCCCTCACAAGAGATTGCTTGCTCACATCTCCTCCTTAAGACAATATCAATTGATATCATTTATAAACTTAAGTATGCACGATATGAAGAAGAGTATGAGATGAATCTTTTCTCTTTGCCTGGGTTGAGCTTAATTAGACACTTCCTATAGCATTCACGAATTTATCATCCAGTATTATATTTTGTGAGTATTATGATGTTCGATAGGTTTTTAGATCGAGATGCAATCATACAAAATAATGATGATGCAGTTGTTGAGATGCGTAATCCATAATGATTGGCCATGGTGTATCAAGTGGAAGAAGCCAAGCTGATCATCAACATGATCTCAATATGGCTCGCGACACAAACCTTCGTCCCTTGCATGGTGCATGCGTCCACCTTCTTCATCAAGCAGGGGAGCATCATGGATCAGAAGCTCAATAGCTTCGAGAATCCCCCTACTTCCGTCAACTCTCCCGCCGTCATCGATATGATTATCTTTGTGACCATCTGCGATAAGCTCCTCAACCCTTACATTCGTCGCAGGACCGACGATGATCATGGCATAGGTATCTTTCAGCGTGTCAGCTACAACATTGCCTTCTTTATCCTCGACATGCCAACGGTGACTCTGGTGGAAAAGAAGCATCTCCGAAGTATAATGGACAACAAAGAGCTCATGAGCATCTTCTGGTTGGCGTCAGTTCATAATATTGAGCGTGAAACCATTGTTGAAGTCCAATATTATGAATTGCAACGCCAATCAAAAGATGTTCATGAGCTCTTTGTTGTCCATTATGCTTTTGCGACGCTTCTTTTCCACCAGAGTTGTCGTTGACATGCCAAGGATCGAGAAGGCTATGTCGTAGTCGATACGTTGGATGATGTCAATTCCATGCTCATTGCTAGTCCTGCGACGGATGTAGAGCATGAGGAGCTTATCGTAGATGGTCATGGAGACAATCATGCCAATGGCGGTGAGAGAGTAGCCGGAGGCGGGGGGAATCTTGAAGCTGATGAGCTTCTGGTCCATGATGCTCCCCTGCTTGATGAAGAAGGTGGACGCATGCGCCACGCAGAGGCCGAAGGTTTGTGTTGTGAGGCATACTGGGATCATGGCGATGATCAACTTGGCCTCTTCCACTTGAGTCACAGTTGCCAATCGTCATAGATTACGCATCTCGGCAACTGCATCGTTATTTTTTTGTACGATTGTAGTTCAATCTAAAAAGCTATCTGACATCATAATACTCACAAAATGTAAGATTGTATGACAAATTCGTGAACATTATAGGCAGTGCTCAATTAAACTCAACCTAGGCAAAGAGAAAAGATTTGTCCCATACTCTTCTTTGTATCGTGCATACTTATGTTTATGAAAAATATCGGTTGATATTACCTTAGAGAGGAGGTGTAAGCAAGTAATCTCTAGTGAGGACCTTCATTCACATTGCTCTTCTTGTATAATTCCGCAGGATTGGTTGGAAGTGGCAAGGTTCGCTTCGCAAAGGACGCGACAGCAACCTGCACCAATGGTGTCAACGTGCTCCCGCTGGACAACCGGTAACGATAAAATGGTCTTCATGTGCAGAACCCGATAAATCCAACTGTCATGATCACGATGAAGGAAACACCCTAACCAATGTTGTCCTGCAGATAAACAATGAAGGTGATGCTGAAGATGAGGATGTTGCATAGGCCGGCATTCCACCAATTGATTTAGGACATCTTCTTCCTCTCCTCGTTGTGATCATTGTTGAATTCGTTTGCATCGAAGCTCTCAAGTGCTGCCCCCCAATGGCGATAGAGATGATATACATGACAGTGAAGAACATCGCCTCGTGTCACCGAAATGCGCCAACTTCCGACAAAGGCTTGAGGTGGGGGATGCACTAGGACATGGTCAGGTCAGCAGGGAGAGACCCTGTGATGTTGGAGGTAGATCTCAGGTTAACTAATTTGTGGTAACGAGCCCACACATTATATATATTGCGTTCTTAAATTTCATATATTTACATGAACTCAACTCATCTCATTAATTCCGCTTCAGCTTTCCTTTTCCTCCTTTTCAAGACAAGTTAAGTTTCTCATCATTCCATCAAATAAAATTGGATTGAAATACTCTTATAGATATTAGGTTGGACGGAGTTAGAGAGTAAGCAGTTATCTTATCACTGGTCTATTCTACTTGTTGTCGGATTTTATACATTTGTGATGGAGGAGTTTGATATTTGCCAGATTAAATACATTCATGATGGAAGAGTTTGATGTATCATATTCCTATTAGATTCGATATATCAGATTTTTTTAAATAACTACTACTTTAATCTTAATTAAGTAGATGGGTATAAAAATAAAAAAAATAAAAATTTTGTATAAATGGACACATGTATTCCATTATTTTGTATCCCTACCTTGTCCTAAAAATCATTGATATAAATAAGCCTCACATTTATACAATAAATAGCAAAATATTTAAAGGTATTCTTTTGCTTGATGCATTGATTTATATAGTCCTAATAGAAATTAATTACTTCTTAATTTCACAATTACGATAACAGAAATTATCATTTGAATTTAAATTTTTACATGTTGATTCATTTAAATTTATACATGTATATCTTTACATATGGATAAATATTTTTGCAGGTTCGTGTATGCTTGTTATATCATATCATAACAATAAGATATGATAGTTTTTATATACATTATTATATCCATTTTTAGGTGGATATTATTTTTTTCGACAGGTAGGAATATTTATTTATTTTAACGGATACAAATACACAAAAAAAATATAAGTTTGAATTATTTTTGCAGATATTGAAAGAAATAAGGATATCGCTTTTATTTTTTTAACAAGGGGATTGGATATTTTGTATACGTTGGATGCATTTCATTTTTGTTGAAAGAGATATAAATACGGATATCATTTTTCTTTTTTTATATAGATACAGAAACAAGTATTAGAAACAAGTATTAGTTTTATGTCTGTATAGAAAATTATTGTTTTTATTTTTTTGTCTTTTTTATACAGACAATACATATATCGTTTTAATTTTTTAGGTTATGTATACGGATATTGAAAATCATAAATCCAAGATATATAATTTTCTCCCAATATTATGTGTAACTCTGAGCAATATTCAAATATATGTCTTAAAGATATCCATAATTATATCGATAAAAAAGTTATATAATTCTGTAGATATCCATATCGGAAAAAAACTATCATATTCATATATTTATCCGTAAAAAAATGTAACTCGTTTTTTACCGTTATCCATATGCGTTAAAATAAATATATTTTCATGCAACAATAAATCAAAATTAAGTATGTTATCTACTATCAAAACGTTAATTTTCGTTATCATAATTGTGAAATTAAGAACTAATTAACTTCTATTGGGACTACAAAAATCAATGCATCAAGCAAAAGAATATCTTTAAATATAGTAAATTTTAATAGTATAAATAGGAACGTTATTTATATCAATGATTTTTGGGACGGGTAGAGATGCAAAATGGTGGGATACAAGTGCAAAATCTCCCACCCAAATCTGCACTTCTATACCTAAATTTTTAAATATTTTATTTTTATACCCATCTATTTAATTAAGATAAATTTGTAATTATTTTGAAAACAAGTCATGATATACCTCTTACTCCCACGTATCTATTATTTCAAACCTCCAAATTTCTTAATCGTTTAAACTTTACGTATTCTCGAAAGATCTTACCAATCGATAGAGCAGAGAGGAGGCGAGCACAGTATTGAACCTTCCCAGATAGGAATCCGTGATGAACTCGTCAAGAAGTGGCGACATTACGGTGAACCCCATCCAGTAGTTGACGCTTTTCGCAGCCGTCTTCACCTCGTGATGGAGCACTCTGATCATGTATATTATCAGGTTCGACAACAGCAATCTCTCCCTGAACTCGATCCCTGCAGAAAACATGAAACTATTTATATAATTGATCGACTAACGAAAATGACTACCACAGATATGTATACCTATGATGAAAAGCGCGGCCTTCCAAACTCCGCTTTCGGCCCTGAGAAGAACCCTGCCCTTGCGGTAGATGGATGATGAATCGAGCACCCATGTCTGGTCGTTGCACGGATGATCTCCGGCATGCTCCATTGCAACACGGAGTAAGATATATATCTACGTGACCCAATCTGAGCAACCGAGAAGGAGAGTGGATGAGGGAACTGGAGAGGGGAGGGGGTTGATGCTCACATATAAACCCAGGACATCCGCTTTTCGATATTTGGTCGCATCATCTATATTATTGCATGTAAGTATTTGAGATCATCCCAGCAAGGAAAGGGGAGTCGTGATCCCCCTCCCACCCTCAAACAAGGTCAAATTCAAAGGGGGCAGGTAACTAGTTTATATAGCAGGGGTCTTCCATGTTTGTCTCTGTCCATAGATTCCATTTTTACCCCTCATTGATTGCTCGTGGGTAAATGGCGGTTTTGCCCTTTATTATCTCCCTGTCCTCTCCACTAGGGCTCCAGACAACCCATTAAATAGTATCGTCGGCGACATGAAATGCAACTGAGGAAACTATGCGTCTAACTCTTGAAATTACGGGGACTATTATTAGGAAAAACTGAGGAGACCATACGTATCTCCTCCGAGTTCGACTGCAGCCTCACCCAGGCAGGACCGCCGCCATCCCTCCTCCGTCAAGTCCCACCTCTCCTCAGCCCCCTTCAAGTTCAAAGCCCTCGTCCGTAGTAAAGTCCAGTAGTGTCTCTTACAATAGGAAGCTAAAACCTCCTCCTACACCATCAACCTCACCGCATGGCTTCCCTCCAAGCGCCTCACTCGATCGAACTGTAGTCGAGTGCGCCACAACACATGCATGCTCCGTGTGTGCTGCTCCCTCGCCTTCCTTTGTTGCTGCATCAATCTCCTCTACCGTATCTCCGTGGTAATCTTCTGGCGTCACCGCCATTGCATGACGTGCCGCATCCGTGATAGCCAGATCATGGAGGCATCGTCCTCCTTCACTGGTCCCCAGTTCCATTGGCGATCGGAGAAAAGTATAAAACTGGGTGTTAGGGATCAGAGGGAGGAAAGAAAATTTTTTGTCTCAGGTTCATTTAGTTCAAGGGATGTGATCCTCTTCCCAGGATGAAGTGCTTGCCGTGGCCATGAAAGGCCTATATTGTGTCGGTCAAGATCAACGAATTAATGTGGAGAATGCGAGAGGATAGACATGTCAGATTGATTAATTACAAGCGCAGGATCTCACGTTTTTGACTAGCTGGAATCCATGGAGGGCATCCTTGACATTGAGAAGGAGAAGTGCGAGCATGTGAAAATAATAGATGAATGCAAAATCAAAACTAATTTCTCATAGCATGACATCCAATCTCTATTGTTCGAGAATCTCATTTGAGAAAAACACTACAGAATTACAAAACCGAATGTATATAATCTAGAATCGCCTATATAATGATGGCTGAGCGTCTGCCTCGCAAAGTTGGTTTCAGAACTTTCTTGAAGACGGTCGACTATGCAGCTGCTTCAACAATTAATAGCCATAACGAAAACTCGAATTCTTTGAATTTTGACAAATTAATTGCAGAGTTGTTCAATCTTCTTCGCGGGCAAGAGCTCTCTGTGATAGCTATGGGGATTGATTTTTATTTCGATCTTTGTTTATTTGGATCCACGATCTTACGTTCTATCATGTATTTTTTTGAAAAGATGTTTTATCATGTACTTGTTCTGTTTTTTTCTGACTTATTTCTTGCAAATTATATTAAGCA
The DNA here is from genome assembly GCA_037367405.1 of Ottelia alismoides. Classification (NCBI taxonomy): domain Eukaryota; kingdom Viridiplantae; phylum Streptophyta; class Magnoliopsida; order Alismatales; family Hydrocharitaceae; genus Ottelia; species Ottelia alismoides. The sequence continues at coordinate 179,573 of JAZKJV010004695.1, forward strand.
TGAATGCTTAATTATACAAATCTACGGGATTGATTATGCATATACGATTAATATTGACATAATTATATATATATATATACATATACACACATATAAATAAAACAGAATAGATTAGCACTATATACACACCAATATACTATAATACTTATCACAATAGTTTCGAACAATATATTCATTTTCTTGTTTTAATAAATAAAAAACTGTATAAAAATACCTTTTACTTTCAAAAATCATAAACATCCCAGTATTATTATAAAATTAAATAAAAGAATGTAATACAGTATAGTACATACTAAAACATATGCCAAAGTTAAATAAAAATACAAAATAAAAACCTCAAAATTTCTAATATTTTTAAGTAAGTATATACGGTGGCCCTTTGAAACTTAATTTATCTCGGATTGATTTTTTTGCACTAATCATAAATACCATTACACTTATTTGATTTTTTAATAATATACACATGTATTTTAAAAATTATTTACGTATATGATCTTTAGACTTCTCTTTACGTTAACAGCATGTGTTCAAACCACATTTTCGATTGTTAGGAAATGATTTTAAGAAATATACAATAAATGTAAATTATCTCATAAATCTGCGTACACAGATATCATTATCGGAGTTTTTATTTTGATCCATGCCATTTTTTACTGTGCATTGTTATTTTGATTTTGTTTTTATCCTATAACATAAAAGGTTCTAAGATCAAGACCAGCCTATTTAGTAACATCCATATAAAGAATACTAATTGTGCTCCATATTGTCAAATATTATTTGGGGGCATATGCAATCGGATACGGATATATCAGTGTTTGATCGCCGTCGTATTTACTTTTAAGCAGATATAAATATGAATATTTGATTTTAGCGGAGATGGATATGGATATGCGTTTGATCGAGGCTGGAACAATCCTGGATTCTGAACTTTGCTGGAAGAGTGGGATATGATTTTGATATTTCCTTGGTGAAGGTATCTCCTTTCTTTGACTCCATTCTTGCGAGCAACTACTTGTGTGGGCATCTATGCCTTTGAGTGGTGCGGATATTGGTCGAAGAGTGGTTTGGGGGGGTACATTAGTTTCCTCAGTGAAAGAGTGAATGCCATGTATTTGTGAAAATGGCAGTTAAGGCTTCTCATGGAGATGGATTCAAGTTGTCTGAGGAAATGTCTATGAGAAATAATCAAGAGATTCTGGGGATTGGTTTCTGATGAATGACTCTGGTTTCAACGTGGCTTTTGGGAAGAAATGGGAGATAAAGAATAGGGCTATCAGCACGAGTTTTGATTTGAACAGTGAAAGAAATCTATAGAGGGCTTCTTTTGTAGAAGCTATGAAAGGAATCCATATGGTTTTGGAGATACTATTCAAGCTAGGTGAAAAACGATAAGATGGGAGTCGCTAAATAATGGCCTGACAAATCAGGCTAACTGTCGCTGAGGCGACTACTCGAATCCTCTTGTTATTCAATAATTAACCCACACAAATAAGTAAGCAATTAAGAGCAAGAGTTAAAATTTATTATACCCTAACAAGAATGTATAATGACAAGCAAGTAAGGGGCGAAAACATGAAGCAAGGGAATAGAGTTGGCAATATAAGAAATCAAGATATAATTTATCTCTCAAACACTTAGTCAATCTTGAATTTTTGGCGGGTTTCTAATTTTCTTTTTTTTTTCCATTTTTTTATTTTTTAATTTTAATTTTTTTGATTTTATATTTTCCTTTTTATATTTTTATATTTCTTATGTTTTCTTTTTCTTTTAATATATATCTAAAGCTATATATAGGATATATATACAATATAGACTAATATAGATATATATATTAATAAAAATAATCAAAATAAAGAAAATAAAATATTTTTGGTTCTAATTATTTTTTACTATTTTGTGATTTTTTAGGAATTTTTGCTAATTTTTTTATTTTTAAAGTAAAAAATGCCCTAAAATAGGGATAAAATAAATACCCGAAATTAAAATGGAGAAATAAAATATCAAACAGAATAAAAAATTATCCAATTTAATTTTAAAATAAAGATAATAATATAGAGAATATTTATAGATGGAAAATATATTTTTGGGATTTTTAAGGATTTTTTACATTTTTATAAAGGTTTTAAGGGTTTCTCAAAACTTTGAAGTTTTATTTTGTAATTTTTAGTTATTTTTGGTCTAAGGGTTAGACATACATAGAAATAAAATATATTTTTGGGAATTTTTCAAAATGTTTTTTATATTTTTATGGATTTTATATTGCAAACAGGGATAAATATGACACTTTTTTATTTTTTATAAATAATAAAAAGGTTCCAAATTGAAAATAAAAATTAAGCGTGGAAGTACAATGAAGCAGTAGATTGCGTCTTTTTTTATTTTTAAAGCAATGTAGCTATATGAAACAAATACAAGAAACAAAGAGAAATGCAATACCGGTAGGGCATTAATGTAAATATCTGAAAGTTCAAGGGTCTTCTTGCAATTTTCACAAAAATATATGACGTAATAAAGATGTTTCTTGACTAATGCGAAATACACAAAACCACGTGGCCTTTATTGCAAAATGGCCACGCCCATGTGCATAGGTATGTGAGCCATGCTGGTAGGGGCCAAAAATTAATTACCAAAACCTTAGGGGACGGTTTGCAATTTTTCCAAGAATAATAAACATAAATAAAAAGTTTCAGGATTAATTAGAAATACAAGGAATCCTAGTGGGCTAGCTGTAAAATGTCCCCTCACGTGATGCGTCGCGTAAGCTAACGTGGCTTGGACCTAGATGTAAATATGCAAAAGATCGGGGATCTATTCGTAAATATTACAAAATAATATGAGCTGCAAATGAAAGTTTGAGAATGCAATAATAAATACAAAAAATATTTGGCCTAACGTTGCAAAATACCCAAACAAAGGCACGGGCGGGTGGCAGATTTTCGTCGACTTGCCACGTGTCACGCTCCAGTGGTCCGATACACCTTCGGTGATCTACGGCTACGATTAAATGGCCATCATGGATCTGACGGTTCTGCTTGGAGATGATCGGACTGTCGCCCTCAAAACTGGGTCGTCGTTCTTGATCCAACGGTGGAGAGCGAAGGTGCAAGAACATGGAAGAACGTTGGGAAGACAAACTTCGATCCTCTCTCCCTTGCGTCTCCGATGTTCTCTGAAGCTCAAAAACCGACCGACAGCTCTTGGGAGGATCCTCTATCTGTTGGGAACAACAAAATGACGTGAGATGCACCGGAGCTCTTCCATGGGGTGGGGGAAGTTGCGACGCTCCAGGTGCTTCTGGAGAACTCAAAATCGCTCCAGCCACGCACGAAGCTAGGTGTTTCTGCAAAAAAGATGTTATAGGGTCGAGGGCAAAGTTCCTCGACCTTGTAGAGGGGTGTATGGGAGCGTAAGGGGTCGTGAGGTGCTCTGGCAAGGCGAGGAGGAGGAGCATCGGCGGACTTGATCCAACAAGGATCGATTGATTTGGAGGCGCATGGGATGATCACAAAGCGAAGGGGATGCGAAGGGAGGGATCAGGTGCGGTGGGGCGATCGGATAACAAGGAAATGGGGTTCGCCGGATGGCAGCTCCGGCAAACTACGAACTGACGATTCTGTGGGTAAGGACGTGAATAAATAAGCGAGATAGATGCGAGACGTAATCCTAGAAGCTACAGATATTTGAAAATGCATGAAGAAAGAGCCTCACCGATGGAAGAACCAAGAAGAAGATCGCAACGGCGGTGCTCCAACAGAGGAGATGGAAGCGCTCTTCGACAAGCCAAACCGGACCTCCGAGGAGCTGGAGAGCTACTTGTCACCTAGCTCAATCCAGAGCTCCAAGGCGAGGGGTAAAAGCGGGTCCAAAGAAGTTCAAAGATTGAATGGAAAGTCGGAGGTGCTTTTGTACAAGGTTGACGAGTGGCTCAAAGAGCGATAAATATCAAGCGAATCACTGATCCAATCCCCGAGAAGACGTATGGGCGTGTAAAATCAATCCTCAAGGAGAAAAAGTCGTGAAGAGATCATCGTGGAATAATGAAAGATGCATCCTCCAAAAATCCATGAAATGAGCCCAAAATGCAGGTGTCAAAGGCTACAAACCTCGGTCAGAGAGTTGATCGAGGTCAATGGGCAGAGAGAGCTGGTTGGTCCACATAGAGCAACCAGAAAAAAACTCTGCCCAAAAAGAATTGAAAATTCAATTAAAAATAATAAATGAATTTACTACTTTTAACTTATAAAATAAAAAATATTTATTATTTTTCAAAGTATTTTATTATGATTTATATATTTTTTAGAGCTTTATAATTAAAAATTACTTTTTAGGGGCTATATATAGGTATATTCATCTATGTATTTAAGTATTTTATTTTTTATTTTCTATTTTTGATTTTATTATTTTAGTTTATTATTTTATATATTTATAACTTATTTTTATATACTTAAATATATTTTTATTATATTTTTCTAATATAATATATATACTTAAATAAATAGATATATTAATTATAAATGTATATATATAGGTATTTATTTATGTATTTTTGTATACATATTTTATTCTAATATTTTCTTATTATTTTATTTTAGTTTTAATATATACATATATTATAAATAATATTTTACAAAATTATAAAAATATGATATTATAAAAATAATGTTTAATAAATAAAATGATTATTTTAATCGGGTACTATACAATAGGGGTCCAAAACCTAACTTTCAAACCTTAACTCCAAAAAATATGAAACCACCTTCATTAAGTAGCTTATTAATATTTATATACAATTAAAGATGTTTTGATATATTTTGACTTTTTATTTGAGAGATATGGGTCTGGGAAGTTGGGATTTTGGAAACTTATTCTAAGTATAACTTTTTCTCTGTATATTATTTTTGTATGAAATAAATTTTGTATTTTCTATGTTTTATTATCTACGACATTCATGTTCGAAGATTCTTTATTTGAAGTATAAAAATTGGAAATAAAAATAAGCCCCAAAATAAATAAAGAATAAATAAATAAAAAGGGATTTTTATTGAATTTTAGGCCCTTATCTCCCCCTACTTTATTCCTTATCGACCTAATCATCAAGATGCCTAGGTCTCAGGATTTAGGATCATAAAATATCGTCGATATTTTATTCTTTTTCTTTTCTTTATTCTATAATTTTGGTTATTATAAACTGTATTTTATATGTTATTTACTCAACAATGCATAGATGCTAAAATGCATGAATTAGAATTATTTGCAAGCATTTACAAAGGTTTTTAAGGCCAAAATGATAGAATAAAAGTGATGAAATGAAGATTCATCACCCCCTATACTTTCCTTTGCTAGTCCCTATGAAACACTTATGCAATAAGTGCAAAAAAAGATAAATATAGAAAAGAAAAAGAAAGAAAATGGATTAAGTTTAATTATCAAACTTGTCTTCACAAAATCAAAGTTTGGAGTTTAAGTCAGACCTTTGAAATTTTAGTGTGGGCAGAACCTTAATGGGAATCAGATTTGAAATCCAAGAGCCTTCGAGAATCCCAAAACTCTGCTCAAGTCTCCTCAATAGCGAGATCAGAATACTTCAACTCATACGCAAACACTTACGACTACGAATCTGACTCGTACAGTGTAAGTGATAGTGGCTCTCCTTAACTGAAATGACAAAGAGTCTGACTTCTCCAGCATGACAACCCATTGATTCCCTAATCCAGCAACTCCCTCCTCGAGGAGCGGGGTATTCCTTCTAAGATCAAGTGATAATCAGCTCAAGAGGAGGGGTGAAGAGAAGAATGGACGGTAGCTAGTGTAGCTACCTATCCTAGGATGCAAGACCAGTGTAGTCAATTCATCCAGCTGCAGGCTCACATAACTTGACTTCGAAGCTCAAGCTTGCTTACTGATTATACAAATATATACACTCTGGCAGGCATTTTATTTTCAATCAGGCATGTCCACTTTTTTTTGGAGTTTTTGCTTTTTTATACTATATACAACGGTATTTACATAAGGAGTTTTTTCTCTTGAGCCACTAGACTATCCCTCTTTTGAAGCATTATTGCAACCGACACTCTCCTGTATTTAGACATCAATGCCATTGGATGGGTTGGAGTGCACTTCCCTCCCTAGATGAGGATAAATGTTTATACTTGTGTGCATCTCATACCGGCAAATCCAATCCCCTCACCACTCCAACTAAGTTGAGCCATGTGAAAGGTACAAGTATTCCAGTTAGGTCATTATCAACAAGACTCGTGTGTATGCTCTGAAATACTCTACTTGAAGTACCTCAATTCCAACTCCTATAAGGTTCTTGTTATTAGGTAGATTTTAAGGTCCAACCAAGCTCCAATCTTCGGATTTTACTTAGATCTGTTCAATTATCAAGCTCGATCTGAAAAATACAATGCTATACAGAAATTATTTTTTGTAATGCAATTTTCAAGATTTTAAACTTTTTATGGATTTTTTTTGAAAAGATGATGCAAATATATTTTTTGTATTTTTCAAAAAGATTTTGCAAATATTTTTGATTTTTAGTTTTGCAATTGTTCTTGTGATTTTTTTGAAAACAAAAGATTTTGGCTAAAAATAGGTACAAATATTTACACGGGGATGCATATTATATTTACAAGAATTAGGTTTTAAGAATTTACAAGGGTAAGTGATCAATTTTATAAGTATATATAATTAATAAAGAATTTTAGTGTGATATATATATTCATCAAATTTATTTGAAAAAGATTTTTCAAATAACTTTGAAAACTATAGTCCAAAATAATTTTTTAAACATTTGCACACATTTGAAAATCATTTTGCAAAGGTTTTTCAAATAGTGTAGATAGATTTTTAAAAATATTTTTGCAACCATTTTTCAAACCATTTACAAATTGTTTTTCAATCATTTTAATTTCACATAAATAAGTTTTACAAATAAAATATTTTACAAAGTAGAAAAATATTGAACAAAATGTTTTCCACAGAGTTTTCAAAAGATTTTCAAACTATTTTTCAAACATTTTACAAAAAATATTTTTACCTGATTTATTAATCAGTACATACAAAAAGAATTTGAGGACTAATATATATCATTTTATTAGGTGTTTCAATTAATTTTAATAATATATTTGGCCATAATTATTATTAAAAAATGAAAGTACGAGTTATGGCTAAGGTATATACGATGTATATACGATCCCCCTATACTTAGTTTGAGCTATGTCCTTATATATTAGAGAGAAAAAGAAAATCTAACTTGTATTGAGTATAGGAAAGACTAAATAATAAATGAACGAAGAAATGAACAAATGAGATGTTGACTGACCCCCTATACTTAGGATCAAATAATCCTAAGTATAGCAAATTGTACACAAAGCAGGGAGGGTCAAGGGTGGGAATGAAATGATCGTACTCAGAATGTCTCCCCCTATACTTAGGGTAAGATATCCCTAATTATAGACAAGAAGAGGAGACAATGGAGAGAATCAAAGAATGAAAGAAATCAGGTGCACAGCCCCCCCCCCCCAATTACTTAGGACAAAGTATGTCCTAAGTATAGAGCGGGTCGATTCTTGATTGATTTTGAAGATTATTTATTCATGTTCATATATTGTTCAAATCGTTCAAGTTAGAGCCCTAATTTTCACCCGTCACAAATTTTTGGAAGATCTATTGCTGAAGATCAAGCTCCGGGGTTTCTTTTCAAACCCTAATTCTGCACTGTCATCACGTTATTCATGTAAAAGAAAGTATAGGGTTTCTTGAGGAAATCCTAATTTAGGGTTCAACTTCACGATCAAAGTCCACTATGATGTGCAGAGTTTCAGCACCAAAGCTATCCCCAAGTGTGCTCGAAGAAATAATAACATCAGTGTTGGGTTCCCAAACCCAAAGAAAAAGAAGAATCGCCCGATTGTGCATCCATACCACACGATTTGCTCCACCGAAAAAGAATCGGGCGGCACAACTCCTCGAGGCACTTTCATGGTAATCGAAGGCAGTTCCACATCTTTCAAACAACAAGCGACACATGCAAATGAGGTCCCAACCTCCTTTCCAGGCTAAACGAAGCCTCCCACCAATGTCCAGGCATCGCATGGGGCATTGACCTCCTCCCTCCATATCACGAGGCGTTAATTCCAACACCAGTAGCGGTACCACAAGCGATGCCGACGGGATATCTGGTAGCCCAACCTTTCACGACGATATCCAGATCGGTGCTCCTCTTCAGTGCATCACCACTTAAGCAGGTGCCCCAAAAGAAGGTGATGAAGCTTCAAGTGACGTGAGTTGATAGGCGCAAGTTGATGGGTTCCTATGGGAAACCTAATCGTGATGTTGGCTCTTTGTCTATAGAGGCTGAATCCCCCATCCCCTTTGGGGTCCAACAAAAAATGTTGATGCTTGTTTCAAACCCAACGTGCCTTGTATCAAAGAAGTATAGAGAGAGTCTGTGTGAGCTGTGAATATTGGAAGGGGGGAGAAGAGGGAAAAAGAGCAGACTCAATTGGGTTGCTGCATTTTTGGACCCTATTTTGGGCCATGTGTCGAAGAAAAAAGAGAATTTCTTTTGGAAAAGGTATGTACAAAAAAACCAAACGAAGAAAAAATGGAGATGACTAAAAAAGGAATAGCTAGTAAAAATGATTTTAGAAAATGTGTTAACAGAAAAATTGGAAAAAAGAGACGGAATTACATGATTTATTTGTTTTTCTTTTCCTCATCTTTCTTCTTCTCCCAATTTTGTTGGTGTCATTGTTTTCCAACAAGTATGTGAGAAAGGAGGAGTATTGTGTAGAGCTCTGATGAATACTCATTCATCACTCTTTATTCTTATATTTTAGCTACAAAAACCTTTGCAAATGCATGTATATATTTGTAAATATAAATAATTACCAAAATCATGCATGGTGTAAAAAGTAATAATTAGCATGTTTTTGTGCAAAAATAAAAGAATAAAGATTAAAAAGAAAAAGAGGAAACATTTAGAATAAATATTGAGCAACCTAACCAAAGGGAGGGCTCAGCATGGGCCTGACCGCATAAAAGCCAAAGTAGAGGGAGATAGGGGCTCATGTGTGTAAATATATTTGTAAATATAATAAAAATATTTTCCTCCAAAAATAGAATAAAATAAGCTTGTATATATTTGTACATATTTGTAAATATAAAAATCAAAACAAAAATATAAAAATTAAAAAGAAAACAAAAATAGTCACTTTTGTATATATTCATCATGTACATTCAATCACACCTATATTTATCTCACCTTGTACATAACTAAAATTAATTTTTATTAAATTTGTATATATTCTACTTTTATGTTGTAAATAAAGAAAATAAAAACCATTAAAACAAAAACAAAATAAAAAGAACAAAATTAAAAATTAAAAATCACATTGTAAATATACCATGTATATAATGTATATATCTATTTATTTCACCCTTGTATATAAATAATAAAAATAAAATAAAAATATCTTTTTATTCCTAATTTTATGATATAAATAAATAAAATATAAAATGGGAATAAAAATGCACAAAAATAACAAATTAAAAATCAAAAATTAAAAAGGCATATTGTTTAAATACCTATATATAGCATAAAGTGTAAATACCTTATTTTTATTTTGAAAAATTAATTAAAAATCACCAAAAAATAGAAAAAATTAAAAAAAATATTTCATGTTTTGAGTTTTTAATAAATCGGCTATTTACTATTTTTAATTGATTTTCCAAATCTTTTCCAGACGGCCGCTTCCCATTGGTCCACGGGGGATGTTGACCGCCCGGTCAACTCTCCCTTGTGGACAACTTCCCACGGATCCGTTCCGCGGACCCTTCTTCTCCCATTTATTCCTGCCTAACCCGATCACTTCTCACCTAAATCCCGGGTCCGTTTCGTTCCTGATAGATCCGACACCCTCGCCGGGGTGCCCGCCTCGGGGTCCGTGCTCCGAGCTGCCCTACCCGATCACATCTAGCCGGACCCCTGGCTAAATAAAAGTTGAGCTTCGCCTCCATTTGGCGCATCTTTGGCTCATTCTCCTTCCACCCAGTGACCTCCAGTGCCTTCGCGAGAGTGACTGCTCGCTCCGGGCGTTGTTGCAGCGAGGAGGAGACGTCTCGACCATCGATCCGGCGAGCTTGCGCCGCCGTGCTCCGCCTGAAGCAGGAGCACGAGCCTCGTGCCACGACGACCCGTGAGGCAAGGACCAGAGCACCAGCAGCTCATCCCCAGTCGACTCGACCACCTAGGTAGCCCTATTTCCCTTTCATGTTCTTTAATTTTTGATTTCGCCCAAATCTCGCCGTCGCCGACCATCATCGATTCCGGCCATCTCCACCTTCCATTCGATCATCGGACCGTACCATCACGCTCGCCTTCCTCCTGCGCACCTTCTCCGCCCCTCCGTTCAACCCAGCTCGCAAAGGAGCTGGGGTTCGAACTCCTTCGCCGTCGCATCGCCGGAGTTCGCCCACACCACCGCACCGTCCACCTTCCCCACCGCTAACGGGGTCGACGTAGTTTGCCCTCGACCCAGGAGCTCGTTGGTTACGTTTTGCAGGTCAATCGAGGTCTGTCTGGGGCCCTCCTACTTGAGCACCGGAGCTTCTCCTCCGCCGGAGTCGACAGAGCTCTCCGGAGCTCCGTTGATTCATCGGAGGCTTTCTACAGACGCGGGGAGCCAAGCCGAAGCTTCTCTGATCATCAACATCCCCCGCAAAGGCCCGGAGCACGCGTACCGGGCCGGCGAAGTTCGCCGGCCACCTGTTCCTCCACGACCTTCAAGCACCGCTCGATCGTCCTCGTAGCTTCAGTTTTGATCTGAGCCGTTCGATCTCGACAAAGAAGCGCCCTAGCCCTCTACCCTCCATCGTTGGATCTACACATGGTCTCTTCTCCACCATAGGATCGCGCCAAGGGTTACAGGAGCGAGGCGCCACCCCTTCTCCACCGTCAGATTTACACGTGGCGCCCATCCGACAGCCTACTTAAATAAGGGGTAATTGCTCTTAGGCCCCTCTGTTTATTTTATTTCGTGTTTAGTCCTGTAAATACCCTAGTCAGTTGTTTTTATTTGGTACATTTGCACTTTGGATCCTGCCATTTTCTATATTTGCATGTATGCCCCTGTACGTAGTGTATCACGTGCATCGACACGTGTTGTGATGGGTTATTTGCATGTTTAGCTCTGTAGTTCTGGGATGTTATGGAATGAATGAAATGTTTTAGAAAATTGCAGATATGCCCCTGTGAGTGATTTTTATGCACATGTGCGTGATATTAGTGGGTAAATTACACTAAGGTTCCTGGGCTTTTAATACTAGTTATTATTTAGCCTAGAAACTTTATTCCTTTGTAATTAGGTCCCTGTGTGCCCCAGATACGCGCCGCATGCGTGATTTCTTAGGAATTTTGCATCGGACCCCCTGGAGCTTTCATTATTTGCGTACAGGTCCCTGTGCACTGTACCTAGGTTTTGATTTTGAATAAAATATCAAACTCACTCCAAATTCAATGAAAATTGTACACATGGCTCCTGCCATGTTGTAAAATTTTCTAGAATTTTTGGAGACATTTTTGCTTTTATTTGATATTTTTAAAAAATAAAAAACAACCTTTTTCTTTACTGTCGGATTTAAAAATTAACAAAAAAATATTAAATCTCATCTAAAAATTACAAAAAAATTAGTTAGTGTGTCTTTTGCCTTGCTTGATTTTCTGACCAAGTTTGGTCATTTTTCATTACATAAAACTCATAAAAATTATAAAACACTAAAAAGCTCATAAAAATTCTAATAAATAATTTAAAAATCTAAAACAATAATTTCAGTGCCTAAATTTTCCCTGTTCTTTCTTCTATACAGAAAAATTACCTCCAAGCTTTTTAGGGATTCTTAGATATTTTATCTAAGTCCCTCAAGCTCTGCTGGACATTGTTGCTGATTTCTTACATTGTTTTATTTTTAGAAAATTAAATAAAAATCAGAAAAATACCAAAAATTACCCAAAAACAGTAAAAAACATAAAATACACAAAACCATTTTTATTTGAATTTTTGGTTGATTTTTGAGTGCTTTAATAATTGTTTGCATTTGACTTATTCACTTGTTTTCTTAATTTGTTAATTATTTTAAAAATCCAAAAAAATATAAAAAGACTAAAAACCCACCAAAAATACCTTTTATTTTATTTTATTTTTGACTACTTCATAGGCCGTACGGCCATCACGTGCTCCTTGTGTTCGACCCTGGTCGCTATACCAAGTTAATATAATAGCTGGACCGCTATTTGATTTTGAGTGATTTTATTCGATTTTGGCGGTCTCTTTTTCTCGATCGACCATCCGAGTGATTGAGGTCGCAACGATTGCTTGAGACATACCTGATTTACCTCCCTCGCTCGGTTTTGTGGTCATCAGAATGGCGCCGTTGCCGGGGAGCACGGCTTAGTAGTTTTTCTTTATTTTTCATTTTCTTTTTCGTGGCTTTCCGCGGCTTTTTCTGAGTCCGCAGCTTTTCGTGGCTTTCTGTTTTTCTTTTCTTTTTGTTCTATTTTCTTTCATTTGATTTTCTTTTCTTTTTGTTTTTGTTTGATTTTGTTTGTTTCTTGTGTTTGGCATTTTTGCACATATACCCTTGATTTTATTTCCTGTTCATATTTGATTATATTATTCTTGGTTTGACACTTCGTTTCTTTCTTGCGAGGGCCCGAGGACCGAGGCGACAACTTTCGAGAAGCCGGCGCAACCGCGAGACTCGGAGGCGGCTCCCTTTTGCACGGAGCCGCAGTAGAGCGTGAGAAAGAGACTGATTGGGAGAGGATTAGAGTAGGATTAGAGTAGACTTTTTCTTTTTATTCATTTTATTATTGTAATAATACAGGGACAGACTCTTGAACTTGGACCGTGCTTAGCGGGTCTGTTTCGCCGAGCACCAATGTGCTCGGGGGACCCTTAGGATTTTTCGCGGCTTTTTTGCGGCTTTTGTTTTTCTTTGCTGCCTTTTACGGTTTTACGCGGTTTTTCTCGAGCCCCTAGACTTAGGATTTTCTGTTTGATTGTGCCGTAATTAGTAGGATCCAAACACCTAATATCTGCCTGCACCTATAGTTCGTTAATTGGATCTACTAATAAATCACTAATAAAAATAACTGACTCACTCCCTTCGTAGCCTACGTGTCGTAGCCTGCCCTGCCAAGCGCTGCTCCTGAACCCGATGTGTCGGGAGGAGGAGGGGTGGATCGAGACCGGACCCTTTGGCTTGAAGGATCGGTGACCAGTTAGACGGTTCTTCGAGTAGAAGTTGCCTGTTTAGGGACTCGGCTTTTTACCGCTGCACCATATAGGTAGTTTCTTTCAGTCTTTACATTTCTGTGCGGATCACTTTGCATGTAGAGTGCTGGAGACAGGTACGCATTTCTATCTTTACATGCATCATTGATTTCATCGCGCATCGGCTTTTTCGTCTTCTCCCCCTATTTTTGACTAAATAATCAGGAGAACCGAAAAATTCGTTAGGCCTTTTGTTTTTATTGAAAAATATTAAAAAGAAAAACAATAAAATTGGGACTGTTTAAGCTATTGACCCTAAAAGACACAGGATCTAAAAATCTGTCTTGGGGAGAGCAACATCCTCATTGCTTGGTTTGCTTGTGCTAGAGAGTGACCCGTACACTAGGTAGAGCCCGCCGGTACCTTCCTCGACTGATTACCGACTCTTTAGTGCAGGACAGTCGGTTGGGGATAGTATCGGGTATCCCAGCAGGTCACGTAATCGCTCTGATATTCTGTTTGTTCACCATAATAAAATAGACAAGATAATTCGACCGAGCCATTACGGTCTTCAGCTCGCATTGCGTTGGTGAACAAGGGGTTTGTTTGCTGATCATAGTTTCTCCAGATCCCATCCGCCTTACTCTTTAGATCACGATGATGGGTAGACGATCTCTTAGGCAGCCTCTGGCTGCACCGCTTTCAGGCGCGTCTACCCATTCATCTAGGTTGGCCCGCGAGAGCCGAGACCAGCTCTCCGAGCTCGAGTATGATTCCGCCCTGTTCCCCCTCGACCCCCTTTTTTCGGTTTCGAGAGACCAGTGCCGGAGGAGAGATTATCAGATTTATCGGCACCTGAGTTTGGATCATTTGGTTTTGCAGAGACCATGGCCGGTAGTTCAGAGGATCGCTCCCGAGGTCCACAGCCTGAGCACTTTGTGTTGGACCAGGACGCGGTCAACTCTACCCTGATCACCTCCCTCGAGAAAGTTCAGCAGCAGTTGAGGGATCAGGAGCATTCATGCTAGATATGAGGAGAGAGATGGAGCAGATGAGAGCAGAGAGAGAGAGCAGAGGAGAGACGGGCCGAGGATCTTGGATGATGCAGATGCAACAGCCGCAGCAGCAGCCGCCGCAGCGGCAGCAGCCGCCGCAGCCGCGGCAGGAGAACCACCGAGACCGATGCGGGAGTTGCACAACCCCGGATCGACCCTGATGCACCATTGGGTAGTTTTGCCAGCTATCGTGGGGGACTTCAAGTTCCCCCCGAACACCTTACAGCTTCTCCCCTGTTTCCACGGGCTCGCTACTGAGGAGCCCCATCTCCACCTCCAGGAGTTCCTCATGATCTGCAGCACTGTCCACGACCGGCAGGTGGACCAGGACACGATTCGGATGATTGCCTTCCCCTTTTCCTTGGCAGACAGAGCAGCCACCTGGCTGAAGCATTTGGGGAAGTTTGTTTATACTTGGGAGCAGCTCCGCACTGAGTACTTACACAAGTACTACCCACTCGGGCGGACCAATGCAGCGAGAGCCCTTATCAGCAACTTCTCCATGCTCCCCAACGAGCAATTCCATGAGGCATGGGAGAGGTTCCGAGAGCTGATTGATCGATGCCCGCACCACGACATTTCCAAGCCCAACCTCGTGCAGAGCTTTTCAGCGGGCTGACACCAGAGCTCCAAGGCTTGGTGAACGCTTCTTGTGGCGGGTCATATTTCTCCAAGGATCACGACCAGGTCTGGGCCATCTACGAAGAGATGGCCGAGAACTATATGGTGATGTCTCAGACCAGGTTGTATACTCAGGGCAGACCGCACCAGCAGCCAAGACCCGTGCAGTACCAGAGGATAGCATGGGTTGACGCCGATCCTTCCAGTTCATCTGCAGTAGCAGCAGCACAGGCAGAGTCATCAGCTGCGGATATGGGTATCATTAGTGAGAAGTTGGATCGGATGGAGCTGATTGAGAAGAAGCAGTGCTAGGGCATCACTCAGATGGAGCAGATGGCACAGACTTTGAGCGACATGAAGACCCAGCTCATGTGTCTCCAGGAGGCACAAACGGCTCCACAGCCCCGTCTTCAGTCGCGGGGCGATACCGGCAGCAGCAGCAGCAGCTCGTCCCAGCGCTCCAGCTCACACCAGCAGCCTAGACAGGTTCACCTTGTACATGCGGAGCCGTACCAGCAGCCGCAGCCCACCTACCAGTCACCACCATCTTCAGACTTGCAGATGGTGGTATACCAGCCGGATCAGCCTCTGGCAGTGCTACCGCCACCCCAGTACGACACAGAGCCGTTGATGGATGTCAACATGATTTGGTATGACCGTCCTCAGCCTGGGATCCGACGAGACCATCCCGGATTCAGGTGGGGGACCGGAGGTGCCCAGCCCCAGCCGCAACCGTCAGGACAGGGTGGCCAGTACAGCCATCAGAGAGAGCACCAGTCGCAGCAGCAACCCCCAGTTTACCCTTCACAGCAGCAACAATCATCCTACATTCCTCGTCCCTATCAGCAGGGACAGTCTTGGAGGCGTGAGCAACAGCCTCATCAGCAGCAGCAACAGCATTACCCCTACCCCTCTCACCAGCAGCAACACCAGATCCAGCAGCCTCACCACCAGAGAGGCTACCCGTCGGGCTCCCATGGTCCACCATACGAGAGCCCCGCCTTGGACGATATAGCCTGCCTCCTTACGGATCAGCAGGCTACTTTCAGACGGGAGATGGACGAGTTCCGCCAGGAGATGAGGGACATAGTGAGAGGGAAGGCCGCCATCCCTGCCCAGATCGAGCCGAACCCCAACAACCTGAAGCGGAAGTCTGAGCAGGTAGTTTACACTGAGCATGCCACTCCTAGTGATCCATTTGATGACATGTCTGCAGACCTTTTTGATGCTGATTTTGTCACACTTAGGAGCAGTAGGACACCAACAGGCGGCGCCTCGTCTGAGCGACATCATGAGGATACACCTAGAGCGCCAGATGAGGAGGAGGAGAGCGGTACTGAGGCCGCTCGAGATGATGACGGTGGTACTGAGGCCACCAAGGATGCTGAATCCACAGGCGGTGCTGAGACCGCCATTTCACCAGTTCGAGGAGATGGTACTGAGGCCACTCCAGATGCCGAGCCAGAGCGTGGTACTGAGGCCGCGAGACGTCCAGTTGATCCAGCAGATGGTGGTGTTGAGGCCACCTGTATTCCTGTAGAGAGATCTGTTGTTTTTCCTTCCCCTGATGTATCTCGGAACCATGTTGTGAATAAAGGAAAAGGTTTGGTTTTTTCTGGTCCCACTGTGGTGCTTGATGTATGTGCGGATCCGGCCGTCGAGCCGTCTAGACCTTTTCCTAGTCCTTCATCTGAGAAGGACCCAGTGATCCCCTTCCCTATAGCCCTTCAGATGGGGAAGGGGAAGAAAAAAGAAAATCCGAAAAAAAGAGAGCAGGAGGAGTTCAGCCAGAGCATGATTGATAGATTCCACATACAGCTGACCCTTCAGGAGACTTTGCAGCACATTCCCCTTCTTCAGCGTTCGTTGAGAGACAGGACTACAGTCAGGAGGAAGAGGAGGAACCACCATTCAGAGATCCATGTGCTGACAAAAGCCACGTTCTTCGCGATTCAGAACCGTCTACCGGCCAAGAGGCCAGATTCAGGAGCCCCGTATGTTAGGTGCTACATTAGAGAGCAGAGGTTTGACCAGACTCTATTAGATAGCGGATCGTCTATCAACCTCCTTCCAGCAGCCCTTCTCAACCGTTTCGAGTTGGGCACTCTTAGACAGAGCAGGACAGTCCTTCAGTTTGCTGATCGATCTGTCAAGAGGCCGAAGGGGTTGTTACGAGACGTTGTCGTCACTATTCAGGGCCTGCAATTCCCTGTGGACTTTGTAGTGTTGGACATGGAGATCCCTGATTCAGTGAACGATACCCCCATCATTCTCGGTCGTCCGTTCTTGGCCACAGCCAATGTGGTGACTGACCATGATAGCGGGAAGGTATACTTTCACGTCGAGGGCGAAAGTGTACAAATAGAGATGGTCGAGGACAGCAGAGCCAGAGACAGATCATGCTTCAAGACCACATCAGACACAGAGCAGCTGATAGACGCCGGGCTAGACATCCACCAGGACTGTGACTTTGTGATCACAGACGATGAGGCAGCATGGGCAGACCCCGCAGCACAGACCATCCTCTCATTTTCAGACACCGTTGATGCCGAGATGACAACAGAGGAGAGCTTGGAGAGCACATTCCTGGTTCAGGATACCACAGAGGCAGCAGAGCCGATTCTCGATCGCGACGCAGATTCTAGTGAGGATGGTGGTACTGAGGCCACCTTGTAAGACGGTGGTACTGACGCCACCGCTGATGATGCAGATCCCTCGGAGTCAGAGTCTGAGTGGGCAGATTGCGAGAATTACATGCCAGACCTGAGTTCCTGATGAATCCACGTTTCATCATCTTTATTCTATCATTTTGGCCTTAAAAACCCTAGTAAATGCGTGTATATAGCATTAATTCATGCATTTTAGCATTCATGTATATGTATGTAAATATTGTATAAAATGCGGTTTTTAAAGCCAAAATTGTAGAATAAAGAAAAGAAAAGAAAAAGAATAAAATATTGTAAATATTTTATGACCCGAAACCCCGAGACCTAGGCATCTTGATGAATAGGTCGACAAGGAATAAAGTAGGGGGAGATAAGGGCCAAAAATACCAATAAAATCCCTTTCATTTTATTCATTCTTTATTCATTTTGGGACCTATTTTTGGTTCCATTTTTTATACATCAAATAAGGAAACTTTGTATATGAAAGTTTTAGATAATATTTCAAAGAAAAATACAAAATTGATTTCACAGAAAAAGAATGTACAGATAAAAAGTTATGGTCTGAACAAGATTCCAAAATCCCAACTTCCCAGACCCGTATCTTACAAACGACAACTCCAAATGCAGCATACTCACCTTTAATTGTATATAGAATAAAATAATCTAATTAATGGTGGTGGTTTCGCATTTGGCGGAGCTACGGTTTAAAAATTGAGTTTTGGACACCTATTGTATACCTGTACTGCATAAAATATTCAATATATTCTTTATTCATTACTTGTTCATTTTTTTACATTTTTTTATTTTTGTAAATATTACTTATAATAATTGTGAATATTAAAATCAGAAGAAAAATGTAAATAAAACTCAAAATAAAATGTATATACATTTGATACATAGGTATTATACATATACTTATACCTATATAAAATACACTTCTACTTTATTAAATATACAAAATATATCAGAAAAATAAACTAAAAATATATTTATGTATCTAAAGGTATCTTATAATTTTATAAAATAATAAACAAAAAATAATAAAAATAAAAATACCTAAATAAAAATCAAATAATCAAACAGATATGTATTATACCTATATAGGGTGTAAAAAGCAATTTGTAAAAATATAGCTCATAAAAATAAACAAAAATCACCATAAAATACTTCATAAAATTACAAATATTTTTTATTTTATAATCAAAATTTAATTAATTCATCTGCTATTTTTAATTCATTTTATAAGGGTTTTTCGCCAAGGAATTTTCTGGTTGGTCCACGTGGACCAACCAGAGCACTCCATTGGTTGACCTCGGTCAACTCCCTGACCGAGGTCTGTCCCTTGTCAGAAGCGGGGTTGACCCTGTTTCATCCTTTTTTCGAGGAGGCCTCGATCACCATTTGGTGATGGCCTCTTCATGGAATCTCTTCCTCGGTCAATGGTGATTCACGCCCAAGTGATTCCTTGGGCTGTGGATCACTGACCGAGGCGGTTGGACCTCGTCTTCCACGCCGCCCGTCAACCCTTCAAAAGAGCTCCCCCATCTTCGATTCGAATCTAATCCTTCTTCCGCCACTTTCATTTGCAAACCCCTCCTTCTTCGTGCTCCTCGTGACAGGGGGAGTTGAATCGACCCGGGGTTCGCGAGATTTGGTGTAGAATCGAAGAGATTCAGTCCCTCGCCGGAGCGCCGCCGCACTTCTTCGCCCGTCGCCTCTGGTGAGTCTCCCTCTCCCTTCTCTTCGTCTTTTTGTAGCTTTAGTGTAGATTAAGTTAGCCCATTAACAGTTTATCTCGCCGTTCATCCAATCGCCGAGAATCTTCGATCGAACCCACGGCGGAGCTGTGCTCCGCCCGTCGTTCCCGACCATTCCACTGATCCCCCACCGTCCTAAACACCTCCATCCTTTCCCCTTCCGCTCCGTCACCACGCCGCACCCTTCCAGGTCCCTTGATCTCGCTCAGATCGAGCCATCGAGCTCCTCTCTCCGCCGCTCGCCGGAGCTCTTCATCCTAGGCACCTCTCACCTCCATCCGACCATCGGAGAGCCCTCCGAGCACCCCCTTTTTGCCGTGTTTCTAACCCTGCAGGAAAGAAGTCAAAGGGAGGCTCCACTGAGCCTCGAAGTTCCAGGAAAGCACCTCCAGGCGACCTTCCTCGTCCGAGCACCTCGCGCCGCCTCCGCCTCGCCGGAGGCCACCAATCGACGCGGAAGGATCCCAGGATCCTTTTGCCCTTGATCTTGGGGTCGGAGCGGCCGTGTGTCGGCCGCCATCGCCACCCGAAGTTCGCCGGGGAGGAGTTCTTCGTGAACCCCTCCCCGCCGTTGGATCGGTCCTCCGCTCCAGACGCGACGCCAACCGTCCGATCGCCTCAGCCGCGCCGCCATTCGATCTGCGCCACGTGTCCAAGAGCCTCGCCATCGACCGCTGGATCGCGCCCCGTGGGTATTTTGCATTTTTAACCCACGATTTTTGTATTTACTTTTTAGTCCAGTAACTTTCAGTTATAGTTTAAAAAGTTTTGTAATATTTGCACGCAGACCCTCACGTTTTCACTATTTGCATTGCAGTCCACGCAACGTCACCTCACGTGACAGTGGCGTGTGACTTTTGGGTATTTTGCAAGATAGGCCCAGAACTTTGGTGTATTTGCAATTTCGTCCCTGTGCGTAGAATATATGATATGTTTTTGGAAATTTTGCATGTATGCCCAACCAGTTTTCTTTAATTACAATTATGCCCCTGTGAATGGTGTTTCACGTGAGCTGCGCATGCCTTTTTGGTGGAAATTGCATCTGAGCCCCTATATGTTTTCATAATTGCATTTATACTCCTGCGAGGCTTAGAATTTTTGTATGCTTAGCTTATTTATTTAACGCCTAATTTTATTGCGAAAAATTCTCAAAAAAATAGAGTTAAGTCCCTGTATGCTTCTAGTTTCACGCTATATTTTTAGTTTTTAATTTTATTCTGTTTTTACATTTATTAAAAATTAAAAACATGCTGTTTCTCTACTGTCTAGCCTAGAAAATGCCAAAAAATATTAAAAAGTCTCGAACAATTCCAAAAAATTTCCATAGTGTCTATTTTACTTTATTTTAGTTTCAAACCAAAATTCACAAAAAATCTCAAAAGAAAAACCTTAAAAATTTAAAAAGACTCTAAAACTTCAAAAAAATATATAAAATCAAAGAAAACCCTAAAAAATACAAACTCAGTCCCTGTTTGTCCTCTATTTTGTCCTCTTTATTTGAAAAATAGTGTGAAAAATTTGGATTGCTGTTTGCTATTTTTGAACTTCATTTTGTTCATAGCCAGCCCGTTTTCCACTGTTTTCTATTATTTCAGTATTTAAAAATACCAAAAACACTTAGAAAAATCCCCAAAAATCATTAAAACAGTAAAAAATTCTAAAAATATTAAAAACATTTAAATTCTGAATTTTTGGTTATTTTTGAGCATTTTTATAAATAGTTGACCTTGTCTTTTATTCCTTTGCTTTTATTTTCCAATATTGAAAAAGAAATAAAAAAATATAAAATATAAACTTATAAAAATCAGAAAATTAAAAATCAAAATACAAAATTAAAAATAAAAATTAAATAAAAAATTTATAAAAATTAAAAACCCACAAACAAAAGGGAATTTGAATTGGCTGAGTGATTGATTAGACCTAGGGTTTGGATTCCCATCTACACTCTGCACCGTTGTTTCCTATGTTTGACCCCTACTTGCTTGCCATTATACATTGTTAGTAGGGTATAATAAATTTTAATCCTTGCTGTTGATCGCTTTATTGATTGTGTGGGTTAATTGTTGAAGACCGAGGAAGTTTGAGCAGTCGCATCAGCGACAGTGAGTCTGACTTGTCAGACCGCTATTTAGCGGCTCTCGCATTCTCGCTTTTCAAATGGCGCCGTTGCCGGGGAGCATCGGCTTGTAGAGTACCTTTGGGTCTTTTTAGTTACTTAGCCATTTTTGCTTACTTGTCTCTTGTGTATTATTTATTTTGAACTGTCTAACATCTCTTTTGTTTTCTTGCGAGGGACCGCCGACCGAGGAGGATCACCTAGGGGATCCTGAGCAGCCTTGGGAGGAGGAGCCGGCTATTCTACCCTAGCCGGCAGGAGAGAGCAGGAGAACTAGATAGAGAGAGAGTTGCTTTTATTTTGCGAGAGAGAGTATTTGATTGATTTGTAATAATACAGGACTTGGACACTTGAACACTTCGGGCCTAATTTCCGGGTGTTTGTTCACCCGGGGGCTCACCGCGGCTTTTTCGTGTTTTCTCGACCGTCATTTTCCGGTTTTGTTTTCTTTTTCATTTCTTTTGTGGATTGAGCTCTTAGAAGTAGGCCCTGCTTGATTCGAGTAACCTAGGTCCAAACACCCTAATAACTCTTGCATGCTCCTATAGTTCGTATTTGGACTTAGATTAATTAAGTAGTTAATCATCGACTCTCGATTCGCGCGCCGCGAGCTCACTCCACACAAGCGCTTTCTCCTAACTCAAATGTGTTGAGCAGAGGAGGAGTGAGCCTAGACCGGACACTAGGATCGGGAGTTAGCGGTTAACTCGTGGTTCTTCACGCTAGCAGTTGCCTGTTCTAGGACGATTTCTGCATTGCATAACCGGCATGGAGAAAGCTGTGATTCACTGTAAGTCTTCTCACTTTGCATTCATCATATAGGCACAAAGGTGAGATTTCCATCTTGGTGCCGACTTGCATTGACTTTTCCCGACTCTTTTCTCCCTCTGATTTTGGATACATTAGGATAAAGAAAATACAAAATCGTTAGGCGCTTGTTTGAAACTACTCAAAAGAAGCGATAACACAAAAAAAATTAAAAAAAGGGACTGCTAAGAAAACTTTGACCTAAATAAAAATTGGTAATTGGACTCATTGATTGGGGAGAGTAACGCCCTCATTTGTTTTCAGGTTGCATGGGAAGGTCTCCTTCCAAGTGAGGTGAGCGTTCGTAAGGATTAGAGCCCAAAACTCAACTTGTGGCTGCCTTGTGTATCGCCTGGATTTCCGAAGTATTGGCGCTACTATCGTACGTAGTCGAGTAGGGCTTGGTCGCCAGTGGTGACTCACTATTGTGTGAGCACCGACCTTGTCCGAAGTATCGAGCATAGGCCACGCCTTCACGGGGGTGTCTGTCTCACCGGCTGCGTCCGAGTAGGATCTTGCACGCTCACGGGGGATTCCGTTGCGAGCAAGGTCCGAAGTATCAGTTTCGCCTATCGGCTTCCTCCCTCTATTTCTTTGGCTAAGTAGGGATCCAGGAAGGGTTACAAGGACCTTAAAAAGCGCAAGTTACAGGTTACACAGGAGGAGGACAAGTACGAGAATACTTTTCCGGCAGTACTCTCGCTCCTATAGGCGTAGCGCTCTAAGGACTCGTTGAAAGATAAATTCCTGAAATCAAGATAAAAATTACAAAGATAAAAGTCGAACCTTCACGGCTTCACGCGTTGAGTTGGTGAACTCCCTTGTCTTGTGTTTGATTGCTAATCACATTTAGGTCAAGATCAAAAATATCGTGCCGTTGCGCAATTTTGTTTTCCCTCCAGTTGACCCTCGCTCAGTGTGAGCCTTCTACTGTTTTACATTCCTTTTATTCCTTGTTGACCTCCGTATCTTTCATCCACATCGATCTTCCTCTTGATCTTCGAGATGGCGACGAATGGACAGTTTAGTCGAGGCTCTGTCGGCACCCACATCGGCTCCATTCGCTCACCCTCTCTAATAATTCAGGGCGATTCCCGAGACACCGGTTCAAACCCTATGAACCAACCTCCAGACTCCCTGCCTTCTTCAATAAACCGGGATCACTCTCGTCCCGAACTCTGTCCGTTTTGGATGGGCATTGATTTCACTCCTTACACATCGCCATCCTTAACAAAGTTCTGTGTCGACCTTGACACAGACCGCATCTCTCCATCTGGTGCTGCAATTCAGACTGATCGGGGCATTCTACCATGTGCAGACTTAGAGCTCGAGCCAGTCAACCAAGCAGAGACAGAGATGGCAGGAGGAAGGGGAAAAGGACCACAGCCCCAGCAGGAGCCTGAAGACAACGCAGCAGAAGGACAATATACCACGCAGGGCGAGGTTAACAGTCAACTGCTGGCTTCCATTCAAGCCATTCAGCAGCAGTTGACTAATCAGGCCCTGGCCCAAACAGCCTTCCAGGATATGCTGAATGATCTAAGGAGGAGGGCCGATGCGAGGGATGGCCAACGAGAGGAGGAACCGAACTTTGAAATCAATGATAGGTTTTCAGTGGGACCTGACTTTGAAGCAGTAGACGAAGAGCCACCGCAGCCAAAGCCCACACTCAAGGAGACATACAACCCAGGAGCAGGGCGCATCACTGAGTGGATCCAAATTCCACGTATGCACGCCCACTTCGAGCTGAAGCCGTAATTTTTGTCACTGCTTCCCACTTTCCATGGGAACACCACTGAAGAACCATACATCTTTCTCAAGAAGTTTGGTCGCATCTGCTCCACTGCTCATTACCCCGGAGTCCCACTAGATGTGGTCAAGATGACCGCGTTCCCCTTCAGTCTCCAAGACAAGGCCCTATACTGGGTCGACCATCTCTGGAAGGTCGTTACCACCTGGGAGGAATTGAAATCTGCTTTCCTGCATAAATTTTATCCTCTGGGGAGATTAAACCAGATGCGTGCCCGGATCTCCAGTTTCTGCCAGCAGCCCCACGAGACTATCCATGAAGCGTGGGAGAGATTCAAAGATCTCCAGGAAAAGTGCCCCCACCACGAAATACCAAAGACCAGTCTCGTGCAACACTTCTTTGGGGGACTATCATTCGAGAGCCAAAAGCTCGTGGATGCAGCTTGCGGCGGGTCGCATTTCAACAAGGACGAGGATGTTGTATGGAATGTCTTTGAAGAAATGGCTGAGGGAGAAGCAACCCAATCCTCGTCCCGGATCTATATGAAGCCACCGACCGCCATCAGTAAGCCAGTTAACATGGCTTCTCATACTGAGGACAAAGATGAAAGCTCCAACCTGAGTATCATCGGGAGCCACTTGTCCAAAGTGGACATCATCGAGAAGAGGTCGTAGGACCTCGAAAAGCTGGCAGTTATAGAAAAGAGGACCCAAGGTCTGGACAAGCTCGACCAGATCTATCAGCAGCTGGAGCAGCTCATTCGAGCAATGAATGCAAACATGTGCAACGCTGTGTCTACCTCTGCCGAGCCAAGTGCTGAGAAGAAGGAACCTAATATGCAGCAAAATCCTCAGCCGACTCCACCGCAGCCCCAGCCCGTCCAGCACGTGTACTACGTGCAGGTCCCGGAGCAGCAACCACAGCCTCAGACACAGATGGTTGTATACCAACCAGAGCACCAGCCCGCATACTCCGAGCAGTTCTCTCCACCCCCGCCGCTGATCCAGGAGATCAATGGCGTCTGGAACAACGAAGCGCAGCTGACCCGTCCTCAGGGACACACTCAGGGTCAGAACATGGGCAACAGGCCCTTCCAACAGCAACGGCAGGGTGGGAGACCCTTCCAGCAGCCATACCAGTACCAGTGTCCTTCACATGGAAACACGTGGAGGCAGAATTACCAACATGGGCCTCAGCAGTCCGGATATCGTGGACAAGGTTATCACCAGCAACCGGCTGCACAATACAATCAACACCATTCACAGTACTCCTCTAACCCCCCTCCTCAACAATTTGCACAAGGATACCAGTCACAATCTCAACCGCCATATCAGCAGTCTAGACCCCAGCAGGGGGAATCTTCTGAGATCGTGCCGGTCAATCCGGCCCTGGCCTGTTTGGAGCAATTGATGAAGAACATGGCTGAGATGAACCAGAAGATCGACGACCTAACGGCAGCAAAAACCGTCATACCAGCCCAGGTCGAAGCCAATCCTAACAATTTCCGACGCAAGGAGCAGGTAGCCGGCAGTGTCCAACCCGAATCAGGTGAACTTAATTGTTTTTTATCTAACGCTGTTACTCTCAGGAGCAGTAGGACACTCCAGCCATCGGCGACGGCGAAAGGAAAGCACATTGCATCTGACGGGGAATCGTCAGTCCAGCCAACACCAGGGCCAGTCAGCATTTTGGGGGCAGCACCAGGAGCCATAAAACCACAAAAAAATGAAGAAAACAGAAAAACACAAAAAGATAGCAGCAACCTTGGTGGAGACCAGCCAGCATTGGAGACGCCTGCACCCGCATCACAGCCAGTTCCTGAGGGGAGGAGCACAGCACCTGCAGCGAGTCCAACGCCAGCACTTGAAGACGAGCCTGTCATTTTTGGTCCGCAAATTGTAGATGAATCCATTCCTTTTTGTCATCTACTTGTAAACAACAACACAGACACTATTTTGAATGATATTGGAGAAGAGTTTGTAAATATTCCTTTTCCTGAAGCAATGAAAAAACACAAAAAAAATGAAAAATTTAAAAAGTGCTTTGTCTGATCCTGCTATTATAGAAATCATTCAGAATTTGGTGTTGAACATGCCCTTGATGAAGGCTCTTGAGTACATGCCAGCGGTCAAGAAAGGATTTAAGGAGGCATGTACAACCAAGCGCAAGCCAACCCCCCACAATTCTAGAAGCAAAGGTGGTAAATCTGAAAAGCACATCCTTACTATGGTCACCGTCAACGCCATCAGCAACCTCCCGGACAAGAAGCCAGATATGGGAGCACCCCTTGTTCGTTGCCAGATGTTCGACCAAGAGTTCGAGCGAACACTTCTCGACAGCGGGTCATCTGTCAATCTGATGCCAGCCTCACTACTCACGGAGTTCAAGCTAGGACCGCTCAAGCCTACAAAGATGATTCTGCAGTTTGCAGACAAGTCAGTCAAGCGGCCTAGGGGCCTGTTGGAGGACGTGATCGTCACGGTTCAGGGAAAGTCATTTCCGGCCGATTTTGTGGTCTTAGATATGGACGTCCCCGCTCCGTTGCTCCTTACCCCGATCATACTCGGAAGGCCATTTCTGCGGACGTCAAACGCAGTAGTGAATTATGGGACCGGAGAAATCACTTTTGGAGCTGGCAATGAAATTATCCGAGTAGAGACCCTGTCTGAGGGAACGCCCGCTGAACCGACATCTGCATCGTGTGCAAGGGTGATTGAGAATGATGAAGACTGCGATTTTCTAGCCGAGATTCAAGACACCGACCTCTTCCTGGATGATAATGAGATCCACGGACTCCTCCGTCCCGAGGAGGAAGTGGAGACCGCAGTCGAATTTCCTTGTATCGATCAAGATGAGGAACTTGCTGATGCGCTACAAGATACTGCCGTGGGGTTGATATGCCTTCAGAACCAGGAGCCGAGTTTGGAAGCATTTTCGGACGAAGATGTAATCATTGAAGAATTCTGTCAGGATCTGAGAGAGGAGACAGAGCAGACTATGGTGGACATTGCACAGTTGACAGAATCACCACCTGTATTAATAGCAGCTCAGACACCACCAGAGCTGAAACCCTTGCCCTCCAATATGAAGTATGCCTTCCTTGCGGGAGAACCGAACATGTACCCGGTCATCATCAATGCACATCTGAACGAAGATCAAGAATCTCGTCTGATGGAGGTTCTTGAATGTAACCGCAAGGCGATAGGCTGGCGAACCTCCGATCTCCACGGGATCAATCCGTCACTCTGTTCGCATCGCATCTTTCTGGAAGAAGACTGCAGACCCTCTCATGAACTGCAAAGAAGATTAAACCCAAACCTGCGAGAGGTAGTTATGAAAGAAATCCAGAAATGGTGTGATGGGGGATTCATTTATCCCATCTCCGACAGCAAATGGGTGAGCCCTCTGCATGTTGTGCCCAAGAAATCAGGGATCACCATTGTGAAAAATGACAAAGGAGAGGAGATCGCCACCAGAATACCGACTTCTTGGCGAGTGTGCGTAGACTACAGAAGACTTAATCTTGCCACCAAGAAGGATCATTTTCCGCTACCCTTCATCGACCAGATCTTGGAGAGATTGGCCGCGAAGGAATATTTCTGTTTCTTGGACGGTTACTCTGGGTATAATCAAGTTGCTATTGCTCCTGAAGACCAAGAGAAGACCACGTTCACATGTCCTTTTGGCACATATGCCTTCAGACGGATGCCGTTCGGACTCTGCAATGCCCCAGCTACATTTCAGAGGTGTATGCTTGCAGTTTTTGCCGATATGGTGGGCAGCTTTCTCGAGGTCTTTATGGACGATTTTTCGGTGTACGGGGATTCATTTGATCAATGTCTAGACTATCTAGATCGAGTCCTAAGGAGGTGCTGTGAAGTGAATCTTGTACTCTCCTGGGAGAAGAGCAATTTCATGGTGACCGAAGGAATCATGCTGGGTCACGTTGTTTCTAAACGTGGCATGGAGGTTGACCCAGCCAAGGTGGATGTAATTTCTAAGCTTGAGCCACCTACAAATATCAAGCAAGTCCGGTCATTCCTGGGCCATGTCGGTTTTTACCGAAGATTTATTAAAGATTTCAGCAAACTGGCCAGACCGCTGACTGAATTGCTCGGCAAGGACAATGAATTCATTATAGACGACCGTGTGCTCCTTGCCTTTAATCAGTTGAAAGAGCTCATCATGCAGGCCCCTGTCCTGCAGCCACCGATTTGGACTCAGCCTTTCGAGATCATGACCGACACGTCAGATTATGCCATCGGAGCTGTACTGGGACAGAGGAAAGATAATGTACCATTTGCGATTCACTACGCTAGTCGGACGCTCGATGAAGCCCAGAGAAACTACACTGTCACTGAAAAGGAGCTGCTAGCGGTAGTTTTTGCTTTGGAAAAGTTCAGATCTTACCTTCTTGGGTCCAAGGTCATCATTTACACTGATCATTCGGCCATTCGGTACTTACAGCAGAAGAAGGATGCCAAACCACGTCTCATCCGGTGGATCCTTCTCCTCCAGGAGTTTGACATGGAAATCAGAGATAAACCTGGGGTAAAGAATGTAGTGGCCGACCATCTATCAAGACTTCATGAACCAGAGTCTCCTGAGCTGAACCTGCAGCCTATCACAGAGACCTTTCCAGATGAATCGATTCTGTCTGTCGCCTCACTTCCTTGGTATGCGGACATTGTGAATTATCTAGTTGCCAAGAAAATTCCACAGGACTGGCCTAAGTTGAAAATAGACAGATTTTTGTCTAAAATCCATTTTTACCAGTGGGAAGACCCGTATCTGTTTCGTGAGGGAGCAGATTGCATCTGGCGAAGGTGTATTCCTCAAGAGGAAGTTCCAAGTGTCCTCGCTCTATGTCATGATCAAGATTCTGGAGGACACCATTCAGGCAAACACACGGCAGCAAAAGTTCTTCAAAGTGGCCTTTGGTGGCCTTCATTATTTAAAGATGCAGATGAGTATGTCAAGCGCTGCACTGACTGTCAGAAGATGGGTGGAACCATAGGAATGAGAGATACGATGCCTCTGAAGTACATTCAGATCTCAGATGTCTTTGACGCATGGGGCATCGACTTTATGGGCCCGTTCCCTAACAGTCAGGGTTATGAGTATATTCTGCTTGCTGTCGATTATGTCAGTCGATGGGTGGAGGCTATCCCCGCCCGAGCCACCGACAGTAGGACTGTCTGTCGATTCTTACGAGATCACATCATAGCACGGTTCGGGATTCCCAAGATTCTTATATCTGACGGGGGCAGTCATTTCATAAATAGGGAGGTGAAGAAGCTGACCCAAGAATTCTGCATTGAGCATCGTGTTGCTTCACCCTACCACCCGCAGTCCAATGGCTTAACTGAATGTTCAAACAGGGAGATCAAGACAATTCTACAGAAACTTGTGCGTCCGGATCGCAAGAACTGGTCTCAGCTGCTTGATTCCGTTCTTTGGGCTTACAGAACAGCGTACAAGTCACCTTTGGGAATGTCTCCCTACCGCCTGGTGTATGGCAAGCCATGCCATTTGCCCGTGGAACATATTCACAAATCCTTATGGGCTATTAATATCTGTAATTTGGACTCCAAGCAAGCAGGAAAGAACAGAAAAATAGATCTGAACAGATTACTGGAATTCAGAGATTATGCATATGACAACAGCCTGATATACAAGGAGAAGGTCAAAACATGGCATGACAAGCATATCCGCCACAAGTCCTTTGATCCAGGTCAGAAGGTATGGTTGTTCGATGCGAAACTAAAGATCTTTCCAGGCAAATTGAAGAGCAAATGGACTGGGCCGTTTGTGGTTAGGCAGGTGCGTGACAACGGAAGTGTATTGATATCTAATCTCTCAGCTGACGCACAACCTTTTGTAGTCAATGGACAGCTTCTGAAGCCATACCTTGAACATGACACATTCATGGCCGTCGTTGACTCCATTCAAGTAATCTATGAGAATGAGCTGAACATCTCGAAAGAGGCAGAGGAAGGCGAAGCACATCAAAACATTTTTGAATAATTTTCCTTTTCGTCTTTTCTTCTTTTCTTCTTTTCAATTTCTTTTATCTTGTTCTACCGAATTGATGCCATCCCTTTCATCAATGCTACACTTAGGATGTACTTTATCCTAAGTATAGGGGGATGTGCATCCCGAGTTGTTCATATTCAATCTCATCTCTTTTCTTCTTTTCTTCTTTTCCTATTCTATCTTCTTTATCTATCAAAAAGGTGCCGCCCTTGTAGACAGTTCTCCATACTTAGGACGTACTTTGTCCTAAGTAGAGGGGGGGGGGGTGCACCCCGAGTTTGTCATTTATTTCGATCCTCTCCATTGTCTCCTCTTCTTGTCTATACTTAGGGATATCTTACCCTAAGTATAGGGGGAGACAATTTGAGTACGATCTGTTCATTCCCACCCTTGGCCCTCCCAGCTTTGTGTACAGTCTGCTATACTTAGGATTATTTGATCCTAAGTATAGGGGGGACGGTCAACTGCTCATTCATGGATTCATTGATTCATTCTTTAGACTTGTCTATACTTAGTACGAGTTATGTCTTCTCTTGTCTCTCCGATCTATGAGGACATAGCTCAAGCTAAGTATAGGGGGGTCGTATATACTACGTATATACTTTAGCCATAACTCGTACTTTCGTATTTTCTTAATAAATATGGCTAATAATTCTTTAAAATTCATTAAAAATCCTTAATAAAAAGATGTGGTTATTCCTCAAATTCTTTTTCTATTTACTGATTAATAAATCAGGTGAAAATGTTTTTTTTTGCAAAATGTTTGAAAAATAGTTTGAAAATCTTTGTGAACATTTATTGAAAACTATTTTGAAAATATTTTGTTACATGTTTTCAACCTGTGTAAAAATGTGTGGTTTGTAAAATTTCTTTTCTTTGTGTGAAAATAAAATGTTTGAAAAATGATTTGCAAAAGGTTTGAAAAATGGTTGCAAAAATGTTTTGAAAAACCTATATATACTGTTTTGAAAGCCTTTGCAAAAATGTTTTCAAATGTGTGCAAAATATTTGTAAAAATTATTTTGGACTATAGTTTGCAAAAATTGTGTGTGAAATTGTTTTCAAATAGTTTGAGGAATATACACATCACACCAAAATCCACTATAAATGTATATATGTATAAAATTGATCACTTACCCTTGTAAATTCTGAAAATCCACTTCTTGTATATATAAGAAGCACTCCCGTGTACATAATTTCACCAAGCTTTCAGCCAAAATCTTTTTATTTTCAAAATTCCCAAAAACATTTGAAAAACCTTTTTGAAAAATACAAAAAATGCATCTGCATATGCATCATGATCATATTT
The DNA here is from genome assembly GCA_037367405.1 of Ottelia alismoides. Classification (NCBI taxonomy): domain Eukaryota; kingdom Viridiplantae; phylum Streptophyta; class Magnoliopsida; order Alismatales; family Hydrocharitaceae; genus Ottelia; species Ottelia alismoides. The sequence goes on from JAZKJV010004695.1 coordinate 210,967, forward strand.
TCAAAAATCCATAAAAAGTTCAAAATCTTTGAAAATTGCATCACAAAAATATTTTCTGCATTCTGCATTGCATAGCATGAGCATTTTTCGGATTGAGTTTGAGAGTTGAACAAGTCTAAGTAAAATCCGGAGATTGGAGCTTGATTGGACCTTAAAATCTACCTAATAACAGTAACCTTATAGGAACTGGGTTTGAGGCACTTCAGGTCTAGTTGACTTAATTCTTTGAGGATCATGAGACTTGGTTCAATGGATTCTTGACTGCCTAAGTAGAGTATTTCGGAGCACACGCACGACTCTTGTTGATAATGACCTAACTTGGACACCTGCACCTTTCACATGGCTCAACTCAGTTGGAGTGGTGAGGGGATTGGATTTGCCGGTATGAGACGCACACAAGTGGAAACACTTGTCCTCCTCTAGGGAGGGAAGTGCACCCCAACCCGTCCAGTGATTAGGAAGTCTAAAGACAGGAGGCTATGGGTTGCAATAAAGCTTCAAAAGAGGGATAGTCTACTGGCTCAAGAGGGAAAACTCCTTATGAAAATGCTGCTGTATATAGTATTTCAAAAAAAAAAAAGTTCAGGCATGTACAAAAATAAAAAGCCTGCAAAGTATGTGAATATGTTGTATAGAAAATAAGCAAGCTTGAGCATCAAAGTCAAAAATGTGAGCCTGCAGCAGGATGACTTGACTACACTGGTCTTGCATCCCGGGATAGGTAGCTACACTGGCTACCGTCCATTCTTCTCTTCACCCCCTCCTCTTGAGCTGGTTGCCACTTGAACTTAGAAGGGAATACCCCGCTCCTCGAGGATGGAGTTGCTGGATTGGGGAATCATTGGGTTGTCGTACTGGAGAAGTCAGCTTCTTTATCATTCTAGTTGGGGAGAGCCACCATCACTTACACTGTACAAGTCAGAACCATAGTCGTAAGAGTTTGCGTATGAATTGAAATATTTTTGAACTGACTATTGAGGAGACTTGGACGGAGTTTTGAGATTCTCAAGGGCTGTTGGATTTCAAACACGGTTCTCACTAAGGTTCCGCCCGCACTAAAATTCCAAAGGGCCGACTTAAGCTCCAAACTTTGATTTTGTGAAGACAAGTTTGATAATTAAATTTAGTCCATCTTTCTTCTTTTTCTTTTCTTTATTTTTTCTTTTTCTGCACTTATTGCATAAGTGTTTGCTAGGGACTAGCAAAGGCAAGTATAGGGGGATGATGAATCCACGTTTCATCATCTTTATTCTATCATTTTGGCCTTAAAAACCCTAGTAAATGCGTGTATATAGCATTAATTCATGCATTTTAGCATTCATGTATATGTATGTAAATATTGTATAAAATGCGGTTTTTAAAGCCAAAATTGTAGAATAAAGAAAAGAAAAGAAAAAGAATAAAATATTGTAAATATTTTATGACCCGAAACCCCGAGACCTAGGCATCTTGATGAATAGGTCGACAAGGAATAAAGTAGGGGGAGATAAGGGCCAAAAATACCAATAAAATCCCTTTCATTTTATTCATTCTTTATTCATTTTGGGACCTATTTTTGGTTCCACTTTTTATACATCAAATAAGGAAACTTTGTATATGAAAGTTATATATAATATTTCAAAGAAAAATACAAAATTGATTTCACAGAAAAAGAATGTACAGATAAAAAGTTATGGTCTGAACAAGATTCCAAAATCCCAACTTCCCAGACCCGTATCTTACAAACGACAACTCCAAATGCAGCATACTCACCTTTAATTGTATATAGAATAAAATAATCTAATTAATGATGGTGGTTTCTGATAACCACAGATTATCGAGGGTCTAAATACGTCGCTGTGGCGACCCACAATAAAATGCGATTAATCAACAATTAACCCACACTAAGATCAATGAATTAGAACTAATGCGGAGTTAAAATTTATTTTTAACTCTACATAAAAGATGTATAGGTGCAAGTATGTAGAGAGTTCGAACACAGGGAACAAGCAGGGTAGTTCAAGCAAAAATGCTAAAGTGTGTGTGTGATGTGTGGGGTGTCTACACTAAGCAAACAAGCAAATGAATTTTTGTGGGTTTTTAATTTTTAATTTTTTTTATTTAATTTTTAATTTTGTATTTTGATTTTTGATTTTTTTGATTTTTATATTTTATATTTTATATTTTTTTATTTCTTTTTCAATATTGGAGAATAAAGACAATATAATACAAGGCAAGCTAAAATATTTATAAAACTAAGTAAAAATTACCAAAAATTCAGAAATAAATTGTTTTTAGTCTTTTTAGGGTTTTTTACTGTTTTTGTGATTTTTGGGGATTTTTAAGAATGTTTTTGGAATTTTTAATCACTGAAATAAAGGAAAACAGTGGAAATAATGTTGGCTGTGATAAAAATGAGAATTAAAAATACCAACCAGTAGCTAAAAATTTTCACACTATTTTTAAAATAGAAAGAACAAAATAAGGAACAAACAGGAACTGAGATTTTGATTTTTGGAGTTTTCTACTATTTTTTATATTTTTTTGAAGTTTTTGAGTGTTTTTCAATTTTTAGTGTTTTTCTTTTGAGGTTTTTAATGATTTTTGGACTGGCACTAAAATAGAATAAAATAGACACTAGGTGATTTTTTTGGAATTTTTGGAGGTATTGTAATATTTTTTTGGTATTTTCTAAGCTAGACAGTGCACAAAAAGGATGTTTTTGATTTTTAATAAATATTAAATAAAGTAAAATCAAAAACTAAATAGGTGGCGTCAAAGTACACGTGTCCAGATACTTAAGCCTAATTTTGTGGAATTTTTGGAGTTAAAATGCTAGGTCAAATAATTAGAGCAAACATCCAAACATTAAACAGTCCTGGCAAGGGTATAAATGCAATTTACAAAACATCCAGGGGCATTCACGCAATTTTCCACAAAATATTGCACTGAATATTTAATTTATAGCACTAAACATTAATTACAAAAACCGCCTGGGCTTCCTAGAAATTTTTCCACCAGGACGCGTGACTTGCACGCGCCTGGGAAGGACTGAAATGTAATTTTTCGAAACCCTGAGGGCCTACTTGCAAAATGACCAAAAAGTTTACACTTAACGCCACAGTTTTGGTACTAAAACGAAATACACAAACGACCGAGGGTATCCTTGCAAAATGCCCACCCCCTCACGTGTACATGTCACGTGAGGTGACGTGGCGAAGGACCTAAGTGCAAATAAACAAAGTCTGGGGGTCTCTATGCAAATATTACAAAACTTTTACACTACAGACAAAAGTTTAAATACTAATAAATAAATACAAAAAGTGCGAGGGTTGGGATGCAAAATACCCTCGCTCGGGCGCTCCGATGACGACACGTGGCTCGAATCCAACGGCTGGTGGCGAAGCGCGATCCAGCGGCTGGGAGCGAGCCACTAATCCACGTGGCAGCTTGGGAACGGCCGATGATGGTTCGCACCGACGTCTGAGATTAGATCTCGTAAAGAGATCCAACGGTGGCTGGGCGTGGCAGATCGGACGGTCGACACGCGATCTAGAGCTGCGGCTCAATCGGACGGTGGAGAAGCGAGGAGGAAGAACAGGGAAGAAGGCCGGCGGAGGCGAACTTCCCCGACTCCGATCTCGCTCCTCAGGCGATGGATGGGCTCCAAAATGGAGCTGCAGGCTCCTGGAAGGTCCGTCTATGGACTGGATGGCTCAGATTCGCCGGAGGAGCGTCGAGGTGCTGGCGCGAAGGCGGCGGAGCTTAACGCTCCAGGTATCTCCGGCGAGGAATCAAAATGGCCCTCCAGGTGCGTTCTGGGGTCTTTGACCTGCAAAAAGTGGTGAAAAGGCCCAGGGCAAATTGCCTGGGCCTAGCGGAGGTGTGGGGATGTGTGCTACGAGGTGGCGGCGAATGGCCGGAGATGCACTCCGGCCAAAATGGGTGATCGAACGATTCAGATGATGGAACTTCGATTTTTTTGGGGGATATTGATCCTAAGGCTAGCAGGAGTTAAATGCAAGAAATAAATAAGCGGGGCGAGCCCTCGATGGCCGGAGCCAGAGGGAAAATAGGTACCTCGACCGGCGACTTCGCGGGAGGTGGTGGAGGCTCCCTCGACTTCGCGCGCCTTGGCTGAAGGGCTGGCGGTGGAGCTGTCACCTCCACGGAGCTCAGGAGCACGATGGTGGCGCTGAAGGGTGGACCAAGGGGACTCAAATTCGAAATGGAAGAGGGGGAGTTGGTTTTAAGTGGTTTGACCCGAGGTGACAGGGGTCCAAAGGCCAAGGGATATCTTGCAAATCTTGGGTCCGACGACCAAGATTAAGCTCGGGCGAGCTAGGTAGATGGTTGGTGGACAATGTTGCAGAAGGATGCAACACGAAAAGATGAAAGAATTGGCCTGGAAAAAGCCAACAAGATGGCTCAAAAACCAAGCCTGACACGGGCTACAGGGGTAGGTCAGACTGTTGACCTTGGTCAACAGTCCTGGCCTCCTGGTTGGTCCACGTGGACCAACCAGGAAAAACCCTGGAAAAACATTTTATTAATTAAATTAAAAATAATAAATGGCCGAATTAATTAAAAGTTATAAAATAAAAAATGCTTAGAATTTTATGTAGTATTTTATTTTGATTTTTAATTATTTTTAGGAGTTATATTTTTACAAGTTACCTTTTTAACCCTATATAGGTATAATACCTATGTATTTTAGTATTTTATTTTTATTTTGTGTATTTTATTTTTATTATTTTTATTTATGATTTTATAAAATTATAAAATACTTTTATGTATACAAATATATTTTTATTTTATTTTTCTGATATGTTTTGTATATTTAATAAAATACAAGTATGTTTTGTATAGGTATATATATAGGTAATGTACCAATGTGTTGACTATATACAAATATTTTTATTTGTATTTTATTTATGTTTTTCTTCTGATTTAAATACACATAATTATTATAAGTAATATTTACAACATTATAAAAATATAAAATTATAAAAATAATAAATAAATAATAAATTGAATATTTTAATATGTACAAGTATACAATGGGGGTCCAAAACTCAACTTTCAAACCGTAGCTCCGCCAAATGCGAAACCACCACCATTGGATAGGTTATTTTATTCTATATACAATTAAAGGTGAGTACACTGCATTTGGAGTTGTCAGTTGTGAGATACGAGTCTGGGAGGTTGGGATTTTGGATTCTTATTCAGACCATAACTTTTTATCTGTACATGATTTTTCTGTGAAATCAATTTGGTATTTTTATTTATAAAATTAGCTATAACTTTCATGTACAAAGTTTCTTTATTTGATGTATAAAAAGTGGAACCAAAAATAGGTCCCAAAATGAATAAAGAATGAATAAAAAGGTATAGGTATTTTATCTGTATTTCTGACCTTATCTCCCCCTACTTTATTCCTTGTCGACCTATTCATCAAGATGCCTAGGTCTCGGGGGTTTTGGGTCATAAAATATTTACAATATTTTATTCTTTTTCTTTTCTTTATTTATTCTATAATTTTGGCCTTAATTACAGTAATTTATACACTGTTTGAATGCACATGCATGGATGCTAAGATGCTTGATTTAAGGCTATTTACAGGCATTTTCTAGGGTTTTAGGTGCCAAAATGATAGAATAAAGATGATGAAATGTGGATTCATCAGTTTCGCATTTGGCGGAGCTACGGTTTAAAAATTGAGTTTTGGACACCTATTGTATACCTGTACTGCATAAAATATTCAATATATTCTTTATTCATTACTTGTTCATTTTTTTACATTTTTATATTTTTGTAAATATTACTTATAATAATTGTGAATATTAAAATCAGAAGAAAAATGTAAATAAAACTCAAAATAAAATGTATATACATTTGATACATAGGTATTATACATATACTTATACCTATATAAAATACACTTCTACTTTATTAAATATACAAAATATATCAGAAAAATAAACTAAAAATATATTTATGTATCTAAAGGTATCTTATAATTTTATAAAATAATAAACAAAAAATAATAAAAATAAAAATACCTAAATAAAAATCAAATAATCAAACATATATGTATTATACCTATATAGGGTGTAAAAAGCAATTTGTAAAAATATAGCTCATAAAAATAAACAAAAATCACCATAAAATACTTCATAAAATTACAAATATTTTTTATTTTATAATCAAAATTTAATTAATTCATCTGCTATTTTTAATTCATTTTATAAGGGTTTTTCGCCAAGGAATTTTCTGGTTGGTCCACGTGGACCAACCAGTGCACTCCATTGGTTGACCTCGGTCAACTCCCTGACCGAGGTCTGTCCCTTGTCAGAAGCGGGTTTGACCCTGTTTCATCCTTTTTTCGAGGAGGCCTCGATCACCATTTGGTGATGGCCTCTTCATGGAATCTCTTCCTCGGTCAATGGTGATTCACGCCCAAGTGATTCCTTGGGTTGTGGATCACTGACCGAGGCGGTTGGACCTCGTCTTCCACGCCGCCCGTCAACCCTTCAAAAGAGCTCCCCCGTCTTCGATTCGAATCTAATCCTTCTTCCGCCACTTTCATTCGCAAACCCCTCCTTCTTCGTGCTCCTCGTGACAGGGGGAGTTGAATCGACCCGGGGTTCGCGAGATTTGGTGTAGAATCGAAGAGATTCAGTCCCTCGCCGGAGCGCCGCCGCGCTTCTTCGCCCGTCGCCTCTGGTGAGTCTCCCTCTCCCTTCTCTTCGTCTTTTTGTAGCTTTAGTGTAGATTAAGTTAGCCCATTAACAGTTTATCTCGCCCTTCATCCAATCGCCAAGAATCTTCGATCGAACCCACGGCGGAGCTGAGCTCCGCCCGTCGTTCCTGACCATTCCAGTGATCCCCCGCCGTCCTAAACACCTCCATCCTTTCCCCTTCCGCTCCGTCACCATGCCGCACCCTTCCAGGTCCCTCGATCTCGCTCAGATCGAGCCATCGAGCTCCTCTCTCCGCCGCTCGCCGGAGCTCTTCATCCCAGGCACCTCTCACCTCCATCCGACCATCGGAGAGCCCTCCGAGCACCCCCTTAACCCTGCAGGAAAGAAGTCAAAGGGAGGCTCCACCGAGCCTTGAAGTTCCAGGAAAGCACCTCCAGGCGACCTTCCTCGTCCGAGTACCTCGCGTCGCCTCCGCCTCGCTGGAGGCCACCAATCGACGCGGAAGGATCCCAGGATCCTTTTTCCCTTGATCCTGGGGTCGGAGCGACCGTGTGTCGGCCGCCATCGCCACCCGAAGTTCGTCGGGGAGGAGTTCTTCGTGAACCCCTCCCCGCCGTTGGATCGATCCTCTGCTCCAGACGCGACGCCAACCGTCCGATCGCCTCAGCCGCACCGCCGTTCGATCTGCGCCACGTGTCCAAGAGCCTCGCCATCGACCGCTGGATCGCGCCCCGTGGGTATTTTGCATTTTTAACCCACGATTTTTGTATTTACTTTTTAGTCCAGTAACTTTCAGTTATAGTTTAAAAAGTTTTGTAATATTTGCACGCAGTCCCTCACGTTTTCACTATTTGCATTGCAGTCCACGCCACGTCACCTCACGTGACGGTGGCGTGTGACTTTTGGGTATTTTGCAAGATAGGCCCAGAACTTTGGTGTATTTGCAATTTCGTCCCTATGCGTAGGATATATGATATGTTTTTGGAAATTTTGCATGTATGCCCAGCCGGTTTTCTTTAATTACAATTATGCCCCTGTGAATGGTGTTTCACGTGAGCTGCGCGTGCCTTTTTGGTGGAAATTGCATCTGAGCCCCTGGATGTTTTCATAATTGCATTTATACCCCTGCCAGGCTTAGAATTTTTGTATGCTTAGCTTATTTATTTAACGCCTAATTTTATTGCGAAAAAATCTCAAAAAAATAGAGTTAAGTCCCTGTATGCTTCTAGTTTCACGCTATATTTTTAGTTTTTAATTTTATTCTGTTTTTACATTTATTAAAAATTAAAAACATGATGTTTCTCTACTGTCTAGCCTAGAAAATGCCAAAAAATATTAAAAAGTCTCGAAAAATTCCAAAAAAATTCCATAGTGTCTATTTTACTTTATTTTAGTTTCAAACCAAAATTCACTAAAAATCTCAAAAGAAAAACCTTAAAAATTTAAAAATACTCTAAAACTTCAAAAAAATATATAAAATCAAAGAAAACCCTAAAAAATACAAACTCAGTCCCTGTTTGTCCTCTATTTTGTCCTCTTTATTTGAAAAATAGTGTGAAAAATTTGGATTGCTGTTTGCTATTTTTGAACTTCATTTTGTTCACAGCCAGCCCGTTTTCCACTGTTTTCTATTATTTCAGTATTTAAAAATACCAAAAACACTTAGAAAAATCCCCAAAAATCACAAAAACAGTAAAAAATTCTAATATTAAAAACATTTAAATTCTGAATTTTCGGTTATTTTTGAGCATTTTTATAAATAGTTGACCTTGTCTTTTATTCCTTTGCTTTTATTTTCCAATATTGAAAAAGAAATAAAAAAATATAAAATATAAACTTATAAAAACCAGAAAATTAAAAATCAAAATACAAAATTAAAAATTAAAAATTAAATAAAAAATTTATAAAAATAAAAAACCCACAAACAAAAGGGAATTTGAATTGGCTAAGTGATTGATTAGACCTAGGTTTTGGATTCCCATCTACACTCTGCACCGTTGTTTCCTGTGTTCGACCCTTACTTGCTTGCCATTATACATTGTTAGTAGGGTATAATAAATTTTAATCCTTGCTGTTGATCGCTTTATTGATTGTGTGGGTTAATTGTTGAAGACCGAGGAAGTTTGAGCAGTCGCATCAGCGATAGTGAGTCTGACTTGTCAGACCGCTATTTAGCGGCTCTCGCATTCTCGCTTTTCAGTTCCACAGAGCCTACAGCTGAAGAGGAGGTAGATGCCGATCAGAGCAGAGACAATCAGTCAGAGCAGCCTTCTCCAGTTCCTGAGATTGAGAGAGAGTTTCACTTCTCCCATGCAGATTTGGCGGCATACACAGAGACATTTCAGAGGCCAGATCCACCAGCACCCAGCTGTCCAGAGCTGAAGCCGCTCCCTACTTCGCTGAAGTATCGATTCCTTGCAGGCGAGCCTGAGATGTACCCAGTCATCATCTCCACCGATCTGACTGGAGAGCAAGAATCCCGTTTGATGGGGGTCCTTGAAAAGAACCGCAAGGCAATCGGATGGAGCGTAGCAGATCTCCATGGGATTAGTCCATCACAATGCTCCCACCATATCTATCTCGAGGATGGGGCGAAGCCGTCGCGTGAGTTCCAGCGGCGGCTGAACCCCAATCTGAGAGAGGTTGTCATGAAGGAAATCTAGAAATGGTGGAGCGCAGATTTTATTTATCCCATTTCCGACTCCAAGTGGGTCAGCCCCTTGCATGTGGTGCCCAAGAAGATGGGCATCACGACTATGATCAGTGAGTCAGGAGAGGAGATTGCTACACGAGTACCCACTTCTTGGCAGGTCTGTGTTGACTACAGGAGACTCAACCAGGCCACCAAGAAGGATCATTTCCCCCTGCCTTTTATTGACCAGATCATTGAGAGACTGGCAGGGAAGAGCCATTACTGTTTCTTAGATGGGTACTCGGGCTACAACCAGGCGGCCATCGCTCCTGAGGACCAGGAGAAGACCACCTTACCTTTCCCTTCAGCACATACGCCTTCCGACGCATGCCATTTGGGCTATGCAATGCCCCTGCGACTTTCCAGAGATGCATGCTGTCGATCTTTTCGGACATGGTAGGGGAGTGCCTAGAGGTCTTCATGGATGATTTCTCGGTTTATGGCGACGGATTCGACTCCTGTCTTGACTGCCTAGACCGAGTACTCCAGTGATGTATAGAGGTTCATTTGGTGCTTTCTTGGGAGAAGAGTCACTTCATGGTGACTCAAGGGACGGTGCTTGGTCATATCATCTCCAACAGGGGCATGGAGGTTGATCCGGCCAAGGTTGATGTCATTAGAAAACTCGCACCGCCATCTAATTTGAGGCAGCTACGGTCATTCCTGGGGCATGTCGGTTTCTACCGACGATTCATTCATGATTTCAGCAGGATTGCCCAGCCGTTGACCGACCTCTTGATGAAAGACACCGAGTTCCTTGTCGATGACAAGTGTCTTTCGTCCTTCGAGACTCTCAAGCAGTGTGTTATAGAGGCTCCTGTTCTCCAGCCGCCTGATTGGTCTCTCCCATTCGAGATCATGACGGATGCCTTCGATTTTGCCGTGGGGGCCGTGTTGGGACAGAGGAGGGATGGAGTCCCCTTTGCTATCCACTACGCTAACCGCACATTGGATTCCGTGCAGCAGAATTATACCGGCACAGAAAAGGAAATGCTAGCTGTAGTGTTTGCCCTAGATAAGTTCAGATCTTACATCATTGGATCTAGAGTGACCTTGTATACTGATCACACCGCCATCCGATACCTCATGACAAAGAAGGATGCCAATGCCAGATTGACTAGATGGATCCTTCTACTCCAGGAGTTCGACATTGAGATCAAGGATAAGCCTGGAGTCAAGAATGTGGTGGCGGATCACCTCTCCTGTTTAGAGCAGCCTGAGGAGTCCGAGCATATTGATCCCATTTGTGAGACCTTCCCAGATGAGGCGATCCTTGCTATCGCCTCACTCCTGTGGTATGCTGATATTGTGAACTTTCTCGTTGTTGGGAAAGTCCCACAAGATTGGCCCAGGCAGAGGCTTGAGACCTTCCTTGCGAAGGCCAAGTCTTACCACTGTGAGGATCCCATCCTTTACCATGAAGGAGGGGACATCGTCTGGCGTAGGTGCATTCCTCAGGAGGAGCACCATAGCGTCCTCACTTACTGCCACAAGCTTGAGGCAGGAGGACATCATTCTGGGAGGAGAACAGCACAGAAAGTGCTCCAATCCGGCTTGTGGTGGCCTACCCTCTTCAAGGACTCTGATGAGTTTGTGAAGAGGTGTACTAACTGTCAGAGGATGGGCACCTGTGGACAGCGTGATATGATGCCGATGCAGCCCATTCACTTCTGTGAGGTTTTTGACGCATGGGGCATCGATTTCATGGGTCCATTCCCTAAGAGTCAGGGATTTGAGTACATTCTGCTAGCCGTTGATTATGTTAGTCGTTGGGTTGAGGCCATCCCCGCCCGAGCCGCTGATGCGAGGACAGTTTGCAGATTTTTGAGGAAGCACATCATCACGTGGTTCGGGATACCTCGAGTATTGATTTCAGATGGGGGGTCTCATTTCATCAACAACCAGGTGAAGGCCCTTGCTAGCGAGTTCGGCATAGACCATCGAGTTGCTACACCTTACCATCCACAGACGAATGGTCTCGCCGAGGTGTCGAACAGGGAGATCAAGAATATTTTGCAGAAAATCGTCCGCCCCGACCGAAAGGATTGGTCACAGCTTTTGGACTCGGTCTTGTGGGCATACATGACGTCTTTCAAGACTCCATTGGGCACATCTCCCTTTTGCCTCGTTTATGGCAAGCCGTGCCATTTGCCTGTTGAGCTGAGACAGAGGTCACTATGGTCAGTCACTGAGATACTTGTGGATCCAGACAGTGTAGGAGACCAGAGAAGGGCAGAGTTAGCAGCCCTGGAGGAGTTGAGAGATACTGCCTTCTCGAATAGCCTACAGTATAAGGAGAGGGTGAAGGAGTGGCATGATTCTCACATCAGCCACAAGCATTTTGAGCCTGGACAGAGAGTATGACTGTTTGATGCGAGACTTCATTTATTTCCAGGGAAGCTACAGAGCAAGTGGAAGGGACCCTACGTGGTGAGAAAGGTACACGACAACAGTAGCATTGATATATCCGAGTTGTCTTCTGAGAGTACCTTTCGTGTGAACGGCCAGCGGCTCAAGCCATTTCTAGATCATGAGCCGCGGGTCGTTGATGTTGCCCCTATTCATTTTGCGTGAGATGTAGTCTTTTGACTCACATCTGCATCTCACACCTGATTTTCACTGATCTTCCGACCTGTATAGATCCAGATGTCCATATCATCACATTCTTTAGTCTCACATCCCGTTTGTCATCACTGATTATGCTATACTTAGGGTGTACTTTACCCTAAGTATAGGGGGGATGTGGGACCTTTGAGTATTTCTTTTGTTTCTTTCTACCCCTGTTTTTGCTGCCTATACTTAGGGATATTTTACCCTAAGTATAGGGGGGGGTAGACCCTGTATATTCTCCACTCGGTTTCCCTTTTGTGTACAGTCTGCTATACTTAGGATTACTTGATCCTAAGTATAGGGGGAAGACCCGAGATCCTCTTGATCTTCTATTCATTCATTCTTCATTGTATATAGCCTTCCTTTTCACTTCCCTATACATAGCACGAGTTATGTCTTCTTCACTGCTCTTGACTCTGAGGACATCGTTCCAGCTAACTATAGGGGGGTGTATATATTTCATATATACTTTAGCCATAACTCGTACTTTGTGTGAGTGTGTAAATAAATAAAATGGCTGAAAACCCTAAAAATCACAAAAAATAAAAAAATTTTCATGTACATAAACATTCTTTTATTTGCACATAAATAGCTAGTGTACAAATTATTTTTGTAAAAATGTTTTCAAAAATCTTTTGTGTAAAGCTTGTGTAAATATCTTTCTATCAAAATTATGTATATAGTACAAAATTTTTCCAAAATGTTTTGAAAATCAAAAAGTTTGCAAAAATCTTGTGTAAATGTGTGTACATACTTTGCAAAACTTGCACTTCATGCATACATCCATTCATGATTTCAAAACATTTTTCAAAAATTTTGCATGGTTGTAAAATTTGTGTAAATAGCATCTTTTGTACATATGTATATAGTTTTTCTGGATTATAGTTGACATTTAAACTAGCCTGGAATCAAATTGAGAAATGGAGCTTGATTAAGATCTTAATCCACCTAATTTCTAAGAAGAACTTTATAGGGCTTAGGTTTAAGGCTTTTCAGGTCCATGGTGACTTAATTCTTTGAGTCCACTAGGCTATGATCACATGTCATCTCAATGAGCCTAAGTAGAGCACTTAACAACAACACATGACTCATATAGACAATGTCTTTACTTGGACACCAGCACTTAGCACCGAGCTCTCTACGGATGAGGTGGTGAGGAGGTAGTCTTCCTTGACTTGGGGTAGCATATGAGGTTAGTACTTCTAGGCGGAACCTCTCTTCTTCTTTTAGTGAAGGAAGTGTGTCTCAACTTGGTCTGGTTGCCATGAGGTCTAACGACGGGAGTTGTGGGTTGCAATAAAGCTTCAAAAGAGGGATAGTCTACTGGCTCAAGAGGAAAAACTCCTTGTATATATGTTGCACTTGTATAGATGCACTTAAAAAAAATACAAAAAGAAAATAACTCCAAAAAAGTGGTGGGTCTGATAGAAAATGATAATCCCACCGGAGTATGTATATAAAGTGCAACAAGCAAAGCTTGAAGTTTCATGTCCCACCTTATGTTGCTTGCAGCAAGGAGACTTGGCTACACTGGTCAAGCTCCCAAGGGTACATGGCTACACTGGCCATGACCCATTCTCTTCTTCCTCCTCTTCTTGAGCCGGTTGAACTTGAACATAGAAGGGAATACCCCGCTCCTCGAGGAAAGAGTGGCCAGATTGGGGTCATAGAGTTACCTTATTGGGGAGGGTTGTCAAGTTGCCATTTCTGAGGTGGAGAGATTATACCTCACATTCACAGGACAAGGAAAGATTCATGGTCTTCAGGGTTTGTGATTGATGACTTGTTCTGATCTGGAGCATTGAGGAGTCTTGATCAGAGATTACTGGAACTTAGAGGCTGTTGAGTTTTAAGCTTAAGTCCAAATAAGGTTCCGACACATTAATAATCCAAAGATCTGATTAAGCTCCATAATTCAATTTATGAAGGAAAGTTTAATAATCAACCTTGATCCATGTACATTCTTCTCCTTTTCTTTTTCTTTCTTTTTTATCACTTCTTTTTCACATAAGTGTTTGCTAAGGGACTAGCAAAGTTAAGTATAGGGGGGTGATGAATACTCATTCATCACTCTCTATTCTTATATTTTAGCTACAAAAACCTTTGCAAATGCATGTATATATTTGTAAATATAAATAATTACCAAAAGCATGCATGGTGTAAAAAGTAATAATTAGCATGTTTTTGTGCAAAAATAAAAGAATAAAGATTAAAAAGAAAAAGAGGAAATATTTAGAATAAATATCGAGCAACCTAACCCAAGGGAGAGCTCAGCATGGGCCTGACCGCATAAAAGCTAAAGTAGAGGGAGATAGGGGCTCATGTGTGTAAATATATTTGTAAATATAATAAAAATATTTTCCTCCCAAAATAGAATAAAATAAGCTTGTATATATTTGTACATATTTGACTTTCCAATTAGTAAGTTCTTTGATTTCTTTAGTTAACTGCTATTTTTCCACTCTAATGGCTCTTTGACACCACTCTCGCTGCTTGATGCTTACAGCCGAAGGAAAGCGCCGCGGTCTATCGGTTCTATAATCTCAGTCGCGAGCTATTTATATAACCAATAGAAAATGGAAAAGAAGGGTTTTGATTCAATGGAAAGTGGATTCGACCCGGAGGAAGGATCGGGCCTCGAAAGAAGAGGTATGATTCCGATAATACATAGAATTCTGATCTGAGTTGTGTACATAAAAATCAAAACAAAAATAGAAAAATTAAAAAGAAAATAAAAATAGTCACTTTTGTATATATTCATCATGTGCATACAATCACACCTATATTTATCTCACCTTGTACATAACTAAAATTAATTTTTATTAAATTTGTATATATTTTACCTTTTATGTTGTAAATAAAGAAAATAAAAACCATTAAAACAAAAACAAAATAAAAAGAACAAAATTAAAAATTAAAAATCACATTGTAAATATACCATGTATATATATGTATATATCTATTTATTTCACCCTTGTATATAAATAATAAAAATAAAATAAAAATATCTTTTTATTCCTAATTTTATGATATAAATAAATAAAATATAAAATGGGAATAAAAATGCACAAAAATAACAAATTAAAAATCAAAAATTAAAAAGGCATATTGTGTAAATACCTATATATAGCATAAAGTATAAATACCTTATTTTTATTTTGAAAAATTAATTAAAAATCATCAAAAAATAGAAAAAATTAAAACAAAAATATTTCATGTTTTGAGTTTTTAATAAATCGACCATTTACTATTTTTAATTGATTTTCCAAATCTTTTCCAGACTGCCGCTTCCCATTGGTCCACGGGGGATGTTGACCGCCCGGTCAACTCCCCCTGTGGACCACTTCCCACGGATCCGTTCCGCGGACCCTTCTTCTCCCATTTATTCCTGCCTAACCCGATCACTTCTCACCTAAACCTCGGGTCCGTTTCGTTCATGATAGATCCGACACCCTCGCCGGGGTGCCCGCCTCGGGGTCCGCGCTCCGAGCTGCCCTACCCGATCACATCTACCCGGACCCCTAGCTGAATAAAAGCTGAGCTTCACCTCCATTTTGCGCATCTTTGTCTCATTCGCCTTCCACCCAGTGACCTCCAGTGCCTTCGCGAGAGTGACAGCTCGCTCCGGGCGTTGTTGCAGCGAGGAGGAGATGTCTCGACCATCGATCCGGCGAGCTTGTGCCGCCGTGCTCCGCCTGAAGCAGGAGCTCGAGCCTCGGGCCACGATGACCTGCGAGGCAAGGACCAGAGCACCAGCAACTCATCCCCAGTCGACTCGACCCCCTAGGTAGCCCTATTTCCCTTTCTTGTTCTTTAATTTTTGATTTCGCCCAAATCTCATCGTCGCCGACCATCATCGATTCCGGCCATCCCCACCTTCCATTCGATCATCGGACCGCACCATCACACTTGCCTTCCTCCTGCGCACCTTCTCCGCCCCTCCGTTCAACCCAGCTCGCACAGGAGCTGGGGTTCGAACTCCTTCGCCGTCGCATCGCCGGAGTTCGCCCGCACCACCGCACCGTCCACCTTCACCACCGCTAACGGGGTCGAGGCAGTTTGCCCTCGACCCAGGAGCTCTTTGGTTACGTTTTGCAGGTCAATCGAGGTCTGTCTGGGGCCCTCCTACTTGAGCACCGGAGCTTCTCCTCCGACGGAATCGACAGAGCTCTCCGGAGCTCCGTTGATTCATCGGAGGTGTTCTACAGACGCGGGGAGCCAAGCCGAAGCTTCTCCGATCATCAGCATCCCTCGCGAAGGCCCGGAGCACGTGTACCGGGCCGGCGAAGTTCGCCGGCCACCTATTCCTCCAGGATCTTCAGGCACCGCTCGATCGGCCTCGTAGCTCCAGTTTTGATCCGAGCCGTTCGATCTCAACAAAGAAGCGCCCTAGCCCTCTACCCTCCATCGTTGGATCTACACATGGCCGCTTCTCCACCGTCGGATCACACCAAGGGTTACAGGAGCGAGGCGCCACCCCTTCTCCACCGTCAGATTTACACGTGGCGCCCATCCGACGGCCTGCTTAAGGGTAATTGCTCTTAGGCCCCTCTGTTTATTTTATTTCGTGTTTAGTCCTATAAATACCCTAGTCAGTTGTTTTTATTTGGTACATTTGCACTTTGGATCCTGCCATTTTCTATATTTGCATGTATGCCCCTGTGCATAGTGTATCACGTGCATCGACACATGTTGTGATGGGTTATTTGCATGTTTAGCTCTGTAGTTCTGGGATGTTATGGAATGAATGAAATATTTTAGAAAATTGCAGATATGCCCCTGTGAGTGATTTTTATGCGCATGTGCGTGATATTAGTGGGTAAATTACACTAAGGTTCCTGGGCTTTTAATACTTGTTATTATTTAGCCCAGAAACTTTATTCCTTTGCAATTAGGTCCCTATGTGCCCCAGACACGCGTCTCGCGTGTGATTTCTTGGGAATTTTGCACCGGACCCCCTGGAGCTTTCATTATTTGCGTACAGGTCCCTATGCACTGTACCTAGGTTTTGATTTTGAATAAAATATCAAACTCACTCCAAATTCAATGAAAATTGGACACATGGCTCCTGACATGTTGTAAAATTTTCTAGAATTTTTGGAGACATTTTTGCTTTTATTTGATATTTTTAAAAAAATCAAAAACAACCTTTTTCTTTACAAATGGATTTAAAAATTCATAAAAAACATTAAAACTCATCTAAAAATTACAAAAAAAGTAGTTAGTGTGTCTTTTGCCTTGCTTTCTGACCAATTTTGGTCATTTTTCATTACATAAAACTCATAAAAATTATAAAACACTAAAAATCTCATAAAAATTCTAATAAATAATTTAAAAATCTAAAAACAATAATTTCAGTGTCTAAATTTTCCATGTTCTTCCTTCTATACAGGAAAATTACCTCTAAGCTTTTTAGGGATTCTTAGATATTTTATCTAGGTCCCTCAATCTCGGCTGGACATTGTTGCTGATTTCTTGCATTGTTTTATTTTTAGAAAATTAAATAAAAATCAGAAAAATACCAAAAATTACCCAAAACTGTAAAAAACATAAAATACACAAAAACATTTTTATTTGAATTTTTGGTTGATTTTTGAGTGCTTTAATAATTGTTTGTATTTGACTTATTCACTTGTTTTCTTAATTTGTTAATTATTTTAAAAATCCAAAAAAATATAAAAAGACTAAAAACCCACAAAAAATACCTTTTATTTTATTTTATTTTATTTTATTTTTGACTACTTCGTAGGCCGCACGGCCATCACGTTCTCCTTGTGTTCGACCCTGGTTGCTATACCAGGTTAATATAATAGCAGGACCGCTATTTGATTTTGAGTGATTTTATTCGATTTTGGTGGTCTCTTTTTCTCGATCGACCACCCGAGTGATTGAGGTCGCAACGACCGCTTGAGACATACCTGATTTACCTCCCTCGCTCTGTTTTGTGGTCATCAAGCTCTATGGTTCATATTTAGATTCTTCAGTCCAGATGCCAGGCAGATTTGAGGCTATATGGTTCTATTTCATAACCTAGATTCAGATTGTTTCAGAGTTTTCAGTTTGATGCGTACATATATGCGACCATCAGTTGTGCGGTCCCCATCTTTGATTTCGGCTCAAAGTTTTCATGTGATTCATAGATACTCTAGAGCAGAGATCTCATTCTGTATACCATTGTGGTTTAGGATTTTAATGTGGTTTCATATGGACTCCGGACTAGAGATTCCATTCTTTAAGCCAGTATGGGAGAGACTCAGTTCTCCGATGAGGAGACATTCAGATTTCATTCTCCAGTGACCGTGGACTTTGACGAGGATGTTTACACGGCTTTTTCCAGTTCGGCCCTTCAGATAAATGAAGTAGTCGCGAGTCAAAGTTCTCCAGGTGGAGACTCATTCAGTTTCAGTGACTTCGATAAAGCGCAATACATAGTACATGTTCTTCGACAAGTATACCCAATTACCTCACGCTTCAGCCCTTTTGTTCCTCCTCACTAGCACGACATGAGAAGTAACGTCCTCGATAGCAACCAACAATAGAGTATGCGTTGAGTTGATATTTTATGTAGTGCCTTATATTATGAGCTTCTGATTTCTATCTATGTATCCAAGCCGAGCATTGCATGCTCCAGCTTAAGGGGAAGTGTTGGATTATGCATGTCATGTGTAGATGGGTAATTGGATCACTCCAGGGATCAACTACCACATCCAGTGGTTTAGTTCCATATCTACTAATTGTGGGACTTGGAGACTCAGTAAGACTATATAAGAAGCTCTGCATCTATTGTATATGATGAGAACAGTGAATAGAAAACACAAGCCATTTGAGACGTTCTCCCATGGTTTTATCCCACTCCTCACAGACTAGGGTTCCACTTAAAATCTCGATGTTCTTCACGTTTATTCTATTTCTCTGAAATTACGCTTCTGCATTCTTGTTTTCTAACCGTTGATATTAACTAATTTTTTTAGCAAATAAAGTGATTGTTACCTATGGAATGCATTGGTCAGAAAAATGGAGCCAACATTTGTAGGGATTTAATGTGAAAGGGGAGAAACGAGAATAGGTGTTGGGTTTGGTGGGCGCGTCACCCCATTTTTCAGGTGGAGGTAGAAGAAATGGAAGAACATGGGGAGGGGGAGGAGATAGGGAGGGGAAAATCGACCATTGGATTTTATTGTGATTTGATTAACTCAAGAAGAGTTAAATTGATGGTAGGAGTCATAATGTAAGACATTGCAAGTTTGCAGGGATCATGGGGAAATTATGAAGAAGTGAGTGTTGGGACTGAGGATGGCAAACCTCATCATGCCACAAGCATCAATTGTGAGATGGAGAGATAGATGGATGGAGGGGGAGGGTGTTCATCAGCGGTGGTCGAGTTGTGTTGTCGATGAGTTTCGTACGACTGGTGACTGTGATCCAGATGGAGGGGATGGGGCCGATGACCGTTGGGCTTTGATGCGAAAGGGGAGCAACGGACAGGGTTGTTGAGTTCGGTGGGCACGGCGTCACTTTTTTAAGTGGAAGGGATGTGGCGAGGAAGAAACGGGGGGGAGAGGAGATAATGTGGGAGAAACATACCGATGGATTTTATCCAGAATTGATTAACTCAAGAAACTTGCATGATAAAAAGTAATAAATGTAAGAAATCTATAGGTACTTGCATGATAAAAAGTGTCACTCTTATAATATGTGAAAGGAGCTGAACCTTGGAGATAATTCAAAATATTAATCATTCTTTTTAAAAAATGTGACTTTGATAAGGTCAAGCTAAGTTGACTCTAAAACGAACAAAACAACAATCTATGGAACCTGAGGTCCAGAGAGTATAAATTGTTGTTGACTAAGGATTAATCCAATGTCAAACAAGGTTGCAAAAAAGTTGGTAGTCGATACTCGGTTGGTTGGGTCATTGACTAAGGATTAATCGACAGTCGAACGACTAATCAGATTTATTCAAACTTTAATCGGCTTTGAATTTTATGATTATTTTAAATATATAACTCAATTTTATACATATATTTACATATATATTGTACATTTTTATACTACTATAATAAAATAAAAGAAGTAATTAAATTTAAAAAATATTAAGCATATTATAATAAGTTTGCTTATAAAAAAGCATAACATTAAAAAAAATATGCTATCTCCAAGCAAAAAGTGGTCGATCAGTGTACCTAGTCGGAATTAGTCGATACTCAGTCGGCCATCCCACTGACTAGACTAGTCAGACCTACTAGTCGGGTCAATCGGGTGACTTTTACAATATTGATGTCAAAGTAAGATCTATCTTTTATCTTGGATAAATTATAATATAGCTTATTGGGACTTTGCTAAAAACCTTCAATAAACTAAAACTCCCTCCTTGGGAAACAAAAAGGTTCAAAATCATGTTAATAATAAAAACTCGTTTCCTATTTAAAAACTAGTTTGAATCCACCTATAGATGTACACGAGGTTTAAGATTTGCACTTGTGATGGAAGGAAAATCAAACTCATCACAAACTGAGGAACCACACGATCATTATTTTTAGTTCTCACGTTATCTTGGTTCACGTACTTTTTTTTACGTACTCTAGCAATTATTTATTTCAAACAAAAAACAGTACATAATTCACTACAGAGAAATTGTAGGAGATGGGCAACAAGTTGCGCCGGCAATCCCTTTTGAATGACAAATCCAATCTTACGAAATACAACATTCATAGATGTACTTAATTTATTTTTAACTTGTTGATATATATGTTAATCTTTAGTTAAATGAGTAGAGTATAGCATTTCGATATCGATCATGTATAAGAGGAGAAGGCAACATCTTAGGAATCATCCTCTCATTTTTTGGAACACAATGTTATGATCCCTTAATGCATCATGCCTTTAGTGTTCTTTTTTTTCATGTTATTCTTTATTTACTTCAACAATTCATCACTCTATCTAAATTCTTTTTTTATATTCCAAACACAAAACCATTATGGAATATTTGTGACTTAATGTGTGAAAGTACACATATTGGTGTGAATATCAGTAGCCAACTTCATATTAGACAATTGATGAGCTGATCATTCAACTGATCCTTCCTAGATAGGTCGTAGTTCTAGGCATAGTCGATTCATATATGAATTAGATGCCAACTTATCTTCTTTTAATCGACTTGATCACGTATTAAGTTAGCTAAATAGAATTTTGTAATTACAATAGTCAATTGGTTTTCTAATCATGTAACAAATTGATCACCTTGACTTATGTTTGGCCTTTCCTTTATAATTTCGCTATCCTATTGTTATATTTTATGACATAAAACCTTACTCTCTCTCTCATATACACAAATACATACATACATATAGGCATTCCAATAAACATGGGATTAGTTAGCAAACTAATGATCATGCAATCTTTATCATCTGTTTTTTATCCATCATCATTATTTAGTATGTAAAAACCACTCCATGGTTTTACATGAATGGTATTTTCAATATTCATATCTTTCCATGTTTATAAATAAAAATATAAAATATGTTATTTCGATGATATTTAAATTAATATATGGAATTTTTTATCAAAAAATTGTTAATATGCTTTAAAACTTTATGTTTATCTATTTTAATTATTTGTTACATTTTTGAACTCCATACTTATTATTAACGACTTTGTTTTTTTATTTTTTCAACCAATCGTGTATGTTTATTACATCTGTATTTACTTCTTACAACTGCTTATTGACCTTTTTATTACTCGTTTATTTCTTCCATCTTGTTTTTTTACAACTCTTATGTGTCGTATGAAATAGTTTATTTAATTATTTCCTTTTTATTTTTGGTAAACATTTACTTATTCATATTCATTTTTTACAACTATAACACTCGCTTTACACCTTCATATTAAATTTTTACAACTTTATGTTCTTTTCTACAACTTTTTTTGTTTTTTACGACTAGATGTTTTACGCATATGAGATATTTTTTCACAAATATAGCATCCGCTCATTCGAAAAGTTGTAAAACTTATAATAAATTTGTAACAAATGCTAATGGACGTGTAGAAAACCAATAAGTTTTTCCTCGACTTCTAATAATTTAGAAAGCAAAAGAATCGTTTCCATTCTAATCTATCTACAATTATTTCATCTACGAAAGAGAATTTCTCTCCTTTTTTTCATTCGGAGTAGTTCTTCTTCTTCCTTATTCGAAAACAATGATTACTTTCTATCATCCATTCACACAATCATACAATAACTAATTCTTATTTTATAGCAATTATCGATTAATATATATTATTTTAAGAACAAAAAAGAAATAAGAAATATGAATAATTCACACTTATCTCACGTTTATGCCACAAATACACAAATCTTCTACGTACACTAAAGAAATATGAATAATCTCACCAATCTCGAAAGGGTTTTTTTTACTTGTTGCGCTCCCACCTTTTTTGCAATAATACTTGTGTTCATGTGTTCTTAAAAATTTTATTGTATATATATATATATATTCTTATGTTATTTCACTTATGCCTATGATTTACTATTACGGAAGAGCAGAGTTGTGTATTTTGTAAGAAAATATGAGTATAAGTGTTACTGCAAATAAGGTAAGGGTGTAATTGTAATTGCAGTATCTCAGAGGGATACAAATGAAAAAACCCATATTTAAAAGTGTTTCTAAGTCAAATAATGCGATGAAACCAAACTTGTAGGGAACCCTATGTTTCTTCTACCCACGCTTTCTCCATCTGGTTACGATAGTAGCTCGACCTTCCGGTGGCCTGAAACCTGGTCGAACGGTCTACACACGCTCATGATTTTTGCTTGTGGAGCGCTCACTCATCCCTCACCCAAAATCCGCTCGAATTAGACTGATGTCAGAGGGGTCCCAAAAAGCAAAACCTTTCCTTCCCTGTGAAGTTGACACGCAGGGACAACCTCGACTATTATATATCTAGATGAAAAGCATCTCGAATGGGGGCGAGAAATATATATTAAAAGTGAGACTCTCCCAAATATATAGTGGCCTCTTTTGCACTTTTTCCCCTCTCTCCCACAACTATTCAGGAGCCATCAACAATAGTTGCAGTCGAATCCCTTTCCCATCAGAAAATCGAAGGATTGACTTGATGAGGCTATATAGAAGTATACTAGGCACAATCCAAGATCTCTTTTTTTCTCAGAGGCCATTTTTGTGTATACTTTACCCACTGTAGAAAATGGCTTAGGGTCAAAGCCAATGGTATTCTTTCTACCTGGTGGACTGTCGAGCTAGAAGTCTTACGACACATGAGCAAGATTCTCTAAAAAGTCGGCAATCATGGTTGTCCAAGAAGGGCCAACTTGGAGACTTGGGATCTCAACAGGAAATGCAAAGGTGAAGACGGACTCAAAAAGAGAATCACCATGGGGATTGAGTAGGCTCAATCTGACGTCTGGAAAGAAGGTTACCAGCATCATATATGTGTTACCGCTCTAAACACATGGGTTTTCCTCAAGATTTTCTCCCAAAACTCCCATCTCCAACTCGCTGCCCCCACCATCTATTTTTTTATTCTCTATCATGTAGGATCCATCTGAAAATCACACACACTCTCTCATTTAATACATCAAATCACTCGTTTCTCTTTCGTCAATCACAACAAAAAATAATATAGTATACAACCGCATCGCAACAAACCCTCGCAACAATAAAATCCTCTATCCAAATATCAAAACACAAAATCAAGTTATCTAGCCGATAACCCACCATTGGAGTGGGTTACCCTCACCCAGATAACTTCTTTCCAAACGCATCCGCAGAGCATCGGGACAAATAAAACAGATTAAAATCCAAACGCAGAGTCAACACGAGAAAATCATGAATCATTTTATAAGGTGGAAATCGAGATAATTTATTGACAAAGACCTCTCCTATATTAAGCGATTCCACTGTCAAATCTAGTATCAATTATTTAATTGTAGTTTGATGCTAATGTAATTTATTTTTTCTAATCGACTAAAATATGGAAATTTTCTACAAGAAAAATGAGTTGTGGAGACAAAATTATGATGATGGACACCTGTGTTGGTAGATATTTCCGTCACTACAGCTCCTGTCACTACAAATTGGGATTTTTACTCCACAAACCTTAGAAATTTGTTAAATTACCTCCACAACCTTCTGCTCAATGTAATTACCCCCCTCGACCCTTAAACTTGGTAATCCTTACCTCAAGAACCTTTACGAGCTTCAAAGATATTAACCACAAGGTTTTGGGGGTAAGGATTAACAAGTTTACGAGGTCGTGGAGATAATTACATTGTGTAGAAGGTTGTGGAGATAATTTAGTAAGTTTCTAAGCTTCCTGAGGTAAAAATCCCTTGTAAATTTGTAGTCACGGCCTTTTTTAAAAAGGAAAATTAGAGAGTAGCTCTGAAACTATAGAAAAGATCGCATGGAAGAAGTTGTTCTTTTAATTGTTAGAATCACGTACGTGAAATACTGTTATGCTTTCAGCAATATTTTCTTAGACAACAAATAAGGGAATTATCATATAGTTCATAACCACCAATAAAACTCAAATGATAGAATCCTAATATAAAAGTCTATAGGACTATTTTATAATTTACCCCGATATGTAAAATCTCTCGTCTCGAGAACGTTCGATCTCTTTTCTCTCACTCATTTCACCTCTTCCGCCTCTTCTCTCATCTCAGCGTATCCCTGGCGGGGCCCGGTGTTGCGAGCGAAGCCGGCGGTGGTGGCACCGGCGCTACGGAGGCTGAGGACATTTACAGAGGGCGAGGCGGATGGTGGTGTATGTAGGGTGATGGCGATGGCCAAGGGTGACGGGCAGAGGATGGAATACGGACGGAGATGGCTAAGAGCAATAGGCAGAGGGTAGAGTTTCCTTTTAACATTAGTTTATTGTGTCAATCATTTTCTTTATGCAAACTTAGGTTTTGATTTCAGCTTTTAATTTTAGGGTTGACGAGGTTTTTCGGTGCATTTTTCTGTGTTTTAAATTTATTTTTTTATGTTTGCTATTATTTAAACATGAAGTAACCACAAATTTCAGGTGTTGCTGCACTGGCCACAACATTAAATATTAGTTTCATGCTTCTCCTTGTTTCGAATAACATATTAGAAACCTTCTGAAATATCTTCTCTACTTATGTCATTATGCATGCAGTATTATCCATGCAGATTGGTCATGCTTTGTTCCATATCTCTAGACATGAAGATTATATCTGCTTTGTTCATGGATTTCGGGTCTGTATGGCAACTATGTTAACACTATCTATGGTGTCATGCATGATGGTTGTGATTACTCACAGCTATTGGCATCAAACTTGGTATCAGTTATGGTTGAATATCTAGCCATCGATCTCCAAACCCCTTTCCAAGTGGTGATTCTCCTCCAGTCTTTTAATATAAACAGGGTAAAGCTGTATGATGCTTTACAATTGAAAACAAGGATGTAGCGAGCATGATGTATGTATACAACTAAGTCTTGAGCTTGACTCAAGCGACAAATTCTACTCTATATACTTCAGACAAGAATTACATGCATCACCATAGAGAAGGAGGTTCTCTCTGGCAATGACACTTTTCTAATGGCTGGTCTTCTCCCTAAATGCAATCGATTTCTCAAGCACTTGTTGCTCTTGAATTATGCAAGCAAGTTAATCTCACAACAGCACATTCCCTCTCCATACTTGCAACTTATCCACCCTCTTCCGATTCTTTCTGCCTAGATCTTGTACAATACATCCAACCACTTCAGAATTTTCAGGTGATGTTTAACTCTTCATTTATTACAAATGCATATCCTTACTTCTCTTATAAAGCTAACCCAAGCAGTGTCTCATTGGATTACGTATTTTTCTGGCCTAATCTTAGAACAACAGATCCAGTTACACTTACACTATGACAATATACTGTATGCAGAAATAGATTCTGTCTGTTTTGCAATAAAAGCTATGGGACATACATACATGGATGTGATAATTGCTATCAAAGGGAGATCAAGATGAACCAGGTACTATACCAGAGAATGCCGACACCTTCAATGGTAAATTGATGAAGACAATTGCAATGCACAAATGCACTCCAATGAAACCTTCTATGGCTATAGATATCTCTATTTTTGGTCTGTTTTATGAATATTTGAAGCCTGAGCGACATGGGAGAGGAACTATGGACTGTTCTACCCAGATGGCACTCGTATTTATAACCTTGGAATGCAGGGATATTTCACCTACTTCATGTTATCTTTTTAACAAATATCAAGGTAAAAAATAAATTTTATCGACATACACAACATAGCCAGTGTTGGTTGACATAGCCATATAGTCAACTCTTTGAAATAAGGATGCATCATGGTCCTTTGAATATATATTTAACACAGTCTTGGTGGTTGCTCAGGTGCCATCAGTTTAACCCACTTCAAATGTTTCAATTGAAATTCTATACATGAGTTGTATACATGAATGGAAGTGTCCTAGACGAGGATATAATTTTGAAGCCCATGGCTTATTATACATGGCCAGGACCATGTTTATGTTTCAATTTTATGACCTGAAAGTTGACATAATTCCACTGAACTGTCTTACACTATTACAATTTTGGTGTTTGTGATTAGCGTGTTTAATTAATTTGAATCGAAAAATAATTGCTTGTTCTAATGAAACTTTATGCAGCTTATATGTGCTGTTATCCATCTTTTTCTTCATAGTTGGTAGAATATTTGTCTGCGGACACCTTCAATATCATAGTTGGTAGAATACAAAAGCCAATATCAAAGGCCTAAGTATGATTCAATGCCCTTTGGCAGCTCTTCTACATTACTAGATATAATCCAACAATAAATATAAGGTGTTTACCTTCACAGATTGATTTATAAAATGTACCACTTTTGCATTCAGATCTTGATGACATTCAACCTGAAGAGCCCAGGACTTTCAGAAGAATACAACGAGTGTATTATTAGTCTGCATTATCTGTGAAGGCATATCCCATGTTTTAGCTCCGTTTATTTTTATTATTATATTATAATTTAACACGAAAATTACATATTTGTAAAACAATATTATAGAATTTTCCATGTTCCTTTTTGGTTGTATGATTAATAAGCCTGGAGTTGAGAAGGACAAGGTGGTTGAAATTGAAAACTTTTTGTACAAAAATGATGCCGCTATGATAAGTTTCTAGATTATATGGTTACTATGGTGAGTTTGAGTAAGCATAGACTAAACAGTCGCATTAGTTTTACTATAAGCTTCCTGACCAGATGTATCATAGTTTCCCCAGAAAACTTATTTTAGACTTTGTTATGGTGTGCTGTAATTTACATGAAACAGTAAAGAAATTATGTATATATCTCTAGTTTTGTAAAGGTGAAATTCTCCTCGTGATGTAATGTCATTACTAGTTTAGTTGTGATCCTAGGATGTTCAATCTTTAGGTAGGTATTAGGTGAATTACTATTGTTTTTAACTATCTGATAAATGTCAACATCTAGGCTTATGCTTCATTGGATTGAGAGTTAAGCAGTATCCTGGTCAAGTATTTCTTTCTTACACTTCTGAACTATTGAGTTATCTCCCTTCTATAGTTTACCTATAAATATAGTTTAATAAATTTGCAATCAGTTAGTGGTAGGGGTCTGATGTGAAGGAACGCCAAGGTATGTCGTCGTCACTGATCTTCCTCCGTTGAGAACGAGAGAGAGAGAGAATGAGAGAGGGATGGATGGGTGCTCCCGTACTCGAGGCGTTGCTTGGGATTTTGCTTCTCCTCCCGTCGGGAGGTCTATTTATAGGGCGCTAGCCCCTCGAGCCGTCCGCCCCACCATCCCCACGCCAGCACAACGTTTTCCGCCGGATCCGGTCATCCCGCAACCGTCGGCCGCGAAACGGCCGGGGTGCGGTTGTTGACCACTTAAGGTCATTCATCGGGACCGTTCAAACATGATAACATTAGCAGCTGCATAAAGCACATGATATTGGTAATATATGAAAAGATCACTAACATCCTTCTTCTCTCATTTAATGCATTTTAAGCCTTGTAAAACTTGAATTTGGATGTTTCACTCCAGATAATATATGAGAAGATCACTCCAGATGAGTAGCTTTATATTTTTATGCATATCCAAAGTATTAGACACTATTGTTAAATGCTTATGTTACGGAACACATGTCTTTCTCTTGAAGTGATATTCTATTTTAGAACTACGAGTATAGAGATCTTCATCTGAAATATTTTTATCAGTATCTACTTTTGCACGCCCAAACATTATAGTGTCTGTTTCAGAATTAAATGATCATGTTCTAGTGGACACGCTGGTGTCTTTTTTTATTAGCAATTCAAGGTCCATTTGTGTGTTGTTTTTTTTTCATACGTCAGTTCTATGTGCTTGCAATATATGTTTAGACTTCAAGTTGGACAATAAACGTATCTTATTTTGTGATTTGCAAAATTCCTAGTTTTTTTAGAAATTTCCATATCACAATCCTTTGTCTCAACCTCTTCGAAGGAATTGGTTATACTTAACAAGGGAAATTTATTGCTCATAAATGGTTATTGTTATTATCAAATGTCTGTGGTTGGAAGACTGAAAGAATGGCTCTCTCATTGGTATTGTGATTTGGAAACCCAATCTCACTATAACATTATAGTTTGTTAATATGCGTCTTTGCTGGTAAAACTTGAACATATTTTTAGCAGTTGTACAATGATGTAGTGGCTTGCTTCTCTCTTTCTTTATTTCAAGTGCTGATTTTTTTCTTCTTAAAATTTCTTTTTTCACAGATACGATCCATTCGAAAGTTTTATTAACTATGTACTTTTATTTGATTTATATAGCCAAATTGCTTTCTACCTTTACTATGTTTATTATCTATGATATGGTGCATTGCTTCAAGTTTGACTGTCCATCCATCAACAATGATATTTGGGGTGTAAACGGGCCGAACTTGAGTGAGCCTACAAATTTAGGTTTGGTTCGTTTATTTAATCAAAGCCTAAACTTGTGTTCAGGTTCAATTCATTTATTTTTTAACTGAATCTGAATCGAACCTCTATTTAATCGATTCGCACCTAAGCGAATATCAAACTTGATAATTCTCTAGTGAGAGAGAGAGTGGAAAGAGGAGAAATGGAAATAAATACATCTATAATTAGAATAAATATTGATTTAGTTTTTTTCTTTATCTAACTCTTCTTCATCTTTTGAAAAAAAAGATTAATATGGAGTTGTCTGTTTGAAAAAAAAAATATAATTATAATATATTCTTATATCTGTTTAGATGAGGATAAAAAATAATGTGGGGAGAAGCAATTAGTAAGGTTTATACCTGTTCTTTTGATTTGAGGATAAATAAAAGAAAATTATTAGACACGTAGATGGATGTGTGTTGTAACCACGATATGACCACTTATTTTGGGATAGTTTATATCAAAATAAAACTTACTTATCCCATAAATATAAAATTGCCCTAGGACAAAATTACCTATTTTGAAATAAGGGCCGATATGCAGATAAGAATTTTTAAAAATTATGTGTGTGTGTGTGTGTCTATCGAGTTTTCAATGAAGCGGACCTGGATGAAGCTGCGATTTTTAAGTTCGGTTGGTTTATTTAATCGAGTCTAAACTTATGTTTAGGTTCGATTCATTTATTTATGTCTAATCTTATGTTTATGTTTGATTCATTTATTTCTGAACCGTATCTGAATCGAACTTTTAAGAAGCCGAATTTGAGCGAAATATGGAATTTGAGAATTTTCAAACACGCTTCAATGATGTTGTGTCCTCTAGAACAAATGCATCCAGTGCTGCCTAAGATATCTCTTTAAAGATAGCAGTGTTACTTTTATTTGTATAAAATTATAGTTAAGTTGTAAAGATGTTGCAAACATTGATTAACTATTGAATTAAAAACATGAATTACACTTTGCCACTTTTGGCATGTTATTATTAGGTCTTCATTTTACCTTTCATGTTATTTTTAGCATAGGTCTCCTTTCTTTAAAAAAACAAATTTACTACTGTGCTAAATGTATTCTGTTCACAGGTCGATCTGTGCTAAATGTATTCTGTTCACAGGTTGATCTGCTATCGTCCCAATAACCATTTTTGTCACTACAAGTCATCAATTTTGCCATTACAGTTTATTGTTGCAGTGAAGAAAGCAAAAGCAATATCATTAAATATATTAACAATAGCCATCAAGCCACAAGTCCATTCGTGCACGGCCCCCAACCTCCGGTAGTGTGGTTGACATGTTCATTTTTTAATAGCGCTCGATTGCAATCACAACATTTCATAGATATATCACTAATCTACCATTGAAATTATTCAAATGTTTACATTCTACATCGTATATATGCTTGTCTGCAGGGGGATTCTACATACTATTTTACTGAAGATTTTAATCTTAATGCACGCAGATTTCAATGGTGATGCCATCTTGGAAACTTGATACATCTTTCGTTCTGCGTGGGAGGACCATTTTGCCATTACCAGTTGCCAACAGGAGCACATTGACACCATTGGTATAGGTTGATGTCGCGTCTTTCGCGAAACGAACCTTACCGCTTCCAACCAATCCCGGAGTTATACGAGAAGAGCAATGTAAATAAAAGTCCTCATAAGAGATTGCTTACTCACACCTCCTTCTTAAGGTAATATCAACTGATATCTTTTATAAACATAAGTATGCATGATATAAAGAAGAGTAGGAGGCGAATCTTTCCTTTTTACCTGGATTGAGCTTAATTGGACATTGTATATAACATTCACGAATTTATCATCTAATCTTACATTTTGTGAGCATTATGATGCCATATAGGTTTTTAGATTGAGCTACGATTATACAAAATAATGTCGATACAGTTGCTGAGATGTTTATCTGTGGTGATTGGCAACGGTGACTCAAGTGAAAGAGGTCAAGATAATCATCAACATGAACCCAGTATGTCTCACGACACAAACTTTCGTCTTCTGCATAGCGTAGGCGTTCACCTTCTTCATCAAGAAGGGGAACATCATTGATTGGAAGCTCGACAGCTTCGAGATTCTTCCCGCCTTTGTCTACTTTCTCGTCGCCATCGTCATAATTGCCTCCCTAGCCATCTACGATAAGCTCCTCATCCCCCGTTGTAGGACAGACGATGAGCGTGGCATCGGCATCCTCTAGTGTATCGACTACAACATGGCCTTCTCAATCCTCGACATGTCAACAACAGCTCTGGTGGAAAAGAAGGATCTCAGAAACACAATGGACAATAAAGACCTCATGAGCATCTTATGGTTGGCACTACAGTTCATAATATTGAGCGTGAAACTGTCGTTGAAGCCCAATATTCTGAACTGCGGTACCAATCAGAAGACACTCATGAGCTCTTTGTTTCCATTGTGCTTCTAAGACGCTTCTTTTCCACTAGAGTTGCTGTTGACATGCCGATGATCGAGAATGTCATGTCGTGGTCGTTACGTTGGAGGATATCGATGCCACATTCATTGTCGGTCCTGCAACGGATGTAGGAGATGAGGAGCTTATTGTAGATGGTAACGGAGACAATCACGCTGATTGCGACGAGAGAGTAGATGGAGGCGTGGGGAATCTTGAAGTTGCCGAGCTTCCGGCCATGATGTTCCCCTACTTGATGAAGAATGTGGACGCCTGTTATGCAGAGGTCGAAGATTTGTGTCGTGAGGCATACTGGGATCATGTTGATGATCAGTTAGGCATCTTCCACTTGAATCAACGTTACCAATTGGCACAGATTACACATCTCAACAACGGCATCATCATTGTTTTGTATGATCGCAGCTCGGTCTAAAAACTTATCGAACGTTATAATACTCATAAATTGTAAGATTAGATGATAAATTTGTGAATGTTATAGTAGTGTCCAATTAAGCGCAATCCAGGTAAAGAGAAAAGATTCGTCTTCTACTCTTCTTCATATCATGCATACTTATTTTTATGAAAGATATCAGTTGATATTACCTTAGGGAGGAGGTGTAACCAAGCAATCTTTTGTCATGGACCTTTATTCACATTGCTCTTTCGTATTACTCCACGTGATTGGTTGGAAGCGGCAATGTTCGCTTCGCAAAGGCCGCCACAGCAACATGTACCAATGGTGTCAACATGTTCCTGTCGGGTAGTCGATAACGGTAAAATGATCTTCCCGTGCACAACACGATAAGCCCAACTGCCATGATCACGGTGACCATATGTATGAAACACCCCAACCAAGATAAGCAATGGAGACACCGAAGATGAGGCAGTTGCATAGGCCGGCATTCAAATTGAAGTAGGACATCTTCTTCCTCTCCTCGTGATTGCTGTTGAATTGGTCCGCGCTGAAGCTCTCAAGTGCATGTTTGTGGCCCCCAATGGCGATGGAGATGATATACATGGCAGCGAAAAACACCGCCTCACGCTGACGAAATGTGCCACCTTTCGACAAAGGCTCGAGGTGTTGGATGAACTGGGACATGATCAGCAAGGAGAGACCTTGTGATGTTGGAGGTAGACCTCAGGTTAATTAATTTGTGGTAACGAGACCACAAATTATATATATTATATATATGTACATGAATTCATCTCATCAATTTCGCTTTAGCTTTCATTTTCCTCCCTTTCAACACAAGAAGATTCTAGTCATTCGATTAAATAAAATTGGGTTGAAATGCTTTTATATAGATTAGGCTGGACGGAGATGGAGAGGAAGCAATTGTCTTACCACTGGCCGTATCTACTTGTTGCCAGATTTTATGCATTCGTGATGGTGGAGTTTGATATTTGCCTGATTAATTGCATTTGTGATGGAAGAGTTTGATGTATCAGGTTCCTATCAAATTTGATATATCGTACTTTTTTAAAATAATTGCTACTTTAATCGTAATTAAATAGATGGGTATAAAAATAAAGAAATTAAAAATGCTTCATACTTCCAGACAACCATGGCTGTTATTATCTGCCCTTTGCCATCTATGCTTTGGTGGAAGGAATCGACGATGACCCAAATAGCAATGCTTCATACTTCCAGACAGCCATGTCGAATGTGTTTTTTCAAAACAGACCGGACATGCGACTTTTCCCTTGGTACTCCAACCAGATAAATTTGCGTACGCGGGAAAGTCATTTATAGTCCACAATAGTGCAGCTTGTAATTTAAATATCTCTTTCCTACATGCATCATATGTAGGTATTCCAGTAGTCCATAAGACTTTTAGTTCATCCATTAACGGTTCTAGGTACACATCAATTGCGTTGCCAGGACCTTTAGGACCAGGAATTAGTAGCGTCATCATCATAAATGATGAACTCATTGACATCCATGGTGGTAGATTGTAAACAACCAGAATCACGGGCCAAATGCTGTAACTCAGACTCATATTACCAAACGGATTGAAACCATCTGAGGCTAATCCCAAACGAACATTTCTCTCATCATTAGAGAACTGCGGATATCTCTGATCAAATTTTATCCATTCTTCTGCATCGGATGGATGTCTCATAGCTCCATTAGCATCTCGTTTATTTGAACGAGAATGCCACGTCATCCACTTTGCAGTTTTTTCAGACATGAAGAGACGTTTTAGTCTTGGAATTAATGGGAAGTACCGTAAAATTTTCACTGACTTCTTCTTTCTCTTTAAATCATTCTTTTCTTCTTTATAGCGGGAAGCATTACAATATGGACAAAGAACTAGATCCGAATTTTCTCCTCGGAAAAGCATGCAGTCATTAACACAAGCATCTATCTTCTCGTATTTTAGACCAAGCGATCGGAATCGTTGCTTCGCCTCTTTCCAATCCTTAGGGTAATTCTGAGGATTATTTAATAACTTTCGTATTAAACCCAACACATCTGTCATCATAGCTGCAGTTGATCCGTTCCTTACTTTCATCTTAAACAGCTCTAACAAAAACTGCAAACGTGTCATTTCCACCCCAGGAGCCAATATATCTTCTGCATCTGGCCAACTGCTCGAGAACCTATCATCTGAACCAATGTCTTGTGCCTCAGGTCTTCTTAAATCGTCTATTAGTTCAAATAACTCGTGATCAACATTATTCAAGGTTTGGGTAGTCAATCCTGCATCAACGCCCATATCCTCATCCATTCGCACATCTAAACCCTCTCCATGTTCTGTCCAAATAGAGTAATGCAACCAAAATCCGTTGAGGATGAGATGATTATACACTGCCTCTCTAACATCCCATTTAATGTTCTTGCATCTCACACATGGACAGTAAATCTTTAGACCACCAAATTTCTTATCAACTCTCTCTATTTGAAATGCCCAATCCAAGAACGCAATCACTCCTCTCTTATATTGTTGAAAATCATCGTATCTCTTATCCATCCATGATTTATCCATTTTACTGCACAATCAGAATAAAACCCAACATTGTGTTATTATAGAAAACAAGTTTTCTACCCTAAACCATAATAAAGCACCACAAGTCTCTCATTCATCTCTAGCCTCAAAAAGTCCGGTCTTGGCTCACCCCTCCTCTGTGCTCAACACACTTGAGCTTAGGAGAAAGCGCTTTGCGGGGCTCGTTGTGGCACAAAGGCTAAGAGATAAATGAGCGGCTGTTTAGAGTTTGATCTAGGTCCAAAGCGGACTATAGGTACATGCAAATCAATTAGGGTGTTTGGACATAACCCTATGAGCTAGCAACTCCTATGGCTAAGGCATACACAAATCATTATGGGGATAACTATTGTATGATTTCACTATCATTTTTGGATATCTATTGTATAAACAAATCATTCATCTCTAGCCTCAAAAAGTCCGGTCTTGGCTCACCCCTCCTCTGTGCTCAACACACTTGAGCTTAGGAGAAAGCGCTTTGCGGGGCTCGCTGTGGCACAAAGGCTAAGAGATAAATCTATGGTATACCCAAATCATAATACCTAACCTATTGTATACACAACCTAGGGACAACCTATTGTATACATAATCCCTAACCTATTGTATACATAATCCCTAACCTATTGTATACACAATCTAAGCATAATCCCTAAGCATAAATCCTATTGTATACATAATCCCTAAGCATTATCCCTAAGCATAATCCCTAAGCATTATCCCTAAGCATTATCCCTATTGTATACATAATCCCTAAGCATTATCCCTAAGCATTATCCCTATTGTATACATAATCCCTAAGCATTATCCCTAAGCATAATCCCTAAACATTATCCCTAAGCATAATCCCTAAGCATAATCCCTTAGCACATTATCAAAACAACTAAAACCAATGGAGAAAGACAACTCTAACAAGATTATCAAGTAAAATACACAAGAATAAAAGCAAAGGAGTGTTTATACTTACCGGAAATGAAGATAAACGAGTTTGGAAAGGAAGGAGGAGCCGGAGGCGACCTTGGGGCGGAGAGGGCGATCTTGGGGCGGCGGGTGGAAATGAGAGAATGTGGATGAAAACGCAGGTCGAAAGGGTTTTTTTCGATCTGACCAATGGGGACGGTCAAAATGACCGTCTCTATTGAAGACGATCGGCGACGGTTCACTAAAGACCGTCTCCTTTGAGAAGGAAAGGGGACGGTCAGTGAAAACCGTCCCCTCTGGACGACCACTTTGGTCCATCGTCAGAGGCGACGCCAACAGAGGAATAAAGGGGACGGTCAGGACCGTCCCCAATGCCCTTTTAGAAAGGCCGAAAATGTCCAGTGGCTTGCTCAAACCAGAGGCGACGGTCATCTGAGACCGTCCCCTCTGGTGGACCTCTTTGGTCCAATCGCTGAGGCGACGCCAACAGAGGAGTAATGGGGACGGTCAAGACCGTCCCCAAAGCCCTTACAGGAAGGTCGATAACGTCCAGTAGCCTGGTCAAACCTGAAGGGACGGTCACTGACGACCGTCCCCTTTGGTTGGCCTCTATGGTCCAATCGCTAGAGGCGACGCCAACAGAGGAATAATGGGGACGGTCATGACCGTCCCCAAAGCCCTTACAGGAAGGTCGAAAACGTCCAGTAGCCTGGTCAAACCTGAAGGGACGGTCACCTACGACCATCCCCTTTGGTAGGCCTCTATGGTCCAATCGCTAGAGGCGACGCCAACAGAAGAATAATGGGGACGGTCATGACCGTCCCCAAAGCCCTTACAGGAAGGTCGAAAACATCCAGTGGCTTGACTCAAGGAAGAGGAGACGGTCTTTAGGGACCGTCCCCATTGAGTATGTTTATTGGGGACGGTTGTTAGATGACCGTCCCTAAAAATAGGCATTAGGGACGGTCGCTCATAAACCGTCGCCAGTTGTCGTCCCTAAATGGGGCAATTCCTGTAGTGAGGTTTTTGTCTTGAATAAATCTTGTATCGTAAAATCGTCTTACTTATTGACGTCATTTTTTTATATACTTTGACGGATTGTTCGTCCATTTGTTTCATTTAGTTATTGTCGTTAAAAGATCTTGATTGAAATTTGGACATTCTGACAAATGTTTCTTTTTTTATGTGTTGGATTCCGTAGTATGCATTCTATATATTGTTTAGGCATCTGAGCTTGTATTTGGAGTTGTATTATACAATTGAGAACTTTGTGGATAGTGCTGTCTACTATGAGGAGACAAAGTTTTATTAAATCCTCCTTTAATATCATTTAATTAGTTTTTTAAAAAAATTAAAAAAAAGGGGCTAAAAAACTTCTCTTGATTTTTGTTAATTTCACGGTAAAGTAACTTTTCTCTAGTAATATTCATGGATTATTTTTTTTAAATTGGATCCTCAACATCATGTTTGCCGTTGAGATTAAAAAAAGAGGCATCCTTGTTTTTTTTAATCTAAATGGACGTTATTTGTAACTTTTAAGTTTTTTTATATGCGGATGTGGATCTTGGCCCAAGTGGGTGCATTAAGGTGGGCTTTCGGATATGGTGATGTGCAGTCTTTATTGGCCTGTTGAGATTTCAATCTGTGTCTTGCCTATACCATGTTCGGAGTTGGGCTCTATGTCTTGTGAAGGCTTGTGTTGCACTGTCCAGTAGTATGGAGGGCAATGCGTTGAGTTGGGCTCTGTGGCTCGGGCATATGCTCGGGGTTGCAAACCTCCATTAAAGAGGAGGGATGCATTTTTCCCCTCCCGAAATTTAGAGTTGTTTCCATAACTTTTTTATAACACCTATTCTTTCGAACCCATTATAAATCTTAGGGCGCTTTTCAGATCCGACAGATCAGGCCATAACATTTAGTGTTATTAAGATTAAAAAAAGGTAGTTATTAATGCAATTGTCAGATTCGATTCTAATGCTTGATATTATCAATGGTGCGCACGTTTGATTTACATCTTTATGTTATACAGTGTTTTGTGTGTTTGTTTTGTACTGCAACCGAGATGTCTTTAATTCGGTTTTTTTTGTAATTACTAAATCTTTTTGTTGGTTTGGAAAAGGAAATGAGAAGTTATTTACAAGCGAAATGTCTTGGTAAAAGATGTGCTCTCGGATTTTTTTTAATATGATCTCATTTTTTTATTATCATTGTAATGGTGGAAATTGCTTGAGTAACTCCCTATGTCATTCGGGTACGTGAGTATAATTGAATCGACGGGAATAGCCACAGCATCCGATCGATTCATATTATACAAATTGATTCTTGACAATGAGTAATTATTGGTTAGTTATCCAAGAGTATCCATAGCATCTAGGATTACAATGCCAATAATTATATTAAGTGAAGGAGTTAATTGAACATCAATTTTTTTTGAATGAGAAAAATAAATTATTTTATTAGTTATTCTAATGCCCACATGTACGGAATTTCTAATGAATATTTGAAAATTTTATTTGTCTCATTTATTAAGAAAATCAATTGTATATTACAATTCTTTAGCCACAGCAAGTCTTGTAATGACAATACATTGCTTTCTCAAAATATTAAATAAGTTAATATTTTGGATTGGATTTTATGCTTGATTTATTTGTTTATTGTGGTTGTCTTGTTATGAATATATTGCAGATAGTTCTGCTTTCATGTCTACTCAATTCAATGTCTTAAATTCTGTTTCATATCTTGAATGTCATGTATGTCATGAATCTAATTTCATTGATGTTGTTTTTAATACTTGGTGGATTGATTCCGGTACTTCAATCCATATTTCCAACTCCAATCAAGGCTTTCTGAGAACTAGGATGCCACTAAAAAATGAGCAAAATGTCTATATGGAAAATCACATGTTTACACATGTTGAAGCGATTGGGACGTAACGGTTCATTTTGGAAACTGACCATGTACTTGTTTTAGAAAATGTCTTTTATGTACCCAAGTTCTCTAGAAATTTAATTTCAATATCTAAACTTTGTAATCTTGGATACAAATTTTCATTTGAAAGTACATTTTTCCAAATGTTTAAGAATGACAAGTTGATTGGCACAAGTGTCTTAGTGGAATATTTATATAAATTACATTTAGATCCACATTTTGAAAATAATCTCCTTGTTTGCAGTGTCATTGGTAAAAAGCAAAAACACAATGATGATCGGTCATCAATTCTTTGGCGTAAAAGATTTGGTCACATCTCCATTAAAAGGATCAAGAAATTAGTAAATGATGGAGTAATTAATACTCTAGATTTTACTGATTTTAGTATTTGTGTAGAATGTATTAAAGGAAAACATACCAACAAACATGGCAAATGATCAAGGAGAAGTACTAGTTTTTTTAGAAATTATACATACTGACGTATGTGGTTCATTTCCTATAGAATATTTTAGTGGTAAAAAATACTTCATCACATTCATAGATGATTTCTCATGTTACATGTATCTTTATCTTTTATTTGAAAAATCAGAAGCTATAAATGCTTTTAAGGATTATCAAATAAAGTAGAGAGACAATTAGAAAAGGAAATTAAAATTGTGAGATCAGATAGAGGTGGTGAGTATTATGGTAAGTATGTTGTAGGAGAACAAAGATTTGGACCATTTGCGTGATTTCTTAAAGATGAAGGTATTGAACATCAATTTTCATTGCCCGGTGAGCCGGATCAAAACGGTGTCGCCGAAAGAAAGAATAGCACGTTAATGGATATGGTTCGAAGTATGATGAGTAACTCTCATTGTCATTGTCCTTTTGGAGTGAAGCTCTAAAGACAGCCGCGTATATATATTAAATAGAGTTCCATCTAAAGCAGTTTCATCCACTCAATTTGAGCTTTGGAAGGGATGGAAACCAAGATTCGAACACATACACGTTTGGGCTTGTCAAGCTGAGATTAGAATCTATAACCCACATGAGAAAAAATTGAATATAAAGACTGCGAGTGGATACTTCATTGATTATCCAGAAAGCTCTAAAGGTTTAGATTCTATTGTCCAAATAAGGAATCAAGTATTGTAGAATAAAGAAATGCTATATTTTTGGAAAATAGCGAGAATAGTAGGAGAAGGATGGTAATTAAAGATATCATACTTGATGAATTATCGGATTTTGTTATACCACTAGAAAGGGAGGAGCAAAATAATCAACATGATATCTTGGATGAGTCACAACTTCAAGACATTGTTGTCCCTCAAGTCCAAGATATTCCTTTGGTTGAACCAATGGTGAATCATCCACTACTTGAGAATCAAGATGAAATAGCACCAACTATTCAACAAGGTGTTGTTACAACTAGATATGGTCGGGTAGTAAAATCTACAATCTCATCAAATTTCATAACATACCTACAAGAATGCGACTACAATACGAGAATTTCAGAGTACCCAATATCAATTTAATAAGCCATGATGGAATTAATTCTACTAAATGGTATAATACCATGAGGGAGGAGATTGATTCTATGAGTGCAAACCAAGTATGGGACTTGGTAGAGCTACCCAAAGGAGCGAAATCTATTGGTTGCAAATGGATCTTTAAAACTAAGACTCTTTAGGCAACATTGAGAGATATAAAGCCAGACTTGTGGATAACGATTTCACTCAAAAGGAGGGCATAGACTATCATGAGACTTTCTCTCATGTATCACGAAAGGACTCATTACGAATAATCATGGCATTAGTAGCTCATTATGATTTAGAGTTACACCAAATTGATGTGAAAACAGCTTTTTTAATGGAGACTTGGATGAACATGTTTACATGCGACAACCTGAGGGTTTCATTTTAGACAATAACAAGCATTTGATTTGTAAATTAAGGAAGTCTATATCTGGACTACAACAAGCATTTCGTCAATGGTCAACAATGTAATAACTTCATTTGGTTTTGTTGAGAATATTGTAGATAATTGTATATATCTCAAGATGAGTAGGAGTAAATATGCTTTTCTAATCCTTTATGTTAACGATATTTTACTTGTTTGTAATGACATTGGGATGTTGCAAGATATAAAGATGTTTTTTTCTAATAATTTTGAAATGAAAGATATGGACGATGCTAAATATGTCATTGGCATTGAAATTCATAGAGACAGATCTCATAGAGTACTTGAATTGTCTCAAAAGGTATATATTGAAAAATTATTAGAGAGATTTGGGATGAAATATTGTGCTCCTATCCCAGCACCTATGA
Source organism: Ottelia alismoides (assembly GCA_037367405.1). Classification (NCBI taxonomy): domain Eukaryota; kingdom Viridiplantae; phylum Streptophyta; class Magnoliopsida; order Alismatales; family Hydrocharitaceae; genus Ottelia; species Ottelia alismoides. Next base: position 251,480 of record JAZKJV010004695.1, read on the forward strand.
TAAAAGGAGATAATTTTTTTCATTCAAATGTCCCCAAAATAATTTAGAAAAGGAACAGATGAAGGACATTCCATATACATCTATCATTGGGAGTCTAATGTATGCCCAAACATGCACTAGACCAGATATATATTTTGCAGTTGGAATGTTGGGTAGATATCAAAGCAATCCAGGCATGGACCATTGGATTGCGGCAAAGAAGATCTTGCGATATTTGCAAGGAACTAAGGATTTTATGCTAATCTACCGGCATTCAGATTCATTAGAAGTCATTGACTATTCGGATTCGGATTATGCAGGTAGTAAGGAGGATAGAAAATCTACATCTTGATATATTTTTCTGCTTGTTGGAGGTGCTATTTCATGAAGAAGTGTAAAGTAATCACTTATCACAGCAAGTATCATGGAAGCCGAATTCGTAGCATGTCACGAGGTTACTACACAAGAACTTTAGCTAAACAATTTCGTTGCAGGTCTCAAGATAGTGGATTCAATCTCAAGACTATTAAAGATTCATTGTGATAATTCTGCAGGCGTATTTTTTGCTAACAACAAGTATGCACGTGCCAGAATGAGAATCGACATTAAATATCTTATTGTTAAAGAGAAAGTTAGAGATCTTTTAGTATTGATTGAACATATAGGTACTAAGTACATGATTGCAGATCCTATGACAAAGAGTTTGACGCTTAGTTTATTCATCAATCACGTAACTGAGATGGACCTATCTAGTACCTTGTAATAATATCAATACATCCATGTGTACACCATAAGTTTGGTATGATGATCTTTTGTTTATGATCTGTTATAATTTGAAAACATGCATTTTATGAACATACATAAAGAAAGGACCCGTGCTAGTATTTAGATATTAACACATGAATTTTTGTTAAGATGAGAAAACTATTGGTATAGTAATGCTTGAAAGGATATATCTGCTTGAAAGGTATCGGCCGCCAAGATTCATATTAATAGAGCTTAACTTGACAAATGTAAAGTAACAGATTTGCTACATGAGCCAAGTGGGAGAATGTAAGAAATTATATGCATACAACTACCATATATGGTAGTTGCCAACTTTATTTTTATTTCTTATTTATTGGCTCATGATTAATTATGAAAAGGTGCATCATTTGGGAGGTTGCTTTTGGTGATTACCTTAATGGATAGGTAACAATCATGTTTTATAAATATGGATTGCAGCCCCCTCTCCCTCAACTAATGAATGCAAGAAGATCCATTACTCAAGCACATTAGGCAAGAGTTAAGAAGGAGAAGGAAATTTCATCTTCATCACTTCATTTCCGTTGCGATGGCTTCCGGTAACTATTAAGTATATTATATCTATTTTGGATTAGTATTATAGATCTATCATATCTACCCCGAGTTTGATGGTCACCTCACCCACGCAAGCCCACCTCCGTCCAGTCCCATCTCTCCTCCGCCCCCTTCAAAGTCCTCGTCCATTGTAAGCCCAGTAGTGTCTATTACATTAGGAAGGGAAAACCTCCTCCCACGCCGCCTGCCTCATTGCATGGCTTCCCTCCATGTGCCTCAGTCGATCGAACTACAGCCGAGTGTGCTACGATACATGTGTGCTCTGTGTGTGATGATCCCTTTCCTTCCTTTGTTGCTGCATCAATTTCCTCTATCGGATCGCCATGGTTATCTTCTGACGTCCCCGCCATTGTATGGCGTGCTGCGTCCGCGATAGCCAGATTGTGGAAGCAACGTCCTCCTCCTCTTGTCCCCAGTTCCATTGGCGATCGGAGAAAAGTACAAAACAGGGTGTTATGGATCAGAGGGAGGAACGGAAATGTTTTGTCTCAGGTTCGTTTAGAGGGTTGTGATTCTCTTCCCAGGACGAAGTGCTTCCCGTGGCCATCATAGGCCTATATTATGTCGTTCAAGATCAACGAATTAATGTGAAGAATTAGAGGGGATAGACATGTTAGATTGATCAATTACAAGTGCAGGATCTCATGTTCTTGACAGGGCCGGCCCTGGGCATAGTTTTGAGGTGCAAATGCCCAGGGCCCATTAGCTTTAGGGGCCCAAAATATATGTGATATGGTTTTTAGCTTAGGAATAAAATAACATCTTTCTTAGTGGGTCCTTATAAAATTGAATTTTTGGTGAAAGAACTCACTAAAAAATGGGTCCTTACATATTTAAATTTTCACTGAACAACTCAATGTTAAAACTAAAAATTTAATGAGATTTTATAAGAATCGATTGTTCTTCAAAAATATAATCTTTCATTTTATACTTGATGGTAAATACACTAGGGATAATTTGCTTTTAGTAAAAAAAATTGAAAGGGCCCATTTTTTTCTTTTTGCCTAGGGCCCTGGTTCTTGACTAGCTGGAATACATGGAGGGCATCCTTGACATTGAGAAGGAGAAGTGCGAGCATGTGTAAATAATGGGATGTATGCAACAAGAACTATTCAGATATCCTTGCCATGAAGACCGCAAAATTCTAATTTTTGGCTGCAACATCCAGTCAAATTATTTTGAAAGGTCAACATAATAGGCTTCTATTCTACGGATCAACCTCAAAATTTAGACAACGCTGATTAAAAAAAATCGGGAGGAAAGATGGCTCTATCACCAATGCCAGAAAATAAACTGCACAAAACAAAAAAAAGTTGTCGAATGTTGCCTGTATAGAATCAGAAATATATTTCACAACAATTAAACTCATCTTACGTATTTATGTTTGCTGATTATTTGATATCGACAACTCTACTTTATAATGTTTTGAAAAGGTGATTTCTTTATGCAAATACCTTTTAACTATGGGTGCAGAGCATGTGAATGCACCGACCACCCATTAATGTTTCGACAGAAGAATCCATAAAAAAGTTTGATGGTGAATTAAAGTGTCTAAAAAGTTCACATTTATCTTCATATAAAAATACATATGATCTTAAATTTCATAATTGCGTATATAGAATTATGAAGGGTTCTCCATTACGACGCTTCATATCGATCTCCGTCCACTCACATAATAATATTGTGAAATTGTCGAAAATAACTTCTGCTGACATAAGTACTGACATTTTTTTATTGTGAAAAAAAACAAAGAAATTGTTGTATTAAAATTGTTAATATAGATTTTATTGGAAACCTATTAAATACAATTTGGTATTGATTTGGTTTCAATTGGGAAACCAAATGGTTTGGAGGGAAAGTGGGAATTCCCAAATTTAAAACATGGTTGAGTTTGGGTGGAAGTTTAGTACCATACCTTGGAGATCTAAACTTTTGGTGGACTTATATATGAGTCACACCCCAAGCTCTTGTAGCAATAGTAGAGAGGAGGAATGGAGGACCACACATGCGCGCGCGCGCGCTCCGCTTCGCTTCGCTCGGGCTCGGGCTCGGGCTCGGGAGAGTCAATTCGGATCTCGATACTTTTGCTGTGGGTTTCATTTGGTAAGTCGATTAAATTAATCATACGATTAATTTGGTAAGTCGACTTAAATGTGAATTCAACTCGCCATTATGGGCGTGTTTTTTTGGGATCCGAAAGGATGCGTTTTCGGGACGCATTTTTGGAAACCAAAGGTCACATTTTTAGGATGCGAGCCCCTCTATTTATATCCCTCACTCGACTCGGTTTTTCTTCACTCGCAAGAAAAACCTCTCTCACGCCGTTTCTCTCTGGTTCTTCCTCTCACGGACGAACGTTCTCTTCTTCCTCTCTCGGCTGCAGTTCTCTGAGGTACAATCGAGGACGATCCCGTTGGTGTGCGCCGACGACGATCGTGAACCGTCGTATCCTGGGAGCAGATCGCCAGTACCCTACGCACCGGTATTGTGGGGGCGATATCTTCTCTAAGGACAGTCCATTACATAGACGCTTCAGTGACTTCTAAACTGATCTTTGTTTTATTTTGCTTGCCGCAATATGTTTATTGCTTTACCCTTTCTGGATCATGCCCGTATTATTTATGTTTCTGTTCTTTAAATTGGTTCCTATTTGCATTGAATAATCGGATAATGATTGGGAAACAAACGATTGATATAATCATATTCGGTATCGTTTCTTTGCTAATTCATTTGGATCCGATATTATACTGTTTAATGTATGCACTGGTAATCTTATTTTCAACAATCTTAGATAAGATATCTGGAACCGATTTTAAAATGTCGGAAACAATGTTTAAATCGAGGGTAGATATGACGGGTATGCCTGAAAAATTCGGTGGACAGAATTTTAAGCGTTGGCAACAACGCATGAAGATCTGGTTAACCACCATAGGGTTAATCTCGATTCTTGAAACTAACTATCCTACGTTGGAGGCGGAAAACCCCTCACCCGATAGCCATAAGACGCAATCCGCGTGGAAGGAACGCGACCGTATATGTCATGGTTGCATCTTGTTGGCTCTGTCCAACACTTTGTTTGACGTATATTGTTCATCCACGCAGACTGCGAAGGGGCTATGGGAAGACTTGGATCGGAAGTATAACACCGAAGATCTCGGTATTGAGAAATACTCCGTAGCCAAATTTTTTAAGTTTTCCATGGCCGAAGGGAAGTCTGTTTCTGAACAGGCATACGAGTTTTTACTCCTGCTCCATGGTTTAGAGGATGCCGAAATGAAACTTCTAGAGAAGTTTCAGGTCATGTGCATCATAGAAAAATTCTTCAAGTCGTGGGAAGACTTCGGTATGACCCTGAAACACAAGAAGGGAAAAATTTCTATTGATGACCTGATGGTGGCTATTGTCATAGAGGAGGAACACAGGAAACAAAAACCTGTGTTTCCTGTTGATATTCAGGCTAAGGTCAATCTTATGACCTCGAAGGGCAAGGATAAGAAGGGAAAGGGTCCCAATAACAATAAAATAAAACCAAAGGGCAAGATCCAGAAAAAGACAAAGAATAAACCCTGCTGGCACTGTAATTAGGTTGGCCATTGGAAGAAGGACTGTCCGTCCTTGAAGGCTCAACCTAAGGCTACAGACGGGAGTGCACAAGTGAAATGATCACTATGAGACTCGGGGCTAGCGAGGGGTATGTCTCTGTAAAACCTGAACTATACCATATCCATCATCCAAATGAGTGACTCGTGGATACGGGAGCCAATGTAAATATATGTCCTGACTGAACATTGTTTTCTTCTTATCAGACCTGCAACGGTGGGACTGTGAAGATGGGGAACGATTCTGCAGCCAGGGTGCTAGGGTCGGGACAAGTCAACTTGAGGTTCTCCTCTGGACGTGTCTGGACGTTGCATAGGGTGCTGCATGTTCCTGACATCAAGAAGAATGTGTTATCTGGTTCCATCTTAGTTAGAAATGATTTTGAATTAAACTTTAAATGTAATAAAGTTGTTATTTTGAGAAATGGTGTCTTTTATGGTAAAGGCTATTTGGCTGACTTTAATTTGTTATTTAGAATTAGATGTGATTCAGTAAACATTAATGAAGTCAATGTTTTGAATGCTGAATGTTCTAGTTCTGTGTCTCAAGTTGTGAATAATCTTGAATCTTGTGATCTTTGGCATGGTAGATTGGGACATGTAAACCTAAATTCGATTAAAAGGATGATGAATTTAAAATTGATCCCTAAACACACAATTGATAAAACTCAAAAATGTGAGATATGTGTGCAAGCAAAGACACCTAGGAAGTCTTTTCAGTCTGTCTCTAGAGATAGTGAGATCTTGGATCTAGTGTACACAGATATCTATGAGTTTAATGGTGTGTTGACCCGAGACAATAAGAAATACTTTATCACCTTTATAGATGATGGCAGTAGATACTGCTATGTACATCTAATGAAAACCAAGGATGAAGCCTTAGAGAAATTTCTTATCTTTAAGAATGAGGCTGAGACACAAACAGGAAAAGTGCTTAAACGCCTTAGGTCAGATAGAGGAGGTGAATATACCTCTAACTTATTTGATTAACAATGCAAATCATTTGGCATAGTTTATGAAGTTACTGCCTCATATTCACCGCAATCAAATGGGATAGCAGAACGGAAAAATAGAACCTTAACTGACATGATCAATGCTCTCCTACAGAATTCTGAACTTCCAACCTATATGTGGGGAGAAGCCTTGAATACGGCTTTCCATATTATGAATATGGTGCCTCCAAGACATATGGAAAAGTGTCCATTTGAACTTTGGAGAAATAGGAAATCGAGTTTAAGATATTTCAAAGTGTGGGGCTGTCTCGCTAAGGTTTTAGTCCCAGAACACAAGAGAAAGAAACTTGGTTCTAAAACTGTTGATGCGGTCTTCTTAGGTTACCTGGAAATAGCTATGTATATAGGTTCTTGGTAATTCGGTCCGAGATACCGGGCATAGATGTCAACACTATTGTTGAACTCCGTGATGCCACCTTCTTTGAGGATGTCTTCCCATTGAAGACTGGGATTCTTCAGAATCTGACCATTGAGGGCGCCTCCACATCAGGATCTATTCCAGATCAAGTGGAAAGGATATCGGATGTGGGGGTTGAGACTCAACCTGAACCCAATGATCTTTCTGAAGAGATTGAGCCAAGGAGGAGTAAAAGACCTCGGATAGCCAAGGATCTGGGTAGCGACTTCGTTGTCTACCAGATCGAGGGTGATCCACCAAGTTACAAGGAAGGCATGGCTTCGTCTGAAACAAAACAATGAAAGGAAGCCATCAAATCTGAGATGGATTCCATTATGGCTAATGCAACTTGGGAGTTGGTTGATTTACCCAAAGGGTGCTCTACTATTGGGTGCAAGTGGATGTTTAAGAGAAAGCTTAGACCTGACGGATCAATTGAAAAGTACAAAGCCAGATTAGTTGCCAAGGGCTTTAGGCAAAAGGAAGGTATCGATTATTTTGATACCTATTCCCCTGTGACTAGGATGACCAAAATCCGGATGCTTATAGCATTGACATCTGTATATGATCTCTCTATCCACCAGATGGATGTGAAGACCGCCTTCTTGCATGGCGATCTTGAGGAAGAGATCTATATGGATCAACCTGATGGGTTTGTGACTCCTGGGAATGAGGGAAAGGTTTGCAAGCTTGTCAAATTCTTTTACGGATTGAAACAAGCATCAAAGCAATGGCATGAAAAGTTTGACAAGACTATTTTGTCATGTGGCTTTAAGGTTCATGAATCCGATAAGTGTGTCTATTCCAAGGTGAAAAGTGATGAGTGTATTATCTTGTACCTATATGTTGATGACATACTGTTGTTTGGATCACATATGAGGATTATTAATGAGACTAAGGCTTTCTTGAGTAGCAAGTTTGAGATGAAGGACATGGGTGTTGTTGATGTGATCTTGGGTCTCAAACTGACAAGGTCAGTTAATGGGATTGAAATTTCTCAATCTCACTATGTTGAGAAGGTACTTGAGAAATTTGGATATCAAGATTGCAAAGCTGTAAGCACTCCTTTTAATTCATCCAAAACGCTATTTAAGAATAAAAGTGGAGTACCTGTAGCTCAGCTAAGGTATTCACAAGTGATAGGAAGCTTAATGTATCTTGCAAATTTCACGAGACCTGATATTTCACTCTTGGTTGCAAAGCTGAGTAGATATACTAGCTGTCCTGACCGTACTCACTGGGAGGCTCTGGATCGAGTACTGAAGTACTTGAAGGGAACTATTTCCCTTAGTTTGCATTATGGTAGACATCCATCTGTAATAGAAGGATACAGTGATGCAAGCTGGATAGGGAAAATAGAGGAGTCTGGGAGTAATGGTGTTACAGGGTATGTATTTACCCTTGGAGGCGGTACAGTCTCCTGGAGGTTTATGAAGCAGACCATTCTAGCTCGATCTACTTTTGAGGCCGAGCTGTGTGCTTTGGACACTACTGGAATTGAGACTGAATGACTAAGGGAACTTCTGTCTGAAATTCCCATGGTAGGTCAGCCTGTTCCTACGATCTCGGTACATTGTGATAATATGACCACAATTGCCAAGATCAAGAGTTCAAAGTTCAACCAGAAAACAAGAAGACACATACAAATCAGACTTAAGACGTTAAGGGATTTGGTGTCTCGAGGAGTGTTGGCTGTGGATTTTGTAGGATCCAAAGATAAACGGCAGATCCGTTGACTAAGGGACTTGATAGATCTTTAGTCCTAAAGTCTAGGCTTGGGATGGGACTGATACCCATTGGGAGTTCCTCTACAGTAGCAACCCAACCTACCTGAGTGGAGATCCCACAAAGTAGGTTCAATGTGGTAATAACAAGCTGTTTGGAGAACTGATTGGCACTCTAAGTTTAATGCGTAAGCATGAGTGTCTTATCCCTAGAAGCCTGAGTGTCATTTAAGCTGCAAGTTTAGGAAGAGCGTAGGCTCTGAATGGGTTCAAGCCTTTGGGCAAGATGTTAGCAGTACATCCTTGGAGAATGCCACCTATGTGAGTGTTACTGTGGGCCGCAGTTAAAGGAAGAGGGTCTTTCCTGAACACACTCATGAAAAAGGATAAGGGTGCATGGCCTTTAAGAGCACCAACCCTGAAGATTGTACTAAGAACAACGCTTTGTTGTTTCTACCGTATACTTTAACACCCAGGTCTGAAGTTCAAGACGTAGTTCACTTCGTTCCTGTTAAAGTGAAAGTAGTAAACTCAGGTAGAGGTTCAAACCGGAAGGTACCTTTACTGAAAGCAAAGTGTAGGCAGCCGAAAGAAGTCTCTTGAATCTTTTTGAATCTCTTTTTCAAATTGGTGAATTCGTGGGGGATTGTTGTATTAAAATTGTTAATCTAGGTTTTAATTGGGAAACCTATTAAATACAATTTGGTATTGATTTGGTTTCAATTGGGAAACCAAATGGTTTGGAGGGAAAGTGGGAATCCCCAAATTTGAAACATGGTTGAGTTTGGGTGGAAGTTTTGTACCATACCTTGGAGATCTAAATTTTTGGTGGACTTATATATGAGTCCACACCCCAAGCTCTTGTAGCAATAGTAGAGAGGAGGAATGGAGGACCACACACGCGCGCGCGCGCGCGCTCCGCTCCCCTCCGTCTCCGTCTCCGTCTCCGGCTCGGGCTCGGGCTCGGGCTCGGGAGAGTCAATTCAGATCTCGATACTTTTGTTGTGGGTTTCATTTGGTAAGTCGATTAAATTAATCATACGATTAATTTGGTAAGTCGACTTAAATGGGAATTCAACTCGCCATTATGGGCGCGTTTTTTTGGGATCCGAAAGGATGCGTTTTCGGGACGCATTTTTGGAAACCAAAGGTCGCGTTTCTAGGACGCGAGCCCCTCTATTTATATCCCTCACTCGACTCGGTTTTTCTTCACTCGCAAGAAAAACCTCTTTCACGCCGTTTCTCTCTGGTTCTTCCTCTCACGGACGAACGTTCTCTTCTTCCTCTCTCGGCTGCAGTTCTCTGAGTTACAATCGAGGACGTTCCCGTTGGTGTGCGCCGACGACGATCGTGAACCGTCGTATCTTGAGAGCAGATCGTCAGTACCCTACGCACCGGTATTGTGGGGGCGATATCTTCTCTAAGGACAGTCCATTACATGGACGCTTCGGTGACTTCTAAACTGATCTTTGTTTTATTTTGCTTGCCGCAATATGTTTATTGCTTTACCCTTTCTGGATCATGCCCGTATTATTTATGTTTCTGTTCTTTAAATTGGTTCCTGTTTGCATTGAATAATCGGATAATGATTGGGAAACAAACGATTGATATAATCATATTCGGTATCGTTTCTCTGCTAATTCATTTGGATCCGATATTATACTGTTTAATGTATGCACTGGTAATCTTATTTTCAACAGAAATCTTTTTATAATTCATCATGATAAACATAGACGAACATGTGTTCCATGCATTTATATTCAATATCTTCAATATTTAGTATCTTTTCCTGTAGTTTGTGCTCCATGTTGTCAAATATTATTTGGGGGCCATATATAAATTCCAACAACTGCCTGCAGTAGATGATTTTAGATTACATTAGATTTTAGATTAGGGATGCAACCGGATATGGATATATCAGTGTTTGACTGTAATCTTATATGTTTTTAAACGGATATGAATATGAATATTTAATTTTAGCGTAGACGGATAGCGGAGACGGACAACTTGCAACAAGCATCCACCATAGGCTAGAGTTCTTTCGAGATCGTGATGGGTAGGCAACCCTTGACACTGTACAAAGTGGCTAAGTAGAACAACCAATAATGGTGTCTGTTACATACCGTTTTGCATGAGATATACATGATCAGCAAGAGGAAGCGAAGGATGTATTGGCTTATGCTCAATGCAGAATAAAGAAGGCGGTTGACTCGAGCCATAGGATGATCGAATTCCAATTTATAGAGAAGGTGCTGCTGAAGCTGACACCCCTGATTTGGAAGAAATTTGAGTAAGACAATGCACAAGGGTCCCATTCCTTGCTAAGATGGACATTTGAGATAGTTGAGTGTGTAGGATCGCTCGCCTATCAGCTACGTCTTCTAGAGAGACTAAAGCTGCATCCTATGTTCCATATCAATCTCCTAAAGGATTACCGTGATGAACCTAGATGTTAGGGGGGCATCGAAATGAGACCCTCCTAACATCTAGGTTCATCATGTGAAGTTGGTTAAGAAGATTCTTGACATGCACATGAAGGGTCAAAGTAAGAAGAACTAGAGGATCTTCTTTCTTGTCAAATGGGAGGAAATCCTAAAGGAGGAAGTAAGCTGGGAACATGTTACATCCTTGGGGCAGTTTGAGGTGCTCATTGAGGCCTTCTTGGAGATGCATGATCACTCGTGGATGTCTGATGAATAAAGTGGGGGAGGCATGTAACACCCCTAAGTCTTGAGGCTGTAACTTGTGTGCGATATATGTCTTCACACCCCCATGTGGTTCGATGGCCACATGAAGCTCTGGTGGACTTCACATCGGCGTGCATATAGCTAAGGATGAGTAGAGCACGAAGGCATAAATTGTTCAGTGGCACTTAGTGGACATACAAGTACGGTTTCAACAATCTACTTAAGAGCATAGGGCCTTGTCTTCTTCTTACTCATGGAAATGGTAGCACTAATATCTTTTGTATGACTCAGGCTACAACGTAAGAAAATATACCCTTAAAAGTTTCAACAACATACGAAAGTCCATTCAGGAGGAGTTGTATCCATCTACCTAATAGCCTTGTCTTCTTCTTACTCATGGTAATCGTAGCACTAATAACTTTTGCATGACTCAGGCTTTTTGAAAGAGTTGCCTCAATAGTATCAAAACTTAGATCGATCCCGCCTAAGTAATGTATGACATCATATACATATTTTTTGAAAAAAAAATCATTAAGCAATGATTTACGCAATTGACAACCGTTTCAATTGAACGTCCGCGAACACTACTCAATCCAAGGTTTTAAAAACCGAATCGGACGTAAAATCGGACAAATCGGACAGCTACCAGTTTAGGGTATTTACGGTCGAAGCTATTTATGGAACCGAGCAGTGGAACCAGTGATAACGTCAGCCGTTCACATGAACCGGAAAAATCAAATGTTGTAATGTTGGTTTGGTTCGTATAGTCTAACAGGACCGAATCGAGTTAAACCGGTATGAGTAATACTACATCATCTATTTAAAGAATTTCTTGTTCCATCAACTTTTCTCGGTAACACTTATACCTCTATTTTTGTACAATTATGTTACCTCTATTTTTGTACAATTACATTTGTGCCCCTGTATTTATATAAAACTCACAGTAGTGGCATTTTATTAGTATATGTATGCTCATATATTACACCAACATAAGAACAATATTATAGGGGGTAAAAGTATAATTGTCAAAAGCTATGAGTATAACTGTTATTAGAAAAACTTGAAATTGCATGATGAATATAATTTGTGAAATTAATAGAAATACATATATGTGATGTTTAAATTTAACAATTTTAAAATATTCTAGCTCTAATTGACGACAAATATATAGTTAACTTACCGCTTCTCATAGTGTCAGTATGATATTTTTTTCTTTACATCGAATCATCATTTGTTTTTGTTGGAAGGGGACAACCTCATGCACATTGTGGCAAGAGAGGAAATGCCCGTAAGACATGAAATGGAGAAGCGATATTTTATCATTAATTAGCACACAAGGAAAGAAAAGAGATAAATGTGTATCATTCTATAGGCCGGTTAGAATGAAACTAGCTAGATTACGAATAGTTTTAAAAAATTATGTTTTATTTAAAATGATAAGAAAGTATTTTATCTCAAAAATGGATGCTCAAATCGGTGGTTTGGTTCAACCGGAATAGACACCCCAATTGGTTTAAAATTTATTTTATTTCTGAGTAAAAATTGATTGGTTGGACCGATTTTCTTCTGATTCTTGGTTTAACAAATTGAACCAACCGCTTCGGTTTTTATAACCTTGACTGAATCCTCTCTCTTTCTCCCCCCAGCAGGTAATGACATGTTACAAATTTATTTGTTCATTATATATGGCTTCATAATTTCTTCTTACAAATTCTTATCAAGTTTTTATATGTTCATACACCCGTCCTACAATGGGTTTCTCTATGGTTCATACACGAGATATATTTTGAAGTTAAAGTCTCAAAGCAACATGGAAATATTGAAAAACGATCACCGTGAAGAGCGAAAAAATATGTCATACTTTACCTAATGGAATGCTAGCCTGAGTAGCGGTCTCATCTTCGGTGTTACCTTCATAGTTTGCCTGGATGACAATGTCGCATGGGGATCGCCTAAATCATGCTCACTGTAAATGTGGCGGTTCGACTTATCGTTTTTGCATAAGAAGACCATTTTACCGATGCCGACTACCTACCAGGAGCATGCTGACATCGTTCGCGTAGGAAATTGCCACCACCTTTGCGAAGGGAACACTGTCGCTTCCGACCAATCCTGCGGAGTTGCACGAGAGGAGCAATGTAGATGAAGGTCCGATCACAAGAGGTTGCTGGGACACCATGCTGATCACAGTCGTGGACAAGGTGACGAGGAAGTTTGGTGCTTCCTGAGAAGTGGTATCATATCAGTTGTCAATTGGAAAGTTCATCCACCACGTTGAACCTTCCAGATCGACCATTAGAGATATACCTTTATAACTGTAATCTACCTAGAGTCATTTGTTTTTTGAGACAAACTAATTGAATTGAAGAACTTTGAGAAGCCATTCTGCTCTACATAAAAACCAAAATTTTTCGAATCACTTTATTGTGATCGTGAACAATTAAAAGAGATGTATGTAATCTTCTGAATTTTCATGGAGTAAATGGCATCTATTGACCGATGTGATGTTATTTTTTCGTAGTAAATCTTGTGTAGTCACTTTTGAGTGTGCCAACAGTCAAAGGAAGGAAGAGACCCTTGGGTCAAATAATTTAGACTAAAATTTAGAGTCGATTGAATATCTCATACCTCCATCTCTCAGCAAGTAGTATATAATTGTGTTGAGTTTTAGAATTCCCCCCTTCCATGCTTGGCAAAATACAACTATGTCGTTCTGAATTTTTATTTGAGCGGGCTACCCAAGTTTGGAACGTTGATTTTGGAGTTTGTAGGCCATTCCAGAAACTATTTTTTTATTCAAAAAACAATACAAATTTAGATTATCCTAAATTGAAACTATTACATAGAGATTGATGAGAGACGAGCAACAAGTTACGCCGCCAATCCCTTTTGGATGACAAATCCAATTCTTACACAATATCCATAGACGTGAGAACCATAACATTGCTATGCCTAAATTGTTGGACCCTCTTGAGCAGCTCTACCGCTTCATTTGCCGAGAACCTAAAAAGGTATCAAAACCAAATGAGATGAAAACATGTTGATTGTCAATATAAGCCTTCTCTTAGCAACTTTAGTTGAGGCAGCTTTCTGTGCAGCGTATCCTGCGATAAAATCGCTCCTTATTGGACCTACCAATGGAGAAACTCCTGTCAAATCAACACATGCATGTTTCCCTCCAGCCCATCCAAAAATTAATATATCAGCTAGTCTGAGTGTCGATCTCCCTTCCTGTGGATCGATCAGAAAATTCATAGGTGCTTCTTTCTTTGAAGCAACTCCAACATGTCTGAGTACATCATAAAGGACATCCCTTACAAAATCGTGTTTATATATAAACCCTAGGAGTTCATGACAATGAACAACATGCTCCCTAAAAGCGGTTAGGCAGGATTTGTGGCATATTGGACAAGCCTCATTTATTGGGAATAGAGGAATCATTAAGCGATACTTGAGAATAGTACAATATTCAATGGGTGACATGCATTCCAAGGCTCTCAATAGGAATGACAAGAAGGAAATCTTGAGCATGTTTAGCTTGTAACCAATGGAAAATTACTTTCTGTCTAGCAGACATATCAAACTCAACTTCCATTTTCTTAACAGTTTTGCTAAAAAGGGAACTCACCAAAGCATTCTGGGCTTTAAGGGGGATGGTATCCTTGTTAGCAAAATAATTAAAATCGAGAGATGGAAATGTGACATGTAGGCCCTTCAAAGCATTTAGAAAATCAGAATGCATACCCTTTACGGATCTTCTGACCATCACATAAAAGCTAGAAAAGCTTTTTTATATATTCAGAATAAGCCCTATCTCTGAGCCCATGTTATGAATAATGTCAAGTGCCTTGGCCACCTTTAATGTGTCTCCAATAATCGTCCCATCATCAAGATACCAAGCTTGGAGTAGGCATTTACAATTGTCTCTGATCTAATGAATAAGTGGGTGTAATACCAGAGAAAAAAAGAAGTGGGCCTAAAGGGTCACCTTGCTACACTCTTGTCTCCAATATATAATCTGGCGGCTTGAGCATATATAAATTCCACCCATGAAGAAATAGATGAGCATCTCCTCCTAACTTCACCAAGCACCAAAGATCTATCTATCAAGTTGAAAGCATTAGAGAAATCCACCATAAGCATAGAGAGAAACCCGTCCCCATGAAGCTTGCTCAAAAGAAGGCTGGTGTTGTGTAAGATGGCTTTCGCTCCTCTAGATACACCAACCTCAAATTAAAAGTAATAGGCCGTATGCCGTTGTCCGGTTTGAGCAGTGGAGTAAGAGGTGAAGAGGCTACAAACTCAGCCAGACTCAAGAGACATCTCCCACTTAGACATAAATTAACTACCAAGGAGATAGCATGTAAAAAATCAATGGCAATCACTGACCCCTCCCCACATAGGGCATCTAAAATGTGTTGAGCTCTCAGGCCATCTCTTCCATAAGATGTCCCTCTAGGAAAAGATCTGATAGCCCGCAAAATAGCATCTGCGTCAGCTGTAAGAGGAGTCTCTGAAACCAAGATGTCTGGTATGGAAGGAGGTGGCTTATAAGGATGTTTAGCCTCTAAGGCATTCAAGGTGTCTTCATTATAAGGAGTCATTCCTAAAGAGCATAAAACAATGGCTTTTGTAAAGTGTCCATCTGACATTTTGTGAAGGCATTGTCTGATGTCAGAGCTTTGATATTTATTCTCCTCCACAGATTTATTCTGACTAAAATCTGAAGTTCCAGAAACACCCCATTTCAAAAATCACCCACCCAATTGGTGATACTGGACCACGTAGTGAGTGAGCTCAGAATAAATCATTGTTGTAAGAACCTTCTATTACCAGATCTTCTATCCTTCCTGTTCATGGGTCTAAAAACCTGTAGGGTGCAACGAGGAAGAAACATCAATCTCACCCAAGCATGTAAGAACCCCGACCCATCGATAACTTGATGCAGAGCTACTTTCAAAGAATGAGAGAAAGCGAGACGACAACTAGGTTAGATTTAAATGATCTCCTTTTCAACGGACTATCAAATTGGCAAGAAAATGTTGACTTCTTTTCAATAAGAAGATCAATATCACAAGATAACCGTGATTTAAATGTAACACTCTTAAAGGAAGCATTTTTTCTCAATCAATGTATTGAAGTTAAATTTGAATAGCTCAACTAAGTATTTTTTTTTGTTTAAGGTCAACGAGGAACAAAAAACCTCTTTATCATGATGCTCAACTGGAATAGTTAAAGGAATCGGTTCTGTGTTTGAATCGTTGATGCAATGATTGTAAAGGAGAAACATACCTTTGCCTTTGTTATCACTTGATGTCGCAACTATCATATTGTTGGTTGAGATTTCATCAACATTATCTTCTATCCAAGTGAAAGTTGCAGCGCTTTTGATTTCAGATGATATTGTGGAAGAGGATTCTCAATGTGTATTATTTTGGCTTTGAAATCGCTTTCCTACAGAACCTTCAATTTAAACATAAACTCTTCTGTTTTATATCGAGAGCATCCCATCTATAGGTCACAACCGCTTTAGAGGTGATAAGGAAGGAGCCTTGTGATTCTGATTCAGATGGATATAATGAGAGCTTGCTGACGCCACTCTGTGTTTTAAGATCAAAGATGGGTGTTTTGATCTGAAGGAGTTCTAAGGAACTGGTTTCATTTGGTTTAACATAGATCAATGGATTTTGATTCTCCCAAGAGTTTGAAACAGAAACTTATAGCTCAACCATCACCGAATGATCTTCGTCTAAATATGTTCTTTGACCTCTTTCAATAGGTTCGAGTATTTTCTTAAACTGTAATGCTATGAGTGATGTTTTTGTGTAGCATCAATTTTGGTTGTAAATTCAACAGTTTTCCCTTTGGAGTTTGCCATTGTTTTCTTTGTTGTGGGAGATCTTCTTTATGGTAATGGAGAGATATGAAGTAGTGCGAAGTTTCTTTGACATGGTGGAACTTTACTACTTTGCCTGCCAACTCTGGTTTATCAAACTAGTAGTTTAAGGAAGAATCTTACTTTTGTGATTCGGCTGATTGATTTTGTTTCGAAAGTAATCTTTTTCTGAAGACGTGGTACGCCATCGAAAGGCTACTAAATCAACTAAAAACCTCTGTATAATCACAAATGCTAACCATTGAGCGTAAGTCTGAAAAACTTAGGTCGCAAAGTAGCTCGATTAAGTCTAACCAAAGAACAAACCGAATGGGGAAGCCGGAGAGTTTTTGGAGGAAGGGAAAGGGTGGTGAATCTGTGATTCATCACATTAATTAGCTGAAAATAAAGCTTCGTCTTGAGAAATTAGGTGCATTCACTCGTTTATATCTCAAAATTAGCATTCATGCACTTGAAAAAAAATGCATAAATTAGCATTTCATTTTTTATTCATGTGCATTTGTAGAATTTCACCTAACTTCACCTATTTATAGTTAATTCATGCTAACTACAATTGCTATGAAATGAACTTCGCTGTGTACATATTACTAATATTAATTAATGAAAAATCCTAAAAATACTAACTTGTATATATTTGAAATAAAATCAAACCCTAATTTCAGGATAGAAAGTGGTAAATGATGATATCTCTCTCATACAAATCAAGATCGAATTCAAAAGAATTGGAGTTCATTTGTGAAATATGGATTTTGGGACCTAACTGTATATTGTACATATTCACTGATTTTTGACCTATTATTCATGTATATATTTCACTCTTTTTAATTTTTTCTTTGTCATTTATTTATGTCGTTTCATGACATAACTAATTACATAAAAATGAAAATCCAAAAAAAGAGAAAAGTAATGACAAAGACACATTCTGAATTGAGTTGACTGACCAACTAATCTGTATATAACTCTCATTTTCTAATTAAATTTTAACATATAAAAATATCAAAAATGCATTTGTGTCCATTACATTATTTCACATCATATTTGATTTTATATTCATTATTCATTCACAGAAAACCAAAGAAAAATTACAAAACTAAAAAATGGTGTTTATGTACATAGAATATCACCAACAAAATCATATCTTGCATAGCTCACACCATTTGCATTTGAGTCCTTTATGAACATTATAGATTGCATTTAATGAACATTTTTCATGTTTGACATTTTTACATATGAGTCCCTTTCTATTTTAAATTATTTATTTATGTATTTTACGCATTGGTCGAAGGCATTGTCAACACATACACGTGTCATGCACCTACTGAGCCACCTCCACCCAGTGGTCAAACCTGCTCCCTCTAGTCAATAATCCTTGTCCCTTATGCATCTGATCAGGACCATTGGATTGACTTTGATCTAATGACCATAGTCATTTCCTCCCTTCCCCCCCTTCGTCACATGCATCGCACGTGCATCCCTCCTCACCCTAGGATCTCTACGATCCAACAGTGACTTTAGGTCATCCCTAACCTTCAACTCCACCACTGAACCATCACGTCCAGCCATCTCCAGACAACCAAACCTAAATCCCCAAACAAAACCTAACTACCTCAATAACAATCCATCAGTTGGAAGTGCCCAAAATCATCATGCCTCGAACCATTTCCTGCTGAATCCCTTCCATCTCCAGGTCGCAACCAACTCCACATATCATATCCCCTTCTTCTCCCAGAAACCCATGGACCTAAGACACCAACCAACCACCCTTATCCCTCCGATTCATTGGCCTTAGAACCCTCCTCCCTTCACAAATCTATCTCTTCTTGGAGACACCCCAAATCGCTACGCCTTTCCCCTTGTTCCTATTAAAACCCATCGATGATAATCTTCTCAATCTTATCCACAATATCCTCAACCAAAAGTCAAGACAGAGAGGGAGAGGAGCTAGAGAACAAGGGTGGTGACAACACCACCTTCCTCGTTAGGAAGGAATAAACTCCAGGTGTGATTTGAGGTGCTCTCCAAGCACCTCGATGCTACTCCAGCCATGCGACTAAGCTTCTCGCCGACCACCACCACGGTGATTGAGGTGAATACCGGAGAGGGCCTCTATCCCTACACACCTTCAGGCGATACCCCCCTTCCCTTGTTCTTCATCTTCTTCTTTCTGTTATTCATCTTCTTTTTCTTCCGTATCTCGCTCATACTCAATATGCATCCCTTACCATCTCTTACGAATCAGCCCCACCATCTCCCTTATCGCTTTCTATTCTACCTCTCCATATCTTCCCCAACTCCAGCTAAATTGTGGTCGGAGAGTAGCTCCTTTCCACCACCGCTCACGGATCCCCCATCCACCTTCACACCAGTAGGATCAAGCCACCAAATCAATCGCACTTGGACATAGGAAGCAACTCGACGAGGAAGGAGAAACCCCATAATTGATCTACAGTTGCTGCATGGTCAAGGTCCCTTTCCATCTAAGCGGTCCAAGACACGTCTCCTGAGACTCGCGCTTTGGGTGGATATAAAGCAACGATAAGCAACCACGTGGAACCCAAACTACCTTCACCAACTGAACCTTTCCTCACCTGCTGGGGCACACGTGGGCTTGGTCTATTTGCGACCAAATCCTCTCCACTTCCAGGAATTACTTAGAAGCCTTCATCATGTGCTTCCTGCACGTAGTCTGTCTAAATTGCCCAAGGACTCCACCTCTTCTAATATTTATGTAAAGGCCCAATCACGTGTGCCACACGTGTGACCTTGGAAAAATTGCAGCTGCACCCTTGTGCCTCTTGTATACCATGCTAATACCCCCATCGTGGGGTAGAGTACATCAGAGGGATGTTAACTTTAGGGAATTGCAATGACATCCCTGTGAAGGTTTGAAGTAAGATGATTTTATTTATTTCTATGATACTTATGCCCCATGCACTTAAGCATTCATATCTTGTGAACCTTACATCAGATTTTGACGATTTTTATGTCGATGCAGAGCTAATTTAATTTTCTATTTGCTAAAATAGTGAGCCATTTATTTTGAGAATATTTAAGCATTAATAAATCGAGTAGTTTATTCAAATATTTAGAGCACATTTATTTTATTTGATTGATTCTTTCTTGCTCAATAATTTGAGAAATTTGTGGATATTATTTGAGAATTACTTTGGTATCTAGATTAGGAATCATTACTTAATGATTTCAGAATAAATTGAAGGGGAGGGATCTTGCGCATGCATCTTTTTCATTTCTTTGCATCATTTTATTCATCGTTTAAAAATAATAAAAAATGTATTTATTTCTTTATTGCTCACGTATTGTACAACATTTTTTCATGCATTAAAATGATTTTCAAAATCCATGCATTATATTTATTTAGATTAATTACATCTCTTAAAATCTAAAATTAACGAAAATTTAAAAAAAAAAATAAAAACTCCTAAAAATATGCTTCTTTTAAAAACCTAAATTTTTGGATTATTTATGATTTAATTCTAAACCACTGTACTATCTCCTTGTGTTTGACCTTGGGACTTACCAAAGTAAAATAAATAAACATCGTGCTGAGATTTAATTTCATATTAATGTTTTAGTGCAGTTTTTATCGATCCTGAATTACTCGACTACAACAACAATGACAAATTACAAGGGTAATTTCAGGACTGTCAAAGGGATGAAGTTATTTGAGGTGGTCAGATTGTCTTAACATTGGAGAAGTCCATCAAGTAAAGTGGAGATTACCTTCACCAATGGTGGATGTGGGAGCGAGGCCATCCTCCGCTCTTCCAATCCCCTAGAGCCGACCCTTTCGGGTGCCGTCCAACTCTTTTCAGATGCTTGGTGTCCTTGATGTGATCAATCTCTATGTTTATGCCATAGTAGTGAGGAAGTACAAGGAAAACAATGTGGTGCAGAAACATAGAGATTGATCACATTAAGGACATCAAGCATTCAATAGTAGTAGTCATATGTGCTCTTATTCCAATCCTTGGCAAGCCATCTCCCCTAAAATCTCCCCTGTCTAGAAGTCAAAGGATAGTATTGCAAAGCAATCGTGGGACTTGCTATACTCTATGGATTATAATGTTGGCATGTGAACCATAAACATGTAAAGAGAATGACGATTTCAGAAATGAAATACTAAGATGGATGTATGGTCATATATGAGAAGATTGGATTCAGAATGATGTGATTAGAAGGAAAGTTGGTGTGGTCATATATGAAAAGATTGGATTCATATATATTTGTATTTATTTTAATCCCTATATATATAGTTTTTTTAAAATGCTATATTAAAGAGAGAGACAACATAATAACCAACACTTTTTAAAAAATATTTTTGGAAAATTCTCTCATAATTTCATTTTAGAAAAATAATATGTAATGTTGTTATTTGAAAGGGAGCATTGTAATTTACCAACTTATTATTGGAAGGGAAGGGGGACATGACCCCTACCTGCCCTATCTCCAATAATGACCTTTGTTGAACATGCCTTTAACTATCAATAAAATTCTAAGAAGTAGAGCAAATTCTTTTTTAATTTGAATTTAATTGAACCTAATGTTATATATTGACTTGCCAATTTTTTGTTCACATACCTTTATAATCTACTTAACCCTTTGTCAGTTTTTCATCTATTGCATTAGTTCGATAGATTTCTGGATCGGACGACTATCATAGAGGTCAAGGATGATGTGGTCATTGTAAGGTCATCAACCTTCTTAATCAAGTATGGAAGTATCATGATGGATTGTAAGGTTGGTAACTTTGAGATCTCCATCAACATGATCTCTGTGGCCCTCTATCACAAGCTCCTCATCCCCTATGCATGTCTGCGGCAAGGGCGAGGTTTCAACGTACTCGACTGTGTCATTTATGAGATGGCATTCTCAGTCCTTGCAATGTAAACAAGGTCTCTTGTGGGAAAGAAGCTTCTCAAAAGTGCAGCTGACCACAAGGACTTCATAAGTGTCTTCTGGTTGGCACCACATTTCACTTTATTAAGCTCCAACAATAGCTTCGCCACATCGGATTACAAGAGTACTTCTACGAGCAAGTGTCCATGGCAATGCAGAGCATCGACATTATATTCTACTAGAGCATTACTAGAGTTTCAAACTTTCTTAGCAACCTATTGATCACAACACAATAGATGCTCCTATCCACTTCATTCAACCTGCATTTATTCTTTGAGTAACATTCCCATCAATTTCTCAATCTTGTTATAAAATAGATCTCAACTACTGTAAATGGATAAATTATGTAGATATGGATATATAACTTCATAGAAAATATGGATATATGTCTCTTAATATATTCAATGGAAAATTTATGAATCCAAATATATGTTATTATATCAATTTCGAACCAAAAATTTTTGGAATATAAATGTGGATAATTATTTAAAACAACTAACGTAAATATGGATATTGGTACAGATAATTTTTTTGGATGATGATATTGATAGATTTTTTTCTTATACATATACATATATATATATACATATATAATATGATATCCATATAATTCTCTTTTTTTGGATGATGATATTGATAGATTTTTTTCTTATACATATACATATATATATATATATACATATATAATATGATATCCATATAATTCTCTTGTAGATAAAGATAATACTGTATATAAATACGAGTTTTTTATGCATTCAAGTAAACATTAGATAATGATAATTTTTTACATATTTAGTTTTTATAGGATACAAATATATTATTGTTGTACTATACATATACAAATATTAATGATATGGCACATATATGTTTTCTATAAATACGAATAACACAGGAAATATATTACCTACCAAAATATTGATCTCTATTATTGTATACATCTTCAACCAAAAAAATCAATTTACCATTTTATATATTCTTGAAATATCTTCTGGCACATATTTATAAGTTTGTAAAGCACAATTTATTTAATATATTTTTTTATTTTTTCATGGTATGAATATCGACTCAATCTAGTCCTCCTAGATATAAAAGGTTAGTTTCATCCCTACACACAAGTAATTATGGTAAGCTTCCTTTTTTATTTAAGTTTTTTAAGTTTATTATTTAATTTATTTTTAGATCCATATTCATTATTGAAATATTTTATGTACTTTATATATTAGATATTGTAAACCTACAATATATATTGCTTTTAAGTTAGTTTGAATATGTCTAATATTCCTAAATTAATTTATCTTAATTTATCAAATATTCATATTTGAATTATCAATGTCTGTTTTGCATTTGTATTGTATTTTGAGGATATGATTATCCATTTTGTACGACTGTGTGATATTCGTATTCACATCCAGATTTTAAAGAGTCTAAATATATTATAACACATATACTCGTATATGTATCATATGATTTTCATATATATAATATATAATATATAATAGGGAAAAGGTAAGCTACACCAGGGGTGCAACCAACTAACCACACCCTGTTATTTTTTTATTGATTTTTGATTTTTTGAAGGAAACTTATTAGTATATTGAGTGGAATATGTGTTTCAAATTTCATGCAAAACAAACATTCCTAACATGCCCATCTAGATAGGGTCAATTTCAATAATTTTGAGACCGTTAAAATGTGACAGTCTTGATGGAGATGATATAAGTGTCGAATTTAGTTGAAATCGGCATGATATCATGGTGATATATGGTGACTTAAATCCCCCTAGGTTTCATTTCTAAAACACAAAAAATCAATGAAAAAAAGATCGAGTGCAGCTTCCGCAACCCCTATATAATATATATAATATATAATATATATAATATATAATATATAATATGTGTTAAATGGGGCTGCCCCCTGGGGGAGCTAACTTGGCTCACCCCGTGCTATTTTTCCTGTTTTTTAATTTTTTTTGAAAATTTAATCCGTGAATATTCATCACTATATACCTATATTATGCTATTACAATTTCGTGCGAAATAGAGACTCGTACGACCTCCATCCAGACAGTCATTTTTTAACGGTAACAAAATTGCTGAAAACGACCCTTCTGAATAGCGGCCGTAGGAGTCTCTGTTTAGTGTGAAATTTGAAAGACATAATATAGGGATATATTGATGAAAATCCATGGAAGAAATTTCGAAAAAAAATAAAAAATAGGGGCGAAATGGCATGGGAGAGCCAAGTTAGCTCCCCCATGGGGGCAGCCGCTTTTGACATGTTATTATTATCTCTTCATTTTACCTTTCATGTTATTTTTAACATAGGTCTACTTTATTTAAAAAACAAATTTACTACTGTGCTAAGTGTATTCTGTTCATAGGTCAATCTGCTCTCGTCCCAACAACCATTTTTGTCACCACAAGTCATCAATTTTGCCATTACAGTTTATTGTTGCAGTGAAAAGAAAGCAAAAGCAATATCATTAAATATATTAACAATAGTCAGCAAGCTACAAGTCCATTCGTGTACAACCGCCAACCTCCGGTAGTGTGGTTGACACGTTCCTTTTTTAATAGTTCTCGATTGCTATCACAACATTTCATAGATATATCATTAATCTACCATTGAAATTATTCAAAATGTTCACATTCTACAACATATATGCTTGTATGCATGGAGTTCTATGTAGTATTTTACGTAAGATTTTGATCTTAATGCACAAAGATTTCAAATGGCGATGCCATCTTGGAAACTTGATACATCCTTCATTCTGCATGGGAGGACCATTTTGACGTTACCGGTTGCCCAACAGGAGCACGTTGATACCATTGATACATGTTGATGTCGCGGTCTTTGCGAAGCGAACCTTGCCGCTTCCAACCAACCCCGGAGTTATACAAGAAGAGCAATGTGAATGAAGGTCCTCACAAGAGATTGCTTGCTCACACCTCCTCCCTAATATAATATCAATCGATATCTTTTATAAACATAAGTATGCATGATACAAAGGAGTGTAGGAGACGAATCTTTTCTCTTTGTCTGGGTTAAGCTTAATTGGACATTGCCTATAACATTCACGAATTTATCATCCAATCTTACATTTTGTGAGCATTATGATGCCATATAGGTTTTTAGACCGAGCTGTGATTATACAAAATAATGACGATGCAGTTGCTGAGATGCGTAATCTGTGGTGACTGGCAACGGTGACTCAAGTGGAAGATGTCAAGCTAACCATCAACATGAACCCCGTATGTCTCACGACACAAACCTTCGGCTTCTGCATAACGCATGCGTACACCTTCTTCATAAAGCAAGGGAGCATCATGGATTGGAAGCTCGGCAGCTTCGAGATTCCCCTCTCCTCTGTCCACTCTCTCACTGTCATCGGCATGATTGTCTCCGTGAACATCTACGATAAGCTCCTCATCCCCTACATCTGTTGCATGACCGACGATCAGTGTGACATCGGCATCCTTTAGCGCATCGGTACGTCATGCCCTTCTCGATCCTCAGCATGTCAACAATAGCTCTGGTGGAAAAGAAGGATCTCAGAAACACAATGGACAACAAAAAGCATATGAGCATCTTCTGGTTGGCACCATAATTCATAATATTGAGCGTGAAACTGTCGTTGAAGCCCAATATTATGAATTGTGGCACCAACCAGAAGACACTCATGAGCTCTTTGCTGTCCATTGTGATTCTGAGATACTTCTTTTCCACTAGAGTAGTCATTGGCATGTCGACGATCGAGAATGTCATGCTATGGTCGTTACGTTGGAGGATGTCGATGCCAGGCTCATTGTCAGTCCTACGATGGATTTAGGGGATGAGGAGCTTATCATAGATGGTCCTAAAGACAATCATGCTGATGGCGACGAGAGGGTTAGACGGAGGCGGGAGGAATCTTGAAGCTGTCGAGCTTCCGATCCATGATGCTCCCTGCTTGATGAAGAATGTGGACGCATGTGCCATGCAGCGGTCGAAGGTTTGTGTCGTGAGGCATACTAGGATCATGTTGATGATTATATAGGCATCTTTCACTTGAGTCAACGTTATCAATTGCCACAGATTACGTGTCTCGGCAACTGCATCGTCATTGTTTTGTATGATCACATCTTGGTCTAAAAACCCGTCGAGCGTTATAATACTCACAAAATGTAAGATTGGATGATAAATTTGTGAATGTTATAACAGTGACCAATTAAGCTCAACCCAGGTAAAGAGAAAAGATCCATCTTCTACTCTTTCTTCATATCGTGCATACTTATGTTTATGAAAGTATCAATTGATATTACCCTAGGAAGGAGGTGTGAGCAAACAATCTCTTGTCAAGGATCTTCATTCACATTGCTCTTTTCTTATAATTCCACGTGATTGGTTGGAAGTGGCAAGGTTCGCTTTGCAAAGGCCACCACAGCAACCTGTACCAATGGTGTCAATGTGCTCTCGTCGAACAGTCGGTGACGGTAAAATGGTCTTCCTGTGCACAACACGATAAACCAAACTACCACGGTCATGGTGACCACAATGTATGAAACACCCCAACTAAGATAAACAATGAAGGTGACACCGAAGATGAAGCTACTGCTAGGTCGGTATTCCAATTGAAGTAGGACATCTTCCTCTCCTCGCTGTAATTGCCGTTGAATTGGTCCGCATTGAAGCTCTCAAGTGCAGGTTTGTGGCCCCCAGTGGTAAGCAGGGAGAGACCCTGTGATGTTGGAGGTAGACCTCAGGTTAATTAATTTGTGGTAGTGAGGTCACACATTATATCTGTTGCGTTCTTAAATTATATATATGTACATGAACTCAACTCATCTCATCAATTCTGCTTCAGCTTTCATTTTCCTCCCTTTCAACACAAGTTAAGATTCTCGCCATTCGATCAAATAAAATTGGGTTGAAATGTTTTTATTAGATTTAGGCTGGACGGAGCTCTAGAGAGTACGCAGTTATCTTACCACTGGTCTTATCTACTTGTTGCCGGATTTTATACATTCGTGATGGAGGAGTTTGATTTTTGTTCGATTAATTACATTCGTGATGGAAGAGTTTGATGTATCAGATCCCTATCAAATTAGATATATCGGACTTTTTTTTAAAAAATACTACTTTAATCTTAACTAAAGAAATGTATGAAAATAAAAAACAAAGAATTTCAGTATAAATCGGCACTTGTATTTCACCATTTTGCATCCCTACCTTGTCTTAAAAATCATTGATATAAATAACTCTTGCATTAAAACTATTAAAAGTAACAATATTTATAGGTATTTTTTGGTTTGATACATTGGTTTTTATAGTCCTAATAGAAGTTAATTAGTTCTTAATTTCACAATTACGATAACTTAAATTATAATTTTGAATTTAGATTTTTACATGTGGATACATTGAAATTTATACATCTATACTTTTAGATATAGATAAATGTTTTGCAAGTTCATGTATGCTTGTTATCTCCTATCATAACAACAAGATAGGATAATTTTTATACACAATATCATGTCCATTTTTAGATGCATATTGACATGTGTTTTTATTTTAGCATGTAGGAATGTTTAATTTTTTTAACGGATACGGATACATAAAATAATATAAGTTTGAATTATTTTTGCATATACTGAAACAAATCTGGATATCGCTTTTATTTTTTAACAAGGGGGTCGAATAATTTGTATCCATCTGATACATTTTCATATTTGCTGAAAGAGATATAAATATGGACATATTTTTTTACATATAGATACATAAACAAGTATTAGTTGTATGTTTGTATATACAATTACTAATATTGTTTTTATTTTTTGTCATTTTTTATATAGACAATACATACATCATTTTTAATTTTTTAGGTTATGTATACGAATATTGAAAATCATAAATCCAAGATATATAATTTTCTCCCAATATTATGTGTAACTCTGAGAAATATTCAAATATATGTCTCAAAGATATCTGTAACTATATCCGTAAAAAAGTTATCTAATTGCGTAGATATCCATATCAAAAAAACTATCATATTAATATCTATATCTGTAAAAAATGAAACTCATTCTCTTACGGTTATCCATATGCATCAAAATAAATAAATATATTTTTATAGAATAATAAATCTGAATTAGGTATGTTATCTACCGTTAAAACGTTAATTTTTGTTATCGTAATTGTGAAATTAGGAAATAATTAACTTCTATTAGAATTGTAAAAATCAATGCATCAAGCAAAAGAATGCCTTTAAATATAATTTTTTAGTAGTATAAATGCGAGAGTTATTTATATCAATGATTTTTACGTCAGGACAGGGATGCAAAATGGTGGGTTACTAAGTGCGCTACTCAAATCGTCACCAATTTATACCTAAATTTTTTATTTTTTATTTTTTATTTTCATATACATTTATTTAATTAAGATAAATTAGTTATTATTTTAAAAAGAAGATATATCTCCTAATTCCACATATCTATTATTTCAAACCCGAAATTTTTTAATCGTTTAAACTTTACGTATTCTCGAAAGCTCTTACCAATAGATAGAGTAGACGAGCGCGGATCGTCTGCTTGCCAGCAGACTCTGCTGTAGCGCCCGGAACCGCTCGATCAAGATCGAGCGGTTCGCATGAATTCGCACGGCCGGGCCCACAAAAAGGTGTGAATTCATGCGAACCGCTCGATCTTGATCGAGCGGCTCGGGCGCTTCAGCAGACTCTGCTGGCCAGCAGACTCTGCTGGCCAGCAGACAATCCGTTCCCAGAGCAGGAGGCGAGCACGGTATTGAATATTCCCAGACAGGAATCCACGATGAACCCGCCAAGGAGCGGCGACATTGTGGTGACCCCCATCCAGTAGTTGACGCTTTTCGCAGCCATCTTCACCTCATGGCGGAGCACTATGGTATGATCTCCGGCATGCTCCATTGCAACACGGAGACAGATGTATATCCACGTGACTCAGTCTGAGCAACCGAGAAGGAGAGTGGATGATGGAATTGGAGAGGGGAGGGGGGTTGATGCCCATATATAAACGCAGGACATCCACCTTTTGAAATTTGGTTGCATCATCTATCTATTATTGCATGGAAGGATTCGAGATCATCTCAGCGGGGAAAGGGGGTGGGTATGGGGCTCGTGATCCCTCTCCCAAGTTAGGAAGTACCCTTCAAACTAGGACTGGCTATTGAGTCATGGCTCGATGAGCCAGGCTCGGGCTCGGCCCGATAAGGGTTCGTGAGCTTGGCTCATTAAGCTATTGAGCCGAGCCCGAGCCAGATTTTTGGGCTCGATAGCTTATCGAGCCGAGCCCGAGTCGAGCTCTGCTCAGCTCGATAACTCAATAACGGGCTCGATAAGGAATATATATATTCTATTTGTGAAACTACAATGATTTTTATTTTTATTTGTATTAGTTTTGCAACATTGTTAATGGTGGATTATGTGTTTATGTTGTTTATGTAACAACAATGTTGGGTGGACTATGTTGTAGACTTGGATTTTCTACCTTTTATCTATGTTAATCTAGGTTATAGTGAGATTATAGTATTTTTTCTTTTTTATTAACAAGCAGAATGTTAGAATATATTATAATTTAACTTTTATATACAACTCGGGTTGTGGTCTACTTGTAAGGTGGACAACCTTTAAAAAGGAGGTTTTGGGTTCGAGCCCAAGCAAAACACTTTTTCACCAAAAAATACATATTTCCTTAACGAGACTGAATAGGCTCGAGCCCAGACCAGGCTCGATAAGAGGCTCGGGCTGGCTCGATAAGGGCTCGAGCCCACCGAGCTCGAATCCAGTTGAGCTTATCGAGCCCGAACCCACCCCTGACTCGGCTCGTTAGGCTCGATAATCAGTCCTACTTCAAACGGTCAAATTCAAAGGGGGCAGGTAAGGATTCAGTTTTTTAATCTAGTTTTGCCAATAGTATTGATCCCCTTTAAAAACAACATCGTATCTCTCTCTCTAAATATGTGTGAGGCTTATCATCCATTTTTTACACAGCAGGGGTCTTCCATTTTTGTCTTTGTTCATCAGATTCCATTTTTACTCCTTCATTGATTGCTCGTAGGTAAATGACGGTTTTGCCCTTTAATATCTCCCCAAGACAACCATGGGCTTGTTTGGTTGCCAAGGTACCTCGGGGTACCCTGGCATACCCCTGGCTCCATCCCTGCATTCTTATGTTGAGATTACTTGTATTGTTCATACAACTTCTTTGGTATAATGATTTTTAACATTGTTCAATTACACTTATTAACAGAAAAAACATATCATAACCACTAAAAAGTTAATATAACACATAATCAATGTCACATCACATCACAGTTATCATTCCAACCATCCCAACCCTCCAAACAACTATTATTCACAGGAGGATAACCCAACCCAGCCAAACCCAGTCCAACCCAGTAACCAAACAGGCCCTAGTATCGTTGGCAATATGAACTGCAACTGAGGAAACTATGCTTCCAACCCTTGAAATTACCAGGACTGCTATTAAAAAACTGCGGAGATCATACGTATCTCCTCCGAGTTCGACGGCCGCCTCACCCAAGCAGGACCACCGCCATCTCATACGTATCTCCTACGAGTGGTTTTCAGAAATTATTGCTAGAAGCTTAGGGTTGTTAGGAAAGCTCGAGCTCGATGAGCTCAACTCGGGCTCATCTCGTTCAGGGCTCACGAGCCGGACTCGAAACCTTAACGAGTCTGAGTTCGAGTTGGGTTTTATAGCTCGTTAGCTTATCGAGTCGAGTTCGAGTTGGGTGTCGTTCAACTCGGAAACTCGACTTGATAACATGTTTCCCCTCTTAATAAAAGTTGAAAATATATATACCGAAACTTCCACATTGAGTTTGATATAAAATAGAGGTTAACATTTTGCTTGCCCAAAAAGCTACAGAAGAGAGTATAAAAAAATAAAAGTTACAAATAGCATTCCCATAATTTAATGTATAAAATGGAACAATGACTCATTAAGAGGATCATGAGCCTGCTCATTTTCAGGCTCGTGAGCCAGCTTAGATACTCATGACTCGATAAGAGGCTCGTGAGTCAGCTCATTTTAAGGCTCGTGAGCCAGCTCAGAAACTCATGGCTCGATAAGAGGCTCGTGAGTCAGCTCAAACTCGACGAGTTCGAATTCGAGTTGGTGATCCAGGGCTCGACCCTTATCGGGCCCGAGTTCGAGCCTTAGATTTCTTATCGAGTTCGAGTCCGAGTTGAGGCCAACTCGGCTCGTTGAACTCCATAGACACCCCTATACGAGCTTGTCCTTGTCATCAAGACTGCGAAATTTTAATTTTTTGCTGCAACATCTGGTCAAATGATTTTGAATGGCCAGCATATTGACTTCTATTCTACGGATCAGCTTCAAATTTTAGACAACGTTGATTAAAAAATCGACAGCAAATATGCCTCTATCTCCAATGCCAGAAAATAAATTGTAGTAAAGAAAAGTGGTCGAATGGTGCAAGTATAGAATCAGAAATATATTTCACAATAATTAAACTAGTCTTACTTTCAGCAATTGCTTATTTTAAATGTTGAGAAATTTGTAAGGACGTTATTGCTTTTTATCACATACTAGTTATCAAGACATTATAAATTCTATATAAATATATACATATAAATAAAACAAAATAAATTAACACTATATACACAGCAATATACTATAATACTTATCACAATAGTTTCGAACAATATATTCATTTTCTTGTTTTAATAAATAAAAAGCTGTATAAAAATACCTTTTACTTTCAAAAATCATAAACATCCCATTATTATTATAAAATTAAATAAAAGAATGTAATATAGTATAGTACATAATAAAACATATGCCAAAGTTAAATAAAAATACAAAATAAAAACCTCAAAATTTCTAATATTTTTAAGTAAGTATATACGGTGGCCCTTTGAAACTTAATTTAACTCGGATTGAATTTTTGCACTAATCGTAAATACCATTACACTTATTTGATTTTTTTTAATAATATACACATGTATTTGAAAAATTATTTACGTATATGATCTTTAGACTTCTCTTTACGTTATCAGCATGTGTTCAAACCACATTTTCAATTGTTAGGAAATGATTTTAAGAAATATACAATAAATACAAATTATCTCATAAATCTGCATATACAGATATCATTATCGGAGTTTTTATTTTGATCATGCCATTTTTTTACTATGCATTGTTATTTTGATTTTGTTTTTATCCTATAACATAAAAGGTTCTAAGATCAAGACCAGCCTATTTAGTAACATCCATATAAAGAATACTAATTGTGCTCCATATTGTCAAATATTATTTGGGGTAGATGCAATCGGATACAGATATATCAGTATTTGACCGCCGTCGTATTTGCTTTTAAGCAGATATAAATATGAATATTTGATTTTAGCGGAGATGTATATGGATATGATTTTTTATTTTTTTAGGGTAAAGATAAGGATACAGATATCGTTTTCAATTTTTTAAGGAAACAGACACATCTATGTTTACATTATTTTACGGATACGAAAATAAATATGGATATCCACATTGTTGAATCTATTCCGTCTCTGCATTCGTCGTCGAGAGAAACATGTTCATTTCGGCTTCAAAATCCCCAATGCCACCTTCATTCCAGGTATAACTTCCTTCCTTCCTTGTTGATATTTCTTGATCTTCCTCTTCATCTGGATATATCTACTGCTCGAGCATCCACCCTTTTATATCTAAAGATATTTATGGCATGTTTGGTTGCTGAGTTGGACTGGGTTGGGTTGGGGTACACTGTTGTACCCTTCCTTCCAACCCTCTCAATCCTCCTCACAGTTTACTATTCACAGGGATACAGTTTACTATTCACAGGGATACCCCAACTCAACCCAGTACAGTCCAACCCAACAACTAAATCTTAGAACTATAATAACTTGGTATCTTGTAATTCCAGCCCACCAAGCACCCATTCGCCCCTGATGGTGGATTCGGAGAATGAGCTGGATTCGATGAAGGAGGTTGATCTTTGATTGGGTGACAGATCTGGAACCTCCTCCCGAGAGGTTTCCCATCAAGCCTTTTTTTAGCGAAAAGCTTTCTCTTTGGAGCCGCGAGCTATTATACATGAAGGGGACGAGTGCTCAACCAGTATTACTACGTTTGATCGAGGCTGGAACAATCTTGGATTCTGAACTTTGCTGGAAGAGTGGGATATGATTTTGATATTTCCTTGGTGCAGGTATCTCCTTTCTTCGACTCGCTGCTTGTGAGCAACTACTTGTGTGGGCATCTATGCCTTTGAGTGGTGCGGATATTGGTCGAAGAGTGGTTTGGGGGGACACATTAGTTTCCTCAGTGAAAGAGTGAATGCCATGTGTTTGTGAAAATGGCAGTTAAGGCTTCTCATGGAGATGGATTCAAGTTGTCTGAGGAAATGTCTATGAGAAATAAGCAAGAGCCTTCTGGGGATTGGTTTCTGATGAACGACTCTGGTTTCAACATGGCTTTTGGGAAGAAATGGGATATAAAGAATAGGGCTATCAGCACGAGTTTTGATTTGAACATTGAAAGAAATCTATAGAGGGCTTCTTTTGTAGAAGCTATGAAAGGAATCCATGTTCCTCCTAGTTTTGGAGATACTATTTAAGCTAAGTGAAAAATGATAAGATGGGAGTCGCTAAATAATGGCCCGACAAATCAGGCTAACTGTCGTTGAGGCGATTACTCGAATCCTTTCGTTATTCAACAATTAACCCACACAAATAAGTAAGTAATTAAGAGCAAGAGTTAAAATTTATTATACCCTACTAAGAATGTATAATGACAAGTAAGTAGGGGGCAAACACATGAAGCAAGGGAATAGAGCTGGCAAGATAAGAAATCAAGGCACAATTTATCTCTCAAACACTTGGTCAATCTTGGATTTTTGGTGGGTTTCTAATTTTATTTTGTTTTCCTTTTTTTTAATTTTTTAATTTTTATTTTTCTGATTTTATATTTTCCTTTTTATATTTTTATATTTTCATGTTTTCTTTTTCTTTTAATATATATCTAATGTTATATATAGGATATATATACAATATAGACTAATATATAGATATATATGTTAATAAAAATAATCAAAATAAAGAAAATAAAATATTTTTGGGTTTTAATTATTTTTTTACTATTTTATGATTTTTAGGTATTTTTGCTAATTTTTTTATTTTTAAAGTCAAAATACCCTAAAATAGGGATAAAATAAATATATGAAATTAAAATGGAGATATAAAATATCAAACAGAATAAAAAATTATCCAAACTAATTTTAAAATAAAGATAATAATATAGAGGAAATTCATAGATAAATATATATCTTTAGAATTTGTAAGGATTTTTTATATTTTTATAAGGTTTTAAGGGTTTTTTAAAATTTTAAAGTTTTCTTTTGTAATTTTTAGTGATTTTTGGTCTGGAGGTTAGGAATACATAAACAATAAAATATATTTTTAGGAATTTTTCAAAATATTTTTATTATTTTATAGATTTTATATTTGAAATGGGGATAAATATGACACTTTTTTATTTTTTTATAAATAATAAAAAGGTTCCAAATTGAAAATAAAAATTAAGTGTGAAAGTACAATGCAACAGGAGATTATGCATATTTTTTGGATTTTTAGAGCAATGTAGCTATATGAAATAAATACAAGAAACAAAGAGAAAATATAATACTAGCAGGGCATTAATGTAAATATCTGAAAGTTCAAGGGTATTCTTGCAATTTTCACAAAAATATATGACATAATAAAAATGTTTCTTGATTATTACGAAATACACAAAACACGAGGCCTTTGATGCAAAATGGCTACGCCCACGTGCATAGGCACGTGAGCCATGCTGATAGGGACCAAAAATTAATTACCAAAACCTTAGGGGTCGGTTTGCAATTTTTTCCAAAAATAATAAACGTAAATAAAAAGTTTCAGTATTAATTAGCAATGCAAGGAATCCCAGGGGGTTATCCACAAAATATCCTCTCACGTGATGCGTCGCGTAAGGTGATGTGGCTTGGACCTAGATGTAAATATGCAAAAGTTCAGGGATCTATTCGTAAATATTACAAAATAATATGAGCTGCAAATGAAAGTTTGAGAATGCAATAATAAATACAAAAAGTGTTTGGCCTAACATTGCAAAATACCCAAACAAAGGCACGGGCAGATGGCAGATCTTCGTCGACTTGCCACGTGTCACACTCCAGTGGTCTGATATCCCTTCGGTGATCTACGGCTACAATTAAATGGCCATCACAGATCTGACGGTCCTACGTGGAGATGATCAGACTGTCATGCTCAAACTTGGATCGTCGTTCTTAATCCAACGGTGGAGAGCGAAGGTGCAAGAACATGGAAGAACGTTAGGAAGACGAACTTCGATCCTCTCTCCCTTGTGTCTCCAACATTCTCTGAAGCTCAAAAATCGGCCAGAGGCTCCTGGGAGGATCCTCTATCGGTTGGGAGCAGCAAAATGGCGTGAGATGCATTGGAGCTCTTCCACGGGATGGGGGAAATTGCGTCGCTCCAGGCACTTCTGGCGAAATCAAAATCGCTCCATCCACGCATGAAGCTATGTGTTCCTGCAAAAAAGATGTTATAGGGTCAAGGGAAAAGTTCCTCGACTCTGTAGCGGGGTGTATGGGAGCGTAGGGGGTCGTGACGGAGGTGCTCCGGCAAGGCGAGGAGGAGGAGCATCGGCAGACTCGATCCAACAAGGATCGGTTGATTTGGAGGCGCGTGGGATGATCAAGAAGCAAAGGGGATACGAAGGGAGGTGATCAGGTGCGTGATGAATACCCATTCATCACTCTTTATTCTTATATTTTAGCTACAAAA
This sequence comes from Ottelia alismoides, assembly GCA_037367405.1. Classification (NCBI taxonomy): domain Eukaryota; kingdom Viridiplantae; phylum Streptophyta; class Magnoliopsida; order Alismatales; family Hydrocharitaceae; genus Ottelia; species Ottelia alismoides. Next base: position 286,912 of record JAZKJV010004695.1, read on the forward strand.
ACCTTTGCAAATGCATGTAGATATGTGTAAATAGGAATAATTAGCAAAAGCATGCATTGTGTAAAAACCTATAATTAGCATGTTTTTGTGCAAAAATAAAAGAATAAAGATTAAAAAGAAAAAGAGGGAAATATTTAGAATAAATATTGAGCAACCTAACCCAAGGGAGGGCTCAACATGGGCCTGACCGCATAAAAGCCAAGTAGAGGGAGATAGGGGCTCATGTGTATATATTTATGTAAATAAAATAAAAATGTTTTCCTCACCCAAAAATATGCTTGTAAATACGTGTATATATTTATAAAAGATAAAAACAAACTAAAAAGTAAAAATCAAAAAGATTAAAAAGACCCCTTCATCATGTACATATATCGCATCTATGTATTTATTTGACCTTGTAAATAAATAAAGTTATTTTCCAAACTTTTTGTAAATATTCTATGTTATATATTGTAAATAAATAAAATAAAAAGAATCAAAACAAAAATCAAATAAAAATAACAAAATTAAAATTACAAAAATATATTGTACATATGCCATGTATATAGTTGTACATAACTATTTATTTTACCTATGTATATAAATAATAAAAATAAAATAAAAACACCCTTTTATTCCTTATTTTATTCTATAAATAAATAAAATATAAAATAGGAATAAAATTGTACAAAAATAATAATTAAAAATCAAAAATCAAAAGACTCCATATTGTACAAATACCTATATATAGCTATATATTGTAAATACCTTATTTTTATTTTTAATTAAAAATCACCAAAAAATAGAAAAAAAATAAAATAAAAATATTTCATGTTTTGAGTTTTGGCTGAATCAGGCCCTAGCTACCTTCATTTGTCACTCTAATATCCTGCCACGTGGCCTGACCGCATTGGCTCCTGGGGATGTTGACCGCCCGGTCAACTGGCCCCCCCAGGACCACTTCCCACGGGTTGAGTCGCGGACCCAACTTCTCGGATTTTTCCCCACTCAACCCGATTGCCTATCACCCAAACCCCGGCTCCGAATTGCTCACGTCATACCCGAGAATCTCGCCGGAGGCTTAGCCTCGGGATCCGCGCGCTACATCGCCCTACCCGCGCCCTTCTTCCCGTACCCGCCAGCATACTTAAGCTCAGCTCCGCCACCCATTTCACGCATCCTTGGCCATTTGCTTCGTTCTCCAGTGAGCTCCAGAGAGAGAGAGAGGTGACAGCTCGCGCCTCGACCTGTTGCAGCGAGGAGAGGAGGCGAAAGCCATCGATCCGGCGAGTCATCACCGCCGTGCTCCGTCCTGAGTTGGAGCTCGAGCCTCGGACGTCGACGTCCTTGAGGCGAGGATCCAGAGCTTCGCAAGCTCGTCCACAGTCGATTCATCCACCCGGGTAGACCCTATTCCCTTTCCTTTTCGTCAATTTCAGATTAGCCCCAATTCGCGCCGCCATCGATTTTCGCTGATTCCGACCGCCTCACCCTTTCGTTCGACCATCGGAATCCACCATCGTCTCCGCCTTCCTCCCACGCATGTTCTCCGCACCTCCGTTCAACCCAGCTCGCACAGGAGCTGGGGATTCGAGCTCCTCTGTCCATCCCCTCGCCGGAGCTCGACCACTTCGCCTCCCAGACCACTTTCACCACGCCTAACGGGGTCGAGGCACTTTGCCCTCGACCCGCGAGTTTGCTGGCACACTTTGCAGGTTCATCCAAGCCCATCTGAGGGCTTGGACCATTTGGTCCAGCTGTTCTGCCTCCGCCGACCTCGCCGAAGTTCCCCAGGACTCTGTTGGGTCATCGGAGGCCTCCAGTAGACGCGGAGGGCCCGCAGCTTCCTTCTCCGATCTTCAGCGAGCTTCCAGGAGGAGACCAGTGCCGTCACGAGCCCGACGAAGTTTGCCGGAGCCCTGTTCGTCCACCATCCTTCTCTGCCGTCCGATCGACCCCGAGCTCCAGATTTGATCACGTTCGTCCATTCGAGGAGCAGCATCGACTGTCAGATCCTTCGAGGGTCGATCTCCACCGCCGATCCAGCGAGGCTCAGCCACTACTCCCGTCCACCGTTCGATCTTCCACGTGGCAGCGTCTGGACCGTCTGATCAACGTCGAGGATCCAGCCTTGGGTGCCACCCGTCCCCAGCCGTCCATCTACCCACGTGGCGCCCATCCGTCGGCTCGACTTAATAAAGGGTAATTTACCCTTAGGCCCTTCCTTATCTTTTATTTCGTTTTAGTCCTGTAAATATTTTAGTCAGTTGTTTAGTTTTAGGGTAATTTGCATATTGGACCTCGAGCTTATTTTATTTGCACTTATACCCCTGCCTGTTGTGAGCCACGTGCTTCGTCACGTGTTGTTTTGGTGTATTTGCAATTCAAGCCCCTATAGTTCTGGTTGTTCTGAAATGAATGAAATCTTTTTGATATTTTCATTTATGCCCCTGTGAATGGTTTAATTCCGCATGTGCGTTTATTTTTGGGTAAATTGCAACTAAGGTCCTCGGATTTTTGGTACGTGTTACCAATAGGTCCCTGGAACTTATTTTCATTACATATAGGTCCCTGAGTGCCCCAGGCACGCGCTTGGCACGTGATTTGCTGGGTTAATTGCACTTGGATCCGCAGAACTTTGGGTATTTGCATTTCAGTCCCTGTGCACAATACCCTCTTGTCATTTTTGAATAAAATATCAAATCACCTCCAAATTCGACGAAAATTTGACACATGGCTCCTGCCATGGTGTAGGATTTTTGTGAATTTTTGAGGACATTTTTGATTTCGTTTGTTATTTTTAAAAATTCAAAAACCTTAGTTTTTGCTACTATCTAGATTTAAAACTCACAAAAAATTATAAAAACCCCTCTAAAAATTCTACAAAAATTAGGTACTGTTTAGTTTAGTTTGTTTTATTTTCTAGCCAATTTCGGCTATTTTTCATTGCTTAAAAACCCTAAAAACTTAAAAACACTCAAAAACCCATAAAATTCTAATAAATTAATTAAAAACCCAAAAATAATATACTTGGTACCCAAATTTTCCTTGTTTCTTCTATTTTCCAGGAAAATTACCTCCAGGCCTTTTTGAGGTCCTTAGATATTTTATCTAGGGACTTTAGGCTTGGCTGGACAGTACCCCTTGTTTTGTTACTGTTTGATTTTTAGAAATTAAAATAAATATCAGACAATTATCAAAAATTCACCAAAAACATAAAAAATTATAAAACACATAAAAATATTTTTGTTTTAATTGTTGGTTGATTTTTGATGCATTAAATAAATTGTTGAAGTGTGCTTGTTTTTGATTTTCTTATTTTCTTTACACATTGAAAATCCAAAAAAAATATAAAAATAATTAAAAACCACTAAAAACATTTTCCTCTTTGATTTTATTCATTTTTACTACTTCGTAGGCCTTCGGCCAACCCGTGCTCCTTGAGTTCGACCCTGGGTGCTATATGATGAATCTCGTATTCATCACTCTAAATCTCATTTATTAAGCTCAAATCCCTAAAAATCAACAGCATTTAGGCATCTATTTTTGCATAATTAGCATTCATGCATATTTTCATAAGAATTGCATTTTAGCACAAAAATCTGCACAAAATAAGAAGCCAAAAATCCAAGCCAAAATGACCTGTAAATAAGCCTAACTTCCCGGATTTTTAACACATTCATGCTAACTCCGAATAACTCAAAACCACTTCCACTGTATACATATCATTAACAAGAATAAAAGAAAAATACAAAAAAATAACTAACCCAAATAAGTGGACCAAAAACCCAAGCCCTAATTTCAGGATTTTCGGACTAAAAGCCACATATCTTCTCCATCCAGTGTCCGATTTAATCCTACTCACTTTTGAACTAATGTGCATTCAATTACCTTCAAAACAAGACCAAGTTCAAGTGAATCGGAGCTCATATGTGAAAGTTGGGTTTTGGGCCTCTTTTGTACATTGTATATTTTCGCGGTTTTTGACCTTGTATTTTATGTATATATTTTCTTAAGCAATAAAAATCCAAAAAAAATTAGAATTAAGTGTCTTTTATTTATCTTTGATTTTTCCATATTTTTCCGGATTTTTATCTTGTTTAAAAAATGACATAAAAATTATAAAACCCAAAAATCAAGGTATTCTATGTACATAGAATACCCCAAAAATTCACTTTGTGCAAATGATCGATTTTGGTTTTGATGTCTTCATGAAAGTTGTAGATCTCATCGAGACGAGCAATTTTCGTGAAGAAAGTTTTTCGATCCGAGGTCGTTTACTATTTTTTACCGATTTTTTAAATGATTTATTTTCGGATTTTTTGTGGTGCTGACACGTGGCCGCACCTGGTGCCGCCACGTGTCAGCCATTTTTGGCCTTATTATTTCCATTTTCGTTAAAAAAAAAATAAAATAAAAAAAATAAAAAAATAAAATAATAATAAAAAAAACGAAGCACGTGCGTCGCACGTGCCTCCCCAGGCACGTGCTTCGCACGCGCCTCCACTTATCCCCATCGACCGCCACGTGGCCAACTCAAGGCCGTCCGATCTCGGCCGATCGGACGGCCGCTGCTCATCTTCCTCATCTGAGCCCCCTCCCCCTTCCCAATTGGGAACGCCGCCGGCCGCCCCCCCCGATGATTTCACCGCGTATCCCGCACCTCCGTCGCCCCGCAAATCTCGCCGAGCATCGCCACCCCTGCGTATCCCCTTCAGATCTTCACACCCTCGTCAAATCCTTCAACCCGATCTCCTTCCTTCTCCAGCCCAAACCACCCCCGCTATTTAAACCCATCGCCGCCCTCGCCGTACCCTCATCCGCCGAACATCATCCTTAGAACCACCTCTTCGGTAGTGACAGGACCGGCGAAGCGCTCTCCATCGGCGTGATCCGAGGTCTCCGCCTCGTCGCAGCTCCGCCCCTCGAGCGCCGCTGCTCGCTCCGGCCTCGCCAACGCCGTCGAGCCAACCTCCTGCAGGTATACCCTCTTTCCCCCTTCTCTCTCTCCCCCTCTCTCTCTATCTCTCTCTTCCGCGCTCCGCCCTACGCTGTCGACCTCCACCGCCCGACAAACACGCCACCGCCTTCGACATCTCCACCGCCAAGTTCTTCTCTGCCCCACGCCGTCGACAACACTCGCTCCTCGACGCTTCACCGACCACCGTTCATTATCGACACCAGCCAACGGCCACCGGCAACTCCGCTCCGCCTCCACGTCGGCTCCGGCCATCTTCCACGTCGACAAGGTACACGCCACCGCAAGCCAACCTCTAGGCCGTGTGTCGGCCAGAGGGAGGCCGACGTCCAGCTCTAGCCGTGACAACCAGCGCCAACTCCGCCATCGTCAACAACTTCCAGCTGCTACGGCCACCGGCAACCCCGCTCCTCCTTCGACGCAACCGGCCCCATCGCGCGCCACCGCCAAGGCGCGTAACCATCGAAGAAGGCGGTGGTGCTCCGTGCATCTTCGCCACCACCGGAGCTCCGCGAGTCAGCCACGACTCGGCCATCACCTCCGCCGTCCGCCTCCTCTCCGCCATCGGCCGGGCTGCAGGCCCGAGGCCACCCGCACGCCCCTCGCACGTGCGTGGGGGAACGTCTCCAGCAAGCCACCATCCAGGGTCACGTGCGTAGCACGTGATCCCTGGGTAAATTGCATAAGACCCCCCTGGAAGATCTCTATTTTGCGAAGACATCCACGCCAGCCAGAGGCACGTGCAGAGCACGTGCCTATTGGAAATTTTGCAGAAAGCCCCTCCAGACTATCGGTAATTACACAAAAGTCCCCCCTCTGCTTTTATATTTATTTATAGTATTTGCATCTGTACCCCTGTGTTCCCCTGTGATTCTAGACCTTCTCTTTACATTATTTTATCAATCCAAAAATAGCATGATGTTTGTTAATTGACTCTCTACATTTTGACATATTGTGGGTAATTTTGTGATTTACGGTTAATTAATAAATAATTATTTTGTGAAAAATTGCATATTTTACCCAATTCTTGCTCTGAAATTGATAGGTCATCAACCGTGGCTCTAAAAATTCTCGAAAAATTACATATTGTAGAGATAATTATTCTTAACATTGTGCCCAAAAAGATTTGCATTTGCATGCATTATTTGTCTGTAAAAATCATTTTGTGCATTGTAGTATTTACCTTTTAATAGACATTAAACCCCACATTTTTGAGGTTTAAGATTTTTTTGAGATCCATCACCTAGTGATAGATCTCAGATAATTTTGATTCTCGAAAATAAGTAGGTTTGATATTTATTAAACATTAAATATTAAAAATCATTTTGTTTGCATTTAAAAATCCATAAAAAATTCATATTGCATCCAAAAAGTCCAAAAAAATTGCAGTGCATCCATTTCATTATAGTTGACATCTCGGCCAAGTTTTGTATTTTTCGGACATCGTTTGAACTTAATTCACATTTTTGTCCCTAGAATAGGCCGAATTTGCATGTGCACCTCCTAATTCATTAAAAAAAAAATTCCAAAAAAAAGACCGCTTCGAAAACCGAACACGAACTTTGATAGACTTAATTCTAGGTTGTTCCTTTGCCTCCTTGTGATCGACCTTGGGACTTGCCCAAGTAAAATAAACATAAAACCACGAGACAAAAAATTGAATAACTTATTTGTGGTATTTCTTGACCGTTTCCGATTGCCGCCTACAACGAACAATACGATAAAAACACATTATTAAAAGCAGCATCTACGGATCCGTCAGATGGCGCCGTTGCCGGGGAGGCAAACGGCTTAGATTTTTGTCTAAAAATTTTTGTTCGGTTTTTCACATTCGGGTAGTCTGACCCCCGAATTTCTCATTGTAAATTCCATTTTTTTTTCTGCAATTTATTTTCAGCATTTATTTTTCATATTATTTTGAGTCACTCTCTTACATTTTCTCTCTTATTTTTTTTGCGAGGTACCTTGTACGTGGAGCGGTTTTCAATAAACGAAGCAACTTCACCAAAAACGGCAATTAATTTAAGATCGAGTCGAGTCGTGAGAGAGAGTAGAGTCTAGGATTTTAATTTCTGCACTTTTAATTTCTGCAATTTTACAGCGGTGTCCGTTTGGACTCTCGCGTGTGTAAAAGACCTCTAAACTTTATTCTGTGGTGTGTCGTGGCCTGTTTCACTCTCCGGCGAGGGTGGGGCCCGACTTGAGTGGCGATTAGGATAGACCTGCACATACGGCTCTCAGAGCAATTTAATTTTTGATTGTGCTCGTAGGATCTTAAGCCACACTTCACTTTAATCGAGACGCACATAGATCGTTCAATTTAGCCAAAAATTTAAATCAATTCTTCCCGCTAATAGAACTTTCTACTTAGGTGCGGTTTTCCATCGGCTTGCATTTCATTTAGAATAATTTTTACATTCTGTCTAGCATCCCACATGGAGATTGCGAGGATTCACTGTAAGTCTTCTAACTGAGCATTCATCATAGTTTTCCGCGTGCATCGGCTTTTCCTGAATTCCTCTCTCTTGTTTTATAACATAACTTTAAAGGAAATTGGGACTGGACGGTAGACGTGTATTTGTGCTCATCTAATTTTTCAGTGATCACCTCATTAAAATCGGGACTGCTAAATATATCTGATCTCAAAGAACCCATAAAATCAAGAATTTTTGCGGGAGAGTAACCCCGACATTGTTTGATTTATCTTGCAGCGAGGAGAGAAACGCACACTAGGATAGAGCCCATCTCCAAACCTAAACAGCTCGTCTAAACGGTTTGCAAGATTGAAATTATCACCAACTAAAATTGAAAAGATAATAGCCGAAATCTTACGGCTTCATTGTGTGAGTTGGTGAACCCGGGGTTTCATTTGTGTTTGTATTGGTGTGCGTGAACCGATATCGAAGATCAATAGCCGCACTTTTGATAAATTTTCTGTCCCATACAATCATCTCTCCCATCTTTTGATTTTAATCTCATCATGGAAATTTTTCCGAATTTCAGATCCAACCCATCATTTCTCTCAACTCCTTCAAAAATGACCGAACACCACTATGAAAACAAATCTATGTCGGTTTGGCCCAAATCCACTACTTCCTCTTCGTTTAAACCTCCAACATTTGCTGGAAGCTTTCAACCGCAGATGACTTCGACCTCATTAAATCCTTTCTCAAATCATCCAACCACACCATCTTGGACTAAACCGACTTATTCTCTCGCCAATGAAACATTTCAAGATCAAAATCTCTTTAAATCCCATGAATGGCAGAGAACCCAAACCCAGATGTAAAGACATGCGCTTAATGATCATCATCGTTGGATTGACCATGACAGACATGATACTCATACAGAGGACTGGACTGAACTCCTAGACACATATAAACCCTGTATGCCGACTCCACAATATCAAGAGCTGACCAAACATGATCAAAGGACCGAACTCTACTCAGATCAAACACACACGCCTGTACCATTTGAGCAGTCTCCTTCCATAAATTTTGAGGAGAAATTTTCAAGAAATGATCATATAATGGATATTCCAAGAAATTCTCCTCTCCGCATATACAGAAAAATGGAAGACGAAATTATTGAACAAAATCCGAATGCTCCTGTGGTTGATCATGAACAAAATTGTGAGGATAATGTTTCGAGGATAAAAACGAGATTTGAATTGATGGAGGATAGATTTCAAAAATTTGCCGACCGAGTAATCTCATTCTATGGTGGATCGAGTATTAAACTAAATGAGGAAATGATTGGATCCCATGATGAAATTTTTGAGGATATTCAAAGACCTAGGAATGACTCTAATATCAAAACTTCAGCTCATTATTCCCCTAGGAATGACTATGCCTCTGAACCAAACACTGAATATCAAGGCCCCTTCTCATCTAAGGAAGACACCACATCGCCACACCACACAGAAAATACAAAAAATTTTGAAAATCCAGAAAATCTCATAAAAATTGAATCTGAAGAAGATCTGAGGAATTTGGATCCTGCTTTACGGGAAGCACTGGAAAAATACTTGATTTTTGAACTTCCCATTATAAAGGCCATTGAACACTTCCCTGACCTTAAGAAATTTCTAATGGACAGATTAATCGTCAAAAAGTCAGGAAGGATTAGAACAAAAACTGAAAGACATATCTTGTCAATGGCTTCCTCCTTGGTGTTGAGGAGAAAAACCAAGAGCCGCATAGTGAAGCGGTTGCATAGATTTGACTGTGAAATCAAAGACACAATTTTCACACATGCTCGTATTGATGACGATTCACCGATCAATATCCTCCCGACCTCTGTATTTCAAGAACTCAAACTCGGACCAATTCGGAAGATACGAGAGATTGTTCAATTGGCAGACCGATCGATAAAAAGGCCGAGAGGAACCATTTCTGTCATCATGAAATTCCAAGGTGCTCCGCTCAAGGTAGATTTCACGATCATTGATATTGAGCATCAAGGAGAATTCACCCAGTCTCCAATCATTCTCGGAAAACCATTCTTGGCATTGGCCAAGGCGAGTATCGATTGTGAGACTCGGGAAATAAATTTTACGGCATTGGAATCACTACGATCTGATACAGTCTTTGAGGAACCACGATTTTCTGAGGTAACCCACGAAGTCCCCAACAACCGCAATCATAAAACGGTAGAAGAGCCCTACCCCGCTGCTACACCTGAGATTGCGTTTGTTAATGAGACTATTGGTTTAGAGACTCTCCCCGATATCTCAATTCCCGCAGCTTTCTACTACGATCCTGAGACATTTGCATGGTCGCACCCTGGAGCAACCTACTCCGATTATCTTGACCAAATCCTCCCAAATCAAGAGTGCACCAATATTCAGGAAACAAAGAGCGAACACGTAGCCCGAACTCTGACCAAGGAGAAGAATTTTAATGGCTATTCATCTGGGTACTCAAGTGAACCGACATCTTCACGAAACAAGAAAAAGAAAGTCACCTTTGATCTTTCGGAAGAGGAATCGGTTGATGATCCCTCATCAGGTCCGGAAAAGGTAGTCTACATGAGTGAAGTCTGTTCGACATCTCTAAAGCCATATCTTCGCAAGGATCCAAAATTTGATTCTCGTTGGACAACTCCCGTTCCTAATTATTACTCATCCAAAGCTGATGCTCCTACCTTCCACAAGTACACTGGAATTATTTCTTATGAGCTGACTGAGACTGGAGCATCTGAATATTCATCGGAGGACAAACTGATTGATCTTAAAAAGGAACGAATTTTGAGGAAACAATTGAAGAAACAAAAAGACATGAACATATGGAGTGTGTCTACTTTCAAATATTATTCCTCTGAGGATAACTCTGATGATGGTTACTTTTCATCTGACTCAAATATTTCATCTACTGTCCATCATGATATTTCTGAGGATGACACTGATAATAGTTGGGAATCATATGCCTCACCTCCGACTCATCATTACGATCTCCCACCGTAGGCTCACAAGAAGATCAGCCGTAAACCGCCTTAATCATCGGCTACCCACCCCCCCTCCCGACCACATCGGTCTCCTTGTACAGCTTCTTCCTCTACTTAGGCCAAGGCCTAAGTATAGGGGGGACCGATGCCATCTATATATACCATCACACTCCATCTCCAGATCGACTCGTTTCCACCCTTCTTCTATACTCAGGCTGACCAGAGCCTAAGTATAGGGGGAACCGACACCCACCTGTATATACTCTCCTCATTCACATACGCCGATTGCTTCATTTCTTTCTCTTTTCTTTTCCGCTCTTCTTCTATACTTAGACTATTCACAGTCTAAGTATAGGGGGGCGATTTTTGTAAATCTTTTTCTTTTTCTTTTTCACTCTCTTACGCTTAGCCCGGGCTATGTCTTCTTTACGCTTCTTGTGCTCTGAGGACACAACACTCGCTAAGTATAGGGGGGTCTGTATATATACTGTGTATATATTTTAGCCATACCTCGTACTTTCGCGTAAGTCTATATGTATTTACGGGGTGGGTTCTTCTTAAAAATTATAAAAAAAAAAAAAATTTTTCCCACTAACACTGACTACACCCAAAATTTTTGAAAAAAAATGGCTTCTTATTCATTTTTGCATATATAAAAAAAAACAAAAAAAATCAAAAAAAAATTCACAAATAACAAAAAAATGTGTCTGCATTTCACACACTCGCATTTCATCAAGCATCGCATTTGCATATGTGAAAAGTCTTTGGGTTCTGAACCGAGTTATGAGCCGAAACCGAGAGTGGTCTGGACTTAACCTTAATCCACCTAATTTTTAGAGGAACTTCACTGAGAAATGGAATTTTAGAGTCTTCAGATCGTTGACTTAATTCTTTGAGTTCCACATGACAATGTACAGTGTTTGACTCTGAGTGTCTAACCTGGTCTCTTCATTCTGGGTACAACTCTGGAATAAGGAATTAATTGGTACTCTCGCACTATGCACTTAGCTCAACTCAAACATATGTTGGAAGACTGTGTGAGTTTCTTTTCTGGTAGCGTGGAAATCTAAAGACCGGAGTACGGGTTGAAATAAAGCTTCGGAAAAGGGATGGACGGCTGGGCACAATTTTTCTAAGACCCCAAAAAATGTACGGAAACAAAAGATTCTATATCCGTAGGGGCACAACAAGATCCAAGCAGAACCACCAAAAATTCCAAATACAAAGAAGCAACTACCAAATAAAATCTGACCAAAAAGGTCCAAGCTTCCAGAAACCTGCAGATCTTGGTGGAGACTCGGCTACACTGGCCATCTTCACAAGGAGAGGTGACTACACTGGCCACCCTCCAGTTCTTTTCTCATTCTTCTATCTTCTCCCCCCAATTCGATTGTGAACACAGCGCGACAGACCTTAGAAGGAAATACCTGACTCCCCGAGGACGAGTTATTGGAGAGGAGGCTTGTGCAGTAGTCCGGCATTCTGGGTGGGAAGAGCTAAAATATTTCACACACAAGAGTCGGTTATTCAATGTTCAAAGAGTATACTTTGGGAAGATGATTGATCTAAGATGACTTCTGAGCCGAAACTGTAGCAATGATGTGTAGAACTTGAGGGTTGTTGATTTTAAAATTCTAAGTCTCACAGAAGTTCCGACACACAAATAATCCAAAGGTTGAGTTTAGGTTCACTTTCACCTTTAGCTCATGGTCTTGGTATGGAACCCAATCTCATTTCACCTCATTGCATTTCTTTTTGATGCTCAGGGACGAGCATGGTTTAAGTATAGGGGGATGATGAATCTCGTATTCATCACTCTAAATCTCATTTATTAAGCTCAAATCCCTAAAAATCAACAGCATTTAGGCATCTATTTTTGCATAATTAGCATTCATGCATATTTTCATAAGAATTGCATTTTAGCACAAAAATCTGCACAAAATAAGAAGCCAAAAATCCAAGCCAAAATGACCTGTAAATAAGCCTAACTTCCCGGATTTTTAACACATTCATGCTAACTCCGAATAACTCAAAACCACTTCCACTGTGTACATATCATTAACAAGAATAAAAGAAAAATACAAAAAAATAACTAACCCAAATAAGTGGACCAAAAACCCAAGCCCTAATTTCAGGATTTTCGGACTAAAAGCCACATATCTTCTCCATCCAGTGTCCGATTTAATCCTACTCACTTTTGAACTAATGTGCATTCAATTACCTTCAAAACAAGACCAAGTTCAAGTGAATCGGAGCTCATATGTGAAAGTTGGGTTTTGGGCCTCTTTTGTACATTGTATATTTTCGCGGTTTTTGACCTTGTATTTTATGTATATATTTTCTTAAGCAATAAAAATCCAAAAAAAATTAGAATTAAGTGTCTTTTATTTATCTTTGATTTTTCCATATTTTTCCGGATTTTTATCTTGTTTAAAAAATGACATAAAAATTATAAAACCCAAAAATCAAGGTATTCTATGTACATAGAATACCCCAAAAATTCACTTTGTGCAAATGATCGATTTTGGTTTTGATGTCTTCATGAAAGTTGTAGATCTCATCGAGACGAGCAATTTTTGTGAAGAAAGTTTTTCGATCCGAGGTCGTTTACTATTTTTTACCGATTTTTTAAATGATTTATTTTCGGATTTTTTGTGGTGCTGACACGTGGCAGCACCTGGTGCCGCCACGTGTCAGCCATTTTTGGCCTTATTATTTCCATTTTCGTTAAAAAAAAATAAAATAAAAAAAATAAAAAAATAAAATAATAATAAAAAAAACGAAGCACGTGCGTCGCACGTGCCTCCCCAGGCACGTGCTTCGCACGCGCCTCCACTTATCCCCATCGACCGCCACGTGGCCAACTCAAGGCCGTCCGATCTCGGCCGATCGGACGGCCGCTGCTCATCTTCCTCATCTGAGCCCCCTCCCCCTTCCCAATTGGGAACGCCGCCGGCCGCCCCCCCCGATGATTTCACCGCGTATCCCGCACCTCCGTCGCCCCGCAAATCTCGCCGAGCATCGCCACCCCCGCGTATCCCCTTCAGATCTTCACACCCTCGTCAAATCCTTCAACCCGATCTCCTTCCTTCTCCAGCCCAAACCACCCCCGCTATTTAAACCCATCGCCGCCCTCGCCGTACCCTCATCCGCCGAACATCATCCTTAGAACCACCTCTTCGGTAGTGACAGGACCGGCGAAGCGCTCTCCATCGGCGTGATCCGAGGTCTCCGCCTCGTCGCAGCTCCGCCCCTCGAGCGCCGCTGCTCGCTCCGGCCTCGCCAACGCCGTCGAGCCAACCTCCTGCAGGTATACCCTCTTTCCCCCTTCTCTCTCTCCCCCTCTCTCTCTATCTCTCTCTTCCGCGCTCCGCCCTACGCTGTCGACCTCCACCGCCCGACAAACACGCCACCGCCTTCGACATCTCCACCGCCAAGTTCTTCTCTGCCCCACGCCGTCGACAACACTCGCTCCTCGACGCTTCACCGACCACCGTTCATTATCGACACCAGCCAACGGCCACCGGCAACTCCGCTCCGCCTCCACGTCGGCTCCGGCCATCTTCCACGTCGACAAGGTACACGCCACCGCAAGCCAACCTCTAGGCCGTGTGTCGGCCAGAGGGAGGCCGACGTCCAGCTCTAGCCGTGACAACCAGCGCCAACTCCGCCATCGTCAACAACTTCCAGCTGCTACGGCCACCGGCAACCCCGCTCCTCCTTCGACGCAACCGGCCCCATCGCGCGCCACCGCCAAGGCGCGTAACCATCGAAGAAGGCGGTGGTGCTCCGTGCATCTTCGCCACCACCGGAGCTCCGCGAGTCAGCCACGACTCGGCCATCACCTCCGCCGTCCGCCTCCTCTCCGCCATCGGCCGGGCTGCAGGCCCGAGGCCACCCGCACGCCCCTCGCACGTGCGTGGGGGAACGTCTCCAGCAAGCCACCATCCAGGGTCACGTGCGTAGCATGTGATCCCTGGGTAAATTGCATAAGACCCCCCTGGAAGATCTCTATTTTGCGAAGACATCCACGCCAGCCAGAGGCACGTGCAGAGCACGTGCCTATTGGAAATTTTGCAGAAAGCCCCTCCAGACTATCGGTAATTACACAAAAGTCCCCCCTCTGCTTTTATATTTATTTATAGTATTTGCATCTGTACCCCTGTGTTCCCCTGTGATTCTAGACCTTCTCTTTACATTATTTTATCAATCCAAAAATAGCATGATGTTTGTTAATTGACTCTCTACATTTTGACATATTGTGGGTAATTTTGTGATTTACGGTTAATTAATAAATAATTATTTTGTGAAAAATTGCATATTTTACCCAATTCTTGCTCTGAAATTGATAGGTCATCAACCGTGGCTCTAAAAATTCTCGAAAAATCACATATTGTAGAGATAATTATTCTTAACATTGTGCCCAAAAAGATTTGCATTTGCATGCATTATTTGTCCTGTAAAAATCATTTTGTGCATTGTAGTATTTACCTTTTAATAGACATTAAACCCCACATTTTTGAGGTTTAAGATTTTTTTGAGATCCATCACCTAGTGATAGATCTCAGATAATTTTGATTCTCGAAAATAAGTAGGTTTGATATTTATTAAACATTAAATATTAAAAATCATTTTGTTTGCATTTAAAAATCCATAAAAAATTCATATTGCATCCAAAAAGTCCAAAAAAATTGCAGTGCATCCATTTCATTATAGTTGACATCTCGGCCAAGTTTTGTATTTTTCGGACATCGTTTGAACTTAATTCACATTTTTGTCCCTAGAATAGGCCGAATTTGCATGTGCACCTCCTAATTCATTAAAAAAAATTCCAAAAAAAAGACTGCTTCGAAAACCGAACACGAACTTTGATAGACTTAATTCTAGGTTGTTCCTTTGCCTCCTTGTGATCGACCTTGGGACTTGCCCAAGTAAAATAAACATAAAACCACGAGACGAAAAATTGAATAACTTATTTGTGGTATTTCTTGACCGTTTCCGATTGCCGCCTACAACGAACAATACGATAAAAACACATTATTAAAAGCAGCATCTACGGATCCGTCACTATACCAGGTTAAACATATAGCAGGACCGCTTCTCCATTTTGATTGATTTTATTTGCATTAAGTGGTTCATTTTTCTTGATACACATCGCCTGATCGCTTGGGTCGCAACGACCCTATTTCTGTACCTTATACCCGAGTGGTCAGGCCTGTTATCAGTGCGGTGGGGTGACCGGATAACAAGGAAATGGGGTTCGCAGGAGAATAGCTCCGGTGAACTACAAACGGGCGATTCTACGGCTATGGACGTGAATAAAGAAGCGAGATAGATGCGAGATGTAATCCTAGAAGCTACAGCTACTCGAAAATGCATGAAGAAAGAGCCTCACCGACCGGAGAACCAAGAAGAAGAGCTCAGCGACGGTGCTCTGGCGGAGGAGATGAAAGCGCTCTTCGACAAGCCAAACCACGCATCCGAGGAGCTGGAGAGCTACATGTCACCTGGCTCAATCCAGAGCTCCAAGACGAGGGGTAAAAGCGGGTCCAAAGCGGTTCAAAGATTGAATGGAAAGTCAGAGGTGCTTTTGTCCAAGGTTGACGAGCGGATCAAAGAACGGAAACTATCAAGCGAATCACTGATCCAATCCCCGAGAAGACGTTTGGGCATGTAAAATCAATCCTCAAGGAGAAAAAGTCATGAAGAGATCATCGCGGAACAATGCCAAAACGTAGGTGTCAAAGGCTACAGACCGGTCAGAGAGTAGAGGTCAACAGGCAGAGAGAGATGGTTCGTCCACGTGGAGCAACCAGAACAAACTCTGCCCAAAAAGAATTGAAAATTCAATTAAAAATAATAAATGAATTTATTAATTTTAAGTTATAAAATAAAAAATATTTAATATTTTTCATTGTATTTTATTATGATATTTATTTATTTTTTATAGCTTTATAATTACATGTTACTTTTTAGGGGCTATATATAGGTATATTCATCTATGTATTTAAGTTTTTATTTTTTATTTTCTATTTTTTATTATTTTAGTTTATTATTTTATATATTTATAACTTGTTTTTATATACTTATATATATTTTTATTATATTTTTCTGATATAATATATACACTTAAATAAATAGATATATTAATTATATAGGTAAAGATATAGGTATTTATTTATGTATTTTCTATACATTTTTATTCTAATGATTTCTTATTATGTTATTTTAGTTTTAATATGTACATATATTATAAATAGTATTTACAAAATTATAAAAATATAAGATTATTATAATAATGTTTAATAAATAAAATGATTGTTTTAATCGGGTATACTATACAATAGGGGTCCAAAACCTAACTTTCATACCTTAACTCCAAAAAATATGAAACCATCTTCATTAAATAGTTTATTAAAAGTTATATACAATTAAAGGTGTTTTGATATATTTTGAGTTTTTATTTGAGAGATATGTGCCTGAGAAGTTGATATTTTGGAAACTTATTCTAAGTATAACTTTTTCTATTTATATGATTTTTATATGAAATAAAATTTGTATTTTCTATGTTTTATTATCTATGACTTGATGAATACCCATTCATCACTCTTTATTCTTATATTTTACCTACGAAAACCTTTGCAAATACATGTAGATATCTGTAAATATCATGAATTAGCAAAAAGCATGCATTGTGTAAAAATAAATAATTAGCATGTTTTTGTGCAAAAATAAAAGAGTAAAGAAATAAAAGAAAATGAGGGAAAGATTTACAATAAATATTGAGCGACCTAATCCCAAGGGAGGGCTCAACATGGGCCTGACCGCATAAAAACCAAGTAGAGAGAGATAAGGAAGCTCATGTATGTAAATATATCTATAAATAAATAAAAATATTTTCCTCTAAAAATAAAAATACAAATGGTGTGTATTTATTTATATATATTTGTAAATAAAAAATCAAAATAAAAATAGAAAAATAAAAAGAAAATAAAAAGGACTTCATATTGTATATATTCATCATGTACATAAGACCACATATATTTATTTATCCCTATAAATAAATAAATTAAAATCTAATAAAACTTGTATATATTCTACAGTTCATCATGTAAATAAATAAAATAAAAATCATAAAAACAAAAATAAAATAATAAGAAATAAAAATAAAAACCAATCTCAACATTGTACATATACCATATATGTATATAAATAAAAGTATTTATTTACCCTATGTAAATAATTAATAAAAATCAAATAAAAATGCCAAAATATTCCAAATTTTATGTTATAAATAAATAAAATATAAAATTGGAATAAAAATGTACAAAAATAAATAAATAAAATTTAAAAATTAAAAATATATATTGTATATACCTATGTATATAATACTATAATGTAAATACCTAATTTTTATTTCAAAAAAATAATTAAAAATCACAAAAAAATTTATAAATAAATAAATATTTTTCATGTTTTAAGTTTTTCTTAATTCGGCCATTTGCTATTTTATAATGAATTTCCAATTCTTTTTGACGTGGCCGCTCCTGATTGGTCCACGGGGGATGTTGACCCCTCGGTCAACTCCCCCCCCCTTGGACCACAAACCCACGGATCCTATGCCCGGACCCGATTTCTCCCATTTATTGCGCATCGATCCGACTTCCATATCCGCTAACCCCGGGCCCTAATCCAACTTTGCTCAACCCTGATCCACGCCTAGAGGATAGCATCGGGGTCCGTGCTCCGAGTATCTCGCCCGATCCCCTTCTAGCCGGACCCCTAGGACTATATATCCTGAGCTCCGCCGCATATTTTGCCCTATCTTTGGCTGCGCATTCTCCACCCCAGGACCTCCATTGCTCTCGCCTGAGTGACAGCAAGCTGAGGGTAGTTTCGCAGCGAGGAGGGAGTGCTCTGACCATCGATCCGGCGACCTTGCGCCGCCGTGCGCCGCCCCTTGCGTGGTGCTCGAGCCTCGGGTATCGACGACCCTCGAGGCAAGGACCCATAGCTTCAGCAGCTCAAGCACAGTCGACCTCGACCATCCGGTGAGCTTGAATCTCCCTATCTTTAGCTAATTTTCGTTTACCCCAAATTTCACCCATCGCCGACGAACGTTGATTCTGACCACATCCGTCACCCTTTCGACCATCGGACAACACCCACCTCTCCGCCTCACTCCTCCGCACATTCTTCACCCCTTCATCCAACCCAGTTCGCACAGGAACTGGGAGTCGAGCTCCTCCGCCGTCGCATCGTCGGAGCTCATCCACCACGACGCACCGACCCCCCACTTCGCTCCTAACCGGGTCGAGGCACTTTTCCCTCGACCCAGGAGTTTGTTGCGCCACTTTGCAGGTCAAGGCAGGTCCATCTGAGGGCCTGAACATTCAGGAGCAGCAGCTCCAGCTCCGCCTTGGTCGCAGGAGCATCTCCGACGCCTCCAGCTTCATCAGAGGCCCCCATTGGCTGCGGACAACCGAGGTGATTCTTTTCCGATCTTCAGCAGCCCCCGAGGAGGCCCACCGCGCGCGCACCAGGCCGGCGAACCTCGCCGGCCATCTGTTCTTCCAGAAGCCTTCCCAGCCGTCCATTCAGCCTCTAGCTCCAGATTCGATCCATGTCGTTTATTTGAGGAGCAGCCTTCGTCGTCTGATCCCTTGGAGGTTTGATCTGGACCGTCAGATCAACAAGGGTTAGCGCCAGCGCTTCTGCACCGTTGATCCACCACGTGGCGCGTCCTCCACCCTCGGATAATAAGTGGGGTAATATCACTTAGGCCCCCTTTCTTTTTGTTTTTATTAAATAGTCCTGTAAATATTTTATAGCTTTTATTTTAGTTTGGTAAATTGCATAGAGGACCTTGTCATTTATTTTAATTGCACTTATACCCTTGTACGTTGTGGGACGCGTGCTTCGTCACGTGTATTTTTGGTGAAATTGCATAATTTGGCCTGTTGTTTCTGATGGTTATTGATTGAAAATATCTTTTTAGTATTTGCACTGATGCCCCTGTGAATGTTTTATTTCTGCATGTGCCGAATTTAGTGGGCTTTTTACACTTTCGCCCCTAGACTTTTAGTATATGTTATTAATAGGTCCAGGGACTTAAGTTTCCTTGCAGATAGGTCCCTGAGTGCCTCAGACACGTGCTTGGCGCGTGGGAATTTGGGATTTTTGCACTGAACCCCCTGGACTTCCCTTTTTATTACTTTTAGGCCCCTAGAAGTTATTTTTATTGCAGACAGGTCCTTGTAACTGTGGGCTTTTATTTGCTTTAAATAAAATAGCAAATCTACTCCAAATCAAGTGAAAATTTGAAACGTGGCTCCTGCCACTGTGTAGAATTTCCATTGATTTTTGGGAAATTTTTGGAGCCCTTTTAGTATTTTTAAAAATTTAAAAACATCCATTTTCAGTCTGTTCGTATATAAAATTCGCAAAAAAAATATTAAAACATCTTCAAAAATTACAAAAAAATCAGAGTTTGTTTATTTTAGTGTGTTTGATTTTCTGACCAATTTTTGTCATTTTTGGACTTATATAAAATATAAAAATTAAAAATCCCTTAAAACCCATAAAAATTCTAATAATTAATAGAAAAACCCAAAAATAATAAACTCTACTCCTGATTTTTCCTTTTTATTTCTTTTATCCAAGAAAAATACCTTCAGGTTTTATTATGGCCATTTTGCATTTTATTTTGGCCCTTAAAACCTGATTGGACATTGTGCTTCTGTTTTGGCCTTATTTTATTTTTATAAAATTTCTAAAAAAATCAGAAAATATCAAAAATTCACCAAAAACAATAAAAAATATAAAAATTCTAAAAAAATTTTTATTTGAATTTTTAGGACATTTTAGAGTAATTAAATAATTGTTGATAGTTGCTTAGTTTTCTTGTTTTATTATTTTCATCATAATTAAAAATTCCAAAAAAATATAAAAACATTAAAAATCCACCAAAAATATTTGTCTTTTATTTTTCTTTGATTTTCGACCACTTCATAGGTCGCAAGGCCATCACATGCTCCCTGAGTCCGACCCTGGTCGCTATACTAGGTTAATCCAATAGCCAGGGCCACTATTAATTTTCTCTGATTTTATTTGTGTTTTGGTGGTCTGCTCTCACATTTTTCTTGATTGAGCTGGGTTTCTTGAGAGGCTGAGGTCGCAACGACCTTCGCTATATTTTATCCACCTTAGTTGCTCGGATATTTACCGCTCATCAGAATGGTGCCGTTGCCGGGGAGCACGGCTTAGTAGTCCATTTATTTTCCTTTTTATTTTGTTTTCTTTTTCGTGGCTTTCCGTGGCTCTTTCTGAGTCCGCGGCTTTTCGTGACTTTTTATTTTTCTTTCATTTTTTGTTTTTATTTTATTTTATTTTATTTTATTTTTTATTTTTGTTTTTGTTTGTTTTTACTTGTTTATTTTTCTTGCTATTTTTGCACATATACCCTGTTTTCTTTCATTCATTTTATTTGCTTTATTTTATTGTGGTTTGACACACTCTTCTGTTTTCTTGCGAGGGCCTAAGGACCGAGGCAGCATCTTTCGAGGAGCCGGCGCAACCGCGGTGATCGGAGGAGGCTCCCTTCTGCACGGAGCCGCAGGAGAGCGCGAGGAAGCATCTGAGTGCGGAGAGGAGTAGCTTAGTTTAGTTTAGATTTTATTTCAGCAGCATTTGAACTATTATTGTAATAATACAGGGACATGACACTCTCTGGGACTTAGACACTTCCGGGGTCTGTTTCGCCGAGCACCGGTGTGCTCGGAGGACCCCTCATTTTTACGCGACTTTTCTTTGTGGCTTTTGATTTCCTTTCTTTTCTTTTCGGTTTCTCGCGGATTCTCGAGCCCCTAGCCGTATGACTTTCTTCTTAATTGTGACATAATTAATAGGATCCAAGCACCCTAATATATATGTCTGCACCTATAAATCAGGACCTATAATAAAAGATTAATAAAAAAATAGTGCTCACTTCCTTCGAGCCTACGTGCCGCAGCCCACCCTGCCAAGCGCTGCTCCTGAACCCGATTTGTCGGGGGAGGAGGGGTGGATAGAGACCGGACTCTTTAAATTGGAGGCTGGTGACTGACTAGCTGTTCTTTCGAGTAGCACTGCTGTTTAGGGACTCGGTTTTCTGCCTGCACCATTTAGGTAGTTTATTTTCTGTCTTTCAATTCTGCGCGGATCATTTTGCATGTAGACTGCTGGAGTCAGGTATGCATTTCTTACTCTGCATGCATCATTGATTTCATCGCGCATTGGCTTTTTCGACTTCTCTCCATGTTTTGGACTTAATAACCAGGAGAACTGAAAAATTCGTTAGGCGTTTGCTTTTTATTGAAAAATATCTAAAAGGAAAAATAATAAAATTTGGGACTGCTAATACTATTGACCCTAAAAGACACTTCACCTAAAAATTTGTCTTGGGGAGAGCAACCCCCTCATTGTTTGGTTTGCTTGCGCGAGAGAGTGACCCACACACTAGGATAGAGCCATCCGATTTTTTTCTTGATTGATTACCGACCATTTTTGTACGGGACAATCGGTTGAGGAAATATCGGATTACCCAACAGGTCACGCTAAGCGCTCTGCTATCCTAACTGATCACCAAATAAAATTGACAAGATAATTGACTGGGCCTTTACGGTCTTCAGCTCGTGTTGCGTTGGTGAATTAGGGGTTTGCTTGTGATCATAGTTGTTACCATATCTCATCCGCCCAACTCGCCAGATCAAGATGATGGGCAGAAGGTCTGTTAGGCAGCCTATGGCTGCACCGCTACCTAGCATGTCTGCCCGCTCATCTAGGTTGGTTCGTGAGAGCCGAGACCCGCTCTCCGAACCCGAGTTTGACTCCACCCTGTTCCCCCTCGACCCCCCTTCTTTCAGTTCTGAGAGACCAGTGCCAGAGGAGACTATGGCCGGTAGTAGTGAGGAGCGCACCACCGGTCCCCAGGGTCAGCAGACATTCATTATGGACCAGGGTGCTATCAACTCCACCCTGATCGCCTCCCTAGAGACAGTGCAACAGCAGTAGAGGGATCAGGGAGCGTTCATGTTAGATATGAGGCGAGAGATGGAGCAGTTGAGAGCCGCTCGTGACCAGCGCGAGCCCGATGACGGGTCGAGGATACCCGATGCAACAGCAACAGCTGCAACAGCCACCGCCACAGCTGCGGCAAGAGCAGACCAGCCAAGACCGATGTGGGAGTTACACAACCCCGGATCGACTTTGACGCACCACTGGGTCGTTCTACCAGCCATCGTGGGGGACTTCAAGTTCCCCCCGAACACTTTGCAGCTCCTCCCCCGGTTCCATGGGCTCGCCACAGAGGAGCCCCATCTCCACCTTCAGGAGTTTCTGATGATTCGCAGTATAGTCCACGACCGTTAGGTGGACCAAGATACCATACGGATGATTGCCTTCCCCTTCTCTTTAGCAGACAGAGCAGCCACATGGCGGAAACATCTTGGGAAGTTCGTCTACACCTGGGAGCAGCTCCGCACCGAGTACTTGAACAAGTACTATCCACTCGGGCGGACGAACGCCGCTAGAGCCCTGATCAGCAACTTCTCCATGCTCCCCAACGAGCAGTTTCACGAGGCATGGGAGAGGTTTCGAGAGCTGACTGACAGATGCCCGCACCATGACATTTCCAAGCCGAACATTGTTCAGAGCTTTTTCAGCGGGCTGACACCAGAGCTTCAGGGCTTGGTGAACGCTTCTTATGGCGGGTCCTATTTCGCTAAGGATCATGATAAGGTCTGGGTCATCTATGAGGAGATGGCTGAGAACTATATGGTGATGTCCCAGACCCGACTCTACACACAGGGTAGACCCCAGCCACAGTCCGTGTAGTACCAGAGGATAGCACGGGTCGACGCCGGTCCATCCAGTTCGTCAGCGGCAGTTGCACAGGCAGAGAGTTCAGCTGCATACATGGGGATTATCAGCGAGAAGCCGGACCGGATGGAGATTATCGAGAAGAAGCAGAGCCAGGGCATCACGCAGATGGAGCAGATGGCACAAACTCTGAGTGACCTGAAGACACAGCTCATTTGTCTCCAGGAGGCACAGACGGCTTCACAGCCTCCTCTTCAGGCACGAGGCGATCCGAGTAGCAGCAGCAGCTCGTCCCAGTGCTCCAGCTCCCACCATCAGCCTAGACAGGTCCATCTCGTACAGGCGGAGCCATACCAGCAGCCGTAGCTCATCTACCAGGCACCACCATCCACTGACACTCAGATGGTGGTATACCAGCCGGATCAGCCTCTGGCAGTGCTCCCGCCACCCCAGTATGATTCAGAGTCGTTGATGGATGTCAACGGGATTTGGTACGACCGCCCCCAGCACGGTATCCGACGAGACCGTCCCGGATTCTGTTGGGCGACCGGAGGTTCCAGCTCCCAGCAGCCGTCAGGTCAGGATGGCCAGTACAGCCATCAGAGGGATCACCAGCAGCAGCAACCCCCAGTTTATCCACAGCAGCAGCAGCAGTCTTCGCATTATGGTCCTCATCCCTATCAGTAGGGACAGTCTTGGAGGCGTGATCAGCCTCATCAGCCACAGCATCATCCACAGTCTTACCCCTCTCAGACACAGCACCGGCTCCAACAGCCTCACTACCAGAGAGGCTACCCGTCGGGTTCTCATGGGCCATCCTATGAGAGCCCTGCCTTGGATGACATAGCCCGCCTCCTTACAGATCAGCGGGCTACATTTCGACGGGAGATGGATGAGTTCCGCCGGGAGATGCGGGACATAGTGAGAGGGAAGGCCGCCATCCCTACCCAGATCGAGCCGAATCCCAACAACCTCAAGAGGAAGTCTAAGCAGGTAGTTTGTACTGAGTATGGCACTCCTAGTGATGCATTTGGAGATATGTCTGCATATTTGTTTGATACTGATTTTGTCACACTTAGGAGCGGTAGGATGCCAGCAGGCGGCGCCTCTTCTGAGTGACACCCTGAGGTCACTTTCCGAGCGCCAGACGAGGAGGAGAGCGGTACTGAGGCCTCTAGAGATGATGACGGTGGTACTGATGCCACCACGGATGCTGATCCTACCGGCGGTGCTGAGGCCGCCGTTCACCAGTTGGAGGAGTTGGTACTGAGGCCACCCATGCAGCCGAGCCAGAGCACGATACTGAGGCCGCGAGTCTTCCAGCCGAGGGTGGTGCTGATGCCACCAGTTCTTCTGAGAGCCCTGTAGTTTTTTTTTCTGCACCTGTATCTCAGAACTTTGCTAGCAATAAAGGAAAGGGTTTGTTTTCTTCTGGTCCCACTGTGGTGCTTGATGTATGTGTGGATCCTGCCATCGAGCAGCTCAGACCCGTTCCTAGTCCTTCATCTGAGAAGGACCCTGTGATCCCCTTCCCTAGAGCCCTTCAGATAGGGAAGGGGAAGAAAAATGAAAATCCAAAAAAGAGGCAGCAGGAAGAGTTCAGGCAGCAAATGATAGACCGTTTTCACATATAGCTGACTCTTCAGGAGGCTTTGAAGCACATCCCTCTACTCCAGCATTCAGTTAGAGACAGGACCACAGTTAGGAGGAAGAGGAGGAACCACCATTCAGAGATTCATGTACTGACCAGAGCTACTTGTTTCGCGATCTAGAACCGTCTGCCGGCCAAGAGGCCAGATTCAGAAGCCCCTTATGTCAGATGCCACATTAAAGAGCAGAAGTTCGATCGTACTCTATTAGACAACTGATCGTCGATCAATCTACTTCCGGCAGCCCTTCTCGACCGCTTCGAGTTGGGCAATCTTCGATAGAGCAGGACAGTCCTTCAGTTTGCTGATAGATCTGTCAAGAGGCCGAAGGGGTTGCTTAGAGATGTTATCGTCACGATTTAGGGCCTACAATTCCCCGTGGACTTCGTAGTGTTGGACATGGAGATCCCTGAGTTAGTGACTGATACCCCCATCATTCTCGGTCACCCGTTCTTGGCCACAACCAAGGCAGTGACTGACCATGATAGCGGGAAGGTATACTTTCGCGTCGAGGGCGAAAGTGTACAAATGGAGACGGTCGAGGACAGCAGAGCCAGAGACAGAGCAAGCTTAGAGACGACTTCCGACACAGAGCAGATGACGGACGCCGGGCCAGACATCCACCAGGACTGCGACTTTGTGATTACAGACGATGAGGCAGTATGGGCAGACCCAGCAGCACAGGCTATCCTTCCACTTTCATAGTCCATTGATGTCGAGACGACAACAGAGGAGAGCCTGGAGAGCGCATTCCTGGTCCAGGATACTTTTGAGGCAGCAGAACCGGTTCTTGACCGCGATACAGATTGGTTTTGTGATGATGGTGGTACTGAGGCCACCTTGGATGATATAGATCCCTCGGAGTCAGATTTCGTCTGGGCTGAGTTTGATGATTACATACTAGATCTGACTTCCACTGAGCCTGCAGTTAGAGAGGAGGTAGATGCCGACCAGATCAGAGACAGTCCATCAGGGCAACCTTCTCCAATTTCAGAGTATGACAGAGAGTTCCAGTTCTCCCATGCAGATTTGGCAGCATTCACGCAGAGTTTTCAGAGGCCAGATCCACCAGCACCCAGTTGTCTAGAGCTGAAGCCACTTCCTACATCGCTGAAGTAAAGATTCCTTGCAGGTGAGCATGAGATGTACCCAGTCATTATCTCTACCGATTTGACTGGAGAGCAAGAATCTCGTCTGATGGGGGTTCTTGAAAAGAACCGCAAGGCGATAGGATGGAGCGTAGCAGATCTCCAGGGGATAAGTCTGGCCTTGTGCTCACACCATATCTATCTCGAGGATGAGGCGAAGCCGTCGCGTGAGTTCCAGCGGCGGCTGAACCCGAATCTAAGAGAGGTTATCATGAAGGAGATATCGAAATGGTGGAGCGCCGATTTTATCTACCCCATCTATGACTCCAAGTGGATCAGCCCTTTGCAAGTGGTTCCCAAGAAGACGGGCATCACTACAGTGGTCAGCGAGTCTGGAGAGGAGATTGCTACACGGGCACCCACTTCTTGGCGGGTCTGCGTTGATTACAGGAGACTCAACCAGGCCACCAAGAAGGATCATTTTCCCCTGCCATTTATAGATCAGATCATTGAGAGACTGGCAGGGAAGAGTCATTATTGCTTTCTGGATGGGTACTCGGGCTACAACCAGGTGGCCATCACTCCCGAGGACCAGGACAAGACTACCTTTACCTGTCCCTTCGGCACATACGCCTTCCGACGCATGCCATTTGGGCTATGCAATGCCCCTACAACTTTTCAAAGATGCATGCTGTCGATCTTTTCGGACATGGTAGGGGAGTGCTTGTAGGTCTTCATGGATGATTTCTCGGTTTATGGCTATGGATTCGACTTCTATCTTGACTGCCTAGACCGAGTCCTTCAGCGATGTATAGAGGTTTACTTGGTACTATATTGAGAGAAGAGTCACTTCATGGTGACTAAAGGGATGGTGCTTGGCCATATCATCTCCAACAGAGGCATGGAGGTTGATCCGGCCAAGGTAGATGTCATTAGAAAACTCGCACCGTCGTCCAATTTGAGGTAGTTACGGTCCTTTCTGGGGCACGTCGGTTTCTATCGGCAATTCATTCAGGATTTCAGTAGGATTGCCCGACCATTAACTGACCTGCTGATGAAAGATACCGAGTTCCTTGTCGATGACAAGTGTCTTTCGTCGTTTGAGACTCTCAAGCAATGTGTGATTGAGGCTCCTGTTCTCCAGCCGCCTGATTGGTCTCTCCCATTCGATATCATGACGGATGCCTCTGATTTTACCGTGAGGGCAGTGCTGGGACAGAGGAGGGACGGAGTTCCATTTGCTATCCACTACGCTAGCCGCACATTGGATTCCGCGTAGCGGAACTACACCGTCACAGAGAAGGAGATGCTAGCCGTAGTCTTCGCCCTAGATAAGTTCAGATCGTACATTATTGGATCTCGAGTGACCTGTTTACTGATCATACCGCCATCAGGTACCTCATGGCAAAGAAGGATGCCAAGGCCAGACTGACTAGATGGATCCTTCTACTCCAGGAGTTTGACATAGAGATTAAGGATAAGCCTGGAGTCAAGAATGTGGTGGTGGATCATCTCTCCCGATTAGAGCATCTTGAGAATTCTGAGCAGATTGATCCCATATGTGAGACCTTCCCAGATGAGGCGATCCTTGCTATCACCTCTCTCCCGTGGTATGCCGATGTTGTGAACTTTCTTGTTGCTAAGAAAGTTCCACAAGATTGGCCCAGGAAGAGGCTTGAGACCTTCCTCGCGAAGGCCAAGTCCTACCACTGGAAGGATCCCATCCTTTACCACGAAGGAGAGGATAGCATCTGGCGTAGGTGCATTCCTCAGGAGGAGCACCATAGCGTCCTCACTTACTGCCACAAGCATGAGGCAGGAGGACATCACTCAGGGAGGAGAACAGCACAGAAAGTGCTCCAATCCGACCTATGGTGGACTACCCTCTTCAAGGACTCTGATGAGTTCGTGAAGAGGTGCACTGACTGTCAGAGGATGGGCACTTGTGGACAGCGTGATATGATGCCGATGCAGCCCAATCACTTCTGTCAGGTTTTTGACGCATGGGGCATCTATTTCATGGGTCCATTCCCTAAGAGTCAGGGATTTGAGTACATTCTGTTGGCCGTGGATTATGTGAGTCGTTGGGTTGAGGCCATCCCCGCCCGAACCGCTGATGCCAGGACTGTTTGCCGATTTTTGAGGAAGCACATCATTACGCGGTTCGGGGTACCTCGAGTATTGATATCTGATGGGGGTCTCATTTCATCAACGACCAGGTGAAGGCCCTTTCTAACGAGTTCAGTATAGACCATCGAGTTGCCACTCCATACCATCCACAGACGAATGGTCTAGCCGAGGTGTCGAACAAGGAGATCAAGACTATTTTGCAGAAAGTCGTCCGCCCAGACCGAAAGGATTGGTCACAGCTTTTGGACTCGGTCTTGTGGGCATATATGACGTCTTTCAAGACACCTTTGGGCACATCTCCCTTTCGCCTCGTTTATGGAAAGCCGTGCCATTTACCTGTTGAGCTGAGGCACAAGTCATTTTGGGCAATTACAGATATTCTTTTGGATCCAGATAGTGTAGGAGACTAGAGGAGGGCAGAGTTAGCAGCCTTGGAGGAGCTTCGAGATACAGCCTTCTCTAACAGCCTACAGTACAAGGAGAGAGTGAAGGAGTGGCATGATTCTCATATCGGCCACAAGCATTTTGAGCCTGGACAGAGAGTATGGCTGTTTGATGCTAGGCTTCGTCTATTTCCAGGGAAGCTATAGAGCAAATGGAAGGGACCCTATCTAGTGAGAAAGGTACACGACAACGGGAGCATTGATATATCTGAGTTGTCTTCTGAGAGTACCTTTCGAGTGAACGGCCAGCGGCTCAAGCCATTTCTAGATCATGAGCCACGGGTCGTTGATGTTGCCCCTATTCACTTTGCGTGAGATGTGGTCTCTTGACTCACATCTATTGCATCTCACGCCTGACTATCACTGTTCTCCCGACCTGTATAGATCCAGATGTCCATATCATTCCATTCTTTAGTCCCACATCCCGTTTGTTATCTTTGATTATGCTATACTTAGGGTGCACTTTACCCTATGTATAGGGGGGATGTAGGACCTTTGGGTATTCTTTTGATTCATTCTACCCATGTTTTTGATGCCTATACTTAGGGATATTTTATCCTAAGTATAGGGGGGGTAGGCCCTGTACATTCTCCACTCGGTTTTCCCTTTGTGTACAACCTGCTATACTTAGGATTATTTAATCCTAAGTATAGGGGGAAAAGCCGAGTTCCTCTTGATTTTCTATTCATTCATTCGTCTTTATATATAGCCTTCCTTTTCGCTTCCCTATACTGCGCACGAGTTATGTCTTCTTCATCGCTCCTGACTCTGAGGACATCATTCGAGCTAAGTATAGGGGGGTGTATATATTTCATATATACTTTAGCCATAACTCGTACTTTGTGTGAGTGTGTTAATAAATAAAATGGCTAAAATCCATAAAATTCCATAAAAAATAAATTTTTTCCCTGTAAATAATCATTCTTTTATTTGCACATACATAGCTATTGTACAAATTATTTTTGTAAAAATATTTTCAAAAACTTTTTGTGTAAAGTTTGTGTAAATATGTGCATATCAAAATTATGTATATAGTACAAAATTTTTCTAAAATGTTTTGAAAATCAAAAGTTTGCAAAAATCTTGTGTAAATGTGTGTAAATATTTTGCAAAACTTGCATCCATGCACGCATCCATGATTTCAAAACATTTTTCAAAAAATTTGCATGTGTGTAAATTTTATGTAAATAGCATCTTTGTATATATGTATATAGTTTTTCCGGATTATAGTTGATATTTAAACTAGCCTGGAATTAAATTGGGAAATGGAGCTTGATTAAGATCTTAATCCACCTAATTCATAAGAGGAACCTTATAGGACTTAGGGTTAAGGCTCTTCAGGTCCATTATGACTTAATTCTTTGAGTCCACTAGGCTATGGTCACATGTCATCTCAATGAGCCTAAGTAGAGCATTCAACAACACACACACAAGACTCATATAGACAATGGCTTTACTTGGACCCGCACTTTGCACTGAGCTCTCTACGGATGAGGTGGTGAGGAGGCAGTCTTCCTTGACTTGGGGTAGCATATGAGGGTAGTACTTCTAGGCAGAACCTCTCTTCTTCTTTTAGTGAAGGAAGTGCGTCTCAACTTGGTCTGGTTGCCATGAGGTCTAACGACGGGAGTTGTGGGTTGCAATAATGCTTCAAAAGAGGGATAGTCTACTGGCTCAAGAGGAAAAACTCCTTATGTATATATGCTGCACATGTATATGTTGTATAGATGCACTTGAAAAAAATGCAAAAAGAAAATAACTCCAAAAAAGTGGTGGGTCTGATAGAAAATGATAATCCCACCGGAGTATGTATATAGTGCAATAAGCAAAGCTTGAGACTAATGAGACCATCTTATGTAGCTTGCAGCAGGGAGACTTAGCTACACTGGTTGAGCTCCCAAGGATACATGGCTACACTGGCCATGGTCCATTCTCTTCTTCCCCCTCTTATTGAGCCGATTGAACTTGAACTTAGAAGGGAATACCCTGCTCCTCGAGGAAAGAGTGGCTAGACTAGGGTCATAAAGTTACCTTGTTGGGGAGGGTTGTCAAGTTGCCACTTCTGAGGTGGAGAGCTATACTTCACATTCACAATACAAGGAAAGATTCATGGTCTTCAGGGTTTGTGTATGATGACTTGTTCTGATCTGGATTACTGAGGAGTCTTGATTATAGATTAGTGGAACTTAGAGGCTGTTGAGTTTTAAACTTAAGTCCAAATAAGGTTCCGACACATCAATAATCCAAAGATCTGATCGAGCTCCATATTTCAAGTTAATGAAGGCAAGTTTAATAATCAACCTTGATCCATGCATATTCTCCTCTTTTTCTTTTTCTTCTTCTTTTTCACTTCTTTTTCAAATAAGTGTTTGCTAAGGGACTAGCAAAGTTAAGTATAGGGGGTGATGAATACCCATTAATCACTCTTTATTCTTATATTTTAGCTACAAAAACCTTTGCAAATACATGTAGATATCTGTAAATATCAAGAATTAGCAAAAAGCATACATTGTGTAAAAATAAATAATTAGCATGTTTTTGTGCAAAAATAAAAGAGTAAAGAAATAAAAGAAAAAGAGGGAAAGAATTAGAATAAATATTGAGCTACTGATGAATACCCATTCATCACTCTTTATTCTTATATTTTAGCTACAAAAAAACCTTTGCAAATACATGTAGATATTTGTAAATATCAATAATTAGCAAAAGCATGCATTGTGTAAAAATAAATAATTAGCATGTTTTTGTGCAAAAATAAAAGAATAAAGAAACAAAAGAAAAAGAGGGAGATATTTAGAATAAATATTGAGCGACCTAATCCCAAGGGAGGGCTCAGCATGGGCCTGACCGCATAAAAACCCAAGTAGAGAGATAAGGAAGCTCATGTGTGCACATACCTGTAATTAAATAAAAATAAATATTTTCCTCTAAAAATAAAGATAAAAATGGGTTGTATTTATTTGTATATATTTGTAAATACAAAATCAAAATAAAAATAAGAAAATTAAAAAGAAAATAAAAACATCCTTCCTTGTATATATTCACCATGTACATAAGACCACCTATGTATTTATTTACACCTATAAATAAATAAAATAAAATCCCATAAAAATTGTACATATTCTATACTTCATAATGTAAATAAATAAAATAAAAGTCATAAAAACAAAAATAAAATAAAAAGAAATAAAAATAAAATCAATTCCTTCATTATATATATACCATGTGTATAAATGTACATAAGTATTTATTTCCCCTAGATAAATAATTAATAATAATAAAATAAAAATACAAAAATATTCCAAATTTTATGCTATAAATAAATAAAATATAAAATTTGAATAAAAATGTACAAAAATAAATAATTAAAAATCAAAATTAAAATTTCAATATTGTGTATATACCTATATATAGTACCATATTGTAAATACCTAATTTTTATTTCAAAAAAATAATTAAAAATCACAGAAAAATAGTTTAAAATAAAAGAAATATTTTTCATGTTTTGACTTTTGTGAAATTCGAACTATTTCTATTTATTATTTAATTTACAAAATTTGAGTAATTGGCGGGCTCTGATTGGTCCACGGGGGATGTTGACCCCCGGTCAACTCTCCCCCGAGGACCACCAGAGCCGGGTTTGACGCGCCCGACCTGATTTCTCAGACTTTTCCTCGCTCAACCCGATCGCCAAATCCGTGAAACCCGGGCTTCATTTGCTCCTCGATCATCACTGATCCACGCCCGGCATGGGTTCTTGGGATCCGCGCTCCGATCAGCTCGCCCGAACTCCCTTTAGCTAGACCCCTAGCTGTATATAGCCTCAGCTCCGCCCGCGCTTCACTCATCTTTGGCTCGTGCATTCTTCACCCCAGGATCTCCATTGTTCTCGCCTGAGTGACAGCAAGCTGAGGGCAGTGTTACAGCGAGGAGGGAGTGCTTCGACCATCGATCCGGCGACTCGCGCCGCCGTGCGCCGCCACCAGCGTGGTGCTCGAGCCTCGGGCATCGACAGCCCTCGAGGCGAGGACCCAGAGCTCCGTCAGCTCGTCCCCAGTCGACCTCGACCATCAGGTAACCCTAGTTCGTTCTCTCCTTTGCTAATTTCCATTTACCCCTAAATCGCACCTTCACTTTCGATTGTCGATTCCGACCACCTCCCTCACCATTTCGATCATCGGACGACACCCTCACCTTCGCACGCCTCCTACGCACGTTCTCCACCCCTTTGTTCAACCCAGTTCGCACAGGAACTGGGATTGGAGCTCCACCGACGTCGCTTCACCGGAGCTCCCCCATCTCAACGCACCGACCATCTTCATCACCTCTAACCGGGTCGAGGCACTTTGCCCTCGACCCAGGAGTCTGTTGCGCCACTTTGCTGGTCAAGACAAGCCCATCTGAAGGCTTGAACGTTCAGGAGTAGCAGCTCCAGCTCCGCCTTGGTCGCCGGACCATCTCCGACACCTCCAACATCATCAGAGGCCCTCTTCAGACGCGGGAGGCCCCGACGCTTCTTCTCCTATCATCAGTAGCCTATGAGGATCTCTCCTGCATGCACACGAGTCCAGCGAAACTCGCCGGCGACGAGTTCTTGGAGCATCCTCCGCGTACGTCCGATCGCACCCCTTCGCTCCAGATTCAATCCGAGCCGTCCCCTTGAGGAGCAACAGTGACCGTTAGATGCGATCTGGACCGCCTGAGTCAGCCAGGGTTTAGCCTCGTCCACAACCATCCGATCTTCCACGTGGCTTCCTCTCGGCCCATCTGCTAATAGAGGGTAAATATCCCTTAGGCCCTTAGCTTTTTAGTTGTTAATATTTAGTCTTGTAAATATTTAGTTACGTTCTTTTTATTTTGGACTTTTTGCATAGCGGACCTTGTCGTTTCTGTTATTTGCTTTTGTACCCCTGTACGTTGTGGTCACGTGCATCGACACGTGTATTTTTGGTAAAATTGCATGGATGGGCATGTTGTTTATGATGGTTATTGATTGAAAAATCTTTTTAGATATTTGCACATATACCCCTGTGAATGTTTTATTTGTGCATGTGCTGAATATCGTGGGAATTTTATACTTTCGCCTCTGGACTTTTAGTACGTGTTACTAATTAGTCCAGGGAGTTAAGTTTTATTACAAAAAGGTCCCTGAGTGCCCAGATCACGCGTGTGGCGCGTGAGATCTTGGAAATTTTGCACCAGACCCCCCTAGGTTTCTTTGCTTGTTATTTCTAGGCCCTCAGAAGTTATTTTTATTGCAGATAGGTCCTTCTAACTGTGGGCTTGTGTTTGCTTTAAATAGAATATCAAATCAACTCCAAATCAAGTGAAAATTTGACATGTGGCTCCTGCCACAGTGTAGAATTTTCACTGAATTATGGGAAATTTTTGGAGCCCATTTATTATTTTAAAAAAATTCAAAAACATCTATTTTTCTTACTGTCCAGATATAAAATTCACAAAAATATTAAAAATCTTTAAAAATTACAAAAAATTAGATTTTGTGTATTTTGTGGTGTTTGATTTTCTGACCAATTTTGGTCATTTTTGGATTTATAAAAAATATAAAAATTGAAAAAGCCCTAAAAACCCATAAAAATTCTAGTAATTAATACAAAAACCCAAAAATAATATACTCAGCTGCTGAATTTTCATTTTTTTGTTTATTCTTTATAGGAAAAATACCTCCAGGCTATTTGAAGGCCATTATATATTTTATTTTGGCCTTTGAAGCTCGGCTGGACAACCGCATTGTTTTCCTCTCTTTTTCATTTTTATAAAATTCCCTAAAAATCAGAAAAATACCAAAAATTCATCAAAAACATAAAAAAATATAAAAAATATAAAATATTTTTGTTTGAATTTTTGGATGAATTTTGAGTGATTAAATAATTAGTCAAAGTTGCTTGTTTTCTTGTTTTCCTATTTTTCTTTATAATTAAAAATTCCAAAAAATATAAAAATATTAAAAACCCCAAAAAAATAATTTTCTTTTATTTGTTTTTATTTTAGACTACTTCGTAGGCCGCGAGGCCATCACGTGCTCCTTGAGTTCGACCCTGGTCGCTTTACCAGGTTAATCTAATAGCGAGACCGCTACCTTGAGTTTTATCGTGTTTTGATCTTTATTTGGTGGTCTGATATTTTTCTTGTTGAGCACCAGAGCGATTGAGGTCGCAACGACCGCTTTTTGATTTATCTACCTTAGTCCATCGGGCTCTACCGCTCATCAGAATGGTGCCGTTGCCGGGGAGCACGTCTTAGTAGTCATTTTTTTTCTTTTTATTTTTTTTTCTTTCTCGCGGCTTTCCGTGGCTCTTTCTGAGTCCGCAGCTTTTCATGGATTTTTCTTTTTCTTTTTTTTATTTTCATTTTATTTTATTTTATTTTCTTTTATTTTTGTTTTTGTTTGTTTTTACTTGTTTATTTTTATTTGCATTTTTGCATATATACCATGTTTTCTTTATTTGATTTATCTGCTTTGTTTTTATCTGGTATTTGACACTTTGCTATTTTCTTGCGAGGGCCTGAGGATCGAGGCGGCTACTCTAGAGTAGCCGGTGTAACCACGGTGATCGAAGGCGGCTCCCTTCTGCACGGAGCTGTAGGAGAGCACGAGGAAGCAGCTGAGTGAGAAAGGAGTAGTTTAGATTAGTTTAGTCTTTACATTATCTCATTTGAACAATTATTGTAATAATACAGGGACAGGATACTCCCTTGGACTTTGAGATTTGCGGGGTATGTTTCACCGAGCACCGGTGTGCTCGGGGGACCCCTTAGCTTGTTCGGTTTTCTTCGCAGCTTTTTACGCGGTTTTGATTTTTCACTGCCTTTTCCGGTTTCTCACGGTTTTTCGAGCCCCTAGACTTAGGAATTTCTGTTTGATTGTGATGTAATTCATAGGATCCAAACACCCTAATACATTTGCCTGTTCCTATAATTCGATAATTGGACCTATAATAAAAGATTAATAAAATAGTT
Organism: Ottelia alismoides; assembly: GCA_037367405.1. NCBI lineage: Eukaryota > Viridiplantae > Streptophyta > Magnoliopsida > Alismatales > Hydrocharitaceae > Ottelia > Ottelia alismoides. The sequence continues at coordinate 322,463 of JAZKJV010004695.1, forward strand.
GATTAACTTCCTTCGAGCCTACGTGCTGCAGCCTGCCCTGCCAAGCGCTGCTCCTGAACCCGATTTGTCGGGAGGAGGAGGGGTGGACCGAGACCGGACCCTTTAGATCGGAGGCTGGTGGTCAGCTAGCTGTTCTTTCAAGTAGAAATTGCTGTTTAGGGACTCGGTTTTCCGCTTGCACCATTTAGGTAGTTTATTTTCTGTCATTCAATTCTGCACGGATCATTTTGTATATTGACTGCTGGAGTCAGGTACGCATCTTTTACTCTGCATGCATCATTGATTTCACCGCGCATCGGCTTTTTCGTCTTCTCCCCCTATTTTGGACTTAATAACCAGGAGCACCGAACAATTCATTAGGCGATTTTCTTTTTATTGAAAAATACCTAAAAAGAGAAATCATAAAATTGGGACTGCTAACACTATCGACCCTAAAAGACGCTCACCTAAAAATTTGTCTTGGGGAGAGCAACCCCCTCATTGTCTGGTTTGCTTGCGCGAGAGAGTGACCCGCACACTAGGATAGAGCCCTCCGATATTCTTCTCGACTGATTACTGGCTCTTTCTGTACGGGACAGTCGGTTGGGAAAATATCGGGTAACCCAACAGGTCACGTAATTGCTCTGCTATCTTGACTGATCACCAAAAAAATTGACAAGATAATTGACCGAGCCTTTACGGTCTTCAGCTCGCGTTGCGTTGGTGAATCGGGGGTTTGCTTGTGATCATAGTTGTTTCCAGATCTCATCCGCACGACTCGCCAGATCAAGATAATGGGTAGAAGGTCTCTTAGGTAGCCTCTGGCTGCACCGCTTCCCAGCACTTCTACCCGTTCATCTAGGTTGGTTCGTGAGAGCCAAGACCCGCTCACCGAACCCGAGATCGACTCCACCCTGTTCCCCCTCGACCCCCTTTCTTTCAGTTCTGAGAGATGATGAGCCGAAAAATTCTCCAAGACTCAGGTGATTCAGATAGAACTAGGGTCGTTGCGACGCGGATCTCAGAAGATCAATCGGCTCAACAAGAAAATAAGAGAGCAGACCACCAAAATAAGATAAAAATCAAATAAACTCAATAGTGGCCCTGGCTATTGGATTAGCCTGATATAGCAACCATGGTCGAACTCAAGGAGCACGGGTTGGCCTCGCGGCCTACGAAGTAGTCAGAAATCAAATAAAAATGAAAATAAATATTTTTGGTGGGTTTTTAATATTTTTATATTTTTTGGAATTTTTAATTATAAAGAAAAATAAGAAAACAATAAAACAATCAACTTCACACAATTATTTAATCACTCAAAATTAATCCAAAAATTCAAACAAAAATATTTTTATGTTTTTTATATTTTTTATGTTTTTGGTGAATTTTTGGTATTTTTCTGATTTTTAAGGAATTTTATAAAAATAAAACAAGACAGAAAACAAGGGTCACTGTCCAACTAAGCTCTTATGACCAAAATAAAATCTAAAATGGTCTCAGCAGAGCCTGGAGGTATTTTTCTTGCAAAATATGGACAAAAAGGGGAAATCAGAGACTGAATTTATTAATTTTTGATTTTTTCTATGATTTATTAGATTTTTTGTAAGTTTTTCAGTGTTTTCAATTTTTATTAATTTTAAAAATCCAAAAATGATTAAACTTGGTCAGAAAATCAAGCACAACAAAACAAACAAATTCTGATTTTTTTGTAATTTTTAAAGATGTTTTAATATTTTTTGTGAATTTTATATCTGGATAGTAATAAAAATAGATGTTTTTGAATTTTTTAAAAATAATAAAAATGATCAAAAATGTCTCCAAAAATTAGAGAAAATTTTACACAGTGGCAGGAGCCACGTGTCCAATTTTCACGTTATTTGGAGTAATTTTGGTATTTTATTAAAATCAAACAACAAAGCACAGTGCACAGGGACCTATCGGCAATTAAAATATGTTGCAAGGGCCAAAAAGTAACACGGCTAGAAAGTATAGGGCCATACTTGCAAAAATCCCAGGGACTCACGCACGATACACGTGACTCAGGCCTGGGAGGACTAAAACGTCATTCCTATTTTAAAAGATGCAAACAATAACACACCAGGAACGCAGGGTATAGAATGCAAAATGTCCACTAAACCACGTGTCGATGCACGTGCACACTACACGCAGGGACTAAAACGTAAATATCCAAAAAGTAAGGTCCTCGATGCAATATTTACAAAATAAAAACAACAGGAATAAATATTTACAGGGCTAAAATATAAACTCAAAAACTACAGGGGCCTAAGAGCAATTACCCCTTATTTATTATCGACGGCTGAAGTGGCGCCACATGGTGAGTCAGACGGTGGTTGACGACGGCACCTTCCCAGCTGATGGATGCTCCAGATGAGCTCTGATCTCAGATCTGATGACGGATGAACGCTCGGGGGCTCGCCACGTGTCGATCAAGCGTCGGTTACGAGTGACGAAACCCTGGCCTCGATCGGACGGTGCTGATCAGATCTGGAGCGGCTATGGGAGGATGAACGGTTGGGGAGGATCCACGAAGAACAGGTGGCGGACGAGGTTCGTCGGCCCGGTGTGCGCACTGTGGTCCTCCTCAGAGGCTACTGATGATCGGAGAAGAAGCACATGGGCCTCCCGCGTCGGTCAGGCCCCTCCGATGGCACAACGGAGCTCCGGAAAGCTCAGGCGACACCGGCGGAGCTGAAGCTCCTGTGCTGAAGATGGAGGACCTCGGATGGTCCTCCTTTGACCTGCAAAATGGCACAAAAGCACTCCTGGGTCGAGGGCAAAGTGCCTCGACCTGGTTAGAGGTGATGGGGGTGGTCGGTGCGTCAGGACAAATGAGCTACGGTGAAGCGACGGTGAAGGAACTTGAATCCCAGTTCCATGGCAAACTGGATTGAGCGAAGGGGCGGAGAAGGTGCGGGGGAGTGAGGCGAAGGTGACAGTGTCGTCCGATGATCGAAAGGGGGTCGGAGATGGTCGGAATCGACGGTCGACGGCGGCGATGCGATTTGGGGGTAAAGGGAAATTAGTGAAAAGGAGAAAGAACTAGGGCTACCTGATGGACGAGGTCGATTGGGAACGAGCTGGCGGAGCTCTGGGTCCTAGCCTTGAGGGCCGTCGATGCCCGAGGCTCGAGCACCACGTTTGAACGGCGCACGACGGCTTAAGGCTACCGGATCGATGGTCCGATCACTCCCTCCTCGCTGCAACACAGCCGATCGCGAGCTGTCACTCAGGCGAGAGTAATGGAGGTCCTGGGGTGGAGAAATGGGAACCAAAGATGCCTGAAAGTGCTGGCGGAGCTCGGACTATATACGTCTAGGGGTCCGGCTAGATGGGACTCGGGCGAGAAGATCGGAGCACGGATCCCAAGAACCCATGCCGGGCGTGGATCAGGGATGATCGAGGAGCAAATGAGCCCGGGATTCACGGATTTGGCGATCGGGTTGAGCGAGGAAAAGTCTAAGAAATCGGGCCGGGCGCGTCAAACCCAGCTCTGGTGGTCCTGGGGGGAGAGTTGACCGGGGGTCAACATCCCCCGTGGACCAATCAGAGCCCGCCAATTATTCAGATTTTGTAAATTAAATAATAAATAGAAATAGGTCAAATTTTACAAAAGTCAAAACATGAAAAATATTTCTTTTATTTTAAACTATTTTTCTGTGATTTTTATTTAATTTTTTGAAATACAAATTAGATATTTACAATAAAGTATTTTATATAGGTATATATACAATATTGAATTTTTAATTTTGATTTTTAATTATTTATTTTTGTTTTTACCCAATTTTTATATTTTATTTATTTATAACATAAAATTTGGAATATTTTTATATTTTTATTTTATTTTTATTAATTATTTATATAGGGGAAATAAGTGCTTATGTACATTTATATACATGGTATATATACAATGAAGGAATTGATTTTATTTTTATTTTATTTTATTTTATTTTTGTTTTTATGACTTTTATTTTATTTATTTACACTATGAAGTATAGAATATATACAATTTTTATTGGATTTTAATTTATTTATTTATAGGGCTAAATAAATAGGTAAGTGGTCTTATGTACATGGTGAATATATACAAGGTGAGAGCATTTTTATTTTCTTTTTATTTTTCTATTTTTTATTTTGATTTAATATTTACAAATATATACAAATAAAAAAAACTCAATTTATTTTTATTTTTAGAGGAAAATATTTATTTTTAATTAACTACATGTATGCGCACACATGAGCTTCCTTATCTCTCTCTACTTGGGTTTTTATGCGGTCAGGCCCTACATCTAACCCAGCCCTCGCTCGATATTTATTCTAAATATCTCCATCTTTTTTCTTTTGTTTCTTTATTCTTTTATTTTTGCACAAAAACATGCTAATTATTATATTTTATACAATGCATGCAATTTGCTAATTATTGATTTTTACAGATATTTACATGTATTTGCATAGGTTTTTGTAGCTAAAATATAAGAATAACGAGTAATGAATGGGTATTCATCAAGAGACCAGTGCTAGAGGAGAGACTGTCAGATTTATCGGCACCTGAGTATGGATCGTTTGATTTTGCAGAGACTATGGCCAGCAGTAGTGACGATCACGCCAGAGGTCCGCAGCATAAGCATTTCGTTCTGGACCAGGGTGCGATCAACTCCACCATGATCGCCTCCCTCGAGATAGTGCAGCAGCAGTTGAGGGATCAGGGAGCGTTTATGATAGAGATGATGAGAGAGATAAAGCAGCTGGGAGCCGCTCGCGACCATCGCGATCCCGAGGACGGGCCAAGGATACCCGATGCAGCAGCAGCAGCAGCGGCCGCAGCCGCAGCAGCAGCCGCCGCGGCAGGAGCAGAGCCACCGAGACCGATGCGGGAGTTACACAACCCCAGATCGACGTTGATGCATCATTGGGTCGTACTTCCAGCCATCGTGGGGGACTTCAAGTTCCCCCCGAACACTTTGCAGCTCCTCCCCCGGTTCCATGGGCTTGCCACAGAGGAGCCCCATCTCCACCTCCAGGAGTTTCTGATGATCTGTAGCACAGTCCACGACCGTCAGGTGGACCAGGATACCATCCGGATGATTGCCTTCCCCTTCTCTTTAGCAGATAGAGTAGCCACCTGGCTGAAGCACCTAGGGAAGTTTGTCTACACTTGGGAGCAGCTCCGCACCGAGTATTTGCACAAGTACTACCCACTCGGGAGGACGAACGCCACTAGAGCCTTGATCAACAACTTCTCCATGCTCCCCAACGAGCAGTTTCACGAGGCATGGGAGAGGTTTTGAGAGCTGACTGACAGATGCCCGCACCATGACATTTCCAAGCCGAACCTTGTTCAGAGCTTTTTCAACGGGGTGACACCAGAGCTTCAGGGGTTGGTGAACGCTTCTTGTGGCAGGTCTTACTTCACCAAGGATCACGATCAGGTCTGGGCCATCTACGAGGAGATGGTCGAGAACTATATGGTGATGTCCCAGACCCGATTGTACACACAGGGTAGACCCCAGCAGCCACAGACCGTGCAGTACCAGAGGATAGCATGGGTCGACACTGGTCCATCCAGTTCGTCAGCGGCAGCAACACAGGCAGAGAGTACAACCGCATACATTGGGATCATCAGCGAGAAGCTGGACCGGATATAGATTATCGAGAAGAAGCAGTGCCAGTGCATCACGTAGATGGAGCAGATGGCACAGACCCTGAGTGACCTGAAGACACAGCTTATGTGTCTCCAGGAGGCACAGACGGCTTCACAGCCTCGTCTTCAGGCACGAGGCGATCCCAGCAGCAGCAGCAGCTCGTCCCAGTGCTCCAGCTCCCACCAGCAGCCTAGACAGGTCCATCTTGTACAGGCGGAGCTGTACCAGCAGCCACAGCTCACCTACCAGGCACCATCATCCACTGACACACAAATGGTGGTATACCAGCCGGATCAGCCTCTGGCAGTGCTCCCGCCACCCTAGTACGATTCAGAGCCGTTGATGGATGTCAACGGGATTTGGTATGACCGCCCCCAGCCCAGTATCCGACGAGACCATCCCGGATTCCGTTGGGGGACCGGAGGTGCCCAGCCCCAGCAGCAGCCGTCAGATCAGGGTGGCTAGTACAGCCATCAGAGGGATCACCAGCAATAGCCCCCAGTGTACCCACAGTAGCAGCCACAGCAGTCACCGCAGTATGGTCCTCGTTCCTATCAGCAGGGACAGTCTCGGAGGCATGATCAGCCTCACCAACCACAGCATCAGCCACATTCTTACCCCTCTCAGCCACAGCACCAGCAGCCTCACTACCAGAGAGGCTACCTGTCAAGTTCTCATGGGCCATCCTATAAGAGCCCCGCCTTGGATGACATAGCCCGCCTTCTCACAGATCAGCAGGCTACTTTTCGACGGGAGATGGATGAGTTCCGCCAGGAGATGCGGGACATAGTGAGAGGGAAGGCCGCCATCCCTGACCAGATTGGGCCGAATCCCAACAACCTCAAGAGGAAGTCTGAGCAGGTAGTTTGTACTGAGTATGCCACTCCTAGTGATGCATTTGGAGAAATGTCTGCATATCTGTTTGATACTGATTTTGTCACACTTAGGAGCGGTAGGATGCCAGCAGGCGGCGCCTCGTCTGGGCCACACCCTGAGGATACTTCCAGAGTGCCAGACGAGGAGGAGGAGAGCGGTACTGAGGCCGCTAGAGATGTTGACGGTGGTACTGATGCCACCACGGATGCTGATCCTACTGGAAGTACTGAGGCTGCCATTTCACCAGTTGGAGGAGGTGGTACTGAGGCCACCCATGATGTCGAGCCAGAGCGCAGTACTGAGGTCACGAGTCTTCCAGCCGATGGTGGTGCTGAGGCCACCCATGTTACTTCTGAGAGTCCTGTTGTTTCTCCTTTAGCTGATGTATCTCGGAACATTTCTAGAAATAAAGGAAAGGGTTTGTTTTCTTCTGGTCCCACTGTGGTGCATGATGTATGTGTGGATCCTGCCGTCGAGCATCTCAGACCCATTCCTAGTCCTTCATCTGAGAAGGACCCTGTGATCCCCTTTCCTAGATCCCTTCAGATGGGGAAGGGGAAGAAAAATGAAAATCCCAAAAAGAGACAGCAGGAAGAGTTCAGCCAGCAGATGATAGACCGTTTTCACATTCAACTGACTCTTCAGGAGGCTTTGCAACACATCCCTCTACTCCAACGTTCACTTAGAGACAGGACTACAGTTAGGAGAAAGAGGAGGAACCACCACTCAGAGATTCATGTGCTGACCAGAGCTACTTGTTTCACGATCTAGAACCGTCTGCCGGCCAAGAGGCCAGATTCAGGAGCCCCTTATGTCAGATGCCATATTAGTGAGCAGAGGTTCGACCGTACTCTATTAGCCAGCGGATCCTCGATCAACCTACTTCTGGCAGCCCTTCTTGACCGTTTCGAGTTGGGCACTCTTCGACAGAGCAAGACAGTCCTTCAGTTTGCTGATCGATCTGTCAAGAGGCCGAAGGGGTTGCTGAGGGACATTGTCGTCACGATTCAGGGCCTGCAATTCCCCGTGGACTTCGTAGTGTTGGACATGGAGATCCCTGAGTCAGTGACTGATACCCCCATCATTCTCGGTCGCCCGTTCTTGGCCATAGCCAAGGAAGTGACTGACCATGATAGCGGGAAGGTATACTTTCGTGTCGAGGGCGAAAGTGTACAAATAGAGACGGTCGAGGACAGCAGAGCCAGAGATAGAGCATGCTCAGAGACGACTTCAGACACAGAGCAGCTGACAGATGTAGGGCCAGACATCCACCAGGACTGCGACTTTATGATCACAGATGACGAGGCAGTTTGAGCAGACCCAGCAACACATGCCATCCTCTCACTTTCAGAGTCCACTGATGTAGAGACGCCAGTGGAGGAGAGCTTGGAGAGCGCATTCCTGGTCCAGGATACTTTAGAGGCAGCAGAGCCGGTTCTCGACCGCAAGACAGATTTTTGTGATGATGATGGTACTGATGCCACCTTGGATGATACAGATCCCTCGGAGTCAGAATCTGATTGGGCAGATTGTGACGATTACATGGCAGATCTGACTTCCACTGAGCCTATAGATAGGGAGGAGGTAGATGCCGAGCAGAGAAGAGACAATCCATCAGGGCAGCCTTCCCCAGATTCTGAGTTTGACAGAGAGTTTCAGTTCTCCCATGCAGATTTGGCAGCGTTCACGCAGAGTTTCCAGAGGCCAGATCCACCAGCACCCAGTTGTCCAGAGTTGAAGCCACTTCCTGCATCGCTGAAGTATAGGTTCCTTGCGGGTGAGCATGAGATGTACCCAGTCATTATCTTCGCCGATTTGACTGGAGAGCAAGAATCCCGTCTGATGAGGGTTCTTGAAAAGAACCGCAAGGCTATAGGATGGAGCGTAGCAGATCTCCAGGGGATAAGTCCTGCCCTGTGCTCCCACCATATCTATCTCGAGGATGAGGCGAAGCCGTCGCGTGAGTTCCAGCGGCGGCTGAACCCAAATCTGAGAGAGGTTGTCATGAAGAAGATATCGAAAATGGTGGAGCGCCGATTTTATCTACCCCATATCCGACTCCAAGTGGGTCAGCCCTTTGCATGTGGTGCTCAAGAAGACGGGCATCACTACAGTAGTCTGTGAGTCTGGAGAGGAGATTGCTACACGGGTGCCCTCTTCTTGGCAGGTCTGCGTTTATTACAGGAGACTCAACCAGGCCACCAAGAAGGATCATTTCCCCCTGCCCTTTATAGATCAGATCATTGAGAGATTGGCAGGGAAGAGCCACTATTGTTTTCTAGATGGGTACTCGGGCTACAACCAGGTGGCCATCGCTCCCGAGGACCAGGATAAGACTACCTTTACCTGTCCCTTCGGCACATACGCCTTCCGACGCATGCCATTTGGGCTATGCAATGCCCCTGCGACTTTTCAGAGATGCATGTTGTCGATCTTTTCGGACATGGTAGGGGAGTGCTTGGAGGTCTTCATGGATGATTTCTCGATTTACGGCGACGGATTCGACTCCTGTCTTGACTGCCTAGACCGAGTTCTTCAGCGATGTATAGAGGTCCACCTTGTGCTATCTTGGGAGAAGAGTCACTTCATGGTGACTCAAGGGACGGTGCTTGGCCATATCATCTCCAACAGGGGCATGGAGGTTGATCTAGCCAAGGTAGATGTCATTAGAAAACTCGTACCACCGTCCAATTTGCGGCAGTTACGGTCTTTCCTGGGACACGTCGGTTTCAACCGACCATTCTTTCATGATTTCAGTAGGATTGCCCGACCGTTGACTGACCTGCTGACGAAAGACACCGAGTTCCTTGTCGATGACAAGTGTCTTTCGTCGTTTGAGACTCTCAAGCGATGTGTCGTTGAGGCTCCTGTTCTCCAGCCACCTGATTGGTCTCTCCCATTCGAGATCATGACGGATGCCTCCGATTTTGCCGTGGGGGGCGTGCTGGGACAGAGGAGGGATGGAGTTCCATTTGCTATCCACTACGCTAGCCGCACATTGGATCCCATGCAGCGGAACTACATAGTCACAGAGAAGGAGATGCTAGCCGTAGTCTTCACCCTAGATATGTTCAGATCGTACATTATTGGATCTAGAGTGACCCTGTTTACTGATCATACCGCCATCAGGTACCTCATGGCAAAGAAGGATGCCAAGGCCAGACTGACTAGATGGATCCTTCTACTCCAGGAGTTCGACATAGAGATTAAGGATAATCCTGGAGTCAAGAATGTGGTGGCAGATCATCTCTCCCGACTAGAGCATCTTGAGGATTCTGAGCAGATTGACTCTATTTGTGAGACCTTCCCAGATGAGGCGATCCTTGCTATCGCCTCTCTCCCGTGGTACGCCGAATATTGTGAACTTTCTTGTTGCTAAGAAAGTTCCACAAGATTGGCCCAGGCAGAGGCCTGAGACCTTCCTTGCGAAGGCCAAGCCCTACCACTGGGAGGATCCCATCCTTTACCACGAAGGAGGGGATAGCGTCTGGCGTAGGTGCATTCCTCAGGAGGAGCACCATAGAGTCCTCACTTACTGCCACAAGCTTGAGGTAGGAGGACATCACTCTGGGAGGAGAATGGCACAGAAAGTGCTCCAATCAAGCCTATGGTGGCCTACCTCTTCAAGGACTCTGATGAGTTCGTGAAGAGGTGTACTGACTGTCAGAGGATGGGCACTTGTAGACAGCGTGATATGATGCCGATGCAACCCATTCACGTCTGTGAGGTTTTTGACGCATGGGGCATCGATTTCATGGGTCCATTCCCTAAGAGTCAGGGATTTGAGTACATTCTGTTGGTCATTGATTATGTGAGTCGTTGGGTTGAGGCCATCCCCGCCCGAACCGCTGATGTCAGGACAGTTTGCAGATTTTTGAGGAAACACATCATTACACGGTTCGGGGTACCTCGAGTGTTGATTTCTGATGGGGGGTCTCATTTCATCAACGACCAGGTAAAAGCCCTTGCTAGCGAGCTCGGTATAGACCACCGAGTTGCCACTCCATACCATCCACAGACGAATGGTCTAGCCGAGGTGTCGAATAGGGAGATCAAGACTATTTTGTAGAAAGTCGTCCGCCCAGACCGAAAGAATTGGTCACAGCTTTTGGACTCGGTCTTGTGGGCATATAGGACATCTTTCAAGACACCTTTGGGCACATCTCCCTTTCGCCTCGTATATGGCAAGCTGTGCCATTTACCTGTTGAGCTGAGACACATGTCACTTTGGGCAGTCACTGAGATTCTTTTGGATCCAGATAGTGTAGGAGACCAGAGGAGGGCAGAGTTAGCAGCCTTGGAGGAGCTTCGTGATACCTCCTTCTCAAACAACCTACAGTACAAGGAGAGAGTGAAGGAGTGGCATGATTCTCATATCAACCATAAGCATTTTGAGCCTGGACAGAGAGTATGGTTGTTTGATGCTAGGCTTCGTCTATTTCCAGGGAATCTACAGAGCAAATGGAAGGGACCCTATTTGATGAGAAAGGTACACGACAACAGTAGCATTGACATATCTGAGTTGACTTCTGAGAGTACCTTTCGAATGAACGGCCAGTGGCTCAAGCCATTTCTAGATCATGAGCCGCGGGTCGTTGATGTTGCCCCTATTCACTTTGCGTGAGATGTGGTCTCTTGACTCACATCTATTGCATCTCACGCCTGATTATCACTGTTCTCCCGACTTGTATAGATCCAGATGTCCATATCATTCCATTCTTTAGTCCCACATCCCGTTTATCATCTTTGATTATGCTATACTTAGGGTGTACTTTACCCTAAGTATAGGGGGGATGTAGGGCTCTCGGGTATTCTTTTGATTCTTTCTACCCCTGTTTTGCTGCCTATACTTAGGGATATTTTACCCTAAGTATAGGCGGGGTAGACCCTGTACATTCTCCACTCGGTTTTCCCTTTGTGTACAGCCTGCTATACTTTGGATTATTTGATCCTAAGTATAGGGGAAAGCCGAGATCCTCTTGATTTATATTCATTCATTCATCTTTGTATATAGCCTTCCTTTTCACTTCCCTATACTACGCACAAGTTATGTCTTCTTCATCGCTCTTGACTCTGAGGACATCGTTCGAGCTAAGTATAGGGGGTGTGTATATATTTCATATATACTTTAGCCATAACTCGTACTTTGTGTGAGTGTGTTAATTAATAAAAATGGCTAAAAACCCAAAATTCACAAAAATTTAAAAAAATTTCTTGTAAATAAACATTCTTTTATTTGCACATACATAGCTATTGTACAAAGTATTTTTGTAAAAATGTTTCAAAAACTCTTTGTGTAAAGTTTGTGTAAATATGTGCATATCAAAATTATGTATATAGTACAAAATTTTTCCAAAATGTTTTTAAAATCAAAAGTTTGCAAAAATCTTGTGTAAATTTGTGTAAATACTTTGCAAAACTTGCATTCATCCATTCATTCATTCATGATTTCAAAAAAATTTTCAAAAAAATTTTGCATGTGTGTAAATATTGTGTAAATAGCATCTTTGTGTATATGTATATAGTTTTTCCTGGATTATAGTTGACATTTAAACTAGCCTGGAATTAAATTGGGAAATGGAGCTTGATTAAGATCTTAATCCACCTAATTCATAAGAGGAACCTTATAGGGCTTAGGGTTAAGGCTTTTCAGGTCCATGGTGACTTAATTCTTTGAGTCCACTAGGCTATGGTCACATGTCATCTCAATGAGCCTAAGTAGAGCACTTAACAACACACGCATGACTCACATAGGCAATGGCTTTACTTGGACCATCACTTTACACCGAGCTCTCTACGGATGAGGTGGTGAGGAGGTAGTCTTCCTTGACTTGGGGTAGCATATGAGGGTAGTACTTCTAGGCGGAACCTATCTTCTTCTTATAGTGAAGGAAGTGCGTCTCAACTTCGTCTGGTTGCCATGAGGTCTAACGACAGGAGTTGTGGGTTGCAATAATGCTTCAAAAGAGGGATAGTCTACTGGCTCAAGAGGAAAAACTCCTTATGTATATATGCTGCACATGTATATGTTGTATAGATGCACTTGAAAAAAAATGCAAAAAGAAAATAACTCCAAAAAAGTGGTGGGTCTGATAGAAAATGATAATCCCACCGGAGTATGTATATAGTGCAATAAGCAAAGCTTGAGACTAATGAGACCATCTTATGTAGCTTGCAGCAGGGAGACTTAGCTACACTGGTTGAGCTCCCAAGGATACATGGCTACACTGGCCATGGTCCATTCTCTTCTTCCCCCTCTTCTTGAGCCGGTTGAACTTGAACTTAGAAGGGAATACCCCGCTCCTCGAGGAAAGAGTGGCCAGATTGAGGTCATAGAGTTACCTTGTTGGGGAGGGTTGTCAAGTTGCTACGTTTGAGGTGGAGAGCTTATACCTCACTTTCACAGTACAAGGAAAGATTCATAGTCTTCAGGGTTTGTGTATGATGACTTGTTCTGATCTGGATTGTTGAGGAGTCTTGATTATAGAGTAGTGGAACTTAGAGGCTGTTGAGTTTTAAACTTAAGTCCAAATAAGGTTCCGACACATTAATAATCCAAAGATCTGATCGAGCTCCATATTTCATTTTGATGAAGGCAAGTTTAACAATCAACCTTGATCCATGCATATTCTCCTCTTTTTCTTTCTCTTTTTCACTTCTTTTTCAAGTAAGTGTTTGCTAAGGGACTAGCAAAGTTAAGTATAGGGGGGTGATTAATACCCATTCATCACTCTTTGTTCTTATATTTTAGCTACAAAAAAACCTTTGCAAATACATGTAGATATCTGTAAATATCAATAATTAGCAAAAAGCATGCATTGTGTAAAAATAAATAATTAGCATGTTTTTATGCAAAAATAAAATAATAAAGAAACAAAAGAAAATGAGGGAGATATTTAGAATAAATATTGAGCGACCTAATCCCAAGGGAGGGCTCAGCATGAGCCTGACCGCATAAAAACCCAAGTAGAGAGAGATAAGGAAGCTCATGTGTGCACATACCTGTAACTAAATAAAAATAAATATTTTACTCTAAAAATAAATATAAAAATGGGTTGTATTTATTTGTATATATTTGTAAATAAAAATCAAAATAAAAATAAGAAAATTTAAAAGAAAATAAAAACATCCTTCCTTATATATATTCACCATGTACATAAGACCACCTATGTATTTATTTACACCTATAAATAAATAAATTAAAATCCCATAAAAATTGTACATATTCTATACTTCATAATGTAAATAAATAAAATAAAAGTCATAAAAACAAAAATAAAATAAAAAGAAATAAAAATAAAATCAATTCCTTCATTATATATACCATGTGTATAAATGTACATAAGTATTTATTTCCCCTATATAAATAATTAATAAAAATAAAATAAAAATACCAAAATATTCCAAATTTTATGCTATAAATAAAATATAAAATTTGGATAAAAATTTACAAAAATAAATAATTAAAAATCAAAATTAAAAATTCAATATTGTGTATATACCTATATATAGTACCATATTGTAAATACCTAATTTTTATTTCAAAAAAATAAATAAAATCAAAGAAAAATAGTTTAAAATAAAAGAAATATTTTTCATGTTTTGACTTTTGTGAAATTTGACCTATTTCTATTTACTATTTAATTTACAAAATCTGAATAATTGGCGGGCTCTGATTGGTCCTCGGGGGATGTTGACCCCCGGTCAACTCTCCCCCTAGGACCACCAGAGCCGGGTTTGACGCGCCCGGCCCGATTTCTCAGACTTTTCCTCGCTCAACCCGATCACCAAATTCGTGAAACCCGGACTTCATTTGCTCCTCGATCATCACTGATCCACACCCGACATGGGTTCTTGGGATCCTCGCTCCGATCAGCTCGCCCGAACTCCCTTTAGCCGGACCCCTAGATGTATATAGCCTCAGCTCCGCCCGCGCTTCACTCATCTTTGGCTCACGCATTCTTCACCCCAGAACCTCCATTGTTCTCGCCTGAGTGACAGCAAGCTGAGGGCAGTGTTGCAGCGAGGAGGGAGTGCTTCGACCATCGATCCGGCGACTCGCGCCGCCATGCGCCGCCACCAGCGTGGTGCTCGAGCCTCGGGCATTGACAGCCCTCGAGGCTAGGACCCAGAGCTCCGTCAGCTCGTCCCCAGTCGACCTCGACCATCAGGTAACCCTAGTTCCTTCTCTCCTTTGCTAATTTCCATTTACCCCCAAATCGTACCTTCCCTTTCGACTGTCGATTCCGACCACCTCCCTCACCATTTTGATCATCGGACGACACCCTCATCTTCGCACGCCTCCCACGCACGTTCTCTACCCCTTCGTTCAACCCAGTTCGCACAGGAACTGGGATTGGAGCTCCACCACCGTCGCTCGCTGATGAATCCACATTTCATCATCTTTATTCTATCATTTTGGCACCAAAAACCCACGCAAATGCCTGTAAATAGCCTTAAATATGGCATCTTAGCATTCATGCATGTGCATTTAAATAGTGTATAAAATATTGTAATTAAAGCCAAAATTATAGAATAAATAAAAGAAAAGAAAAAGAATAAAATATTGTAAATATTTTATGACCTGAAACCCCGAGACCTAGGCATCTTGATGAATAGGTCGACAAGGAATAAAGTAGGGGGAGATAAGGGCCAAATACCTATGTTATTCTATTCATTCTTTATTCAATTGGAACCTATTTTTGGTTCCACTTTTTATACATCAAATAAAGAAACTTTGTACATGAAAGTTGTAGATAATTTTATATAGAAAAATACAAAATTGATTTCACTGAAAAATAATGTACAGATAACAAGTTATGGTCTGAATAAGAATCCAGAATCCCAACTTCCCAGACCCGTATCTCACAACTGAAAACTCCAAATGCATCAAACTCACCTTTAATTGTATATAGAATAAAATAAGCTATTTAATGGCAGTGGTTTCACATTTGGCGGAGCTACGGTTTGAAAGTTGAGTTTTGGACCCCTATTGTACAGCTGTACTGATTAAAATATTCAATTTATTATTTATTCATTATTTCTTTATTTTTATATTTTTATAATGTTGTAAATATTACTTATAATAATTATGTGCATTAAAATCAGAATAAAAACATAAATAAAATTCAAATAAAAATACTTGTATATAGCATATATATAGGTATTACACCTATATTTATACCTATACATTTTATACTTCTATTTTATTTTGATGTACAGAATACATCAGAAAAATAAAACAAATATATATTTACATGTATAAAAGTATTTTATAATTTTACAAAATAAGAAATAAAAAAATTATAAAATTAAAATACATAAAATAAAAATAAAATACTACAATACATAGGTAATATACCTATATAGGGCTAAAAAGTAAACTTGTAAAAATATACCTCATAAAATAAATTAAAAATCATAATAGAATACTTTTTATTTTATAATCATAAATTAATAATGCCATTTACTATTTTTAAATGATTTTAGAAAACATTTTTTGGGGTTTTTCCTGGTTGGTCCACGTGGACCAACCAGGAGGCACCACCAGTTGACCCCGATCAACTGGTCGCCTTCCCCCACCTACCCCCTGTCAGAGGCCTGGTTTTTTTGGCACATTTGGCGACTTTCTCTAGGCCGAATCTTTCACCATTTCGCCTCGATTTCTTCTGTGATCTTCTTCCTCGATCATCCACCTTGCCCGCCATGTGTTTACATTGGGCCAAGGATCACTGAGGAGCTGGAGATTTGTTGATCTTCGAGCCCCTGCAGCTCGAGGTCAAACCTCATAAAATGGAACCTTCACCTTCGATTTGAATTTCGAGAACCCTTGGTCCACCCCTCTCTACCTTCTTGCGCTCCTGAGCTCCCCAGAGGTGACAGCTCCGTCGTGAGGTCGTCAGCCAAGGTGCCCGAGGTCGAGGGCGCCTCTGCCACCTCCCGCAACTCCGGCGGTCGAGGTACACTACTCCCTCTGGCTCCGGCCATTGAGGGCCTTCCCCTTTCTATTTCTCATTTGCATTTTATTCCTGTTAGTCCTAGGATGAAAAGCCCCCAAAAAATTTCGATTTCCATCGCCTAGACCACCCCATTCATTCACTTGGCTGGAGCGCACCTACGGCCGCTCGTCGCCACGTCGCTCCACACTCCTTTACGCCCATCTAGAGGTCCATGCAATTTGCCCTGGACCTCCTCAATCTTTTTGTAGGTCAACGTACACTCATTGGAGCCTGGAGGCGATTCTGGAGCTTCGCCGGAGCTAACGGAGCTTTATAGCTCCGCCGCCCTTTAGCGAGCCCCTCGGCCATCGCCGAGGCTTTTTGTCGCCGCCAGCAGCTAGAGGAGGACCTAAGGAGGCAGCAGCCCCATTTTCGCCCGAAGCTCGTCGGAGCGCGGAGATCTGGAGCGAGGAAGATCGCCTCGCCGGCGCTCCTCCTTATTCTTCCTCTGCGCGCCTGCACCGTTGGATCAGGGAGCCCCTCCAGGTCAAGCAGCGCCCGTTGGATCGAAGCATCTCACGCTGCTGGATCGCACCTAGCCACCAGCCGTTGGATCCGCGCCATGCGTCATCAGCGCCCGCTCCGCCATCGGATCGTCCCAGCGAGGGTATTTTGCAGTCACACCCCCGCTAGTTTTGTAATTTTTATTTAGTCCTGAAATTTTATTGCGTAGTTTAAATATTTTGTAAACTTTGCGAAACTGCCCTCGAACTTTCTGTATTTGCATACAAGTCCTCCGCCACATCACCTCACGTGACCTGTACACGTGAGGTGCGGGCATTTTGCTTTGAGTCCCTCGGCCCTTTTTGTATTTCGTTTTAATCCTAGAACCTTCAATTTAAGTATTAAAACTTTTGGATAAATTGCAAGTTAGTCCCCGGGTTTTGGGAATATTACTTTTCAGTCCTTACTAGGCGTGTGCAAGTCACGCGCCCTGGTGGGTAATTTACACCGACACCCCTGCGGGTCTTTGTATTTGTAATTGGTCCTGGAAATCGAATATTAAGTGTTAGTTTTTGTGGAAATTTGCATATGTGCCCCTGGATGTTCTGATAATTGCACTTATACCCCTGCTAGGCTGTGATATTTTTCTAAACTTGTCTCATTTATTTGGACCATCATTTTAGATCCAAAAATTCTAAAAAATTAGGGTTAAGCTCCTGTATGTTGATACTTCCACGCCATATTTTTAGTTTTTGATTTTATTTTATTTTTATATTTATTAAAAATCAAAAACATGCTTTTTACCTACTGTGTAGCTTAGAAAATACCAAAAAAATATTAAAAGACCTCGAAAAATCCCAAAAAAGTTCCCTACTATCTATTTTATCCTATTTTAGCGTCAGTCTAAAAATCACTAAAAATCTCAAAACAAAAACCTTAAAAATTAGAAAATACATAAAAACTTCAAAAAAATCTACAAAATTGTACAAAACTCCAAAAATTATAAACTCAGTTCCTGTTTACTCTATATTTTATTATCTTTATTTTAAAATTAGTTTGAAAAATTTTGGTGGTTGTTTGTTATTTTTATTTCCAATTTTACCCCCAGCCAGTAGCTTTGTCACTGTTTTGATTTATTTCAGTATTTAAAAATACCAAAAATATTGGAAAACTACCCCAAAAATCACAAAAACAGTAGAAAATTATAAAAATACCAAAAAGATTTTATTTCTGATTTTTTGGATATTTTTGCATATTTTTATAAATTTTATCTTGTCTTTTATTACATTGTTTTTATATTCCAATATTGAAAAAAAGAAAAAAAAATAAAAAATACAAAAATTCTAAAATACAAAAATCAGAAAATTGAAAATCAAAATACAAAATTAAAATAAAAAATTAAAAAAAAATAAAAACCCACGAAAAGTTCTTTGCTTGCTTGCTTAGTGTAGACAACACTCACATTCACTTGTGCACATCTTTTTGAATTACCCGGTTTGCTCCCTGTGTTCGAACTTTCTGCATACTTGACTGCTATACACCATTTGTGCAGAGTTAAAAATAAATTTTAACTCCACATTTATTTCTATTTCCTTGATCTATAGTGTGGGTTAATCGTTGATTTTAGTCCAAGATTTAGTGTGGTCAACACACCGACTGAGTTCACGCTTTGTGTTGAACTTAAGACCTCCTAATTTTGGCTAAATCACTCGCCGGAGCTCCCCCATCTCGACGCATCGACCATCTTCATCACCTCTAACCGGGTCGAGGCACTTTGCGCTCGACCCAGGAGTCTGTTGCGCCACTTTGCAGGTCAAGACAAGCCCATCTGAAGGCTTGAACGTTCAGGAGTAGCAGCTCCAACTCCGCCTTGGTCGCCAGACCATCTCCGACGCCTCGAGCTTCATCGGAGGCCCTCTTCAGACGCGGGAGGCCCCGACGCTTCTTCTCCAATCATCAGTAGCCTCCGAGGAGCTCTCCTGCACGCACACGAGTCCGGCGAACCACGTACGTCCAATCGCACCCCTTCGCTCCAGATTCAATCCGAGCCGTCCCTTTGAGGAGCAGCATCGACCGTTAGATGCGATCTGGACCGCCTGAGTCAGCCAGGGTTTAGCCTCGTCCACAACAATCCGATCTTCCACGTGGCTTCTGATGAACGCAAAATTCGCCTCGATAATAAATATATCTTAAGTCGTAGTATAGGAGGCGAAAATCGGTCGATCAAAAACCACAAACTTTGAATGTTGTGGAGTAATTTTATACTTGGTAAGTGTACCAAGGTCGAACACAGGGATACAACTGCTTAATTATAGCTTTTGAATTTTGATTCTTGAAATGTCAATTAATCTCTATTTCAGGTCCATATGCAAATCATGAAGCACTAAGCTATTTACAAGGTAATGCCATGATGCATGCATTTTTTAGATATTTTTCTGCGAGTTAAAGTGATGCATGTGCACATAGTGCAATAAAATATGCATGATGAATCAAATGCTACAATTATACCCTAAAATATGAGCAACACAATATAGAATGAAGTTAGAGCCATTTTGAACACATCATTAAAAATCGGTCATGAAATCAAGCAAAACAAGTAGAACATGGTCTCATTTTTGACATAAAAATTCACTTTATTTAAAACAGTGTCAAATGAGACAAATAAGTATGCTAGATTGTAGAGGACAAAACAAGGATCAAAACGACACTAAAATCATGCAAATTGGACCTAAGATGCTCAAGTTATGCTAAAAACAGTGCAAGGGCATAAATGTAATAAAAATGCAAGAAAAATAAAGGATAAATATTGCATTTAGGTCCCTGGAGGGACCTAAATGCAAATACCAAAAACCGCCTGGGCCTGGATGAAATTTTCCATATACGCGGGGGCCTTTTTGTGATTTTGGAAAACAATGAGGACCTCCCTGTAAATAACCCCAGGCGCGCACGTGAGGCACGCGCCTGGAGGACCGAAGTGTAAATACTTGAAACGTTAGGGTCTTCGCTGCAAATTACCCAGGCCTCACGTGCGGTGCACGTGAGGGCCCAGGCTCGGGAGGACGCTGAGGCTCGGGAGACGTGGCATCACGTGGAGGCTCGGAGTTGGGCTCGGTTCACCCGAGCCTGTTGGTCTGGTTCGAGGCTTGGGCCGCCACGTGGTGTCATCGCGGCCGTCCGATCCAGATGATCGGACGGCATCTGTAGCTTCTTCTCTGCCGCAGCTCACCGGAGGAGGCGGGGCTCCGGCGAACCTGTTGGAGCTCCACCAGCCGCCACTGGCTCGCCTGAAGGTCGGAGAAGATGGCTAAGCTCTTGGCGAAGCTCATGGAGGCCAGGCGGAGCTCCGTCGATGACTGGAATAGCGAGGCGGAGGAAGGTGATCGGCGTGACGGCTCGAGACCGGCGAGGTGTTGCAACTTCCGTCCATTGAGCATACCTACAAGTGTTAGTCTTAGCCGAAGCAAGTGCAAGTGGGTGCGAGGGTTTTGTGAGTGAGTTGAGGGCCGTGAGGTGTCGGGAAATGAAGGCCCGAGGTCTTCTTCTCCGGCGAAGCGGAGAAGGAGGTGATCGGCGGTGAGGGGTTCTGGAGAAGGGAGAGTGGTCGGCGAGGGTGATGGTGGTCGGGTGGAGCTCGTGGGAGGATCAGATGGAAGCGATGGTGGTTGTAGGTGGCGGAATTAATCGGAGAAAAAAAAGAGAAAAATAAAGACGAAAAATCTCCTCGCCGGAGCGAGGAGTTGGCGGAGGAGGAGGTCTGGGCTTGAGCTCAGATGAGCTCAGGGGTCTTCGCACGACGGGGGGCGACCCTTCCCCGGTGCTCGGCGGCTCGCCATTGGCTGCCGCGACGTGGCCGGGGGCCACGGATCACACCGGGGCTTCGGCCGTCGAAGCCCCCTTGCAAGGGCTCCTCCGCTGTCACCGGAGAGCCAGGGGCTCGGGCCGAAGCTCCCAAATGGTGGATAGTGGCTACGGTGGCTGGGGAGGGGTTTTTATAGGTGGCGGAGATCGGAGGTTACGGTGATGGAGGGGCGGATTCGACGGAGGTTTTTATGGCTATGGAGTTAATGGAGGCGAGTGATGGAGGTCTCGCGAGAATGGCGGAGGAACGGTGGTTGGATAGGTGACGTTACGACGAGGAAGTGATGGCTGGATCGTTGGCTGGAAATGGAAAGGGGGGGGGAGTCGTCGCGAGTTGTAACGCCTGGAGAAGGACACGGCCGGAGGAAGGAGATGATCGATCAACCGTTGGATCGAGCGATCCAACGGGTAGGATGAGGGCGCGAACAGAGGGCTGTGATCAGATCCTTAGGATCTGATCGCACGGTTGGCGTTGAGGCGGTGATGAGCGGTTCAGATGAGGAGCCGGGTCCATCCAAGGGCAAGGGCGAAGGGGGTGACGTGGAGTATTGGGAAGCGTTGGATGATGGATATGATCAGACGGTCGAGGTACAAGGGAGACGTGGCGCAAGGAAGAGCGTTGGATGAGGATGGGATCGAAGGGCTGTGGATCAGGCGCGAGGGAGCGGTCAGATCTTGATCAGAGATCTGATCAGACGGTTGTAGATTGGAGCGGGGATGGACGGATGAGATGGGGGCGATTGGAAGGGGATCTAACGGCCCAGAATGGGCGCCAGATGGCGGAAAGGAGAGCGGGCCACGTGGGCGGCCCAGGGGGTGATGAATCCACGTTTCATCATCTTTATTCTATCATTTTGGCCTTACAAACCCTAGTAAATGCGTGTAAATAGGCGTAATTCATGCATTTTAGCATTCATGCATAGGTGTGTAAATACTGTATAAATTGCGGTTTTTAAAGCCAAAATTATAAAATAAAGAAAAGAAAAGAAAAAGAATAAAATATTGTAAATATTTTATGACCCGAAACCCCGAGACCTAGGCATCTTGATGAATAGGTCGACAAGGAATAAAGTAGGGGGAGATAAGGGCCAAAATACAGATAAAATATCTATAGTTTTTATTCATTCTTTATTCATTTTGGGACCCATTTTTGGTTCCACTTTTTGTACATCAAATAAAGAAACTTTGTACATGAAAGTTGTAGATAATAAAATAAAGAAAAATACAAAATTGATTTCATAGAAAAATAATATACAGATAAAAAGTTATGGTCTGAATAAAAATCCAAAATGCCAACTTCCCAGACCCGTATCTCACAAATAAAGACTCCAAATGCAGCGTACTCACCTTTAATTGTATATAGAAGAAAATAATCTAATTAATGGCAGTGGTTTCGCATTTGGCGGAGCTACGGTTTGAAAGTTGACTTTTGGACCCTCATTGTATACTTGTACATATTAAAATATTCAATTTATCATTTAGTTATTATTTTTATAATTTTATATTTTTATAATGTTGTAAGTAATACTTATAATAATTATGTATATTAAAATTAGAATAAAAACATCATTAAAATACAAATAAAAATACTTGTATATATTCAATACATAGGTATATTACCTATAGACATACCTATACAAAACATACTTGTATTTTATTAAATATACAAAATAAATCAGAAAAATAAAATAAAAATATATTTGTGTCTATAAAAGTATTTTATAATTTTAGAAAATAAAAACCAAAATAAAATAAATTAAAAATACCTAAATAAAAATAAAATACTTAAATACATAGATATAGATACCTATAAGGGTATAAATGCAAACTTGTAAAAATACACTTCCTAAAAATAAATAAAAATCATAATAAAATAATTTATAAAAAAATAAACATTTTTTATTTTATAACTAAAAATCAATAAAATCATTTCCTATTTTTAAATGAATTAATAAAATCTTTTTTTGCAGGTTTTTCCTGGTTGGTCCACGTGGACCAACCAGGAGGCTCTGACAGTTGACCTCGGGTCAACTGTCTGAGCCAGCTCCTGTTCATGTCAGAACTGCATTTTTCTTGATTTTCGCGGCTTTTTGGAGGGCGATCCTTTCACCATTTGAGGTCGGCCTCTTCACGAAACTTGTAGCCCTTCATGTGATCTACCACGCCCCATCTTTTTCTTGGGCCGAGCATCATCACAGTGCCCGTGATACCTCCTCGAAGTTCGCCCGTCGACCACTTTCAAAAACGACCCCATTCCTTCCCATTCCTCTTTGAACCCTTTTTGCCCCTTGTTTGAGCTTCTCTTCCAGCTCCGGATCGACGCTGGTGACAGGAGCGTCTCCAGCTGGCCTAGGCAAGCCCAGGCGAGGGTCGAGGAGAGGTCTCCACCATCTCCGGCCAACCTCGGCCGTGAGGTCCGATCTCTTGGTTTCCTAACCAATCGAGGTGCTTTCGTTTGTTTTTCTTTGTGTTTTTTCTCATAGTTAACTAGCTGATAGTATTAGGATTAGCTTTGTGCTTTTATCTGGGTATTCCATCGTATATTTCGCCTCGATCTCGCAACCGAACACCTCACCAGAGCCCCACGTTCCGGCGACCATCTTCCACTTAATTCCCCACCGTTTCCTCGCCAATAAAGGCCAAGTCTCTGTCAGTTGTGCTGTCGTTTTGTACCCGTCTTTGCAGGACTTGAAGGAGGCGTCTGAAGCCTCGATTTTTGCCAAGAAAGCTCCCAGGCCCGCCGGCGTTCTCGTGTCTTCCGGGGATCATACGCGGATCTCTGGAGCATCTCGTGGGTACCTGGGGCTTTATCACCGCTGCTGGAGCATCAAGAAGGCCTTGGGACAGATCCAGGTGCACGGGAGCTCGACCCTCGGCGATTTCAAACTCGCCCAGGTCGAGTTCCTCGTGTGTTCATCCAGCATCATCTTACGCCGTCGGATCTCTCTCCATCGCCAGGCAGAGCAGCTGCCGTTGGATTTGAAGGAGCCTCCAGCCGTCGGATCTTCAAGGAAGGATCTAATCGTGGCCGTTCAAGGCCGAAACGGTATCGGACGCCAGCGGGCTGACACGTGGCATAAGTGGAGGCGCCTCCTCCGTTTGATCGCGCGGGGTATTTTGCAAGCTACTCCTCGCGTTTTTTTGTAATATTTTATTAATCTCAAATCCTTCATCTGCTGTGTTTAAGTTCTGTTGATTTTGCATACCAGCCCCTGTACGTTTATTTAATTGCGACGAGGACCCTGCCAGGCGCGCGTGCAAGCCACGTGCGCCATGGCATTTTTGCGGGGATAGCCTCGTCATTTCTATTATTAATATTAAGTTCGCTAATATTTTCAGTTAGTTATTTAGTTTCTGGAATATTTGCGTGGAGACCCCCGCATTTCCTGTTAATTACACAAATACCCCTGCACTCATGCCTTTTCTTTATGCTTCTAGTAATTTTTGCATGCATCTACAAAACACCAAAAAATCCCCAAAAATCAAAGTAGTTTCCTGCTGTGGTGTAGTTTAACGGCCTATTTTTATTTTCCATAATTATTGCATTTTATTATTATTAAAAATTCAAAAATAGTCATTTTCAGCACTGTTTGCATTACAAAATCCATAAAAAATATAAAAACACTCCAGAAAATTCCCAAAAAAAATATATTTTGTTCCTTTTAGTTTGTTTTAGCTCCAGACCAAAAATCATTAAAAAATACAAAACCAAACCCCTAAAAATTGCAAAACTCTAAAAACCTTCATAAAAATTTATAAAATTCATAGAAAATCTAAAAATAGTGTTTTCTTTTCCTAAATTTTCTTGGTTTCATTATCTTTCACTGAAAATTAAGTTGGGGAATTTTTTCCACTGATTTCTATTTTATTTCTCCATTTTAATTTCAGTCTTGCATTTTTACCACTGTTTTCTTTATTTTGATAATTAAAAATACCAAAAACATTCTAAAAATTACCCAAAAATCACAAAAACAGTAAAAAATATAAAAAGACCAAAAAGACTTTATTTTCTAATTTTTGGACATTTTTTATCCATTTTTATAAATACTTTAGTTTCCCTTTTATTACATTGCCTTTAATTTCCAATATTGAAAAAAAGGAAAATATAAAAAAAATATAAAATATAAAAAGAAAATACAAAATCAGTAAATTAAAAATCAAAATACAAAAATATAAAATTAAAAATTAAATAAAAAAATATAAAATTAAAAACCCACAAAAAAATTAGCTTAGTGGACATTTGATCACAACTCACACATTTTGAGCACTTGTGCCCCGTTCTACCTGTCTGCTCCCTGTGTTCGACCTCTACAATACTTGCACTATACACATCTTTGTTGTAGAGTTATAATAAATTTTAACTCCGCACACTTATTTTCATTGCTTGATTTATCTGTTGTGGGTTAATTGTTGATTAATTCGGGTTTCGTGAGCGGTCGCTCAGCGACACTGTGGTCCCGCCTTGTGTGGACCATTTTGACCCTCGCAAAATCCGAGTCAACAAATGGCGCCGTTGCCGGGGAGCAACAGCGCGTAGTTCGAGATTTTGTTTTGTGTTGTGATCGTTTGTCTACATTTGCGGCTTTTATTTCTGCTTGTTTTATTTTCTTTATTTTTGATATTTCTTGTTTGAATCGTCTAACCTCTCTCTTGTTTGACTTCTTGCGAGGAACGCGGATCGAGGGAGGAGCTCTATTCCAGGAGCCCCTACGCACCCACGTGAGGCGACTAGACTTTGCACGAAGGCGAGCTAGGAGAGAATTTTGAAGACAGTTCTAGTTCTTTATTCTCTTGTATTTATTTTGTAATTCGTAGTGAGAGAGAGACCATTAACTGTAATAATACAGGTACCCCCGGACTGGACTCTCTTGAGCCTAATTTCCAAGTGATTGTTCACTTGGGGGCTCTCGCGGTTTTTGTCGGTTTTTCTTCGCATTTTTTTTATTTTATTTTTCGATTTTATTTATTTTGTGTGATTGAGCCCATAGTTTTAGGATTGCTTGCGATAGACTAAGGCCAAACACCTAATACCTTGCATGCTCCTATAGTATCGTTTGGACTTAGTCAAATTTAAACAGTTGATCATCACCTTCAACCCGTCGTGCCGCGAGCTCTCCCCGCAAAGCGCTTTCTCCTACCCTCAATTTGTTGAGCAGAGGAGGGGTGAGCCTAGACCGGACTCTAGGGTTGAGGATTGGTGGTCGGCTTGTGGTGCTTCCCGCTAATAGCAATTTTTGAACTTAGGGCGATTTCATCGATTTGCATTTGCATATAGATAGGTTTCAATTCTGCTGAGCATCCTTGCATGTAGAGTGCTGGAGGCAAGGTGAGCATTTACGCTTTAGCATCCATCATCGTTTTGATCGCTTGCATTGCTTTTCCGACTCTACCTCTGATTTTGATCACCTAGGATCTTAAAGGAATTGACTCCTCGTTAGGATCGTGCATTCTCACTAAAAATCCAAAAAAGTGATAATCCATAAAATTGGGACTGCT
Source organism: Ottelia alismoides (assembly GCA_037367405.1). NCBI lineage: Eukaryota > Viridiplantae > Streptophyta > Magnoliopsida > Alismatales > Hydrocharitaceae > Ottelia > Ottelia alismoides. Next base: position 348,774 of record JAZKJV010004695.1, read on the forward strand.
AATTTTACTTGACCCTAAAACCGATCAAAAAGAAAAATCTTGTATTGGGGCGAGTAATCCCCTCATTGTCTTCGTTTTACATTGCTCGCGCACACGCTAAGGATTAGTGCCCAAATCCCATCAAGCCCCTAAGTGTTGCGCAATCTTTGACTTCTCACCTAACTCTAAAATAGACAAGATAAAAAGACCGCATTTGTGGTCTTCATCGAGTTGAGTAGGTGAATTGAGGGTTTGTATTCTTTTCATTTTTGTTTGTGATTGCTTTGTGTGTTTCCTAGATCGCTTCTGTGCACTTGCGCCTTTCTTCTCACTTCTCTTGACTTGACCATCGTGCTCTCCCGATCATTTTCTTTTGTTTCGAGATGGCCGACTGGAGCGTATTTTATCCGGACTTTGCGGATCACTCGCTCACTCCAGCCGGTGCACCTCCCTTTTTCCAGGAGGACTTTGCTCCTGACTTTTGTACATATCCGCCTCAGCCACAGTATCAGGACTCGGATTTCTACCCACACCCACCTCTATCTCCACCTGTGTATTATCCGCCTCCACCTTCACATCCACCCGAGACTGAGCTGATGGAGTCACCTTTCATGGAGTCCACCCTTGAGCACTTGACCCAGATGATGGATCATATGAGACAGAGGATTGACCACCTCACTAGTACCAATAAGAGCGACCATGATATTCCACCATTTGATGATATGGGTTCATTCGAGGATTTCCATGAGAGCTTGCAATCGCCCAAAATACAGAAAAATGAGAAAAATTTAAAAACACAAAAAGATTTCGGGATACACACGATCGAGTCGGACTGTGAGGAAAGCGCCCACTTGCCAGACTTTTTGACCACACATGCATTCACACCTAGTCCCACCTTTGACCCCGAGGATGTCGCTGTACAGACTGCTCTTGGCATGCCTCGTGTATATGCTGACTCCGATTTCCTCCCTTGTATGGAGGAAGTCCGAAAATTCAAAAAAATGCTATCTGAACCCGAAGTGGTGGCCACCATTCATGAGATCATCCGTGCCCCACTTCAGCAGGCCATGACCAATTTATCTGCTCCTCTTCCCAAGAAGAGAAAGCGGAGGAGCAGATCTGAGCGTCATATCTTGACCATGGCCACTGCCCACGCCATCACACATCGTCCCATTCCTCGGAAAAAGAACACTGCCACACCTTTCATTAGCTGCACAATCTCTAACCACACATGTGATCACACTCTCCTAGACGGCGGTGCTTCGATTAGCATCATACCCTTCTCGCTGGTACAGTCTCTTCACCTAGGGCCTCTCAAGAAGACCAGGATGATCGTACAGTTTGCTGATGGATCAATTAAGAGGCCGAAGGGTATCCTTGAAAACGCCGTCATCTCGATTCAGGGCACGTGCTACACCGTTGATTTTGTCGTATTGCCCATGGAGACCTCCACAGGGGAGCAGTCTCCAATCATCCTGGGACGACCATTCCTTGCCTCTGCGAGGGTCGTTATCGATTACGGATCAGGAGAGATTCGCTTCCGTCCTGCTGATGAGAGCGAAGCGTTGATCACCGCACCTACTGCCGACCAGAGACCTGCACCTGATGTGACTTCACCTATCTTGGCTGACCCCGAGGACTATGATCTATATGAGGATATCAGAGAGACCTTCTTCATGACCGATGATGAGACCCGAGAATTCCTCTCTAAGGAGGAAAGCTCGGAAAGCATAGACCTTGGTGTTGCTGCTTCCTGTGATTGGCGATGTGTTGATGACATCCGCGGGATTTACACGATTGACACTATTGAGCGGAGGGCAGATTTAGAGACTATACAGGACGGACATGCTTTGACTACTTCCACTGATGAGTCCGCTCCTGTCCATGTAGATACTGATGAGACTAAGGCCGAATTCGATTTTGTTGCATTTCTTCAGAGATTCGGACCTTTTGATGAAAAAGATGATCCAGTTGATATTATAGAGGACGAACAGAGTTCGACTACTTCCACCGATGAGTTCGTGCCTTTTGGTTTTGACCTGGATGACTCCTCGCAGGACGACTCTGAGTACACTACTTCCGATGATGATGAGTTCGTCCCATTTCACTTTGATATCAGCGAGACTCCCAAGGCCGGACCTAGCCGTACTTCTTCCACTACCCCGTCTGTGCCTTCACACCCTAGGGCCACTGAGGATCTACACTCTGTCGACCCTGATCGGCTTCCGTCCACTGTGGACCCCGATGTCGACCTGCATCACACCAGATCCATTCCTCAGCGGTCCCGCAAGAAGGTTCGCTTTCTACCTTCTTGACCCTCTGTACATCCATCCTGTTGTACATTCGTGTTGTGTACCTCTGTCTCTCTTCCGTATTGCTCGTCCTCCCATTCTCGTGTTTGCCTAGCTTAGGACGCACTTTGTCCTACGTTTAGGAGGGGTGGACGAGCCGAGTGCTCTTTCTTCGTCTGTGTTATCACTCCTGTTGTTGCCTATACTAGGGCTTCTTTTACCCTAAGTATAGGGGGAGTGGTTTGTACATCCTCCGATCTCTTCTCCTATATCACTCTTTCCATCTTCAGATTCCTTTTCTTCTTTTCTTCTTTTCTTCTTTTCCTCTGCTATCTTCTTCATCTACCGAAAAGGTGCCGCCCTTGTAGACAGTTTTCCATACTTAGGACGTACTTTGTCCTAAGTATAGGGGGGTGTGCACCCCGAGTGTCCTTCATTCTTTTTCGATCCTCTCCATTGTCTCCTCTTCTTGTCTATACTTAGGGATATCTTACCCTAAGTATAGGGGGAGACAATCTGAGTACGATCTGTTCATTCCCACCCTTGACCCTCCCTGCGTTGTGTACAGTCTGCTATACTTAGGATTATTTGATCCTAAGTATAGGGGGACGGTCAACTTCTCATTCATTTATTCATCTATTATTCCTTCATTCTTTAGATTTTCCTATACTCAGTACGAGTTATGTCTTCTCTTTTCTCTCTGATCTATGAGGACATAGCTCAAGCTAAGTATAGGGGGGTCGTATATACTGCGTATATACTTTAGTCATAACTCGTACTTTTGTATTTTCTTAATAATATGGCCAAAAATTCTTTAAAATTCATTAAAAATCCTTAATAAAAAGATGTGGTTATTCCTCAAATTCTTTTTGTATTTACTGATTAATAAATAAGGTGAAAATGTTTTTTGCAAAATGTTTGAAAAATAGTTTGAAAATCTTTGTGAACATCTATTGAAAACTATTTTGAAAATATTTTGTTTCATGTTTTCAACCTGTGTAAAATGTGTGGTTTGTAAAATTTATTTTCTTTGTGTGAAATAAAATGTTTGAAAAATGATTTGCAAATGGTTTGAAAAATGGTTGCAAAAATGATTTGAAAAACCTATATATACTGTTTTGAAAACCTTTGCAAAATGATTTTCAAATGTGTGTAAAATGTTTGTAAAAACTATTTTGGACTATAGTTTTCAAAAACCGTGTGTAAATTGTTTTCAAATAAGTTTGAGGAATATACACATCATACCAAAATCCACTATATATGTATAAAATTGATCACGTACCCTTGTAAATTCTTAAAATCCACTTCTTGTAAAAATAAGAAGCACTCCCGTGTACATATTTTAACCTATTTTTCAGCCAAAATCTTTTTGTTTTCAAAATTCCCAAAAACATTTGCAAAATTAAAATCCAAAAACATTTGAAAAATATTTTTGAAAAATACAAAAAAATGCATCTGCATATGCATCATCATCACCATATTTTCAAAAATCCATAAAAAGTTCAAAATCTTGAAAATTGCATCACAAAAATATTTTCTGCATTGCATTGCATAGCATTCGCATTTTTCGGATTGAGTTTGATAGTTGAACGAGTCTAAGTAAAATCCGGAGATTGGAGCTTGATTGGACCTTATAATCTACCTAATAACAGGAACCTTATAGGAACCAGGTTTGAGGTACTTCAGGTCTAGTTGACTTAATTCTTTGAGGATCACGGGACTTGGTTCAGTGGATTCTTGATTGCCTAAGTAGAGTATTTCGGAGCACACGTACGACTCTTGTTGATAATGACCTAACTTGGACACCTGCACCTTTCACGTGGCTCAACTCAGTTGGAGTGGTGAGGGGATTGGATTTGCCGGTATGAGACGCACACAAGTGGAAACACTTGTCCTCCTCTAGGGAGGGAAGTGCACCCCAACCCGTCCAGTGATTAGGAAGTCTAAAGACAGGAGGCTGTGGGTTGCGATAAAGCTTCAAAAGAGGGATAGTCTACTGGCTCAAGAGGAAAAACTCCTTATGTAAATGCTGCTGTGAATAGTATTTCAAAAAAAAAAAAAAGAAAGAAAAAAGAGAAAAAAAAAAAAGTTCAGGCATGTACAAAAATAAAAAGCCTGCAAAGTATGTGAATATGTTGTAAAGTCAATAAGCAAGCTTGAGTTCCAAAGTCATATCATGTGATCCTGCAGCTGGATGACTTGACTACACTGGTCTTGCATCCTCGGATAGGTAGCTACCCTGGCTACCGTCCATTCTTCTCTTCACCCCCTCCTCTTGAGCTGGTTGCCACTTGAACTTAGAAGGGAATACCCCGCTCCTCGAGGATGGAGTTGCTGGATTGGGGAATCATTGGGTTTTCATACTGGAGAAGTCAGTTTCTTTGTCATTCTAGTTGGGGAGAGCCACCATCACTTACACTGTGCAAGTCAGATTCATGGTCGTAAGAGTTTGCGTATGAGTTGAGATATTTCTGACCTGGCTATTGAGGAGACTTGGACAGAGTGTTGAGATTCTCGAAGACTGTTGGATTTCAAATTCGGTTCTCAATAAGGTTCCGCCCGCACTAAAATTCCAAAGGTCCGACTTGAGCTCCAAACTTTGATTTTGGGAAGACAAGTTTAATAGTTAAATTTAATCCATCTTTCTTCTTTTTCTTTTCTTTATTTTTCTTTTTCTGCACTTATTGCATAAGTGTTTGCTAGGGACTAGCAAAGGCAAGTATAGGGGGATGATGAATCCACGTTTCATCATCTTTATTCTATCATTTTGGCCTTAAAAACCCTAGTAAATGCGTGTAAATAGGCGTAATTCATGCATTTTAGCATTCATGCATAGGTGTGTAAATACTGTATAAATTGCGGTTTTTAAAGCCAAAATTATAGAATAAAGAAAAGAAAAGAAAAAGAATAAAATATTGTAAATATTTTATGACCCGAAACCCCGAGACCTAGGCATCTTGATGAATAGGTCGACAAGGAATAAAGTAGGGGGAGATAGGGGCCAAAATACAGATAAAATATCTATAGTTTTTATTCATTCTTTATTCATTTTGGGACCCATTTTTGGTTCCACTTTTTGTACATCAAATAAAGAAACTTTGTACATGAAAGTTGTAGATAATAAAATAAAGAAAAATACAAAATTGATTTCACAGAAAAATAATATACAGATAAAAAGTTATGGTCTGAATAAAAATCCAAAATGCCAACTTCCTAGACCCGTATCTCACAAATAAAGACTCCAAATGCAGCGTACTCACCTTTAATTGTATATAGAAGAAAATAATCTAATTAATGGCGGTGGTTTCGCATTTGGCGGAGCTACGGTTTGAAAGTTGACTTTTGGACCCTCATTGTATACTTGTACATATTAAAATATTCAATTTATCATTTAGTTATTATTTTTATAATTTTATATTTTTATAATGTTGTAAGTAATACTTATAATAATTATGTATATTAAAATTATAATAAAAACATCATTAAAATACAAATAAAAATACTTGTATATATTCAATACATAGGTATATTACCTATAGACATACCTATACAAAACATACTTGTATTTTATTAAATATACAAAATAAATCAGAAAAATAAAATAAAAATATATTTGTGTCTATAAAAGTATTTTATAATTTTAGAAAATAAAAACCAAAATAAAATAAATTAAAAATACCTAAATAAAAATAAAATACTTAAATACATAGATATAGATACCTATAAGGGTATAAATGCAAACTTGTAAAAATACACTTCCTAAAAATAAATAAAAATCATAATAAAATAATTTATAAAAAAATAAACATTTTTTATTTTATAACTAAAAATCAATAAAATCATTTCCTATTTTTAAATGAATTAATAAAATCTTTTTTTGCAGGTTTTTCCTGGTTGGTCCACGTGGACCAACCAGGAGGCTCTGACAGTTGACCTCGGGTCAACTGTCTGAGCCAGCTCCTGTTCATGTCAGAACTGCATTTTTCTTGATTTTCGCGGCTTTTTGGAGGGCGATCCTTTCACCATTTGAGGTCGGCCTCTTCACGAAACTTGTAGCCCTTCATGTGATCTACCACGCCCCATCTTTTTCTTGGGCCGAGCATCATCACAGTGCCCGTGATACCTCCTCGAAGTTCGCCCGTCGACCACTTTCAAAAACGACCCCATTCCTTCCCATTCCTCTTTGAACCCTTTTTGCCCCTTGTTTGAGCTTCTCTTCCAGCTCCGGATCGACGCTGGTGACAGGAGCGTCTCCAGCTGGCCTAGGCAAGCCCAGGCGAGGGTCGAGGAGAGGTCTCCACCATCTCCGGCCAACCTCGGCCGTGAGGTCCGATCTCTTGGTTTCCTAACCAATCGAGGTGCTTTCGTTTGTTTTTCTTTGTGTTTTTTCTCATAGTTAACTAGCTGATAGTATTAGGATTAGCTTTGTGCTTTTATCTGGGTATTCCATCGTATATTTCGCCTCGATCTCGCAACCGAACACCTCACCAGAGCCCCACGTTCCGGCGACCATCTTCCACTTAATTCCCCACCGTTTCCTCGCCAATAAAGGCCAAGTCTCTGTCAGTTGTGCTGTCGTTTTGTACCCGTCTTTGCAGGACTTGAAGGAGGCGTCTGAAGCCTCGATTTTTGCCAAGAAAGCTCCCAGGCCCGCCGGCGTTCTCGTGTCTTCCGGGGATCATACGCGGATCTCTGGAGCATCTCGTGGGTACCTGGGGCTTTATCACCGCTGCTGGAGCATCAAGAAGGCCTTGGGACAGATCCAGGTGCACGGGAGCTCGACCCTCGGCGATTTCAAACTCGCCCAGGTCGAGTTCCTCGTGTGTTCATCCAGCATCATCTTACGCCGTCGGATCTCTCTCCATCGCCAGGCAGAGCAGCTGCCGTTGGATTTGAAGGAGCCTCCAGCCGTCGGATCTTCAAGGAAGGATCTAATCGTGGCCGTTCAAGGCCGAAACGGTATCGGACGCCAGCGGGCTGACACGTGGCATAAGTGGAGGCGCCTCCTCCGTTTGATCGCGTGGGGTATTTTGCAAGCTACTCCTCGCGTTTTTTTGTAATATTTTATTAATCTCAAATCCTTCATCTGCTGTGTTTAAGTTCTGTTGATTTTGCATACCAGCCCCTGTACGTTTATTTAATTGCGACGAGGACCCTGCCAGGCGCGCGTGCAAGCCACGTGCGCCTTGGCATTTTTGCGGGGATAGCCTCGTCATTTCTATTATTAATATTAAGTTCGCTAATATTTTCAGTTAGTTATTTAGTTTCTGGAATATTTGCGTGGAGACCCCCGCATTTCCTGTTAATTACACAAATACCCCTGCACTCATGCCTTTTCTTTATGCTTCTAGTAATTTTTGCATGCATCTACAAAACACCAAAAAATCCCCAAAAATCAAAGTAGTTTCCTGCTGTGGTGTAGTTTAACGGCCTATTTTTATTTTCCATAATTATTGCATTTTATTATTATTAAAAATTCAAAAATAGTCATTTTCAGCACTGTTTGCATTACAAAATCCATAAAAAATATAAAAACACTCCAGAAAATTCCCAAAAAAAATATATTTTGTTCCTTTTAGTTTGTTTTAGCTCCAGACCAAAAATCATTAAAAAATACAAAACCAAACCCCTAAAAATTGCAAAACTCTAAAAACCTTCATAAAAATTTATAAAATTCATAGAAAATCTAAAAATAGTGTTTTCTTTTCCTAAATTTTCTTGGTTTCATTATCTTTCACTGAAAATTAAGTTGGGGAATTTTTGCCACTGATTTCTATTTTATTTCTCCATTTTAATTTCAGTCTTGCATTTTTACCACTGTTTTCTTTATTTTGATAATTAAAAATACCAAAAACATTCTAAAAATTACCCAAAAATCACAAAAACAGTAAAAAAATATAAAAAGACCAAAAAGACTTTATTTTCTAATTTTTGGACATTTTTTATCCATTTTTATAAATACTTTAGTTTCCCTTTTATTACATTGCCTTTAATTTCCAATATTGAAAAAAAGGAAAATATAAAAAAAATATAAAATATAAAAAGAAAATACAAAATCAGTAAATTAAAAATCAAAATACAAAAATATAAAATTAAAAATTAAATAAAAAAATATAAAATTAAAAACCCACAAAAAAAATTAGCTTAGTGGACATTTGATCACAACTCACACATTTTGAGCACTTGTGCCCCGTTCTACCTGTCTGCTCCCTGGGTTCGACCTCTACAATACTTGCACTATACACATCTTTGTTGTAGAGTTATAATAAATTTTAACTCCGCACACTTATTTTCATTGCTTGATTTATCTGTTGTGGGTTAATTGTTGATTAATTCGGGTTTCGTGAGCGGTCGCTCAGCGACACTGTGGTCCCGCCTTGTGTGGACTATTTTGACCCTCGCAAAAACACGAGTTATCAGGGGGCGCCACGTGGCCCAATCAGAATAATTTAAGAAATAAAAACAAAGAAAAATAGAAAAGAAATAGTTAGAGGCCGAATCTGGAAAAAGTCAAAACATGAAAGTTGCTCGTCTCGATGAGATCTACAACTTTCATGTTGGTCAAAAAGACAAAAGAGGTCATCTGTACAAAAGCTATTTTTGGGGGTATTTTTAAGGGGATAAAAACACCGATTTTGAAGTTTTGAGTTGTTTTTGTATTTTTTAGTGGTTTTAAAGGTCAGTGAATTATAGACAACTTATCTACCTAATTTTTAGGGGTTTTTGAGTGATAAAATATTTACAGAAAAATAAGGGCAATTAAAAACACAATAATTAAGGTTAAATATACACAATATAGTATATGATAAAAATAGAGTTTTAGAGGTGATTTTTATTGGTTTGTTTAAGCAGGGATTTTAATACGGAGTTCTTAGCAGGATGAATACGAGATTCATCATACCCCTATACTTAAACCATGCTCGTCCTCGAGCATCTAAAGAATGAAGGAGTTGGATTAATTCCTGACAGTGCGTGTGAAAAATTCAAGGCTTGATCTTTCGAAGACCCTTGACCTGAGTGATCCTAAAATTCTGGGTTTATCCAAGCCTTAGTCAGAAGGAATCCAACTTCTCTGATTATCAGACTCTCTTTTTGTACATATAACATAAGGATATGACATTTAGTGTACTGCATTTCATGAGAGCCGAGTCGATGTATCACCCAAGGTTCCAGTCCCAAAGACTCTCCTCTAGACCTAATCCTCAATACTAGGGAAGAAGTCTACTCTTGCTTCAGTCAACCATCTCTTTAGTTTGTCAGACTTTAAAATGTAGATGGACGGCCAGATGATGGAGGGACATGGGATTGTGTCTAATTTTCTCACCCTCACATTGGAACAAGGGGCCTCTCGAGTGCCTTTTACTCAACACTTGTAAATTATTATCTTGTTGATCAATGTGTCCGTCAAGAGAGTTGGAGTCGTCTGCACTTGTTTTTCTGGGAGTACACCGGGGTGTGTCTTTTCTGAGTATCTAAGATACCTTCGACACCCAGACTTGTATCGCTTACGATGCAGGGCCCTTTTTGTGGTGTCAGCCCGACTCCTTGGTCCTAATTAGCGCTTGGTCCAAGTGGACACTTTGAAAATTTTGGGAGCGCTCGCCATTGGTGGAAGCTCATTTGGAATTGACTTTGATTTTAGAGCTTTTCTTTAACATTTCTTTTCTTTTGTTGGCTAGCTCCACTGCTTTTACCAAGAGATTGGCGCACACTGATCAACAAGTTTCTTTAAGTTTCATCACACCCTGGCACTTTTAGGTAAATATCAAGAGATAGCATATGAATCTTGTTCACATACTGGCTAGGGTTTTGCTGACACTCAGGTTTTCTGAAGCCTTCATTAACTTTATCCCATCCTCGAATATCCTTATATCAGGTCTAAACTTAAATCCATGGTCCTAGTTCCTCAAGTGATATCTCATCTCAGCTCATCAATCATGCAGTTGTGGAAGTGACTGTGCTGATCATATTTTCTTGAAAGTAGAGATTAAGAGTGCAATATAGCACTCAAATCTTTCAAACCAGAGGAGTGTGGATATTTAAGTCATGAAAACCCTAATGACTAAGGTATGTTAACTCAGACTCTCTAGATCCCAGAGATCCAGTGTCCTCAAATTCCTCAAGCCTTGCGTGAGTGTGAATGTGTCAGGAAAACACCAACTCCATGGGTTAGTGAATTTTTGTGTGATTTTTGATTTTTGCAGATTTTTATGGGTTTTATAGATTTTTTTTGTGTCGGAGAGACAATGACTGACCCAGGCTCAAATAAATAAAAGTATCCACTCTCAGCCAGTATGGGTGTAAGTGCGGGTCGAGACCCGTGATCCTTAAGGACGGTGCCATATGCGGTGTCCTTTAAACCACCCACTCTGCTAAGGGAGACCGAGGTTCCCTCACTGAAAATGTTTACTAAGCCTAGTAGTCAGAGCCAAATTCCGAAAAACATTTTTAATTTTTCATTTTTTTTCTTTTTGAAAAAGGGTTATTTACAAAGATTAATCCCTCAAAATTTTAATTTTTACAGGTTTTTACTCAGTTCACTAGTTTACCAAAACCCAGCCCGAAAAAAAAAATAAAATTTTAAAAAGTTTTAAAACGCGAGCTAAGGCTAAAGTAATATACAGTAATATACGGTATACCCCCCTATACTTAAAATTTGCTATGTCCCCATAGCACAAGTGCCATGAAGCCAAGGCTCGGTTTAAGTACAGGGTGATATAGCGGAACTGAGGAGGAGAGTCCCCCTATACTTAGGCCAAAATTGCCCTAAGTACAAGAAGAGGGGACGAGGGAAGGAAGAGCAGGTAGGTCCCCCCTATACTTAGGCTACAAATAGCCTAAGTAAGGTCTGCGTTAGGGGGGGTGTTTTATGAAACAAGGGAGAGGGGGAAGGGGTTCGTGAAGAATAGATATACACACAGAGAGAGAGAGATAGAGAGAGAGAGGTATACAGGGGGGCAGGTGAGGGTGAATATGTGCGGTGTAAGTGTGTGTGAGGGGGGGAATTTTTTTTTTTGTGTACAAAATGCAATACTGAAAATAAATATGCAGATGCACATTTTTTTTACAACATGCAATGCAAAATTTGACTGATGAAAGTCTTAGAAATCTTCACGGCTTCTTTTGCGGCCTCTTCAGCTGAAGCTCCCGACTTCGCGCCTCCATGACGATCAGGCGTCCCCGATTTTCATGGGCCCTGCCACAAAAGAGAAAAGTTAGAACTCCGAGAAATTAAATCAGCAAAATAATGCAAAGAAATGATGCATGAAATTAGGACCAAGAAATTATTGAATTAATTAAAAAAATCAAAATTCAAAAATTAAGCAAAGCCGTATCCCCGGCAACGGCGCCATTTGATGAACGCAAAATTCGCCTCGATAATAAATATATCTTAAGTCGTAGTATAGGAGGCGAAAATCGGTCGATCAAAAACCACAAACTTTGAATGTTGTGGAGTAATTTTATACTTGGTAAGTGTACCAAGGTCGAACACAGGGATACAAATGCTTAATTATAGCTTTTGAATTTTGATTCTTGAAATGTCAATTAATCTCTATTTCAGGTCCATATGCAAATCATGAAGCACTAAGCTATTTACAAGGTAATGCCATGATGCATGCATTTTTTAGATATTTTTCTGCGAGTTAAAGTGATGCATGTGCACATAGTGCAATAAAATATGCATGATGAATCAAATGCTACAATTATACCCTAAAATATGAGCAACACAATATAGAATGAAGTTAGAGCCATTTTGAACACATCATTAAAAATTGGTCATGAAATCAAGCAAAACAAGTAGAACATGGTCTCATTTTTGACATAAAAATTCACTTTATTTAAAACAGTGTCAAATGAGACAAATAAGTATGCTAGATTGTAGAGGACAAAACAAGGATCAAAACGACACTAAAATCATGCAAATTGGACCTAAGATGCTCAAGTTATGCTAAAAACAGTGCAAGGGCATAAATGTAATAAAAATGCAAGAAAAATAAAGGATAAATATTGCATTTAGGTCCCTGGAGGGACCTAAATGCAAATACCAAAAACCGCCTGGGCCTGGATGAAATTTTCCATATGCGCGAGGGCCTTTTTGTGATTTTGGAAAACAATGAGGACCTCCCTGTAAATAACCCCAGGAGCGCACGTGAGGCACGCGCCTGGAGGACCGAAGTGTAAATACTTGAAACGTCAGGGTCTTCGCTGCAAATTACCCAGGCCTCACGTGCGGTGCACGTGAGGGCCCAGGCTCGGGAGGACGCTGAGGCTCGGGAGACGTGGCATCACGTGGAGGCTCGGAGTTGGGCTCGGTTCACCCGAGCCTGTTGGTCTGGTTCGAGGCTTGGGCCGCCACGTGGTGTCATCGCGGCCGTCCGATCCAGATGATTGGACGGCATCTGTAGCTTCTTCTCTGCCGCAGCTCACCGGAGGAGGCGGGGCTCCGGCAAACCTGTTGGAGCTCCACCAGCCGCCACTGGCTCGCCTGAAGGTCGGAGAAGATGGCTAAGCTCTTGGCGAAGCTCATGGAGGCCAGGCGGAGCTCCGTCGATGACTGGAATAGCGAGGCGGAGGAAGGTGATCGGCGTGACGGCTCGAGACCGGCGAGGTGTTGCAACTTCCGTTCATTGAGCATACCTACTAGTGTTAGTCTTAGCCGAAGCAAGTGCAAGTGGGTGCGAGGGTTTTGTGAGTGAGTTGAGGGCCGTGAGGTGTCGGGAAATGAAGGCCCGAGGTCTTCTTCTCCGGCGAAGCGGAGAAGGAGGTGATCGGCGGTGAGGGGTTCTGGAGAAGGGAGAGTGGTCGGCGAGGGTGATGGTGGTCGGGTGGAGCTCGTGGGAGGATCAGATGGAAGCGATGGTGGTTGTAGGTGGCGGAATTAATCGGAGAAAAAAAAAGAGAAAAATAAAGACGAAAAATCTCCTCGCCGGAGCGAGGAGTTGGCGGAGGAGGAGGTCTGGGCTTGAGCTCAGATGAGCTCAGGGGTCTTCGCACGACGGGGGGCGACCCTTCCCCGGTGCTCGGCGGCTCGCCATTGGCTGCCGCGACGTGGCCAGGGGCCACGGATCACACCGGGGCTTCGGCCGTCGAAGCCCCCTTGCAAGGGCTCCTCCGCTGTCACCGGAGAGCCAGGGGCTCGGGCCGAAGCTCCCAAATGGTGGATAGTGGCTACGGTGGCTGGGGAGGGGTTTTTATAGGTGGCGGAGATCAGAGGTTACGGTGATGGAGGGGCGGATTCGACGGAGGTTTTTATGGCTATGGAGTTAACGGAGGCGAGTGATGGAGGTCTCGCGAGAATGGCGGAGGAACGGTGGTTGGATAGGTGACGTTACGACGAGGAAGTGATGGCTGGATCGTTGGCTGGAAATGGAAAGGGGGGGGGGAGTCGTCGCGAGTTGTAACGCCTGGAGAAGGACACGGCCGGAGGAAGGAGATGATCGATCAACCGTTGGATCGAGCGATCCAACGGGTAGGATGAGGGCGCGAACAGAGGGCTGTGATCAGATCCTTAGGATCTGATCGCACGGTTGGCGTTGAGGCGGTGATGAGCGGTTCAGATGAGGAGCCGGGTCCATCCAAGGGCAAGGGCGAAGGGGGTGACGTGGAGTGTTGGGAAGCGTTGGATGATGGATATGATCAGACGGTCGAGGTACAAGGGAGACGTGGCGCAAGGAAGAGCGTTGGATGAGGATGGGATCGAAGGGCTGTGGATCAGGCGCGAGGGAGCGGTCAGATCTTGATCAGAGATCTGATCAGACGGTTGTAGATTGGAGCGGGGATGGACGGATGAGATGGGGGCGATTGGAAGGGGATCCAACGGCCCAGAATGGGCGCCAGATGGCGGAAAGGAGAGCGGGCCACGTGGGCGGCCCAGGGGGCGCCACGTGGCCCAATCAGAATAATTTAAGAAATAAAAACAAAGAAAAATAGAAAAGAAATAGTTAGAGGCCGAATCTGGAAAAAGTCAAAACATGAAAGTTGCTCGTCTCGATGAGATCTACAACTTTCATGTTGGTTAAAAAGCCAAAAGAGGTCATCTGTACAAAAGCTATTTTTGGGGGTATTTTTAAGGGGATAAAAACACCGATTTTGTGGTTTTGAGTTGTTTTTGTATTTTTTAGTGGTTTTAAAGGTCAGTGAATTATAGACAACTTATCTACCTAATTTTTAGGGGTTTTTGAGTGATAAAATATTTACAGAAAAATAAGGGCAATTAAAAACACAATAATTAAGGTTAAATATACACAATATAGTATATGATAAAAATAGAGTTTTAGAGGTGATTTTTATTGGTTTGTTTAAGCAGGGATTTTAATACGGAGTTCTTAGCAGGATGAATACAAGATTCATCAGCTTCCTCTCGGCCCATCTGCTAATAAAGGGTAAACATCCCTTAGGCCCTTAGCTTTTTAGTTGTTAATATTTAGTCCTGTAAATATTTAGTTATGTTGTTTTTATTTTGGACTTTTTGCATAACGGACCTTGTCATTTCTGTTATTTGCTTTTGTACCCCTGTACGTTGTGGTCACGTGCATCGACACATGTATTTTTGGTAAAATTGCATGGATGGGCCTGTTGTTTATGATGGTTATTGATTGAAAAATCTTTTTAGATATTTGCACATATACCCTTGTGAATGTTTTATTTGTGCATGTGCTGAATATCGTGGGAATTTTATACTTTCACCCCTGGACTTTTTGTACGTGTTACTAATTAGTCCAGGGACTTAAGTTTTATTACAAAAAGGTCCCTGAGTGCCCAGATCACGCGCGTGGCGCGTGAGATCTTGGAAATTTTGCACCGGACCCCCCTGGGTTTCTTTGCTAGTTATTTCTAGGCCCTCAGAAGTTATTTTTATTGCAGACAAGTCCTTCTAACTGTGGGCTTGTGTTTGCTTTAAATAGAATATCAAATCAACTCCAAATCAAGTGAAAATTTGACACGTGGCTCCTGCCACAATGTAGAATTTTCATTGAATTTTGGGAAATTTTTGGAGCCCATTTATTATTTTTAAAAATTCAAAAACATCTATTTTTCTTACTATCCAGATATAAAATTCACAAAAATATTAAAACATCTTTAAAAATTACAAAAAAATTAGATTTTGTGTATTTTGTGGTGTTTGATTTTCTGACCAATTTTGGTCATTTTTGGATTTATAAAAAATATAAAAATTGACAAAGCTCTAAAAACCCATAAAAATTCTAGTAATTAATACAAAACCCCAAAAATAATAAACTCAGCTGCTGAATTTTCATTTTTTTGTTTATATTTTATAGGAAAAATACCTCCAGGCTATTAGAAGGCCATTATATATTTTATTTGGCCTTTGAAGCTCGGATGGACAGCAGCACTGTTTTCCTCTCTTATTTCATTTTTATAAAATTACCTAAAAATCAGAAAATACCAAAAATTCACCAAAAACATAGAAAAATAAAAAACATAAAAATATTTTTGTTTGAATTTTTGGATGAATTTTGAGTGATTAAATAATTAGTCAAAGTTGCTTGTTTTCTTGTTTTCTTATTTTTCTTTATAATTAAAAATTCCAAAAAATATAAAAATATTAAAAACCCAACAAAAATAATTTTCTTTTATTTGTTTTTATTTTAGACTACTTCGTAGGCTGCGAGGCCATCACGTGCTCTTTGAGTTCGACCCTGGTCGCTATACCATGTTAATCTAATAGCGAGACCGCTACCTTGAGTTTTATTGTGTTTTGATCTTTATTTGGTGGTCTGATATTTTTCTTGTTGAGCACCCGAGCGACTGAGGTTGCAACGACCGCTTTTTGATTTATCTACCTTAGTCCATCGGGCTCTACCGCTCATCAGCGACCTAATCCCAAGGGAGGTCTCAGCATGGGCCTGACCGCATATAAACCAAGTAGAGAGAGATAAGGAAGCTCGTGTGTGTAAATATACCTATAAATAAAAAAATATTTTCCTCTAAAAATAAAAATACAAATGGTGTGTATTTATTTATATGTATTTGTAAATACAAAATCAAAATAAAAATAAAAAAATAAAAAGAAAATAAAAAGGCCTTCATCTTGTATATATTCATCATGTACATAAGACCACATATATATTTATTTATCCCTATAAATAAATAAATTAAAATCTAATAAAACTTGTATATATTCTACAGTTCATCATGTAAATAAATAAAATAGAAATCATAAAAACAAAAATAAAATAACAAGAAATAAAAATAAAAACCAATCTCAACATTGTACATATACCATATATGTATATAAATAAAAGTATTTATTTGCCCTATGTAAATAATTAAAAAAATCATATAAAAATGCCAAAATAGTCCAAATTTTATGTTATAAATAAATAAAATATAAAATTGGAATAAAAATGTACAAAAATAAATAAATAAAAATTAAAAATTAAAAATATATATTGTATATACCTATGTATATAATACTATAATGTAAATACCTAATTTTTATTTCAAAAAAATAATTAAAAATCACAAAAAAAATAGTTTATAAAGAAATAAATATTTTTCATGTTTTAAGTTTTTCTTAATTCGGCCATTTGCTATTTTATAATGAATTTCCAATTCTTTTTGACGTGGCCGCTCCTGATTGGTCCACGGGGGATGTTGACCCCCCGGTCAACTCCCCCCCTTGGACCACAGACCCACGGATCCTGTGCCCGGACCCGATTTCTCCCATTTATTGCGTATCGATCCGACTTCCATATCCGCTAACCTCGGGCCCTAATCCGACTTTGCTCAACCCAGATCCACGCCCGGAGGATAACATCGGGGTCCGTGCTCTGAGTATCTCGCCTGATCCCCTTCTAGCCGGACCCCTAGGACTATATAGCCTGAGCTCCGCCGCACATTTTGCCCTATCTTTGGCTGCGCATTCTCCACCCCAGGACCTCCATTGCTCTCGCCTGAGTGACAGCAAGCTGAGGGTAGTGTCGCAGCGAGGAGGGAGTGCTCAGACCATCGATCCGGCGACCTTGCGCCGCCGTGCGCTACCCCTTGCGTGGTGCTCGAGCCTCGGGCATCGACGACCCTCGAGGCAAGGACCCAGAGCTTCAGCAGCTCAAGCACAATCGACCTCGACCATCCGGTGAGCTTGAATCTCCCTATCTTTAGCTAATTTTCGTTTACCCCCAATTTCACCCATCGCCGACGAACGTTGATTCCGACCACATCCGTCACCCTTTCGACCATCAGACGACACCCACCTCTCCGCCTCACTCCTCCGCACATTCTTCGCCCATTCATCCAACCCAGTTTGCACAGGAACTGGGAGTCGAGCTCCTCCGCTGTCGCATCGCCGGAGCTCATCCACCACGACGCACCGACCCCCCACTTCGCTCCTAACCGGGTCGAGGCACTTTGCCCTCGACCCAGGAGTTTGTTGCGCCACTTTGCAGGTCAAGTCACGTCCATCTGAGGGCTTGAACATTCAGGAGCAGCAGTTCCATCTCTGCCTTGGTCGCAGGAGCATCTTTGACGCCTCCAGCTTCATCGGAGGCCCCCATTGGCTGCGGACAACCGAGGTGATTCTTTTTCGATCTTCAGCAGCCCCCGAGGAGGCCCACCGTGCGCGCACCAGGCCGACGAACCTCGCCGGCCATCTGTTCTTCCAGGAGCCTTCCCAACCATCCATTCAGCCTCTAGCTCCAGATTCGATCCATGCCGTTCATTTGAGGAGCAGCCTTCGTCGTCCGATCCCTTGGAGGTTTGATCTGGACCGTCAGATCAGCGAGGGATAGCGCCAGCGCTTCTGCACCGTTGAT
Source organism: Ottelia alismoides (assembly GCA_037367405.1). Taxonomy (NCBI): domain Eukaryota; kingdom Viridiplantae; phylum Streptophyta; class Magnoliopsida; order Alismatales; family Hydrocharitaceae; genus Ottelia; species Ottelia alismoides. The sequence continues at coordinate 366,820 of JAZKJV010004695.1, forward strand.
CCACCACGTGGCGCGTCCTCCACTCTCGGATAATAAGTGGGGTAATATCACTTAGGCCCCTTTCTTTTTGTTTTTATTAAATAGTCCTGTAAATATTTTATAGCTTTTTTTAGTTTGGTAAATCGCATAGAGGACCTTGTTATTTATTTTAATTGCACCTATACCCCTGTACGTTGTGGGACACGTGCTTCGTCATGTGTATTTTTGGTGAAATTGCATATTTTAGCATGTTGTTTCTGATGGTTATTGATTGAAAATATCTTTTTAGTATTTGCACTGATGCTCCTGTGAATGTTTTATTTCTGCATGTGCCGAATTTAGTGGGCTTTTTACAGTTTCACCCCTGGACTTTTAGTACATGTTACTAATAGGTCCAGGGACTTAAGTTTCCTTGTAGATAGGTCCCTGAGTGCCCTAGACACGTGCCTGGCACGTGGGAATTTGGGATTTTTGCACCTGGACCCCCTGAACTTCCCTTTTTATTATTTTTAGGCCCCTAGAAGTTATTTTTATTGCAGACAGGTCCCTGTGACTGTGGGCTTTTGTTTGCTTTAAATAAAATAGCAAATCTACTCTAAATCAAGTGAAAATTTGACATGTGTCTCCTGCCACTGTGTAGAATTTTCACTGATTTTTGGAAAATTTTTGGAGCCCTTTTATTATTTTTAAAAATTCAAAAACATCCATTTTCAGTCTGTTCGTATATAAAATTCATAAAAAAATATTAAAACATCTTCAAAAATTACAAAAAATCAGAGTTTGTTTATTTTAGTGTGTTTGATTTTCTGACCAATTGTGATCATTTTTGGACTTATATAAAATATAAAAATTGAAAAAGCCCTAAAAACCCATAAAAATTCTAATAATTAATAGAAAACCCCAAAAATAATAAACTCAACTCATGATTTTTCCTTTTTATTTCTTTTATCCAGGAAAAATATCTTCAGGTTTTATTAGGGCCATTTTGCATTTTATTTTGGCCCTTGAAACCTGACTGGACATTGTGCTTCTATTTTGGCCTTATTTTATTTTTATAAAATTTCTAAAAAAATCAAAAAATTATCAAAAATTCACCAAAAATAGTAAAAAAATATAAAAATTCTAAAAATATTTTTATTTGAATTTTTAGGACATTTTAGAGTAATTAAATAATTATTGATAGTTGCTTGGTTTTCTTGTTTTATTATTTTCTTCATAATTAAAAATTCCAAAAAATATAAAAACATTAAAAATCCACCAAAAATATTTGTCTTTTATTTTTCTTTGATTTTCGACTACCTCGTAGGCCGCAAGGCCATCACGTGCTCTTTGAGTCTGACCCTGGTCGCTATACCAGGCTAATCCAATAGCCAGTGCCACTATTAATTTTCTCTGATTTTATTTGTGTTTTGGTCGTCTGCTCTCACATTTTTCTTGATTGAGCTGGGTTTCTTGAGCGGCTGAGGTCGCAACATCCTTCGCTATATTTTATCCACCTTAGTTGCTCGGATATTTACGGCTCATCAGTTTCATGTTCGAAGTTTCTTTATTTGAAGTATAAAAATTGGAAATAAAAATAGGCCCCAAAATGAATAAAGAATAAATAAATAGGGATTTTTATTGAATTTTGGACCCTTATCTCCCCTACTTTATTCCTTGTCGACCTACTCATCAAGATGCCTAGGTCTCGGGGTTTAGGGTCATAAAATATCTTCGATATTTTATTCTTTTTCTTTTCTTTTCTTTATTCTATAATTTGGTATTAAAAACTATATTTTATACGCTATTTACTCAACAATTCATATATGCTAAAATGCACGAATTAGAGGTATTTACATGCATTTACTAAGGTTTTTAAGGCCAAAATGATAGAATAAAGGTGATGAAATGGAGATTCATCACCCTCCCCTATACATGTCTTTGCTAGTCCATAGGAAACACTTATGCAATAAGTGCAGAAAAAGAAAAATACAGAAAAAAAGAAAGAAAATGGATTAAGTTTAATTATCAAACTTGTCTTCACAAAATCAAAGTTTGGAGTTTAAGTCAGACCTTTGAAATATTAGTGTGGGTGGAACCTTAATGGGAATCAGATTTGAAATCCAAGAGCCTTTGAGAATCCCAAAACTCTGCTCAAGTCTCCTCAATAGCCAGGTCAGAATACTTCAACTCACACACAAACCATTACGACTATGAATATGACTCGTACATGGTAAGTGATAGTGGCTCTCTCCAACTGAAATGACAAAGATACTGACTTCTCCAGCATGACAACCCATTAATTCCCTAATCCAGCAACTCCCTCCTCGAGGAGCAGGGTACTCCCTTCTAAGTTCGAGTGACAACCAGCTCAAGAGGAGGGGGTGAAGAGAAGAAGGGACGGTAGCCAGTGTAGCTACCTATCCTAGGATGCAAGACCAGTGTAGTCAAGTCATCCAACTGCAGGCTCACATAATTTGACTTTGAAGCTCAAGCTTGATTATTGACTATACAAATATACACACTCCGGCAGGCATTTTATTTTCAATCAGGCATGTCCACTTTTTTTGGATTTTTGCTTTTTTAATACTATATATAGCAGCATTTACATAAGGACTTTTCCTCTTGAGCCAGTAGACTATACCTCTTTTGAAGCATTATTGCAATCGACACTCTCCTTTCTTTAGACATCAATGCCACTTGGTGGGTTGGGGTGCACTTCCCTCCCTAGACGAGGATAAATGTTTATACTTGTGTGCCGTCTCGTACAGGCAAATCCAATCTCCTCACCACTCCAACTAAGTTGAGCCATGTGAAAGGTGCAGGTGTACAAGTTATGTCATTATCAACAAGAGTCGTGTGTATACTCCAAAATACTCTACTTGGGAAGTCAAGAATCTAGTGAACCAAGTCTCATGATCCTCAAAGAATTAATTCAACTAGACCTGAAGTACCTCAATTCCAACTCCTATAAGGTTCTTGTTATTAGGTAGATTTTAAGGTCCAACCAAGCTCTAATCTTCGGATTTTACTTAGATTTGTTCAATTATCAAACTCAATCCGAAAAATGCCAATGCTATGCAAATGCTATACAGAAATTATTTTTTGTAATGCAATTTTCAAGATGTTAAACTTTTTATAGATTTTTTTTGAAAAGATGATGCAAATGCATTTTTTGTATTTATCAAAAAGATTTTGCAAATGTTTTTGTGATTTTTAGTTTTGCAAATGTTCTTGTGATTTTTTTAAAAACAAAAGATTTTGGATAAAATTAGGTACAATATTTACACGGGGATGCATCTTATATTTACAAGAATTAGGTTTTAAGAATTTACAAGGGTAAGTGATCAATTTTATAAGTATATATAATTAATAAAAAATTTTAATGTGATTTATATATTCCCCAAACTTATTTGAAAAAGGTTTTCAAACAATTTTGAAAACTATAGTCCAAAATAATTTTTACAAATAATTTTTATAAACATTTACACACATTTGAAAATCATTTTGCAAAGGCTTTTCAAACAGTATAGATAGTTTTTTCAAAATATTTTTGCAACTATTTTTCAAATCATTTGCAAATTTTTTTTCAAACATTTTTATTTCACATAAATAAGTTTTTACAAAAAAAATATTTTATAAAGTTAAAAATATTGAACAAAATATTTTCCAAAGAGTTTTCAAAAGATTTTCAAACTATTTTTCAAATATTTTACAAAAAATATTTTTACCTGATTTATTAATCAGTATATAAAAAAAGAATTTGAGGACTAATATATATCATTTTATTAGGTGTTTTCAATGAATTTTAATAAATTTGGCCATAATTATTGTTAAAAATATGAAAGTACGAGTTATGACTAAAGTATATACATAGTATATATGATCCCCCTATACTTAGCTTGATCTATGTCCTCATAGATTAGTGAGAAAAAGAAAGTCATAACTCGTACTGAGTATAAGAAAAACTAAATAATAAATGAGCAAAGAAATGAACGAATGAGATGTTGACTGTCCCTCTATACTTAGGATCAAATAATCCCAAATTATACACAAAGCAGGGAGGGTCAAGGGTTGGAATGAAATGACCGTACTCAGATTGTCTCCCCCTATACTTAGGGTAAGATATCCCTAAGTATAGACAATAAGAGGAGACAATGGAGAGAATAAAAGAATGAAAGAAATCGGGGTGCACACCCCCCATTACTTAGGACAAAGTACGTCCTAAGTATAGAACGGGTCGATTCTTGATTGATTTTAAAGATTATTTAATTGTTCAATATCGTTCAAGTTAGAGCCCTAATTTTCACCCGTTACAAATTTTTGGAAGATCAATTTGTGCATATTTAATATTGCTAAAGATCAAGCTCCGGGGTTTCTTTTCAAACCCTAATTTTGCATTGTCATCACACTATTCCCGCAAAAGAAAGTATAGGGTTTCTTGAGGAAACCCTAATTTTAGGGTTCAACTTCACGATCAAAGTCCACTATGATGTGCTGAGTTTCGACACCAAAGCGATTGGTGGATCCCCAAGTGCGCTCGAAGAAATAATAACATCACTGTTGGGTTCCCAAACCCCAAAAAAAGAAGAATTGCCGATTGTGCCTCCAATCACATCTATAGTACCATCTGGATCCTTCTTACCACACGATATGCTCCACCGAAACAGAATCGGGCGGTACAACTCCTCGAGGCACTTTCATGGTAATCGAAGGCAGTTCCACCTCTTTCAGACAACAAGTGACACATGAAAATGAGGTCCCAACATCCTTTCCAGGTTACACGAAGCCTCCCACCAATATCCAGGCATCGCATGAGGCATTGACCTCCTCCCTCCATATCACGAGGCATTGATTCCAACTCTAGTAGTGGCACCACAGGCAACGCCGACGGGATATCTGGTAGCCCAACCTTTCACGATAGCATACAGATCAGTGCTCCTCTTCAGTGCATCGCCGCTTAAGCAGGAGCCCCAAAAGAAGGTGATGAAGCTTCAGGTGACGTGAGTTGATAGGCGCAAGTTGATGGGTTACTATGGGAAACCTAATCGCGATGTTGGCTCTTTTGTCTACCTAAATCCCCCATCCCCTTTGGGCTTTAACAAAAAATGTTGCTGCTTATTTCAAGCCAAATGTGCCTTGTATCAAAGAAATATAGAGAGAGTCTATGTGAGCTGTGAATTTTGGAAGGGGGGAGAAGAGGGAAAAAGAGCAGACCCAATTGGGTTGCTGCATTTTTGGACCCTATTTTGGGCCATGTTTCGAAGGAAAAAGAGAGAATTTCTTTTAGAAAAGGTACGTACAAAAAAACATACGAAGAAAAAATGGAGACGACTGAAAAAAGGAATAGCTGGTAAAAATGATTTTAAAAAGGTGTTAACAGAAAAACTGAAGAAAAAAAACGAATTACATGATTTATTTGTTTTTCTTTTCCTCATCTTTCTTCTTCTCCTAATTTTGTCAGTGTCATTGTTTTCCAACAAGTAATTGAGAAAGGGGGAGTATTGTGTAGAGCTTTATCGCTCATAATTAGATTCTTCAGTCCAAATGCCAGGCAGATTTCGGGCTCTACGATTCAAGTTCATACCCTAGATTCAGATTGTTTCAGAGTCTTCACTTTGATGTGTACATATATGCGACCATCAATTGTGTGGTCCCCATCTTTGATTTCGGCTCAAAGTTTTCATGTGATTCGTAGATACTATAGAGTAGAGATCTCATTCTTTATACCATTGTGGTTTAGGATTTTAATGTGGTTTCATAGGGAGTGCAGACTAGAGATTCCATTCTCTGAGCCAGTATGGGAGAGACTCAGTTTTCCGATGAGGAGACATTCAGATTTCATTCTCCAGTGACCGTGAACTTTGAGGAGGATGTTTACATAGCTTTTTCCAGTTCGGAGCTTCAGATTGATGGAGCAGTCGCGAGTCAAAGTTCTCCAGGGGGAGACTCATTCAGTTTCAGTAACTTCGACAAGCGCAATATAGAGTGCATGTTCTTCGACAAGTAGACCCAGTTAACTCACACTTCAACCCTTTTGTTCCTCCTCACCAGCATAGCATGAGAAGTAACGTCCTCAAAAACAACCAACAATAGAGTATGCGTTGAGTTGATATTTTATGTAGCACCTTATATTATGAGCTTCTGGTTTCTATCTATGTATCCAAGCTGAGCATTGCATGCTCCAACTTGAGGGGAAGTGTTGGAGTATGCGTGTCTTGTGCAGATGGGTAATTGGATCCCTCCAGGGATCAATTACCACGTCCAGTGGTTTAGTTCCATATCTACTAATTGTGGGACTTGGAGACTGAGTAGGACTATATAAGAAGCTCCACATCCATTGTATATGATGAGAACAGTGAATGGAAAACACAAGCCATTTGAGACGTTCTCTCATGGTTTCATCTCGCTCCTCACAGACTAGGATTCCACTTAAAATCTTGATGTTCTGCATGTTTATTCTATTTCTCTAATATTACGCTTCTGCATTCTTATTTTCTAACAGTTGATATTAACTATTTTTTTAGCAAATAAAGTGATTGTAAACCTATGGAATGCATTGGTCAGAAAAATGGAGCCAACGTTTGTAGGGCTTTAATGTGAAAGGGGAGAAACGAGAATAGGTGTTGGGTTTGGTGGGCGCATCACCCCTTTTTTCAGATGGAGGTAGAAGAAATGGAAGAACATGGGGAGGGTGAGGAGATAGGGAGGGGAAAATCGATCATTGGATTTTATTGTGATTTGATTAACTCAAGAAGAGTTAAATTGATGGTAGGAGTCATAATGTAAGACGTTGCAAGTTTTAGGGATCATGGGGAAATTATGAAGAAGTCAGTGTTGGGACTGAGGATGGCAAACCTCATCATGCCACAAGCATCAATTGTGAGATGGATCGATAGATGGATGAAGGGGGAGGGCGTTCATCAGCGATGGTCGAGTTGTGTTGTCGATGAGTTTCGTACGATTGGTGGCTGTGATCCAGATGGAGGGGATGGGGTCGATGACCATTGGGCTTTGATGCGGAAGGGGAGCAACGGACAGGGTTGTTGAGTTCGGTTGGCATGGTGTCACGTTTTTTATGTGGAAGGGATGTGACGAGGAAGAAACGGGGGAGAGGAGATAATGTGGGAAAAAATATACCGATGGATTTTATCGTGAATTGATTAACTCAAGAAACTTGCATGATAAAAAGTAATAAATGTAAGAAATCTATAGGTACTTGCATGATAAAAAGTGTCACTCTTATAGTATGTGAAAGGAGCTGAACCTTGGAGACAATTCAAAATATTAATCATTCTTTTTTAAAAAAAGTGACTTTGATAAGGTCAAGCTAAGTTGACTCTAAAATGAACAAACAACAATCTATGGAACCTGAGGTCCGGAGAGTATAAATTGTTGTATATAGGCGAGTCCCAAAAAAATATTTAATCCAATGTCAAAGTAAGATTTATCTTTTATCTTGGACAAAGTATAATATAGCTTATTGGGACTTTGCTAAAAACCTTCAAGAAACTAAAACTCCCTCCTTGGGAAACAAAAAGGTTCAAAATCATGTTAATAATAAACACTCGTTTCCTATTTAAAAACCAGTTTGAATCCACCTATAGATGTACAAGAGGTTTAAGATTTGCACTTTTGATGGAAGGAAAATCAAACTCATCACCAACTGAGGAACCACACAATCATTATTTTTAGTTCTCACGTTATCTTGGTTCATGTACTTATTTTTTTTCTTTTACGTACTCTAGCAATTATTTATTTCAAACAAAAAAACAGTACATAATTCATGGCCTATACAGAAATTATGGGAGATGGGCAACAAGCTGTGCCGCCAATCCCTTTCGGATGGCAAATCCAATCCTACAAAATACAACATTCATAGATGTACTTAATTTATTTTTAACTTGTTGATATATATGTTAATCTTTAGTTAAATGAGTAGAATATAAAATTTCGATATTGATCATGTATAAGAGGAGAAGGCAACATCTTAGGAGTCATCCTCTCATTTTTTGGAACACAACGTTATGATCCCTTAATGCATCATGCCTTTAGTGTTCTTTTTATATGTTATTCTTTATTTAGTTCAACAATTCATCACTCTATCTAAATTCTTTTTTTTTTATATTCCAAACACAAAACCATTATGGAATATTTGTGGCTTAATGTGATTAAGTACAGGATATTGGTGTGAATATCAATAGCCAACTTCATATTAGACGATTGATGAGCTGATCGTTCAACTGATCCTTCCTAGATAAGTCGTAGTTCTAGACATAGTCGATTCATATATGAATTAGATGCCAACTTATCTTCTTTTAATCGACTTGATCACGCATTCAATTAGCTAAATAGAATTTTTGTAACCATAATCTTTACAATGGTCAATTGGTTTTCTAATCATGTGACAAATTGATCACCTTGACTTATGTTTGGCCTTTCCTTTATAATTTCTCTATCTTATTGTTACATTTTGTGATATAAAATCTTACTCTATCTCTCTCTCTCAAACACACAAATACATATATACATACATACATATAGGCATTTCAATAAACATAGGTTTAGTTAGCAAACTAATGAGCATGCAATCTTTATCATCTGTTTTTTATCCATCATCATTATTTAGTATGTAAAAACCACTCCATGGTTTTACATGAATGGTATTTTCAATATTCATATCTTTCCATATTTATAAATAAAAAATAAAATATGTTGTTTCGAGGAGATTTAAATTAATATATGGAATTTTTTTATCAAAATTTGTTAATATGCTTTACAACTTTATGTTTTTCTATTTTATTTATTTGTGACATTTTAGAACTCCATGCTTATTTTTAACGACTTTGTTTTTTTATTTTTTACAACCAATTGTGTATGTTTATTACACTCTGTATCTATTTCCTGCAACTATTTATTGACCTTTTTATTACTCGTTTATTTCTTCCATCTTGTTTTTTTTACAACTCTTATGTGTCGTATGAAATAGTTTATTTAATTATTTCCTTTTTATTTTTTTGTAAACATTTACTTATTCATATTCATTTTTTACAACTATAACATTCGCTTTACACCTTCAAATTAAATTTTTACGACTTCGTGTTTTTTGTACAACTTTTTTGTTTTTTTACGACTAGAAGTCTAGAAGTTGGTTATTTATAATTCTATTATCATGTTTTACGCATATGAGTTGTAATTTTCACAAATATAGCATCCGCTCATTCGTAAAGTTGTAAAACTTATAATAAATTTGTAACAAATGCTAATGGACGTGTAAAAAACCAATAAAAGATGGTAAAAAATAAAAATATTTAAATTGACATATGGGTGGAAGGGTTTTTCTTCTCAACAGTTTTTCCTCGACTTCTAATAATTTAGAAAGCAAAAGAATCGTTTCCCTTCTAATCTATCTACAATTATTTCATCTACGAAAGAGAATTTCTCTCCCTTTTTTTCCATTTTTCCTTATTCGAAACTAGTTCACTTCCCCTTTATCATTCCTCGGTAAAACAATGATTACTTTCTATCATCCATTCACACTATCGTACCATAACTAATGCTTATTTTATAGCAACTATTGATTAACATATTTTTTTTAAAGAACAACAAAGAAATAATAAGAAATATGAATTATTCACACTTATCTCACGTTTATACCACAAATAGACAAATCTTCTACGGAAACGAGAATGGGTATAATCCTTCTTATTCCTTATCCCTCCTCCCCATTATTCTTGGAGTGTTTTTACTAATAAGTGTATTGTAGAGCTCAGATATTGTATTTCACTCAACTTCAAAAGATTTAATGTGAAAGTTCGAGAAAACAAGAAACAATGGATCTTCACTTAGTGATTTAATTATATGAAACCTCACTTATGCCTCTGGTTTACTCTGACGGAAGAGCAAAATTGTGTATTTTGTAAGAAGATATGAGTATAAGTGTGTTACAGATAAGATAAGGGTATAATTGTAATTGCAGTATCTCGAAGAGATACAAATGTAAAAAACTCATATTTAAAAGGGTTTCTAAGTCAAATAATGCGACGAAACCAAACTTGTAGGTACCTTGTGCTTCTTCTTCCCACGCTTTCTCCATCTGGCTATGATAGTAGATCGACCTTCCGGTAGCCTGAAACATGGTCGAATGGTCTACACATGCTCATGATTTGTGCTTGTGGAGTACTCACTCATCCCTCCCATTACCCAGAATTCACTCGAATTAGACTGACGTCGGAGGGGTCCCCAAAAACAAAACCTTTCCTTCCCCGTGAAGTTGACACACAGGGACAACCTCGACTATTATATATCTAAATGAAAACATTTCAAAATGGGGGTTGAGAAATATAAATTAATAGCGAGACTCCCCTAAATATATAGTGGCATCTTTTGCACTTTTCCCTGCCTCTCTCGCAGCTATTCAGGAGACATTAGCAATAGTTCTCACCGAATCCCTTTTCCATTGAAGAATCCATAGATTGACTTGATGAGGCTGCATAGAAGTATACTAGGAACAATCCAAGAATCTCTTTTTTTCCCGTAGGCCTTTTTGTGTATTCTTTACCCACTGAAAACGGCTTATAGTCAAAGACAATGGAATTCTTTCTACCCGGTGGACTACCGAGCTATAAGTCCTACGATACAGGAGCGGGATTCTCTAAAAAGCCGACGGTCATGGTTGGCCAAGAAGGATCCACTTGGAGACTTGGGATCTCAGTAGGAAATGCGAAGGTGAAGCCGGACTCAAAAAGATAATCAACATAGGGGCTGAGTAAGCTAAATTTGGCATTTGGAAAGAAGGTAACCTGCACCCTATATGTGATACCTCTCTAAACACACGGGTTTTCCTCAAGATTTTTCCCCAAAACTGCCATCTCCAACTCGCGACCCCGCCATCTATTTTTTATTCTCTATCATGTAGGGTCCACTCGAAAATCACACTCTCTCATTTAATACATCAAATCACTTGTTTCTCTTTCATCAATCACAACAAAAAATAATATAGTATGCAATCACATCACAACAAACCCTCTCAACAATAAAATCCTCTATCCAAACACCAAAACACAAAATCAAGTTATCTAGCACATAACCCACCCCTAGAGTGAGTTACCCTCACCCAGTTAACCTCCTTTCCAAACGCAACCGCAAAGCATCAGGACAAATAAAACATATTAAAATCCAAACGCAGAGTCAGCAGGAGAAAATCATAAATCATTTTGTAAGGTGGAAATCGCGATAATTTATTGACAGAGACCTCTCCTATATTAAGCAATATCAATTTTTTAATTGTACTTTGATGTTAATATAATCTATTTTTTCTAACCGACTAAAATACGGAAATTCTCTACAAGAAAAATGAGTTGTAGAGACAAAATTATAATGATGGACACCTGTGTTGATAGATATTTCCGTCACTACAAGCTTTTCTCACTACAAATTGGGATTTTTACCTCATGAACCTTAGAAACTTGTTAAATTATCTCCACGACCTTTTATACAATATAATTACCCCCTCGATCCCTAAACTTGATAATCCTTACCTCAAGAACCCTTACGAGCTTCAAAGAGATTAACCACAAGGTTTTGGGGGTAAGGATTAGCAAGTTTATGGGGTCAAGGAGATAATTACATTGTGTAGAAGGTCGTTGAGATAATTTTGTAAGTTTCTAAGATTTGTGGGGTAAAAATCCCCTACAAATTTGTAGTCACGGCCTTTTTTAAAAAGAAAAATTAGAGAGTAGCTCTGAAACTATAGAAAATATCGCATGGAAGAAGCTGTTCTTTTAATTATTAGAATCACATACGTGAAATATTGTTATGCTTTCAGCAATATTTTCTTAGACAACAAATAAGGGAATTATCATATAGTTCATAACCACCAATAAAACTCAAATGATAGAATCCTAATATAAAAGTCTATGGGACTATTTTATAATTTACCTCGATATGACATCAGAAAAAAACACGAAGTCCTAGAAAACAATCCTAAGGACCTGTTCAATAGAAGAATAAGCAGGAATAATGATGGAGAATAAAGAGAATAAGGGTCTATTCTCCGTTCTGCTGGAGGATAGGAATAAGAAGAATAAGGTGAAATAAAGGTAGATAAGGTGGGATAAAGATAAAAATAAAAGTGAAATAGAATAGAATAATAGGAAATATTCGTAGACATGTTATTACATGGACTATTCTCCAAGCAAAAAGGGCCTAATTATGTAAATCCCATCTCTTTTCTCTCACTCGTTTCATTCACCTTTTCCGCCTCTTCTCTCACGTCAGCATATCCCTGGAGGGGCCCGGTGTTGCGAGCGAATCCGGCGGTGGTGGCACCGGCGCTATGGAGGCTGAGGACATTGCCAAAGGGCGAGGGTGGGGAGTGGCCTTGGCGAGGCGGATGGTGGTGTATGTAGGGTGATGGCGATGGCCAATGGCGACAGGCAGAGGATGGAATACGAACGGAGATGGCTAAGAGCAATAGGCAGAGGGTAGAGTTTCCTTTTAACATTAGTTTATTGTGTCAATCATTTTCTTTATGCAAACTTAGGTTTTGATTTCAGCTTTTAATTTTAGGGTTGATGAGGTTTTTGGGTGCACATTTTCTGTGTTTTAAATTTATTTTTTTTATGTTTGCTATTATTTAAACATGAAGTAACCACAAATTTCAGGTGTTGCTGCACTGGCCACAACATTAAATATTAGTTTCATGCTTCTCCTTGTTTCGAATAACATATTAGAAACCTTCTGAAATATCTTCTCTACTTATGTCATTATGCATGACAGTATTATCCATTCAGATTGGTCATGCTTTGGATATGTCCAAATCTCTCTATCCATATCTCTAGAACATGAAGATTGTATCTGCTTTGGTTCATAGATTCTGGGTCTGTATGGAAACTATGTTATTATTATCTATGGTGTCACGCATGATGGTTGTGATTACTCACGGCTATTGGCATCAAACTTGGTATCAGTTATGGTTGAATAACTAGCCATCGATCTCCAATCCCCTTCCCATGTAGCCATTCTCCTCCGGTCTTTCAATATTAAAAGGGTAATTCTGTATGATGCTCATCCAAATGATCTAAACGCTTTTGCAAACTCCAATTTTTAGTTTATCTTTACAATTGAGAATGAGGATGTAGCGAGCATGATGTATATATACAACTAAGTCTTGAGCTTGACTCAAACGACACATTCTACCCTATATACTTCAGACAAGAATTATATGCATCACCATAGAGGAGGTTCTCTATGGCAATGACACTTTTCTAATGGCCGGTCTTCTCCCCTGGATGCAATCGATTTATCAAGCACTTGTTGCTCTTGAATTATGCAAGCAAGTTAATCTCACAACAACACATTCCCTCTCCATACTTGCAACTTATCCACGCTCTTCCGATTCTTTCTGCCTAGATCTTGCACAATACATCCAACCACTTCAGAATTTTCAGGTGATGTTTAACTCTTCATTTATTACAAATGCATATACTTACTTCTCTTATAAAGCTAACCCAAGTAGTGTCTCGTTGGATTACGTATTTTTCTGGCCTAATCTTAGAACAACAGATCCAGTTACACTTACACTATGACAATATACTGTATGCAGAAATAGATTCCGTCTGTTTTGCAATAAAAGCTATGGGACATACATACATGGATGTGATAATTGCTATCAAAGGGAGATCAAGATGAACCAGGTACTATACCAGAGAATGGCGACACCTTCAATGGTAAATTGATGAAGACAGTTGCGATGTGCAAATGCACTCCAATGAAACCTTCTATGGTTATAGATATCTCTAGTTTTGGTCTGTTTTATGAATATTTGAAGCCTGGGCAACATGGGAGAGGAACTATGGACTGTTCTACCCAGATGGCACCCAAGTTTACAACCTTGGAATGCAGGGATATTTTGCCTACTTCATGTGATCTTTCTAATAAATATCAAGGTAAAAACAATTTTTATCGACATACACAACATAGCCAGTGCTGGTTGACATAGCCATATAGTCAACTCTTTGAAATAAGGATGCATCATGGTCCTTTGAATATCTATTGAACACAGTCTTGATGGTTGCTCAGGTGCCATCAGTTTAACCCACTTCAAATGTTTCAATTGAAATTCTATACATAAGTTGTACTAATTTAAGTACATGAATGGAAGTGTCCTAGACGAGGATATAATTTTGAAGCCCATGGCTTATTATACATGGCCAGGACCATGTTGATGTTTCAATTTTATGACCTGAAAGTTGACATAATTCCACTGAACTCTGTCTTACACTATAACAATTTTGGTGTTTGTGATTAGCTGGTTTAATTAATTTGAATCGAACAATAATTGCTTGTTCTAATGAAACTTTATGCAGCTTATATGTGTTGTTATCCATCTTTTGCTTCATAGTTGGTAGAATATCTGTCTGCGGACACCTTCAATATCATAGTTGGTAGAATACAAGTCAATATCAAAGGCCTAAGTATGATTCAATGCCCTTTGGCAGCCCTTCTACATTACTAGATATAATCCAACAATAAATATAAGGTGTTTACCTTCACAGATTGATTTATAACATGTACCACTTTTGCATTCAAATCTTGATGACACTCACCCTGAAGAGCTCAGGACTTTCAGAAGAATACAACGAGTGTATTATTAGTCTGCGTTATCTGTGAAGGCATATCCCATGTTTTAGCTCCGTTTATTATTATTATTATATTATAATTTAACACGAAAATTACATATTTTTAAAACAATATTATAGAATTTTCCATGTTCCTTTCTGGTTGTATGATTAATAAGCCTGGAGTTGAGAAGGACAAGGTGGATGAAATTGAAAACTTTTTGTACAAAAATGATGGCGCTATGATAAGTTTCTAGCTTATATGGTTACTATGGTGAGTTTGAGTAAGCATAGACTAAACAGTTGCATTAGTTTTACTATAAGCTTCCTGACCAGATGTATCATAGTTTCCCCAGAAAACTTATTTTAGACTTTGTTATGGTGTGCTGTAATTTACATGAAACAGTAAAGAAATTATGTATATATCTCTAGTTTTGTAAAGGTGAAATTCTCCTCGTGATGTCATGTCATTACTAGTTTAGTTGTGATCCTAGGATGTTCAATCTTTAGGTAGGTATTAGGTGAATTACTATTGTTTTTAACTATCTGATAAATGTCAACATCTAGGCTTATGCTTCATTGGATTGAGAGTTAAGCAGTATCCTTGTCAAGTATTTCTTTCTTACACTTCTGAACTATTAAGTTATCTCCCTTCTATAGTTTACCTATAAATATAGTTTAATAAATTTGCAATCAGTTAGTGGTAGGAGTCTGATATGAAGGAACGCCAAGGTACATCGTCGTCACTGATCTTCCTCTGTTGAGAACGAGAGAGAATGAGAGAGAAGAATGGATGGGGGCTCCCGTACTCGAGGTGTTGCTTGGGATTGCTTCTCCTCCCATTGGGAGGTCTATTTATAGGGCGCTAGCCCCTCGAGCCGTCTGCCCCACCATCCCCGCGCCCGCACAACGTTTTCCGTCGGATCCGGTCATCCTGCAACCGTCGGCCACGAAACGGTCGGGGTGCGGTTGTTGACCACTTAAGGTCATTCATCGGGACCGTTCAAACATGAAAACATTAGCAGCTGCATAAAGCACATGATATTGGTAATATATGAAAAGAAGATCACTGCCATCCTTCTCTCATTTAATGCATTTTAAGCCTTGTAAAACTTGAATTTGGATGTTTCTCTCCAGATAATATATGAGAAGATCACTCCAGATGAGTAGCTTTATATTTGGATGCATATCCAAAGTATTAGACACCATTGTTAAATGCTTATGTTACGGAACACATGTTTTTCTCTTGAAGTGATATTCTATTTTAGAACTACGAGTATACAGATCTTCATCTGAAATATTTTTCAGTATCTACTTTTGCACGCCCAAACATTATAGTGTCTGTTTCAGAATTAAATGATCATACTCTAGTGGACAAGCTGGTGTCTTTTTTTGATTAGCAATTCAAGGTCCATTTGTGTGGTTTTTTTTCATACGTCAGTTCTATGTGCTTGCAATATATGTTTAGACTTCAAGTTGGACAATAAACGTATCTTATTTTGTGATTTGCAAAATTCCTATTTTTTTAGAAATTTCCATATCACAATCCTTTGTCTCAACCTCTTGGAAGGAATTGGTTATACTTAACAAGGGAAATTTATTGCTCATAAATGGATATTGTCATTATCAAATGTCTGTGGTTGGAAGACTGAAAGAATGGCTCTCTCATTGGTATTGTGATTTGGAATTCAAATCTCACTAATTTTTATTTGAGATATTTACACCCATAATCCTGAGTAATTTCATAATTACCCCAGGAACCCTCGATAATCATGAATTACATCGAGAACCCCGAATAATGCTTAACCTTTACATGGCATAACCCTGTGTCAAGTTCCATCTTATTTCTCCGTTAACTATGACGGAAAAGGTCATAGGTTGACAATTTTACCCTTCGTAATGTATCGTATTTATAATATAATGCCACTCTACCATTCTAGAGAGGAGGGAGGATGAGGAAGCTGCAGCTGCACCCTACCACCGCCCCCTCTCCCGTAAGTTCTAGCCTCCCCCTAGTTCGCCCGCAAGCCTCGCCTCCGTGAAGCTTCGCCTCCACCCCCAGGCCCCCTCCTCTCCCGTAAACTCCATCCTCCCCCTAGTTCAGTCCTGGGTGCAGCTGTCGTGAAGCTCCGCCTCCACCCCTAGGCCCCCTCTCTCGTAAGCTCCGCTCCCGCCCCCTAGTACGTCCGCAAGCTCCGCCTCCGTTAAGCTACGCCACCTCTCCCTCTCCCGTAAGCCCCCCTCCTCGCGTCTCTCGCGATGGAGTCCTGGGTGCAGTTGTCGTGACGCGACGGAGTCCTGGGTCTCCCGCATGCCCTGCGACTCTCGGAAGCTCCCCCCTCCCCCCGCACCGCCTGTTGCCCCGCGTCCCCCCCCCCACCCCCCCTCACCCACCGGTTTCACCCGCATGCCCCCGCCTTCCCTCTCCCGTAAGCCCCCCTCCCCGTGTCGCCCGCAAGTCCAGCCTCCGCCCCCCTCCTCTCCCGTGAAGCTCCATCTCCCCACTCCCATAACCCCCCCCTCCTCCTCACCCGCCGGTTTCACCCGCATGCCCCCGCCTTCCCTCTCCCGTAAGCCCCCCCCTCCTCGTGTCGCCCGCAAGTCCAGCCTCTGCCCCCCTCCTCTCCCGTGAAGCTCCATCTCCCCACTCTCGTAACCCCCCTGCCTGTTGGCCCGTCTCCCCCCCCCTACCGCGCCGCCCGTTGCCCTGCCTCCGCCCACCTCCCGTGAAGCTCCATCTCCCGCCCCTCTCTCGCGATGGAGTCCTGGGTGCAGCTGCCGTGACGCGACGGGGTCCTGGGTCTCTCGCATGCCCTGCAACTATCGTAACCCCCCCCCCCCCACCCCGCACGCCGCTCGTTGCCCCGCCTCTGTCCCCCTCCTCACCCGCCGGTTTCACCCACATGCCCCGTCTTCCCTCTCCCGTAAGCCCCCCTCCCCGTGTCGCCCGCAGGTCCAGCCTCTGCCCCCCTCCTCTCCCGTGAAGCTCAATCTCCCCTCTCCCGTAAGCACCCCCTCCTCACCCGTCGGTTTCACCCGCATGCTCCCCCCCTCCCCTCGTAAACTCCTGTTCCTGTGAAGCTCCATCTCCCCCGTGACACCCGCATGGCCCCGCCTCCGTCCCCTCTTGTGAAGCTCCAGCTGCACCTGCCAGTTCGCCTGCATGCCCTGCTTTCCGCCATCCTCCGTTCGCTCGCATGAGAGCTTCAGGAAATCCCCGCATGCTCCAGTCCCACAACCTTCTTTTTTTCCAATTAATCTCAACCGTTGGATCATGGATTGGTTAGATTAACTCAGCCATCTGGTTGGGTTAATAAATTAAACTAACGGAGGGTTATGGATTTAAAATGAAACATTTAATCGGGGTTCTCGATGTAATTCGTGATTATCGATGAAATTACTCAAGGTTATGGGTGTAAATATCCCTTTTTATTTAACATTATAGTTTGTTTGTTGGTTAATATGCGTCTTTGCTGGTAAAACTTGAACATATTTTTTTGCAGTTGTACAATGATGTAATGGCTAGCTTCTCTCTTTCTTTATTTCAAGTGCTGATTTTTTTCTTCTTAAAATTTCTTTTTTCACATATAGGATCCATTCAAAAGTTTTATTAACTGTGTACTTTTATTTGAATTATATAGCCAAATTGCTTTCTACCTTTGCTATGTTTATTATCTATGATATGGTACATTCCTTCAAGTTGTACATTCCTTCAAGTTTGACAGTCCATCCATGACAATGATATTTGGGGTGTAAACGGGCCGAACTTGAGCGAATCTACAAATTTAGGTTTGGTTCGTTTATTTAATCGAGCCTAAACTTGTGTTCAAGTTCAATTCATTTATTTTTTACCAAATATGAATCGAACCTCTATTTATCCAAGTCGCACCTAAGAGAATATCGAACTTGATAATTCTCTAATGAGAGGGAGTGGAAAGAAGAGAAATGGAAATAAATATGTCTATAATTAGAATAAATATTCATTTACTTTTTTTCTTTATCTAACTCTTCTTCATCTTTTGAAAAAAAAGATTAATATAGATTTGTCTATTTGAAAAAATATAATTATAATATATTATGATATCTGTTTAGATGAGGATAAGGAATAATGTGGGGGAGAAGCAATTAATAAGGTTTATACCCGTTCTTTTGATTTGAGGATAAATAAAAGAAAATTATTAGACACGTAGATGGATGTGTGTTGTAACCACGATATGACCACTTATTTTGGGATAGTTTATATCAAAATAAAACTTACTTATCCCATAAATATATACTTATCCTAGGACAAAACTCACCTATCTTAAATAAGGGCCATAAGAATTTATAAAAATTATGTGTGCGTGTGTGTGTGTGTGTGTGTCTATTGAGTTTTTAATGAAGCGGACCTGGATGAAGCTGTGATTTTTAGGTTCGGTTCGTTTATTTAATCGAGTCTAAACTTATGTTTAGGTTCGATTCGTTTATTTCTGTCTAATCTTATGTTTAGGTTCAATTTGTTTATTTCTGTCTAATCTTATGTTTAGGTTCGATTCGTTTATTTATGAACTATATTTGAATTGAACTTTTAGGAAGCCGAATTTTAGCGAAATATGGAACTTGAGAATTTTCAAACACCCTTCAATGATGTTGTGTCCTCCGGAACAAATGCATCCAGAAGCACTGCCTAAGATATTTCTTTTAAAGATAGCAGTGTTACTTTTATTTGTATAAAATTATAGTTAAGTTGGAAAGATGTTGCAAACATTGATTAACTATTGAATTAAAAACATGAATTACACTTTACCACTTTTGACATGTTATTATTAGCTCTTCATTTTACCTTTCATGTTATTTTTAGCATAGGTCTCCTTTTTTAAAAAACAAATTTACTAGTGTGCTAAATGTATTCTGTTCACAGGTCGATCTGCTCTAATCCCAACAACCATTTTTGTCACAAGTCAACAATTTTGCCATTACAGTTTATTGTTGCAGTGAAAAGAAAGCAAAAGCAATATCATTAAATATATTAACAATAGCCAGCAAGCCACAAGTCCATTCGTGCACATCCGCCAACCTCCGGTAGTGTGGTTGACACGTTCCTTTTTTAATAGTGCTCGATTGCTATCACAGCATTTCATAGATATATCATTAATCTACCATTGAAATTATTCAAATATTTACATTCTACAGCATATATGATTGTCTACAGGGAATTCTATGTAGTATTTTACGTAAGATTTTGATCTTAATGCATGCAGATTTCAAATGGTGATGCCATCTTGGAAACTTGATACATCCTTCGTTTTGCATGGGAGGACCATTTTGCCGTTATCGGTTGCCCAACAGGAGCACGTTGATACCATTGGTACAGGTTGCTGTCGCAGTCTTTGCGAAGTGAATCTTGCCGCTTCCAACAAACCTCGGAGTTATACAAGAAGAGTAATGTGAATGAAGGTCCTCACAGGAGATTGCTTGCTCACACCTCCTCCCTAAGGTAATATCAACCGATATCTTTCATAAATATAAGTATGCATGACATAAAGAAGAGTAGGAGACAAATATTTTCTCTTTGTCTGGGTTAAGCTTAATTGGACATTGCCTATAACATTCACGAATTTATCATCCAATCTTACATTTTGTGAGCATTATGATGCCAGATAGGTTTTTAGACCGAGCAGTGATTATACAAAATAATAACGATGCAGTTGCTGAGATGCGTAATCTGTGGTGATTGACAATGGGTACTCAAGTGGAAGATGTCAAGTTAATCATCAACATGAACCCAGTATGTCTCACGGCACAAACCTTCAGCTTCTGCATAACGCATGCGTCCACCTTCTTCATAAAGTAGGGGAGCATCATGGATTGGAAGCTCGGCAGCTTCGAGATTCTCTTCGCCTCTGTCCACTCTCTCACCGTCATCGACATGATTGTCTCCGTGAACATCTACGATGAGCTCCGCATCCCCTACATCCGTTGCATGACCGACGATGAGCGTGACATCGGTATTCTCTAGCGCATCGGCTACGACATGCCCTTCTCAATCCTCAGCATGTCAACAACAGCTCTGGTGGAAAAGCAGGATCTCAGAAACACAATGGACAACAAAAAGCTCATGAGCATCTTCTGGTTGGCACCACAGTTCATAATATTGAGCGTGAAACTGTCGTCGAAGCCCAATATTATGAATTGCAGCACCAACCAGGAGACACTCATGAGCTCTTTGTTGTCCATTGTGCTTCTGAGCTACTTCTTTTCCACTAGAGTTGTCATTGGCATGCCGGCGATCGAGAAGGTCATGCCGTGGGCGTTACGTTAGAGGACGTCGATGCCACGCTCATTGTCGGTACTACGATGTATTTAAGGGATGAGGAGCTTATCATAGATGGTCATAGAGACAATCATGCTGATGGCGACGAGAGGGTAGACGGAGGCAGGAGGAATCTTGAAGTTGTCGAGCTTCCGATCCATGATGCTTCCCTGCTTGATGAAGAATGTGGACGCCTGTGCCATGCAGAGGTCGAAGGTTTGTGTCGTGAGGCATACTGGGATCATGTTGATGATTAGCTAGACATTTTTCACTTGAGTCAACGCTATCAATTGCCACAGATTACGTGTCTCGGCGACTGCATCGTCATTGTTTTGTATGATCACATCTTGGTCTAAAAACCCATCGAACATTATAATAATCACAAAATGTAAGATTGGATGATAAATTTGTGAATGTTATAGCAGTGACCAATTAAGCCCAACCCAGGTAAAGAGAAAAGATCCATCTTCTACTCTTTCTTCATATCGTGCATACTTATGTTTATGAAAGTATCAATTGATATTACCTTAGGAAGGAGGTGTGAGAAAATAATCTCTTGTCAGGGACATTCATTCACATTGCTCTTTTCTTATAATTCCACGTGATTGGTTGGAAGTGCCAAGATTCGCTTCGCAAAGGCCACCACAGCAACATATACCAATGGTGTCAACGTGCTCTCGTCAGACAGCAGGTAACGGTAAAATGGTCTTCCTGTGCACAACAAGATAAGCCCAACTACCACGGTCACGGTGACCACGATGTATGAAACACCCCAACCAAGATAAACAATGAAGGTGACACCGAAGATGAAGTTGCTGCTAGGTCGGTATTCCAATTGAAGTAGGACATCTTCCTCTCCTCGCTGTGATTGCCGTTGAATTGGTCCGCACTGAAGCTCTCAAGTGCGGGTTTGTGGCCCCCAGTGGTAAGCAGTGAGAGACCTTGTGATGTTGGAGGTAGACCTCAGGTTAATTAATTTGTGGTAACGAGCTCACACGTTATATCTATTGCGTTCTTAAATTATATATATGTACATGAACTCAACTCATCTCATCAATTCTGCTTCAGCTTTCATTTTCCTCCCTTTCAACACAAGTTAAGATTCTCGTCATTCGATCAAATAAGATTGGGTTGAAATTCTTTTATTAGATTTAGGTTGGACGGAGCTCTAGAGAGTATGCAGTTATCTTACCACTGGTCTTATCTACTTGTTACCGGATTTTAGCTCCCCCCATGGGGGCAGTCACTTTTGACATGTTATTATTAGCTCTTCATTTTACCTTTCATGTTATTTTTAGCATAGGTCTCATTTCTTAAAAAAAAATAAATTTACTACTGTGTTAAATGTATTCTGTTCACAGGTTGATCTACTCTCATGCCAACAACCATTTTTGTCACCACAAGTCATCAATTTTGCCAATACAGTTTATTGTTGCAGTTAAAAGAAAGCAAAAGCAATATCATTAAATATATTAACAATAGCCAGCAAGCCACAAGTCCATTGGTGTACATCTGCCAACCTCCGGTAGTGTGGTTGACACGTTCCTTTTTTAATAGTGCTCAATTGCTATCACAACATTTCATAGAAGCATCATTAATCTATCATTGAAATTATTCAAATGTTTACATTCTACAACATATATGCTTGTCTGCAGGGGGATTCTACGTACTATTTTACTGAAGATTTTGATCTTAATGCACATCTTGGAAACTTGATACATCTTTCGCTCCGCGAGGGAGGATCATTTTGCCGCTACCGGTTGCCAAGGGGAGCACATTGACACCTTTGGTATAGGCTGTTGTCGTGGCCTTCGCGAAGCGAACCTTATCGCTTCCAACCAATTCCGGAGTTATACGACAAGAGCAATGCGAATAAAAGTCCTCATAAGCGATTGCTTGCTCACACCTCCTTCTTAAGGTAATATCAACTAATATCTTTCATAAACATAAGTATGCACGATATAAAGAAGAATAGGAGACGAATCTTTTCTTTTTTACCCGGATTGAGCTTAATTGGACATTGCCTATAACATTTACGAATTTATCATCTAATCTTACATTTTGTGAGCATTATGATGCCAGATAGGTTTTTAGACTGAGCTACGATTATACAAAAGAATGACGATTGAGTTGTTGAGATGTGTAATCTGTGGTGATTGACAACGATGACTCAAGTGAAAGAGGCCAAGCTAATCATCAACTTGAACCCAGTATGCCTCATGATACAAACCTTCGGCTTCTGCATAGCGTAGGCATTCACCTTCTTCATCAAGAAGGGGAACATCATGGATTGGAAGCTCGACAGCTTCGAGATTCTTCCTGTCTTCATCTACTCTCTCGTCGCCATCGACATAATTGTCTCCCTAACCATCTATGATAAGCTCCTTATCCCTTACATCCGTTGTAGGACTGACGATGAGCGTGGCATCGGCATCCTCTAGCGTATCAGCTACAACATGGCCTTCTCGATTCTCGATATTTCAACAACAGCCCTGATGGAAAAGAAGGATCTCAGAAACACAATGGACAACAAAGATCTCATGAGCATCTTTTGGTTGGAACCACAGTTCATAATATTAAGCACGAAACTGTCGTCGAAGCCCAATATTATGAACTTCGGCACCAACCAGAAGACACTCATGAGCTCTTTGTTTTCCATTGTGCTTCTAAGAGTTGTTGTTGACATGCTGACGATTGAGAATGTCATGTCATGGTCGTTACATTAGAGGATGTCGATGCCACGCTCATTGTCAGTCCTGCAGCGGATGTAGGGGATGAGGGGCTTATTGTAGATGGTAACGGAGATAATCATGTCGATTGCGACGAGAGTAGATGGAGGTATGGGGAATCTTGAAGCTGCCGAGCTTCCGATCCATGATGTTCCCCTACTTTACGAAGAATGTGGACGCTTATGCCATGCAGAGGTCGAAGATTTGTGTCGTGAGGCATACCGGGATCATGTTGATGATCAGTTAGGCATCTTCCACTTGAGTCAACGTTATCAATTGGCACAGATTACGCATCTCGACAACAGCATCATCATTGTTTAGTATGATCGCAGCTCGATCTAAAAACTTATCGAACGTTATAATACTCACAAAATGTAAGATTAGATGATAAATTTATGAATGTTATAATAGTGCCCAATTAAGGTCAATCCAGGTAAAGAGAAAAGATTCGTCTTCCACTCTTCTTCATATCATGCATATTTATTTTTATGAAAGATATCAGTTGATATTACCTTAGAGAGGAGGTGTGACCAAGCAATCTCTTGCCAAGGACCTTCATTCATATTGCTCTTTTTGTATAACTCCACGTGATTGGTTGGAAGCGGCAACATTCGCTTTGTAAAGGCCGTCACAACAACCTGTACCAATGGCGTCAACGTGCTCTCGTCGGGCAGTCGATAACGATAAAATGATCTTCTCGTGCACAACTCGATAAGCCCAACTGCCATGATCACGGTGACTAGATGTATGAAACACCTCAACCAAGATAAGCAATGAAGGTGACACCGAAGATGAGGCCATTGCATAGGTCGGCATTCCAATTGAAGTAGGACATCTTCCTCTCCTCGTTGTGATTGCTGTTGAATTGGTCCGCGCCGAAGCTCTCAAGTGCGGGTTTGTGGCCCCCAATGGCGATGGAGATGATACACATGGCAGCGAAGAACACTGCCTCACGCTGCCGAAATGCGTCACCTTCTGACAAAGGCTCGAGGTGTTGGATGAACTGGGGCATGGTCAGCAAGGAGAGACCATGTGATGTTGGAGGTAGACCTCAGGTTAATTAATTTGTGGTAACGAGACCACACATTATATCTATTATATATATATATATATATATATATATATATATATATGTACATGAACTCATCTCATCAATTTCGCTTTAGCTTTCATTTTCCTCCCTTTCAACACAAGTTAAGATTCTTGTCATTCGATCAAATAAAATTGGGTTGAAATGCTTTTATATAGATTAGGCTGGACGGAGATGGAGAGGAAGCAGTTATCTTACCACTGGTCTTATCTACTTGTTGCCATATTTTATGCATTCGTGATGGAGGAGTTTGATATTTGCCCGATTAATTGCATCCGTGATGGAAGAGTTTGATTTATCATGTTCCTATCAAATTTGATATACCGGACTTTTGTAAAATAATTGCTACTTTACCCGTAATTAAATAGATGTGTATAAAAATAAAGAAATTAAAAATTCAATATAAATCAGCACTTGTATCCTACTATTTTGCATCGCACTTTATCTTAAAAGCCATTGATATAAATAACCCTTGCATTAATATCGATCACTGATATAAATCGGCACTTGCATCCCACTATTTTGATATTCTTTTGCTTGATGTATTGATTTTTATAGTTCTAATATAAGTTAATTATTGATTAGTTTACTTTTTTATTTTCATATCCATCTATTTAATTAAGATTAAATTAGTCATTATTTTAAAAAACAAGTCCTGATATACCTTCTAATTCAATGTATCTATTATTTCAAACCCAAATTTCTTAATCGTTTAAACTTTAAGTATTCTCGAAAGCTCTTACTAATAGAGAGAGCAGACAGGAGGTGAGCACGGTATTGAACCTTCCCAGATAGGAATCCACGATGAACCCGTCAAGGAGCGGCGACATTGCGATGACCCCCATCTAGTACTTGACGCTTTTCACAGCCGTCTTCACCTTGTGATGGATCACTCCAGTCAGGTATTATCACGTTCGTCAACCGCTTGAAGAAGCTCAATCTCTCGCTGAATTCGATCCATGCATCAAACATGAAACTATTTATATAATTGATCAACGAACATAATTGACTACCACACATATACATACCTATTAAATAAAGCACGACCTTCCAAACACCGGTTTCGACCCTGAGAGGGGCCCTGCCCTTGCGGTCGACGGATGAATCGAGCACCCACATCTTGTTGTTATTAGCAGACACCCTCCATTGCAACACGACATGACTCAATCTGAGCTGTTGAGAAGGAGAGTGACTGAGTGGATTGGAGAGGGGAGCGGGGTAGGGCCGTCCCTAAGGCTTGTCTTGGGGTGCAAAGGTCCAGGGCCCATCAACTTTGAGGGCCCATCTCTAAATTGACTACATATAGTTAGCTGGTATTATTTTTATTTCAAATACTATAGATGAAAACAGATCGGATACATATCCGATTGGCCTATTTCCATATCTATATTCACTTCATCTTTATCGGATACGGATACAGATATGATTCAGATATGCATTAAGGAAACCGTATCCTTTAAATTACGTATACGGATACGGATACGAATCAGATATTTATCGAATCTGAATATAGATTGAATAAAGAGCAGACCCGAATACTGATTGAATAAAGAGCTAATCCAACTATGGATCAAATAAAGAGAGAATCCAAATATGGATCCAATAAACATGGAATCCAAATACGGATCTATTAAATACCCCATACGATTACGAATAAATATCAATTAAAGTTTACAATGATTTTAAAAAATGATAATGAAATATAAATAAGTTGCATCATGACAAAAGGGATCGTCGAGGTGACATGCGTTCTTAACCAAAAGCAAAAAGGGAGATACAATTTCGTAAGTTTTATTCGTGGTATCTCCAAATAAACGGAAATTTATTAATATCATCGATATATTGTATTATATAATATATAATATAACTATAATAACATGGGGCTGTATCTTGTATTATATTAATTAATATATAAAATAATATTAAATATTGTACTGGAATATCCTGATCCGGATCTGGATATTCAAGTCATTACCATATCCGTATCCATATCCGAAAATTTTTTACAACCTATATCCATATCCGATCCATATGATATGGAAAATAGACATTAAGAGATGAAACTCTTATTTTTTTAAATATTTTTGTTATTGTAGTCAATAGATATATGTGCTTCTGTGCTTGAATGTTCTCAAAAATCCTAACTTAAAAAAACACACACCGTACATTTTTCACTAGATATTGTCCATAGCTTTGTTTCTATTTATGTTCCTTGAGTTGCATTACACCTATAGATGTCTATTCTGGTTGTAGAAATTATTTTTTATAATTTTTAAATTCATGACTTATTATTTGATGCTCGTTGATCATAAACATCCATAGTTCTTTGTAAAATTTAAAGAACTTTTTATAAGAAATTTACAAATTAAAAAATTAAATTGTTTTTAATAGGGGCCCTTTTTTCTCTTTTGCCTAGAGCCCATGAAATGTCAGGGACGGCACTGGAGTGGGGTTGATGCCCATGTATAAAACGCATCATATCCGGCTTTTTGATATTATTATTGCTTGGAGGGATTCAAGATCATCTCAACGGCATGGGAGGGAAAAGGTGGGTAGGGGGCCCGTGATCCCCCTCCCCAAGTCAAGAAGTATATGTAAGGGGGTGGGTAGTAGGGATGCAAATGAACGAATACGAATGCGAATTCAGGTCATACCATAATCATATTCATTTTATTTTACAAATACGAATATGAATGTTACACGAATGTAAAAAATCAAGATCTATAATACGAATATGAATACAGATATGAATCTTTTACGAACGAATGTGAATATCCAAATGAATATTGCAATAAAAATTTATATATAAAAACGTACCTGATCAGTACTCTCATTCCCAATTGATGGATCGGTATTTATTATTTTTATGCAAACATTGAAGTTAACATTCAAGCAAGCACAAAAAACATCCCAATTTATTTATCACATTACAATTTTCTGTCTAAAAAATCTTCTAATATGTTTCACCATATTCTAATTTCTTTCTAACAAAATATTCCATTCACAAGAAAAAAGTACAGGAATATGAATTTAAGGTTTGATACCAGATTGGTTGCAAATGCAACTGAGAGGGAGGTCGTGCCTGCAGCGGAGGGAGGTTGCGGCTGCAAGTCTGCGACAGAACGAAGTTGGCTGCAACGAGGGAGGGGGGAGGGTGGCAAGGGGTGCGGTCCTCGGACCTCGACTCCTTGGGGGAGGCGGAGGCCGGTAGCCACGGAGGTCGGGGGAGGGGAGTGAGGTTGGGTGGTGGACGGAGGCAGTGGACGTCGGGATGCAAGGGGGGCGGAGGTCGGGAGGGCATCAAGATGCAAGGGGGCGGTCTGGGAGGAGGTCGACAGGGTGCAAGGGGGGCAAAGGTCGGCCGACTGCAAGGGGAGCAGAGGTCGGCAGGGCGCAAGGGGGCAGAGGTCGGGAGGGCAGCATATTGCAAGGGGGCGGGGCGGGGCGGGGCGGAGGTAGGCAGGGCGCAAGCGGGGCAGTGGTGGGGAGGGCGACAGGCTGGCCGCAAGGAGGCGGTAGGCTGGCCAGGCGGTGCGCAGGCATGTCGCAAGGGGTCGGAGGTCGGGAGGGCGACGGGCTAGTCGTAAGGGGGGAGGGGGCGATAGGTCAAATCGAAGGGGGTGGGTGTCGGGGCCGTGGGGGGTGGGGGACCTAGGGTGGGCGGCTAGGAAAATATTTTTGAGGGAGGGGAATAAACCTTAATTCATATATTTTAATATATAATATAAATAACGAATATTCGTATTCGTAACCGTATCTACAATTTTTTCCGTATTCGTATTCATAGTCGTTAACTCAGGATTCATATTTGTATTCGTATCCGTAAATAATTCATTTAGAATATTCGTATTCATATTCTCCTGTTTTAGAAAAACAAGAACCATATATTCTTAAAAACGAATATGGATACGAACGAATACGAATATAACCGCATCTGTTTGCGTCCCTAGTGGGTAGCGGGCCCGTGACCCCCCCCTCGAGTTAGTAAGTATATTTAATGTGGTCCCTTCAAACATGGTTATAGGGAAAGGGGGGCAGGTACCTTCCCAAATTAAGGATTATATGTATTGTGGTCCTTTTGTAAATAGGGAAAGGGGGTGGGTAGCTCCTTTTGTAAAGTTTCCTTCAAATTCTAAAGTTATGGATGCAAATCAAGCTTGATCCCTTCAACTCTCCTATTATAGATGCTATTCCTTTTCATTTTCTTTTAAAGTTGCAACATGCAACTTTTGCCCATATTAAAAGTTAAATCATATTATTGTCTAAAAATTTGTGTCAACAACTTGCAAATTAATCAATTATTTTCACCGTTGCAAGATCTCCCCTACAATTTTCTGAATCGCTCCTGACTGTGGGGTTTCTTCATCCGCACACCACTAGATGGTCATATAAAAAAACATTGCACTAAAATTTCTTGATTTTATTCAATGCAAAATTTATTTTTTGAATGTTGTGGTATTAGGACTAATGATGATATTTAATTTGATTTATGTTGAATTTAGTCATAATTATTCTGATATCAGAATTTATAAACCCCTATGGTGTGTTATCTTTGATTTCATACATACCTTCGTTACAGTTGAGGATATTAATTACAGTTGCATTAATTAACATATATGAAATTATATACAACAAGGTAATTTATGTGAATAGTTTCGATAACAAAATGTGTCTGTTGACATATATTAATAATAAAATAAGCCATCTAACAGTAATATTATTTTATTGGCTCGAAGCATATACATACTCATATTAATATTTTTGTTAGAATTGTCGACTAATTATTACACATGCTTCTCTTCAACTCTATCCATGTTTTGCTAAATAAAGTAAATCAATAGCAATGGCTTTTTAATTATGTATATATTGTCCCTACCTATTAAAATTCCTTGATCCACCCTTGCTCACCGACATGTTTCTATGGGTTATATCACTATTAGTAAACACACATAGAGAGAGAGAATAAATCCAGTTTTGCAAATAGTATTGATCCTCTTTAAGAACAACATCGGATCTCTCTCTAGAAATATATATGGGACATATCATTCATTACTATATATTAAGCAGGGACCCCCTGCATCATATCATTCATTACTATATACTAAGCGGGGTCTTCCACACCCCCCAGTCACTCCCACTAGTTATTGTCCATCAGATTCCATTTTTACCCCCATTGATTACTCGTAGGTAGTTTGCCCTTTGATATCTCCCCACATCTTGTTCGCTAGGGCTCCACAGGGGACGGATCGCCTGTTGTAGGCGTGTGCGCCGCTCGATCTTGATCGAGCAGTTCGTACGATTTTACACTTTTTGTGGACTTGTACCGTGCAAAATCGTGTGAACCATTCGATCACGATCGAGTGCACCACAGCAGAGGATCCTCTCTGTCGTCAGCAACATGAACTGCAACTGAGGAGACCATGCATATCTACCCCGAGTTTGACGGTCACCTCACCCAGGCAAGCCCGTCTCCGTCCAGTCCCATCTCTCCTCTGCCCCCTCCAAAGTGTTGTAAATAGGATCATTACCGCATATAATAAATAGTAATTACACGAATCCAAATGGATTGACAGAAAAGCATTACAGATTATCAATATTAACATCATGCAATTCCTATCCATTATCCGAATACAGAATGCAAACAGGAATCGATTAAACGAACGAAAACATAAAACCAGGCGAGATCTAGGAAAGGTAAAGCAATAAACAAATTGCGGCAAACAAAATATAAGAAAGATTAGATTAGAAATCACTGAAGTGTCCATGAAATGGACTGTCCGTAGAGAGGATACCGCCCCCATAATATCGGTGCGTAGGGTACTGGCGATCCGCTCACATGATACGATGGCACACGATCTTCGTCCGCACACATCGATGAGATCGTCCTCAAATGTACCTCAGAGAATTGCAGTCGAGAGAAGGAGAGACAGGTTAATCCACGAGAGAAAGAACAAAAAATAGAGCCAAGATAGCATGAGAGATTTTCTTGCGAGTGTAGAAACCAACGTGGGGCAAGGGGGATATAAAGATGGTCGCAGTTCCTCCTCTGCCCCCTTCAAAAAAACAGAGCCAAGACAACGGAGACGGAGCGAAGCGCGCGCACGTGTGGTCCTCTATTCCTCCTCTCTACTATTGCTACAAGAGTTTGGAGTGTGAACTCATATATAAGCCCACCAAAAGTTTAGAGCTCCAAGGTATGGTACTAAACTTCCACCCAAACTTTTCCATGTTTCAAATTTGAGAATTCCCAACTTTCCCTCCAAGACATTTGGTTTCCCAATTGAAACCAAATTAACTTCAATTATAATTACATAGATTTTCCCATTAAAATCTAATTACAATTCTTAATAAAACAATCCCACACGAATTCACCAATTTGAAAGAGAGATTCAAAGAGAATTAAAACACAACTTTCAGCTGCCACACTTTGCTTTCAATAAAGGTACCTTCCGATTTGAACCTCTACCTGAGTTTACTACTTTCGCTTTAACAAGAACGAAGTGAACTACATCTTGAACTTCAGACATTGGTGTTAAAATATACGGTAGAAACAACAAAGCGTTGTTCTTGGTACAATCTTCAGGATTGGTGCTCTTAAGGGTCATGCACCCTTATCCTGTTTTATGAGTGTGTTTAGAAAAGATCCTCTTCCTTTAATTGCGGTCCACAGTAACACTCACATAGGTGGCGTTCTCCAAGGATGCACTGTTATGATCCTGTCCAAAGGCTTGAACCCATTCAGAACCTACGCTCTTCCTAAACTTACAGCTTAAATGGCACTCAGGCTTCGAGGGATAAGACACTCATGCATACACATTAAGATTAGAGTGTCAACCAGTTCTCCAAACAGCTTGTTATTACTGTATTAAACCTAGTTTGTGGGATCTCCACTCAGGTAGGTTGGCTTGCTACTGTAGAGGAACTCCCAATGGGTCTCAGTCCCATCCCAAACCTAGACTTTAGGATTAAAGATCTATCAAGTCCCTTAGTCAACAGGTCTGTCGTGCTGTTTTTGGATCCAACAAAATCCACCGCCAACACCCCTGGAGACACCAAATCCCTTAACGTCTTAAGTCTGATTTGTATGTGTCTTCTTATTTTCTGATTGAACTTTGAACTCTTGATCTTGCCAATTGTGGTCATATTATCACAATGTATTGAGATCGTAGGAACATGCTGACCTACCATGGGAATTTCAGACAGAATTTCCCTTACCATTTAGCTTCAATTCCAGTAGTGTCCAAAGTACACAGCTCGACCTCAAAGGTGGATCAAGCTAGAATGGTCTGCTTCACAGACCTCCAGGAGACTGTACCACCTCCAAGGGTAAAGACATACCCAATAACACCATTACTCCCAGACTCCTCTATTTTCCCTATCCAGCTTGCATCACTATATCCTTCTAGTACATATAGGTGTCTATCATAATGCAAACTAAGGGAAATAGTTCCCTTCAAGTACTTCAGTACTCAATTCAGAGGCTCCCAATGAGTACGGTCAGGACAGCTAGTGTATCTACTCAGCTTTGCAACCGAGAATGAAGTATCAGGTCTTGTGCAATTTGCACGATACATTAAACTTCCTATCACTTGTGAATACCTTATCTGAGCTACAGGAACTCCACTTTTATTCTTAAACAGTGTTCTGGATGAATCAAAAGGAGTGCTTACAGCTTTGCAATCTTGATATTCAAATTTCCCAAGTACCTTCTCAACATAGTGAGATTGAGAAACTACAATCCCATCAACTAACCTTGTCAGTTTGAGACCCAAGATCACATCAGCAACACTCATGTCCTTCATCTCAAACTTGCTACTTAAGAATGCCTTAGTCTCATTAATAATCCTCATATGTGATCCGAACAACAATATGCCATCAACATACAGGCACAAGATAATACACTCATCACCTTTCATCTTGGAATAGACACACTTATCGGTTTCATGAACCTTAAAGCCACATGACAAAATAGTTTTGTCAAATTTTTCATGCAACTGCTTTGGTGTTTGTTCCAATCCGTAAAGATATTTGAAAATCTTGCAAACCTTTGTCTCATTCCCATGAGTCACAAATCCATCAGGTTGATCCATATAGATCTCTTCCTCAAGATCGCCATGCAAGAAGGCAGTCTTCACATCTATCTGGTGGATAGAGAGATCATAAACATAAGCCAATGCTATGAGCATCCGGATTGTGGTCATCCTAATCACAGGGGAATAGGTATCAAAATAATCGATACCTTCATTTTGCCTAAAGTCCTTAGCAACTAATCTGGCTTTATACTTTTCAATTGATCCGTCAGGCCTAGGCTTTCTCTTAAACACCCACTTGCACCCAATGGTAGAGCACCCTTTGAGTAGATCAACCGACTCCCAAGTTCCATTAACCATAATGGAATCCACCTCAGATTTGATGGCTTCCTTCCATTGTTTTACTTCAGATGAAGCCATGCCTTCCTTGTAACTTGGTGGATCACCCTCGATCTGGTAGACAACAAAGTCGCTACCCAGATTATTGGCTATCCGAGGTCTTTTACTCCTCCTTGGCTCAATCTCTTCTGAAAGGTCATTGGGTTCAGGTTCAGTCTCAACCCCCACATTCGTTATCCTTTCCGCTTGATCTGGAATAGATCCTGATGTAGAGGCGCCCTCAATGGTCAGATTCTGAGGAATCCCAGTCTTCAGCAGGAAGACATCCTCAAAGAAGGTAGCATCATGGAGCTCAACAATGGTGTTGAATTCTATGCCTGGTATCTCAGACCGAATTACCAAGAACATATATGCATATCTATTTTCTAAATAACCTAAGAATACCGCATCAACAGTTTTAAGATGAAGCTTCCTTCTCTTGTGTTCTGGGACTAAAACCTTAGCGAGACAACCCCACAATTAGAGATATCTTAAGCTCGGTTTCCTATTTCTTCAAAGTTCAAAAGGACACTTTTCCATATGTCTTGGAGGAATCCTATTCAGAATATGGCAAGTCATATTTAAGGCTTCTCCTCACATATAGGTTGGAAGCCCAGAACTCTGTAGGAGAAAATTGATCATGTCAGTTAAGATTCTATTTTTCCGTTATGCTATCCCATTTGATTGCGGTGAATATAGGGATGTAACTTAATGAACTATGCCAAATGATTTGCATTATCATCAAATAAGTTAGAGGTATATTCACCTCATCTATCTGACCTAAGGTGTTTAAGCACTTTTCATGTTTGTGTCTCAGCCTCATTCTTAAATATAAGAAATTTCTCTAAGCCTTTATCCTTGGTTTTCATTAGATATACATAGCAGTATCTACTGATGTCATCTATAAAGGTGATAAAGTATTTCTTATTATCCCGGGTCAACACACCATTAAACTCATAAATATCTATGTGCACTAGATCCAAGATCTCACTATCTGTAGAGACAGACTAAAAAGACTTCCTAGGTGTCTTAGCTTGCATACAGATTTCACATTTTTGAGTTTTATCAATAGTGTGTTTAAGGATCAACTCTAAATTCATCATTCTTTTAATTGAATTTAAGTTTACATGTCCCAATCTATCATGCCACAGATCATAAGATTCTAAATTATTCACAACATGAGATACAGAATTAGAATACTCAGAATTTAAAACATTCATTTCATCAATGTTTACTGAAACACATCTAATTCTAAATAACAAATCAAAATCTGCCAAATAACCTTTTCCATTAAAAAAAATATCATATCTCAGAATGACAACTTTATTACATTTAAAGTCCAGTTCAAAACTATTTCTAACTAAGATAGAGCCAGATAAAACATTCTTCTTGATGTCAGGAACATGTAGCACCCTGTGCAACGTCCAGACATGTTTAGAGGAGAACCTCAAGTTGACTTGTCTCGACCCTAGCACCCTGGCTGCAGAATCGTTCCCCATCTTCACAGTCCCACAACTGCAGGTCTGATAAGAAGAAAACAAGGTTCTCTCAGAACAAATATTTACATTGGCTCCCGTATCCACGAGACACTCATTTGGATCATGGATATGGTACAGTCAGGTTTTACAGGGACACCCCTCGCTAGCCCCGAGTCCCATAGTGATCATATTCACTTGCGGACTCTCGTCTGCAGCCTTAGATTGAGCCTTTAAGGATGGACAGTCCTTCTTCCAATGGACAACCTGATTACAGTGCCAGTAGAGTTTATTCTTTGTCTTTTTCTGGATATTACCCTTTGGTTTCATTTTATTGTTATTAGCATACATTCCCTTCTTATATTTGCCCTACGAGGTCATGAGATTGACTTTAGCCTGAATATCAACAGGAAGCACATGCTTTTGTTTCATGTGTTCCTCCTCTATTGCAAGTGCCACCATCAAGTCATCAATAGAAAATTTCCCCTTCCTGTATTTCAGTGTCATACCGAAGTCTTCCCACGACTTAGAGAATTTTTCCATGATGCACTTGACTTGAAACTTCTCTAGAAGTTTCATTTCGGCATCTTCTAAACCATGGAGCATGAGTAAAAACTCGTGTGTCTGTTCAGAAACCAACTTCCCTTCGGTCATGTAAAACTTCAAAAACTTGGCCACAGAGTATTTCTTAATACCGAGGTCTTCGATGTTATACTTCCGATCCAAATCTTCCCATAGCCTCTTCGCAGTCTGTATAGACGAATGATGAATACTCATTCATCACTCTTTATTCTTATATTTTAGATACAAAAACCTTTGCAAATACATGTAGATACTTGTAAATACAAATAATTACCAAAAAGCATGCATTGTATAAAATTAAATAATTAGCATGTTTTTGTGCAAAAATAAAAGAATAAAGAAATAAAAGAAAAAGAGGAAGATATTTAGAATAAATATTGAGCAACATAATCCCATGGGAGGGCTCAACATGGGCCTGACCGCATAAAAGCCAAAGTAGAGAGAGATAGGGAGCTCATGTGTGTAAATATACCTGTAAATATTGTCCTCTAAAAAATAAAATAAAATTGGGCATGTATATATTTGTAAATACAAAATCAAAATCAAAATAAAAAAAATAAAAAATTAAAAAGAAAACAAAAATAATTTTCATTGTACATATTCACCATGTAGATAAACCCACTTCTATATTTGTTTTTACCTTGTAAATAAATAAATAAAAATTTCAAAAAATTTGTATATATTCTATATTTCATGTTGTAAATAAATAAAATAAAAAGCATAAAAATTAAAATTAAATAAAAAGAATAAAAATAAAAATAAAAAAGAACATTGCATATATACCATGTACATTGATGTATATATCTATTTATTTTACCCTTATAAATAAATAATAAAAATAAAATAAAAACATCAAAATATTCCTAATTTTATGCTATAAATAAATAAAATATAAAATGGGAATAAAAATGCACAAAAATAATTAATTAAAAATAAATAATTAAAAATCTATATTGTACATATACATATATATAGTACTATATTGTAAATACCTTATTTTTATTTCAAAAATATAACTAAATCACAAAAAAATAGTTTATAAATAAATAAACATTTTTTATGTTTTATGTTTTACCTATTCAGCCATTTATTATTTTATTTTGAATTTTTAAATATTTATGACATGGCTGGTCCTGATTGGTCCACGGGGGATGTTGACCCCCCGATCAACTCCCCCCAGGACCACTGAGCCCCGGATCCGAGTTTTCGACCCGATATATCGACTTTTTCCCGACTCGATCCGACGCCCATATCTGCAAATCCCAGGCTCTCCTTCTTCCTCGTGCATCCGAGATCCACGCCCGCTCATCCGCGTTGGGATCCACGCTTCGTGGAACCCTGCCCGACCTCCTCTTCTCGGACCTGCACTCGTATATAGCCTGAGCTCCGCCTCCATTTTCTCGCATCCTTGGATCAGCTCTCTTCACCCTAGGACCTCCATAGCCACCGTGAGAGTGACAGCTTGCGCCCGGTTGTGTTGCAGCGAGGAGAGAGCAGCTGGACCATCGATCCGACGTCTTCGCGCTGCCGTGCGCCGCCCAGAGGTGGTGCTCGAGCCTCAGGCACCGACGGCCCTTGAGGATAGGACCTGGAGCTTCCCCAGCTCTTCCCCAGTCGATCTCATCCATCAGGTACCCGTAGTTCATCCTGTTCTTAGCTAATTTTCATTTTCGCCCAAATCGACCCGTCGTCGTCCATCTCTGATTCCGACCATCCTCGCCCTCGTTTCGACCATCGGAATCGCCCATTATCTCCGCCTTTCCCCCGCGCACCTTCTGCACCCATTCATCCAACCCAGTTCGTACAGGAACTGGGATTGGGACTCCTCCGTCGTCGCTTCGCCGGAGCCCCTTCATCCCGACGCACCGATCACCTACATCACCGCTAACCAGGTCGAGGCACTTTGCCCTCGACCCAGGAGTTTGTTGCACAGCTTTGCAGGTCCAGAGGAGCCCATCTGAGGGCTTCGACATTCAGGAGCAGCAGCTCCAGCTCCGCCGTGGTCGTTGGACCACCTCCGACACCTCCAGCCTCATCGGAGGCTATCTTCAGACGCGGGAGGCCAAGGCGTTTCTTCTCCGATCATCTGTGGTCTCCGAGAAGGTCTCCAGCGCGCATACGAGCCCGGCGAAACTCGTCGGCGTCGAGTTCTTGGAGTACCTTTCATCGCCGTCCGATCGCCCTTCAGTGCCAGATTACGTGCGGACCGTCCGATCCGGGTTAAGAGGAGGCCCAACAGCCACCGTCAGATCTCCACGTGGCCTCCTCTCAACCCTCCATCCAGCGAAGGGAACCCAACACCTCTCGACCGTCAGATTCAACACGTGGAGCTTCCCCATCCGTTGGATGAGCGCCGAGGAGTCCTTTGCTTAGTCGCGCCTCTTCTCCACCGTCGGATCTCCATGTGGCATGCATCCGACCATCGGCATATAATAAAGGGGTAATTTCCCTTAGGCCCCTCTCTTTCTATCTTTACAAATTAGTCTTGTAAATATTTTAGACCGTTCATTTTATTTTGGTGTATTTGCATAGTGGACCCTCTTGTTTGTATTATTTGCACTTTTACCCCTGTTTGTAGTAGTTACGTGCTTCGCCACGTGTTTTATTGGTGAAATTGCATGCTTGGCCCTGTGTTTTCTGTGTGTTATTGATTACATGTTTTAAAATAGGAATGACAAACAGGTCCTCCTAGGCCTGACTCACGTGTATCGTGCGTGGCCTTAGGAACTTTTTGCAGTTTTGGCCCCCCACTTTCCTTGCGTGTTATCCAAGGGGCCCAGAATTTCGTTTTATTTGCAGTTAGGTCCCTATGCAATGTACCTTTGTTTTTTATTTTAATAAAATAGCAAACTTACTCCAAATTTGATGAAAATTGGAGACATGGCTCCTGCCATGGTGTAAAATTTTCTCTAAATTTTGGAGACATTTTTAACTCTTTTTACTATTTTTAAAAATTCAAAAACAAGCATTTTTCTTACTATCTAGCTTTAAAAATCACAAAAAAATATTAAATCAACTTTAAAAATTAAAAAAATTAGGTATTGTTTGTTTTGTGTTGTTTGATTTTCTGACCAAGTTTGGTCATTTTTAGATTTATAAAACCTATAAAAATTATAAAACCCCTAAAAACCCATAAAAATTCTAATAAATAATTGAAAAATAAAAAATCAATAAAACCAGTGCCTAAATTTTCCTTGCATTCCCTACTTTACAGGAAAATTACCTTCAGACCTTGATAGGACCTTTATCCATTTTATTTTGGTCCTCCAAGTCTGACTGGACAACAACACCCTTTTCTAGTCTTGTTTTATTTTTACAAAATTCCATAAAAATCAGAAAAACCTCAAAAATTGACCAAAAACGTAGAAAAATATAAAAAAACATAAAAACATTTTTGTTTGAATTTTTGGATGTATTTTGAGTAGTTAAATAATTCATCCAAGTTGCTTGTTTATTTGTTTTCTTATTTTCTTTATTAATTAAAAAATCCAAAAAATATAAAAACCATTAAAAATCCACCAAAAAGTCTTTTATTTTATTTTATTTTATTTTTATTTTAGACTACTTCGTAGGCCGCGAGGCCATCGCGTGCTCCCTGAGTCCGACCCTGGTCGCTATACCAGGCTAATCTAATAGCCAGGGCCACTATTGATTTCTATTGATTTTTACATTATTTTGGTGGTCTGATTTTCTTTTTCTTGATTGACTCGATTGATCTCTCGAGCGACTGAGGTCGCAACAACCTTTGTTATTTCTTCACCTCAGTCTGCTAGGTTGATTTTTCGTGTCATCAACGAACAGTACACATCAAACAATGTGTTGGACAGGGCCAACAAGATGCAACTATGACATATACGATCTCGTTCCTTCCACGCGGATTGCGCCTTTTGGCTATCGGGTGTGGGGTTTTCCGTTTCTACTGTAGGACAATCAGTTTCAAGTATAGAGATTAATCCTATGGTGGTTAACCAGATCTTCATACGTTGTTGCCAACGCTTGAAATTTTGACCACCGAATTTTTCAGGCATAGATGTCATATCTACCCTTGATTTAAACATCGTTTCCGACATGATTTTAAAAATGGTTTCCGATATCCTCTTTAAGATTGTTGTAAATAGGATCATTACCGCATATAATAAATAGTAATTACAGAGATCCAAATGGATTGACAAAAAAGTATTACAGATTATCAATATTAACATTATGCAGTTCCAATCCATTATCCGATTACATAATGCAAATAGGAACCGATCAAACGAACGGAAACATGAAATTGGGCGAGATCCAGGGAAGGTAAAGTAATAAACAAATTGCGGAAAACAAAATATAAGAAAGATTAGATTAGAAATGACCGAAGCATCCATGAAATGGACTGTCCTTAGAGAGGATATCGCCCCCACAATACTGGTGTGTAGGGTACTGGCGATCCGCTCTCAGGATACGACGGCACACGATCTTCGCCCGCGCATACCGACGAGATCGTCCTCAACTGTACCTTAGAGAACTGCAGCCGAGAGAAGGAGAGACGGATTCATCCGCGAGAGGAAAAACAAAAAACATAGCCAAGATGGCATGAGAGATTTTTTGCGAGTGTAGAAAATGAAACCCGCAGCAAAAGTATCGAGATCCAAATTGACTCTCTGAAGCCAGAGCCGGAGCCGGAGACAGAACGGAGCCGAACGCGCGCGCGTGTGTGGTCCTCCATTCCTCCTCTCTACTATTGCTACAAGAGCTTCGGGTGTGAGCCTGGGGCGGAGCCAGAAATTTCTAATAGGTGGGGCCGATGTTCGGTCAATCAAATACATATATACATAATTTAAAAAGTTATTGCTATTGAGTTACACTACATAATTTAAAAAGTTATTGCTATTGAGTTACACTATTTAGTAAAAGATGGATAGAGCCAAAGAGAAGCATACATAATAATTAGTTGACAATATTAACAAAAGTATTAATATGAGCATATATGCTTCAAGCCACCCGAACAATATTACTATTGTCTGACTTATTTTGTTATTGATGTCAATATATACATTTTTTTATTGAAACAATTGCATATCACACAAAATATTATTTCATATATAATCTCATACATACTAGTGCAACTGGAATTAATATCCTAAATTCTAATAAAGGTATGTATAGATAATGCACCATATGAATTTATAAATTTCGATATCAGACTTATCATGATGAATTCAACATAAATAAAATTAAATATCATCATTAATTCTAATATCACAACATTCAAAAGTTAAATTTCACATGAAACAAATTTAAGAAATTTTAGCATATTTTTTTAAAAATTATCATCTAGTGTTGTACGGATGAAGGAACCCCACATTTATGACCATTCGATTTGAAAGTTTGTTGGGGGAATTTCTCGCAACGGTGAAAATAATTGATTAATGAAAATAGTTGGTAACAAACTATCATCTGATAATGGGAGAATTGGAGTGGCCATTGCTTAATTTGCATCCCATATTTTTTTTATTTGAAGGAGAATTTACAGTCAAGGAGCATTTGGAGACCACTAATTCCTAATTTGGGAGGGGGCCATGGCCCCTACCTGCCCCCCATTCCCTCCATCCATGGTGTGAGCTCATATATAATCCCACTAAAAATTTAGAGCTATAAGGTATGGTACTAAACTTCCACCTGAACTTTTCCATGTTTCAAATTTTGGAATTCTCAACTTTCCCTTCAAGCCATTTGGTATCCCAATTGAAACCAAATTAACGTCAATTGTAATTACATAGATTTTTCAATTAAAATCTAATTACAATTCTTAATACAACACAAAGTCCTCGTCCATTGTAAGCCCAGTAGTGTCTATTACATTAGGAAGGGAAAACCTCCTCCTACGTCGCCTGCCTCATTGCGTGGCTTCCCTCCATGTGCCTCAGTCGATCGAACTACAGCCGAGTGCGCTACGATACGTGTGTGCTCTGTGTGTGATGATCCCTTTCCTTCCTTTATTGCTGCATCAATTCCCTCTATCGGATCGCCATGGTTATCTTCTGACGTCCCCGCCATTGTGTGGAGTGCTGCGTCCGCGATAGCCAGATCGTGGAAGCAACGTCCTCCTCTGGCCCCAGTTCCATTGGCGATCGGAGAAAAGTACAAAAAGGTGAATGCATTTATCTTCATATAAAAATACATGTGATCTTAAATTTCATAATGGCGTATATGGAATTATGAAGGTTCTGCATAACGACGCTTCATATCGATCTCCGTCCACGCACACAATAATATTGTAAAATCATGGAAAAATAACTTCTGCTGACATAGGTACTGTCATTTTTTATTGTGAAAAAAGCAAAAAGAAATCGTTTTTATAATTTATCATGTTAAACATTGACGAATATGTGTTCCATGCATTTATATTCAACATCTTCAATATTTAGTATCTTTTCCTGTAGTTTGTGCTGCATATTGTCAAACATTATTTGGGGACCATATGTAAATTCCTAACAACTGCCTGCAGTAGATGATTTTAGATTACAGTAGATGATTTTAGATTAGGGATAGCAACTGGATATGGATAGTGTTTGACGGTAGTCTTATTTATTTTTAAGCGGATATGAATATGAATATGAATATTTGTTTTTAAGCGGATATGGATATGAACTTTTTTTTATTTTTTTCGGATATGTATAAAGATATAGATATTGTTTTTTTTAAAGAAACGGACACATCTATGTTTGCATTTTTTACGGTACAGAAATGGATACAGATATCCACATTATCGAATCTGTGTGTATTGCATATATACATACATCAACTTGTGTGTGTATCTCCGAATATGTTATAGGATTAGTAGCAATATATTTCATCTGGGTCATTATCATGTGGGAAGAAAAATATATATCTATATAATATTTAATCATTTTTATACATGTTGTTAAATTTAATATTAATACCATGTTTTTCTTTTTAAATGTAATTGTCTTTGTAATTTATTAATTTTGATTTATTCAGATATTAATTTCAACTTTACAATAACAATCCTACTCAATACAAGCATTAGAAGGCTATCCGCATGACAATTTGTTTCCATTAGTTAAATATATGTGTCCGAATTGAGATTATTTATTTCCATATCTATATTTAAGGATATGATTTGCAATTTATGATATCTGCAATGTATTTGTTTCCGTATCCATATGCATTTCTCGCTGAAGAGAATGGAGAAGAGGGTGTACTCCCGTGCAAAAGTGCGGGCTGCTCACTAGTTTTTATAAATGTATAAGATATCGGGCTTATCTAGATATGTATATCACGGAGAGCAGTTTCGAGATGGAGAGAGAGAGAGAGAGAGTTGTCGCCCATCTGTTTGAGATTCCTTTGCGAAATCTCTCTTTCACGCGAGCAGATCCTATGATGTACAAGAAAGGACTGTTGTAAATCCGGCTTCCTCCCGAGCCGTTCGATCTTGATAGAGCGTCTCGCATGAAATCAGGGTTTTTGTGGACCTTTAAGGCTTGTTCGGTACGCGAATAAGGCCACGGGAATAAGGGGGAATAA
The DNA here is from genome assembly GCA_037367405.1 of Ottelia alismoides. Lineage (NCBI taxonomy): Eukaryota > Viridiplantae > Streptophyta > Magnoliopsida > Alismatales > Hydrocharitaceae > Ottelia > Ottelia alismoides. Next base: position 409,502 of record JAZKJV010004695.1, read on the forward strand.
GGGGAAAAATCCATCACGAGGTGTATGGCTATTCCCCGATCTTTCGCCCCCGATGGCTCTTCGCCCGCGACCTTATTCCCCTCCTCCCTGCGCCCCTCCCCCGCCCGCCCATCCCGCGCCCCTCCCGTGCCCCTCCCTCGTGCGACGTCGTCGACGCTTCCCCACCGTTGCCTCGGGTCCTCTGGGACCCGCCCTCCTCTGACTTACCAATGGTAGGCCGCCTTTTGGTCGGGTCCTGTGGGAACCTCCTTCGTGTTCTTCGCTCGAGGTATGCCTTTCACTGTTTATGGGGTGTGATGGGTCATCCGCCTGCTTCTTTTGACCATTATATCGGCCACTGTGGCCTTGATCCCTCTGCAGAGGCCATGGAATCGATGGAGTATAGGGTTTCCAATGGCTATAAATTGGGTCGGAGGAGGAAGTCGAGTGGCTTCTCTGCCGCTACTGGAGTGCAATTTGCACTGGGATTGTGCTTTCACATATCTTCTAGCATTTGGTGGATCACCAGGTACATTCGAAATCCCTCCCTCGCCTTTTTTGTGCATTGAAGTTCATGGGCTGTTACATATCGCCTTGCGTTGCTGAACGATGCCTCATTTGGTATGGGCTTCAAGATTTGCCGGTGCTTTATGATGTCTTATATGCTTGCTGCTTGTCACTGTTGCATGTGTCTCCAAATTCATTGCTGTGATTTTTGTTGATTTTGGTCCGAGAGCAACCTATGAGGTGCTCTTGGATCTGAACTTGTTGGCATCACAACCAATTTGTTGGCCATGAGGGGTTGGTCGCCTCACTGGTGCTGAATGATGGTATGTGATGCTTGGCTGTTCACATGACGGGTTTGGAATACCCTTGTCTAGATTTGGTGGTCGAGGATGTTAATATATTGCTTGAGAGCTCCTACATGGTGCTCGATGGTGTCCTACCTTGTTTGCTTTACCTCACGGCTGTGGGTGTTGGTTTAACAAAGTTGAGGCAAATGTTTTTGTTAAAGGCATGAGAGCCGCCTATTTGGTGCTCGATGGTGTTATTATGATGGTAGAGAGTACCTTCGATGGTGTTCGGTGGAGTCCTACATTGTCCTCTTTACCCGAAGGCTGGTGGTTGTTGCTTAATGATGGTGGGCTGATTTTTTTTCACTAAAGTGATGGCTGATGGTTCATATTGATTAGTGAGTCCTGTACCTCATTGAGGCTAATTTTTGTCTGACGTCCTATTTGGTGCTCGACAATGTTATTTTGATGGTGGAGGGTACCTTGGTTGGTGCTCGATGGTATCCTATCCTGTCTTCTTGAGCTCATGGCTGTTGTGTATTGCTTTTTGATGAGGGGTTGATGGTTGTTATTGATTGTGGACTCCTTTAATTTGGCTAATTTTATTGGCCAATTGGTTGTTGGTTGAGAGCACCTACTAGTTGGGAGCACTAATTTAGTTGAGAGCACCTACTAGTTGGGAGCACTAATCTGGGATCTAATGACTTGTGTGGTCATTATCTTGGATGGGAGCAGTAATTTGGTGGTCTACCTGATATTGGCTGCATTGCATCGGAGTCATGGCTGATGTTTGTTACTGATTCTCGATTCCAATATTTGACCAAGGCTAAATATTTTTATTTGGTTGAGAGCAACGTATCTGCAGCTCGATGATGTTCTTTTTTTGTTGAGAACACCTCACCGGTGCTCTAGAATGTGATTACATGTGTGCTTTATCTCACGGCTGTTGCTTGATGCGGTTTGAGGCTGGGGTGATACTGGCTGCATTGCATTGGAGTCTTGGGTGATGTTTATTATTGATTCTCGATTCCAATACTTGACCAACGCAACAAATTTTTATTTGGCTGAGAGCAACATATTTGCTGCTCGATGATGTCATTTTTGGGTTGAGAACACCTCAAGGGTGCTCTACGATGTCATTACTTGTGTGCTTAATCTCATGGCTGATGATTGCTGGACTTTGAGGTTGGGCTGCTACTGGCTGCATTGCATGGAGTCTTGGGTGATGTTTATTACTGATTCTCGATTCCAATACTTGACTGAGAGCTAAATAGTTGCTGCTCGATGAAGTTAATTTTTTTTGAACACCTCAATGGTGCTCTACGATGTCATTACTTGTGTGGTTAATCTCATGGATCATGTTTGATGGGCTTTGAGGCTGGGCTGCTACTGGCTGCATTGCATTGGACTCTTGGGGATGATTACTAATGATTCTCGATTCCAGTAGTTAAATAAGGCCAAAATTATTTATTAGGCTGAGAGCAAGGTATTTGCTGCTCGATGATGATATATTTTTCGTTGAGAAAACCTCAATGATGCTCTAGTGAGTGATTAAATGTGTGCTTTCTCTCATGGCTGTTGATTGCTGCGCTTTGAGGCCGCGCTGATAGTGGCTGCATTACTTTGGAGTCTTGGGTGATGTTTATTACTAATTCTCGATTCCAATACTTGACTGAGAGCTAAATAGTTGATGCTCGATGATGTTAATATTTTTTTGAACACCTCAATGGTGCTCTACGATGTCACTACTTGGGTGGACAATCTCATGGATGATGATTGATGGGCTTTGAGGCTGGACTGCTACTGGCTACATTGCATTGGACTCTTGGGTGATGGTTACTAATGATTCTCGATTCCAGTAGTTGTTTGAGGCCAAATTTTTTTATTAGGCTGAGAGCAAGGTATTTGCTGCTCGATGATGTTATATTTTTCGTTGAGAAAACCTCAATGATGCTCTAGGATGTGATTAAATGTGTGCTTTCTCTCACGGTTGTTGATTGATGCGCTTTGAGGCCGCGCTGATAGTGGCTGCATTGCATTGGAGTCTTGGGTGATGTTTATTACTGATTCTCGATTCCAATACTTGAATGAGAGCTAAATAGTTGCTGCTCGATGATGTTAATTTTTTTGTAACACCTCAATGGTGCTCTACGATGTCAGTACTTGTGTGGTTAATCTCATGGATGATGACTGATGCGCTGTGATTTGGCTGAGAGCAACCCATTAGGTGCTCGATGATGTTTTGTTTTAGGTAGAGAACACCTTCCTTGGTGCTCTACGATGACATTACCTGTGTGCTTTACGTCATTGCTCTTCACTGATGCTCTGTGATGTTGAGTTCGTAGCTGCACTGTTATGTAGTCATTGGTGAAAATTGTTACTGATTCTTCAATTCAATTCATCATTGACGATAATTTGATTCGTTGACATGGCTGAGAGCAACTTATTTGGTGCTCGATGACGTTATTTCATTGGTGGAGAACACCCTCCTTGGTGCTCTACGATGACATTACCTCTGTGCTTTACCTCAAGGATGTTTACTATTGCTCTTTGATGATGGGATTGTATTGGCTGCACTGTTATGGACGCATGTGTGATAAATGTTACTGCTTTTTCAATTCAATTCATCATTCACGTTAATTTGATTCGTTGAAATGGCTGAGAGCAACCTTTTCATTGCTCGATGATGTTATTTGGTTGGTTGAGAGCACCCTCCTTGGTGCTCCTGGATGACATTACATGTGTGCTTTACCTCACTGATGTTCAGTGGTGCTGTGTGCTTTACCTTCTGACTGCATTATATCAATGACGCATAAGTAATTTGTGAATTACCTGACAGCTACCTGTAATGCTCTGTGCTCTGATTATTTACCTCACTGCTGCTCTGTGATGTTGTGTGCTCTGTGTTGATGTTATTTGGGTGGTCGATGGCCGATTGTTCTTATTGATTCTTGACGTTACCTAAATATTGGGTCAAACTTTTTTATGGGAAATGGCTGAGAGCTACCTATTTGGTGCTCGAGGATGTTATTCTGCTGGTGGAGAGCACCTTCGTTGGTGCTCCATATACCTTCTTTGCTTTGCCGCATGGCTGCTGTTTTGGTCTAAGATGACTTGTACATTTTCTTTTGGTTGATAATGCCTGCAGTGGTTAGTGCTCATTGCAGTTGACATCATCTGACTTATACCACAGGATGTTCACTGCTGGTGCGGGATCGTCTGGGGTACACATTAGGGACGACGATTCCTCGGTCCATAGGGTGAAGTGGACACCCGCTATGGATGAATGTCTTCTTCAGCTGTTCAAACATCACTTTGTTGTTGGCGACTGGGTTGGAGGATCTTTTACATCATCGGCCTGGCACCGTATAATAGAGAAGTTTAACATGCACACTGGGAATAACTGGGACAAGACGAAGCTCAACAATCGATGGAAAACCATCAAGAAGGACTACATTGCATTCGTTTACCTCATGTCGAAGAGCGGTTGGGGATGGGACCCACTGAGTTGTGCCGTGGTCGCACCTGATAAGGAGGCATGGCTCACGGTGAGTAACTGCATGTGCACCTACTTTAACACTGCATAAATTTTAATAAACTCTCATCATTTTACATTGCACTCAGATTGACAAGGCGTACACGCCTTATCGGAGGAAGTCTTTCCCCCACTTCGGTCTCGTGGAAGCAATTGTCGGAGACTACACCGCGAAGGGAACATTTACCTTCTCCTCCCAGACAGCAACCCCTGGTTCCTTTGCTGCATTTTTTGAGGGTGATGTTGGTATGCAACAATCTTTCGAGGAGGATCTCGAAGGGGACACTGAAGCCCCTGAGGTCCCCAAACAAGGAGAAGGTGCTGGCCCAAGTACGCAACAAAGTCGGAGGAGAAGACGTCGAGATTCAGGCGCGCAGGCAACAAGCACGAAGCGTTCACACAGTGATGGTGCCCCCTTACTGTCACAACTGTTGGGAGAGGACGTCGTCCGTTTGACGATGCAAATGTTGGAGCTGCAGAGGGAGCAGATCCAAGCGTGGACTCCGAAAGATCCGCACCAGGGGGTGGAGGAGCTTCTGGATGAGCTTGAGGCACTAGTTCCGGGCCTACCTTTCGAGGCCCAAATTCGTCTTGCCCACAGCCTTCGTGACCCATACGAACGAATTATATTCAACTAGGTCAAGTCTATGCCTGCGAAGTTGGCTGCGTGGGTAAGAATCCAGTTGGGAAAGGATTAGTTGCTCAACACCTCATCTGTCTGACTGTCTGCTAGTCTATTTTTAGATGTTTGCTGCTTTTTTTCTTTCGTTAGCACCTTTTCCTTTCTTAAGTTGTCTTCTTTGCATGTTGAACAATATTTCATGATTTAACTTTAGATGTCATGTAATAAGTAACTACCTTGACAGACTTTTCTCGCATGAAATAGGATAACTTCATAGCTTCCGCACATGCTTTCTACAATAATTGCCTGTTGTGATTGTTGGTGGTCTTCAATGATTGAGAATCAATATGGAAATGTAGATTTTCTACAGGTCCTATGGAGGGAATGGCGGCAATCACCGCAATGAGATATAATTTGGTCATGTTGAATATGATATACCTGCGTGCAATCCTATAGGATGACGAGGAGAACCTAATCGATGGAGCCGGTTACATCTAGAGACAGCCACATCATACGTCAGTGCATGCAGGACATGTATGGATTCGGGAGATGCTAAATGGACACGTTACCCAATTATATTCTATTTTCCGAATGTACCCCGATACCATTCTACGTTTATGCACCCTATTAAAGGATCGAGCTGGCCTAAAGGATTCGAGGCACCTCAATGCAGAGGAATCCCTATGCATTTTCTTGTATTATCTCGACCACAATGCAATGAATCGTGTGCTTTCTGAACATTTTCAACACTCTGGTGATACAATTTCGAATCACCTCAACGACATTTTCATACGCATCGTCTCCCTCAGAGATCAGTCCATCCGATTCCCAGCTGCTGACTGTCCGGTACCAGATGTTATTCTGAACAATAGGAACTTTTATCCTTATTTCAAGGTACTCCTGCATGATGGATTTAGAATGCAACTGATTTACATAAGAATGTCTATTTAATTGAACCATTTTGCAGGATGTCATCGACGCAATGATGGCACGCTTATCCCTGCAAATGTCCCTGCGAATGTCACTCCAAAGTTTCGGAGGCATCAAACCCTAGCACAAAATGTCATGACGTGTGTGGACTTCAATTACAGATTTATATACGTCGCCGTCGGATGGGAGGGTTCAGCCGCTGATATGAAGGTGTTAAGGTGGGCTTTAGACGAGGGAGGCTTTCATGTACCTCCGGGAAGGAAGTTCTTGCTCGACTGTGGATATGCAAACACGGAGAGCTTCCTCACCTCATATCGTGGCGTTATTGCACACCTACCCCAGTTCAAGGCTCCAAGGGGACACACATATCGCCGGCCTGAGGAGTTGTACAATCATAGGCATTCACAGCCCCGGTCTTACGTCGAACGAACTTTTGGCATCATGAAGGCCCGCTTCAAGGTTATAACTGAGCGACCGTTCTACAGTTTCGAGAAGCAAGTTTTGGTTGTCATGGCATGTTGCATCATCAACAACTTCATCCGTTAAGTCCAGGGCGAGGATCAGATATCAAGTGCATTCACTCTTGAATCATCTCAAACTGGGTCGTCTGTAGACCCCAGTCCCAATGACGAAGAATTTGACAACACTGCCGCAGGTAGAGACGTCAGTGTTTCCGAACAGGAGATCCGAGCTGGAGAGTTGTTACGTGATGCTTTGGCAACGACCATGTGGGAGAATGTGCCGCGTTGATTTTATGTTAATTACGCGTAGCTTTTGTTACCATTGTGCCGCCTCCACCGACTATTTCGTACTACGTTCATGTATTCTCTACATTGCATCGTGTAGTACTGTACAACAAACGCCTTCCATGGATGATTATCATGATTTCTTACCAAAGTACATCTTAAACTTTCTCCAACGTCCCTATGATGATTCCACCGTTATAAATTATGATTTAGTGATGCGGTGTCGATCTTGACTGAGCAGCTATAGTAGTGGCGTGGCTTAACCGATGTCACTGTCATTGTTATTTTCGATGTGGAAATTCAAATCTGAGGGAAATCTATATAATGTCTTTAATTTTTTCTGCTTTTGTAGTTTTCATTATTTTAGCTCCATTTCATTTTTTCTTGCTTCAACATCCGTTCTGGTATATTTCCATATCGTCGCCCGGTTATTGACAAGTATATGCCACCTATAATGAGATATTATATCACACCACTTCAAATAACAACCAACAACTTTACCTAACTTTCAAACCTTATTCCTTATCCCCCAAAACCCAGCCGAACAGAGAATAACCCTTATTCCACCTTATTCTCCTTATTCCTATCCTCCAGCCGAACGGAGAATAGACCCTTATTCCCCTTATTCTCCATCCTTATTCTTGCTTATTCTCCTACCGAACGAGCCCTTAGTGTGAACCGCTCGATCTTCGAAAGAGGGTCCGATTTTCAGTAGTCCTCTGTTGTACAGCAGAGGATATGCTTCTCTCTTTCACAGTGGTATGTCGTATCGATGTCGTATCGTGTCTATATTTTATTATACCAACTAGGGTTTCGCATTGTGCAAAGTAATGTCATGTAACTACAGGAAAACAGGGCAATATCGACGTTTACTAACGTCAACTTTGGCAAGTTTGAACGTCGAAATTTATTAAATTCGACATATATATCCCTCGAAATGAAATGTCGAATATGGCCTGTCAAAATTGAGTTTTTTCTACATTTAATACGTTACGTCGATTCCGTGGACCTGGGAAAATATACGTCGATGGTGAGTGGTAATAATCGACGTGTAAAATTAGCCTTGAGATGAACGTCCATTATAACCACCTGATCCATGACGTGTAGAATTATCCTGTAGTGGGCGTTTACCTGCAACCCCTCATGTCCATGACCTATATTCTTTGTATAAAAAACATTTGTATTTGAAATTTATTTGCATGGGACGCTCATGCGTGTCTCATGCCCAATTTTTTCAGAAAATTGTCTTATCTCATGCAAATATTAGGTGTCTATGTTGAAATCCTCATCCTCGCCAGAGACTTATCTGCATAGTGCAAATACCTGAGTTTGGTGAGCCTTGCCAGATATTTAGAGTAGAAAAACCCCCAGTTCATGAACAGAACTGGATAACCAATAATGGGAATAAGCATTTTTCTAGGAGAATCACTAAGTCTTCAACCATAAAACAAGTATATAACTATTTGAGCATTAGAAAGATCTTATAAATGGTTTGACCTATGCGAAAACAAGTATATAACAGATGAGTTTATGATTGTTCATACTCTATGAAAATATATGGCTACAATCAACTTAATCATTACCATCATTCTCTTCATTTTCAGAGTCATAATCGTCATCATCGGAGTCTTCTTCATACGAGTCTTCTTCCTCTTCCTTGGATTCATCGACGGCAACTCTTCTTTTGCTTGAAGAAGGCATCGATGATGTGCTCAGTTGGGTGATACCTAACAGTTGTTTTATACTTGATTTAAAAAACATATTAATTGTAAATATTTATCACACTAATGGTTAATATAAAGTTATTTAAAACTTACCCAATCGTTCATTTGACACGTGATTTTGTGTCTGCATGATATTGCATATCCATTTGTTTCATTTTCTCAATCTGCATCAGCATCATTTGTTGTGCATGTTCCTGCTCTTGGATTTTTTGTTGCCATCCTTAATTAATGGAAGCAACCTTTGCATCCATTTCGGAAACATCTTCTCTCTCATTGCACCCTTTGTGGCTAAGATTGCAACTTCCAACTAAGCTTGGGATACATGTTTTTTGTGTTCTCTGGCTCTCTCATACCCCCATCCCCATCCCCATCCATTCCTCCAATCAGTTCTTTCCCCATTTTCCAAGACCTTATCAACAATTTCCTCCTCTTCGATAGGGGCACCTGATGCTATCGCCTTGTCTCGCATATCCATCATTCTCAACTACATGCATAAGGATAATGATAGTAGAAAAAACTTACATATATAACTTGGCGAGTAGAAAACAAGGGAAAATACTTACATAAGCAGAGTGAGCAAAATCACTACCCCATCGTCCTTTACTATTCTTGTCCACTATATAGTGAGAGCGATAATACAAAAGAATTGGTCCACATGGAGCTCCACCAAGCTCCTTATCAGACCGTTTCAATCTAAGTGAAAATTCATTAGAATAAAATATTTAACTACAACAACCTTTCTTACAAAATGAACATTATTAACTCTTACAATCTCTTTGCGAATAACAACGAAGGATGTTGCTCCAGTTGTATGGTGATTCTTCACACAATTCACTCGAATTTCTTGATTATTTTTGCTTGTTTCCTGCATGTGTAAGAAATTTAGTTGTTAATCCAAATTTTAATAAGTAACTTGACAAGGTATACCATTTACATACAATGAACTTTGAACTGCCCCATCGCTTCTTATGCCTCTCCCACAACTCGTTTGTCATCGAGGGAGGTTTTGTCTTGTCAGATATTTCGTCGTACCTCTTCTTTGTGTAATATTGATTCTCTTTTACTTGCTTTCCGATTCAGCAATTTAGAGCATCATAAATCTGTGGATCCTCATGCAAGCCAATCACATTTACATGTGCCTAAAAGAATCAATAAGAAATATATGTAGAGAAAGAACTTTAAGTAGTCGGTGACTTACTTCAATTCGATCATAACATGTACGAAGATGCTCTTTCTTGATTCATCGGAAGTTGATTTCCATTGTAACATCTTCACGGGTGATAACAGGTCCGAAGGCTAGGGTATAAGGTACTGAAATAAGGTCGTTGCGACCCAAGCGATCAGACCATGTATATCAAGAAAATCGAACCACTAAGAGAAGATAAAATCAATCAAGCACGAAGTAGCGGTCCTGCTATATGTTTAACCTGGTATAGCACCCAGGGTCGAACTCAAGGAGCACGGATTGGCCGAAGGCCTACGAAGTAGTAAAAATAAAGAAAATAAATAAAGAAAATGTTTTTAGTGATTTTTAATTATTTTTATATTTTTTTTGATTTTTAATGTGTAAAGAAAATAAGAAAAACAAAAACAAGCACACTTCAACAAATTATTAAATGCACTAAAATTCAACCAAAAATTCAAACAAAAATATTTTTATGTGTTTTATATTTTTTTATGTTTTTGGTGAATTTTTGAGATTTTTCTGATGTTTATTTTATTTTCTAAAAATCAAACAGTGGTGAAAACAAGGGGTACTGTCCAACCGAGCCAAAGAGCTTTAGATAAAATACCTAAAAGCTCCAAAAAGGCCTGGAGGTAATTTTCCTGTAAAGTAAGTAAGGCAAGAAAAATTTAGGTACCAATTTTATTATTTTTAGATTTTTAATTTATTTATTAGAATTTTTATGGGTTTTTGAGTATTTTTAAGTTTTTAGGGTTTTCCAGTGGTGAAAAATAGCCAAAATTGGCTATAAATCAAACTAAGCAAACTAAACAGTAACTAATTTTTATAGAATTTTTGAGGGAGTTTTTATATTTTTTTGGGGTTTTTAAAACTAGACAGTAGCAAAAATGAAGGTTTTTGAATTTTTAAAAATATCAAACAAAATCAAAAATGTCCTCAAAAATCTACAAAAATCCTACACCATGGCAGGAGCCACGTGTCAAATTTTCGTTGGATTTGGAGGTGATTTGATATTTTATTCAAAAATGAAGATAGGGTACTGTGTATAGGGACTGAAATGCAAATACCCAAAGTTCTGGGGGTCTCGGTGCAATTAACCCAGCAAAACACGCACCACGCGCGTGCCTGGGGCACTTAGGGACCTAAATGTAAGAAAAATAAGTCTCGAGGACTTATTGGTAACATGTACCAAAAGTCCAGGGGCCTTACTTGCAAATTACCCAAAAAATATCGCACATGGGGAAATAAGACACGCACAGGGGTATATATGCAATTATCTAAAAACTTTCATTCATTTCATAACAACCAGAACTACAAGGGCATATACTGCAATTAACCCAAAATATCACGTGGCGAAGCACGTGTCCACAACAGGCAAGGGTATAAATGCAAATAACATGAAGCTCAGGGTCCTCTATGCAAATAAACCTAAAACTAAACAACTGACTTAACTATTTACAGGACTAATACGAAATAAAACAAAGATAAGGGCCTAAGGGTAAATTACCCTTTATTACACGGAGCGGATGGATGACTGCCACGTGTAGATCTGACGGTCCAGATGGGGGCGGCTCTCCAACGCTGTGACTCCTCTGGCTGATCCAACGGTCGAGGCCAAGACATGTGTGGATCTGACGGTCCGGATCGAACTCCTCAGATCTGACGTCAAAGGGCACTCCAGGAACCAACGGTCGAGATGGCGTCTGGAGCTGGAGGCTGATCCAACGACGCTGGAGGATGCTGGAAGAACTGGTCCCCGGCGAGACTCGTCGGGCTCGTGCGGGCGCTGGCCTCCTCCTTGGAGCGCTCTGATGGTCGGAGAAGAAAGCTGGAGCGCTCCCGCGTCTGCTGCGATGCTCCGATGATCGACCTGAGCTCGGAGGAGCTCAGGCGCGGTCGGCGGAGCTGGGTCTCCTGGCCTGAATGACCAAGCCCTCAGATGGGCTCGGTAGAACCTGCAAAGTGGCTCAGAAGACTCGCGGGTCGAGGGCAAACTGCCTCGACCCAGTTAGGCGAAGCGAAGGTGGCTGGTGCGTCGGGGTGGCGGGCTCCGGCGAAGGTGGTGGACGGAGGAGCCCGGTTCCCAGCTCCTGTGCGAGCTGGGTTGGGTGAGTGGGTGCAGAAGGTGCGTCGGGAGGAGGCGAAGATATGGGTTGGTTCCGATGATCGAGATGGGTGGCTGGATGATCGGAATCGAAGAAATACGTCGACGGCGAAAATTGGGCGAAAACTGAAATTAGATGAAATGGCGGAGCTAAGTGGCTACCTGGGTGAAGGAATAGACTGTGGCGGAGCTGGGGAAGCTCCCAGTCTTGGCCTCAAGGGACGTCTCGGCCCGAGGCTCGGAGCTCGCTCAGGTGGCGAAGCTACGACGGCTACGTCGCCGGATCAATAGAATCCTCCTCCTCGCCTCGCTGCAACAGGTGGAGACGCTAGCTGTCACTCTCGCGGTCACTCTGGAGCTCACAGGGAAGGAGGCGAATGGCCAAAGATGAAGAGAGAAGGTGGCGGAGCAGCGGCTTTATATGGCTAGGGGTCCGAGAAGAATGGGTCCGGGCAAGCTCAGGAGAGCGCGGATCCCGAGGGAGCGGCTCCGGCGAGGATGTCGGATGCACGGCGAAGGAATCGGACCCGGGGTTTGGCGAATTGGTGATCGGGTCGAGCGGGTAATAATTGGAGAAATCGGGTCCGGAGCTCAGACCCGTGGGAAGTGGTCCTGGGGGGGGGGGGCTAGTTGACCAGGCGGTCAACATCCCAGGACCCAATGAGATCATGCCACGTGGCTAAACTTTGAAGCTCAAAAATAAGGTAGCAAATGGCCGATTTTGCAAAAACTTAAAACATGAATTATTTTTATTTTATTTTTTTCTATTTTTGGTGATTTTTAATTAATTTTTTGGAAATAAAAATAGGCTATATACATAATATGTACTATATATAGGTATATACAATATATATAGGGTTTTGATTTTTGATTTTTATATATTATTTTTATACAATTTTATTCCCATTTTAGATTTTATTTATTTTCATTATAAAATAAGTAATAAAAGGGTGTTTTTATTTTATTTTTATTATTTATATATATGAGTAAAATAAATACATATATACATCTATATACATGGTATATGTACAATGTATTTTTGTATTTTCAATTTTGTTATTTTTATTTGATTTTTGTTTTGATTCTTTTTATTTTATTTATTTACAATATATAGCATAGAATATTTACAAAAAGTTTGGAAAATAATTTTATTTATTTACAAGGTTAAATAAATACATAGACATGGTTTATGTACATGATGAAAAGGTATTTTTTTTGGTCTTTTTGATTTTTAACTTTTCTTTTGTTTTTATATTAATAAATATATATACAAGTATTTACAAGTGTGTTTTTGGTGAGGAAAACATTTTTATTTTATTTACATAAATATTTACACAAGAGCTCCTATCTCCCTCTACTTTGGCTTTTATGCGGTCAGGCCCATGCTGAGCCCTCCCTTGGGTTAGGTTGCTCAATATTTATTCTAAATATTTCCCTCTTTTTCTTTTTAATCTTTATTCTTTTATTTTTGCACAAAACATGCTAATTATAGGTTTTTACATAATGCATGCTTTTGGTAATTATTCCTATTTACAAATATCTACATGCATTTGCATAGGTTTTTGTAGCTAAAATATAAGAATAAAGAGTGATGAATGGGTATTCATCACCCCCCTATACTATACTTTGCTAGTCCCTTAGCAAACACTTATTTGAAAAAGAAGTGAAAAAGAAAGAAAGAAAAAGAAAAAGAGGATGTACAGGGATCAAGGTTGAATATTAAACTTGCCTTCATTAAATTGGGATATGGAGCTCGATCAGATCTTTGGATTATTAATGTGTTGGAACCTTATTTGGACTTAAGTCTAAGACTCAACAGCCTCTAAGTTCCACTAATCTATAACCAAGACTCCTCAATGCTCCAGATCAGAACAAGTCATCAACCACAAACCCTGAAGACCATGAATCTTTTCTTGTCCTGTGAAAGTGAGGTCTAAGCTCTCCACCTCAGAAATGGCAACTTGACAACCCTCGCCAACAAGGTAACTCTATGACCTCAATCTGGCCACTCTTTCCTCGAGGAGCGGGGTATTCCCTTCTAAGTTCAAGTTCAACCGGCTCAAGAAGAGGGGGAAGAAGAGAATGGGTCAAGGCCAGTGTAGCCAAGTACCCTTGGGAGCTTGACCAGTGTAGCCAAGTCTCCCTACTGCAAGCTACAACAGGTGGATCATGAAACCAAGCTTTGCTTATTGCACTCTATATACATACTCCGGTGGGATTATCATTTTCTATCAGACCCACCACTTTTTTTGGAGTTCTTTTCTTTTTGCACATTTTTTTTTCAAGTGCATCTGTACAACATATACATGTGCAGCATATATACAAGGAGTTTTTCCTCTTGAGCCAGTAGACTATCCCTCTTTTGAAGCTTTATTGCAACCCACAACTCCCGTCGTTTAGACCTCATGGCAACCAGACCAAGTTGAGACGCACTTCCTTCACTACAAGAAGAAGAGAGGTTCCGCCTAGAAGTACTACCCTCATATGCTACCCCAAGTCAAGGAAGACTGCCTCCTCACCACCTCATCCGTAGAGAGCTCGGTGCATAGTGATGGTGTCCAAGTAAAGCCATAATCTATATGAGTCATGTGTTGTTGTTAAGTGCTCTACTTAGGCTCATTGAGATGACATGTGATCATAGCCTAGTGGACTCAAAGAATTAAGTCATCATGGACCTGAAAAGCCTTAAACCAAAGCCCTATAAGGTTCCTCTTGGAAATTAGGTGGATTAAGATCTTGATCAAGCTCTATTTCTCAATTTGATTCCAGGCTAGTTTAAATGTCAACTATCATCCAGAAAAACTATATACATATGTACAAAAAGATGCTTATTTACACAAAGTTTACAATCATGCAAAATTTTTGAAAAATGTTTTGAAATCATGAAATGATGATGCATGAAGTGCAAGTTTTGCAAGAAGATATTTACACACATTTACACAAGATTTTTGCAAACTTTTGATTTTCAAAACATTTTGGAAAAATTTTGTACTATATACATAATTTTGATACAAAAATATTTACACAAGCTTTACACAAAAGATTTTTGAAATCATTTTTACAAAAATAATTTGTACACTAGCTATGTATGTGCAAATAAAAGAAGTTTATGTACATGAAAAATTTTTAATTTTTGTGGTTTTTAGCCATTTTTATTTATTAACACACTCACACAAAGTACGAGTTATGGCTAAAGTATATATGAACTATATACACACCCCCCCCTATACTTAGCTCGAACGATGTCCTCAGAGTCAAGAGCGATGAAGAAGACATAACTCGTGCTAGGTATAGGGCAGTGAAAAGAAAGGCTATATACAAAAGTGAAGAATGAAAAGTCAAGAGGGCCTCAGGTCTCCCCCCTATACTTAGGATCAAGTAATCCTAAGTATAGCAGGCTGTATACTAAGGGAAAACCTGAGTGGAGAATGTACAGGGTCTACCCCCCCTATACTTAGGGTGAAATATCCCTAAGTATAGGCAACAAAAATAGGGGTAGACAGAAACAAAAGAAATACCCAAAAGGTCTCACATCCCCCCTATACTTAGGGTAAAGTGCACCCTGAGTATAGCATAATCACAAGATGGAGAAAGGGATGTGGGACTAAGGAATGTGGTGATATGGACATCTGGATCTATACAAGGCGGAAGAATAGTGAAACTCAGGCGTGAGATGCATTAGATGTGAGTCAAAGACCACATCTCACGCAAAATGAATAGGGGCAAGATCAGCGACCCGCGGCTCATGATCTAGAAATGGCTTGAGCCGCTGGCCGTTCACTCGAAAGGTACTCTCAGAAGACAACTCAGATATATCTATGCTACCGTTGTTGTGTACCTTTCTAACCAGATAAGGTCCCTTCCATTTGCTCTGTTGCTTCCCTGGAAATAGGCGTAGCCTCGCATCAAACAACCATACTCTCTGTCCAATCTCAAAATGCTTGTGGCTGATATGAGAATCATGCCACTCCTTGACTTTCTCCTTATAATGTAGGCTGCTTGAGAAAGCTGAATCTCTAAGCTCCTCCAGGGCAGCTAACTCTGCCCTCCTTTGGTCTCCCATACCATCTGGATCCATGAGAATATCTGTGACTGCCCAAAGTGACTTGTGCCTCAGCTCAACAGGTAAATGGCATGGCTTGCCATATACGAGGCGAAAGGGAGATGTGCCCAATGGAGTCTTGAAAGACGTTCTATATGCCCACAATACCGAGTCCAAAAGCTGTGACCAATCCTTTCGGTCAGGGCGGACGACTTTCTGCAGAATAGTCTTGATCTCCCTATTCGACACCTCGGCTAGACCATTCGTCTGTGGATGGTAAGGTGTAGCAACACGATGGTATATACCGAACTCGCTAGCAAGTGCCTTCACCTGGTCGTTGATGAAGTGAGATCCCCCATCAGAAATCAGAACTCGTGGAACCCCGAACCGCGTGATGATATGCTTCCTCAAAAATCTGCAAACTGTCCTCGCATCAGCGGCTCGGGCGGGGATAGCCTCCACCCAACGACTCACATAATCTACGGCCAACAGAATGTACTCAAATCCCTGACTCTTAGGGAATGGACCCATGAAATCGATGCCCCATGCATCAAAAACCTCACAGAAGTGAATGGGCTGCATCGGCATCATATCACGCTGTCCACAAGTGCCCATCCTCTGACAGTCAGTACACCTCTTCACGAACTCATCTGAGTCCTTGAAGAGGGTAGGCCACCACAAGCCGGATTGGAGCACTTTCTGTGTCGTTCTCCTCCCAGAATGATGTCCCCCTGCCTCAAGCTTGTGGCAGTAAGTGAGGACGCTATGGTGTTCCTCTTGAGGAATACACCGACGCCAGACGCTATCCCCTCCTTCGTGGTAAAGGATGGGATCCTCCCAATGGTAAGACTTGGCCTTCGCAAGGAAGGTCTCAAGCCTCTGCCTGGGCCAATCTTGTGGGACTTTCCCAGCAACGAGAAAGTTCACAATATCAGCGTACCATGGGAGTGAGGCGATAGCAAGGATCGCCTCATCTGGGAAGGTATCTCGAATAGGATCAATCTGCTCAGAATCCTCAGGCTGCTCTAGTAGGGAGAGATGATCCGCCACCACATTCTTGACTCTAGGCTTATCCTTGATCTCAATGTCGAACTCCTGGAGTAGAAGGATCCATCTAGTCAGTCTGGCCTTGGCATCCTTCTTTGCCATGAGGTACGTGATGGCGGTGTGATCTGTAAACAAAGTCACTCTAGATCCAATGATATACGATCTGAACTTATCCAGGGCAAACACCACGGCTAGCATCTCCTTCTCTGTGACTGTGCAGTTCCACTGGGCGGAATCCAATGTGCGGCTAGCGTAGTGTATGGCAAATGGAACTCCATCCCTCCTCTGTCCCAGCACTGCCCCTACGGCAAAGTCAGAGGCGTCCGTCATGATCTCGAATGGGAGAGACCAATCAGGCGGCTGGAGGATAGGAGCCTCAATGACACACTGCTGGAGAGTCGCAAAGGACGAAAGACACTTGTCATCGACAAGGAACTCGGTGTCTTTCGTCAAGAGGTCAGTCAACGGTCGGGCAATCCTGCTGAAATCCTGAATAAACCTCCTATAAAATCCAACGTGCCCCAGAAATGACCGTAGCTGCCTCAGATTGGACGGCGGTGCGAGTTTCCTAATGACATCAACCTTGGCCGGGTCAACCTCCATGCCCCTGTTGGAGATGATGTGGCCAAGCACCGTCCCTTGAGTCACCATGAAGTGACTCTTCTCCCAAGAAAGAACCAAATGATACTCAATACATCGCTGGAGTACTCGGTCTAGGCAGTCAAGACAGGAATCGAAATCCGTCACCGTAGACCGAGAAATCATCCATGAAGACCTCCAAGCACTCCCCTACCATGTCCGAGAAGATCGATAGCATGCACCTCTGAAAAGTCGCAAGGGCATTGCATAGCCCAAATGGCATGCGTTGAAAAGCATATGTGCCGAAGGGACAGGTAAAGGTGGTCTTCTCCTGGTCCTCAGGAGCGATGGCCACTTGGTTGTAGCCTGAGTACCCATCCAGGAAGCAATAATGGCTCTTCCCTGCCAGTCTCTCAATGATCTGATCAATAAAAGGCAGGGGGAAATGGTCCTTCTTGGTGGCCTGGTTGAGTCTCCTGTAGTCAACGCAGACCCTCCAAGAGGTGGGTACTCGTGTAGCGATCTCCTCTCCCGACTCACTGATCACAGTCGTGATGCCCGTCTTCTTGGGCACCACATGCAAGGGGCTGACCCACTTGGAGTCGGAAATGGGATAAATAAAATCTGCGCTCCACCATTTCGATATTTCCTTCATCACAACCTCTCTCAGGTTGGGGTTCAGTCGCCGCTGGAACTCACGCGACGGCTTCGCCCCCTCCTCGAGATGGATATGGTGGGAGCACACTGATGGACTGATCCCATGGAGATCCGCTACGCTCCATCCGATTGCCTTGCGGTTCTTCTCAAGAACCCCCATCAAACGGGATTCCTGCTCTCCAGTCAGATCGGCGGAGATAATGACTGGGTACATCTCTGGCTCGCCCGCAAGGAATCGATACTTCAGCGAAGTAGGAGCGGCTTCAGCTCTGGAATGCTCGGTGCTAGCAAATCTTGCTGCGGAAGGAAGTGAGTGAATGCTGCTAAGTCTGCCAAATCTGCCTGGGAGAAAGTAAGCACACTCTCGCAAACTGGATCGGGGGAAGGCTGCTCAACTGCACTGTCTCTGGTCTGCTCTGCATCTGCCTCCTCCTCATCTGTAGGCTCAGGTGGACTCAGGTCTGGCATCTGATCATCGCAATCGGCCCAATCAGACTCTGAATCCTAGGGATCTGTATCGACCGCGGTGGCATCAGTACCACCGTAAAGCAAGGTGGCCTCAACACCACCATCACTAAACTCCGTGTCGCGATCAAGGACCGGCTCTGCTGCCTCTGTGGTATCCTGAACCAGGGCTGTGCTCTCCAGACTCTCCCTCTACTGTCATCTCGGCATCAGCTGCATCTGAAAATGAGAGAATAGTCTGTGTCTCAGGATCTGCCCAAGCTGCCTCATCGTCTGTGATCACAAAATCACAGTCCTAGTGGATGTCTGGCTCTGCGTCTGTCAGCTGCTCTGAATCAGTGCTGGCCTCTGAGCGTGCTCTCTCTATAGCTCTGTAGTCCTCGACCGTCTCTATTTGTATACTCTCGCCCTCGACGCGAAAGTACACCTTCCCGCTATCATGATCAGTCACCGCCTTGGCTGTGGCCAAGAACGGACGACCAAGGATGATGGGGGTATCGGTCACTGAGTCAGGGATCTCCATGTCCAACACTACGAAGTCCAAGGGGAATTTCAGGCCCTGAATCGTGACGATAACATCTCGCAACAACCCCTTCGGCCTCTTGACAGATCGATCAGCGAACTGAAGGACTGTCCTGCTCTGTCGAAGAGTGCCCAACTCGAAGCGGTCGAGAAGGGCTGCCGGAAGAAGGTTGATCGACGATCCACTATCAAGTAGAGTACGGTCGAACCTCTGCTCACTAATCTGGCATCTGACATACGGGGCCCCTGAATCTGGCCTCTTGGCTGGCAGGCGGTTCTGGATCGCAAAACACGTGGCTTTGGTCAGCACGTGAATCTCTGAAGTATGGTTCCTCCTCCTCCTGACTGTAGTCCTGTCTCTCAAAGATCGCTGGAGAAGGGGGATGTGCTGCAAAGCCTCCTGGAGGGTCAGCTGGATGTAGAATCGATCTATCATACTCTGGCTGAATTCCTCCTGCACTGTCCTTTTTTGATCTTTTTTCTTCCCCTTCCCCATCTGAAGGGCTCTAGGGAAGGGGATCACAGGGTCCTTCTCAGATGAAGGACTAGGAAAAGGCCTAGGCGGTTCGATGACCGGATCCACAAATACATCATGCACCACAGTGGGACCAGAAGAAACTAAACCTTTTCCTTTATTCAAACCAAAGTTCTGAGTACATCAAGGCGGGGAAAGACAACATCTCTCTCAACATAAACACCGGTGGCCTCAGTACCACTATGGGCTGACTCTGCTGCTGCTGCTGGACGTCTCGCGGCATTAGTACCGCGGGCTGGCTCGGCTCTATTGGTGGCGTCAGTACCACCTCCTCGGTCTGGTGAAGCGGCGGCCTCAGTACCGCCGGTGGGATCAGCATCCTTGGTGGCCTCAGCGCCACCGTCATCATCTAGAGCGGCCTCAGTACCGCTCTCCTCCTCCTCAGGTGGCGCCTCTGAAGTATCCTCGTGGTGAAGCTCAGATGAGGCGTCGCCGCCTGCTGGGGTCCTACCGCTCCTAAGTGTGACAAAATCAACATCAAATAGATCCGAAGATGTATCAACAAATGGGTCACTAGGAGTGGCAAACTCAGTATGCACTACCTGCTCAGATTCCCTATTGAGGTTATTCGGATTCGGCTCGATCTGGGCTGGAATGGCGGCCTTCCCTCTCACCAAGTCCCGCATCTCCTGGCGGAACTCGTCCATCTCCCGTCTAAATGTCGCCTGCTGATCCGTGAGGAGGCGGGCGATGTCATCCAAGGTAGGGCTCTCATGGGAGCCCGACGGGTAGCCTCTCTGGGGATGAGGCTGCTGGAACTGCTGCTGCTGATGGGGGTAGGAGGTAGGGTGATGCTGGTATGCTGGGTGAGCCTGATGCTCACGTCTCCACGACTGTCCCTGCTGCTGATAGGGACGAGGGACGAAGGATGATGGCTGGTGCTGCTGGTATGCTGGGGGCTGCTGCTGCGGCTGCTGGTGATCTCTCTGCTGGGAGTACTGCCCTCCCTGACCTGACGGCTGCTGTTGGGGCTGGGTACCACCACTCCCCTACCTGAATCCGGGATGGTCTCGTCGGATCCCAGGCTGGGGGCGGTCATACCAAATCCTGTTGACATCCATCAACGGCTCGGCATCGTAGGGGGCTGGCGGGAGTACTGCCAGAGGCTGGTCCGGCTGGTAGACCACCATCTGCATCTCTGGAGATGGTGGGGACTGGTAGGTGGGCTGCGGTTGCTGGTACGGCTCCGCCTGTACAAGGTGAACCTGTCTAGGCTGCACAAGGGTGCTGGAGCGCTGGGACGAGCTGCTGCTGCTGCCGGAGTCGCCTCGCGACTGAAGACGGGGCTGAGAAGCCGTCTGTGCCTCCTGAAGACACAAGAGCTGGGTCTTCATGTCGCTCAGAGTCTGTGCCATCTGCTCCATCTGTGTGATGCCCTGGCACTGCTTCTTCTCTATCAGCTCCATGCGGTCCAACTTCTCGCTGATGATGCCCATGTCCGCAGCGGACGACTCTAACTGTGCTGCTGCGACTGCGGACGAACTGGATGGACTTGCATCTACCCGTGCTATCCGCTGGTACTGCACGGGTCCTGGCTGCTGCGGCTGGGGTCTCTGTGTGTACAGCCGGGTCTGGGACATCACCATGTAGTTTTCGGCCATCTCCTCGTAGATGGCCCAGACCTGGTCGTGGTCCTTGGCGAAGTAGGACCCGCCGCAAGAAGCGTTCACCAGACCCTGAAGCTCTGGCGTCAACCCGCTGAAGAAGCTCTGAACTAGGTTCGGCTTGGAGATGTCGTGGTGCGGGCATCTGTCTAGGAGCTCTCGGAACCTCTCCCATGCCTCGTGAAACTGCTCGTTGGGGAGCATGGAGAAGTTGCTGATCAGGGCCCTCGCTGCATTCGTCCGCCCGAGTGGATAGTACTTGTTCAAGTACTCGGTGCGGAGCTGCTCCCAGGTGTAGACAAACTTCCCTAGATGTTTCAGCCAGGTGGCTGCTCTATCTGCTAGTGAAAAAGGGAAGGCCATCATGCGGATCGTGTCCTGGTCCACGTGGCGGTCGTGGACAGTGCTGCAGATCATAAGGAACTCCTGGAGGTGGAGGTGGGGCTCCTCAGTGGCGAGTCCGTGGAACCGGGGCAGTAACTGCAGGGTGTTTGGGGGGAACTTGAAGTCCCCCACGATCGCCGGCACCACTACCCAGTGATGCATCAGAGTAGATCCGGGATTGTGTAAATCCCGCATCGGTCGTGGTGGTCCTCCTGCCGCGGCGGCTGCCGCTGCGGCGGTCGCGGCTACTGCCGTTGCTGCGGCTGCTGCAGCTCGTGCCTCTACATCAGGGATGTCCTCGGGCTCGCTCTGCTGGTCTCGCTCTGCTCTGAGCCTCTCCAACTCTCGCCTCATCTCAATCATAAATGCTCCCTGATCGCGTAGCTGCTGCTGGACTGTCTCGAGTGATGCGATCAGGGTGGAGTTGATCGCTCCCTGGTCAAGTACAAAGTGCTCGGGCTGTCGGGAGTGATCATCGAAACTGCCGGCCATAGCGACGTCTGCAAAATCAAACGAGCCCAACTCAGGTGCTGTCAAATCAATCAGTCTCTCCTCGGGCTCGTGTCTCTCAGGCAGGAAAGAAAGGGGATCAAGGGGGAACAGGGCGGAATCATACTCGGGCTCGGAGAGCTGGTCTCGGCTCTCGCGGGCCAACCTAGATGATGAGATAGACGTGCCCGAAAGCGGTGCAGCCAGAGGCTGCCTAAGAGAGCGTCTACCCATCATCTTGATCTGGCGAGTAAGGCAGATGAGATCTGGAGAAAATATGATCACAAAACAAACCCCTGGTTCACCAACGCGACGCGAGCTGAAGACCGTGAAAGTTCGGTCAATTTATCTTGTCGATTTTATTAGGTGAACATACAATATATCAGAGCGCTTACGTGACCTGTTGGGATACCCGATGCTAACCCAACCGACTGGCCCGCACGGAAGAGTCGGTAATCAGTCGGGACTAGCACCGGAGGGCTCTACCTAGGGTACGGGTCACTCTCTCGCGCATCCAAACCATACAATGAGGGGGTTGCTCTCCCCAAGACAAAAATTTTTAGGGTGAGCGGTTTTTAAGATCAATAGTTTTAGCCAGTCCCAATTTTATGGTTACTCTTTTTAATCTTTTTCAAAGAAAAACAAACGGCCTAACGAATTTTTCGGTTCTCCTGGTTATTAAGTCCAAAACAGGGGGGGAGAAGGCGAAAAAGCCGATGCGCGGTAAATCAATGATGCATGCAAAGTCAGAAATGCGTACCTGTCTCCAGCACTCTACATGCAATATGATCCGCGGATAAATGTAAAGACAGAAAGGAAACTACCTATATGATGCAACGGGAAAGCCGAGTCCTAGATGAGCAATTTCTAGCGAAGAACCGTCTAACCGGTCACCGACCTCCAAGCCAAAGAGTCCGGTCTTGGCCCGTCCCTCCTCTGTCCGACAAATCGGGGGTAGGAGAAAGCGCTTTACAGGACGGGCTGCGGCACGTAGGCTACGAAGGCAAATGAGTCGGTTATTTTTATTAATTATTTTTAGTAGGTCCAATTAACGTTCTATAGGAACGGATAAGCAGTTAGGTGTGGGGATCCTACTAATTACGACACAATCACCAGAAATTCCTAAGTCTAGGGGCTCGAACAAAAACCGCGTAAACACCGGAAAAGGCAGAAAGAAAATAAAAATAAAACAAAACCACGAAAAAACTGCGAAAAACCTAAGGGTCCCCCGAGCACACCGGTGCTCGGCAAAACAGACCTGCTAAGCAGATATAGTCCAAAGAGTCCAAGTCCAGTGTCCTGTATTATTACAATAATAATGAAAGGAAAATAAAAAGCCTCGCCCACTCAACTCTCTCTCACTCTCTCCTGCGGCTCCGCGAAGAAAGGAGCCGCCTCCGAATCCTGCGGTTGCGTCGGCTTCTCGAAATCGGCCGCCTCGGTCCTCGGGCCCTCGCAAGAAAAAGCAAAGTGGTCAGAACCAATAATCAAATAATAATGAGAGAAAAATAAAAGAAAATGAAAAATAAGGGTATATGTGCAAAAATGTAAAATAAAATAAACACTCAAAATAAACAAAAACAAAAATAAAAGAAAAAGAAAATAAAACAAAAGAAAACAAAAATAAAATATAGACAAAAAGCCGCGAAAAGCCGCGGGCTCTGAAAGAGCCGCGAAAAGCCGCAAAAACAAAATCGGAAAATAAAAAGAACTACTAAGTCGTGCTCCCCGGCAACGGCGTCATTCTGATAACAGGTCCGAAGGCTAGGGTATAAGGTACTGAAATAAGGTCGTTGCGACCCAAGCGATCAGACCATGTATATCAAGAAAAATCGAACCACTAAGAGAAGATAAAATCAATCAAGCACGAAGTAGCGGTCCTGCTATATGTTTAACCTGGTATAGCACCCAGGGTCGAACTCAAGGTGCACGGATTGGCCAAAGGCCTACGAAGTAGTAAAAATAAAGAAAATAAAGAAAGAAAATGTTTTTAGTGGTTTTTAATTATTTATATATTTTTTTGGATTTTTAATGTGTAAAGAAAATAAGAAAAACAAAAACAAGCACACTTCAACATATTATTAAATGCACAAAAATTCAACCAAAAATTCAAACAAAAATATTTTTATGTGTTTTATATTTTTTTATGTTTTTGGTGAATTTTTGAGATTTTTCTGATGTTTATTTTTTTTTCTAAAAATCAAACAGTGGTGAAAACAAGGGGTACTGTCCAGCCAAGCCAAAGAGCTTTAGATAAAATACCTAAAAGCTCCAAAAAGGCCTGGAGGTAATTTTCCTGTAAAGTAAGTAAGACAAGGAAAATTTAAGTACCAATTGTATTATTTTTGGGTTTTTAGATTATTTATTAGAATTTTTATAGGTTTTTGAGTGTTTTTTAGTTTTTAGGGTTTTCCAGTGGTGAAAAATAGCCCAAATTGGCTAGAAAATCAAACTAAGCAAACTAAACAGTAACTAATTTTTATAGAATTTTTGAGGGAGTTTTTATATTTTTTTGGGGTTTTTAAAACTAGACAGTAGCAAAAATGAAGGTTTTTGAATTTTTAAAAATATCAAACAAAATCAAAAATGTCCTAAAAAATCTACAAAAATCTTACACCATGGCAGGAGCCATGTATCAAATTTTCGTTGGATTTGGAGGTGATTTGATATTTTATTCAAAAATGAAGATAGGGTACTGTGCATAGGAACTGAAATGCAAATACCCAAAGTTCTGGGGGTCCCGGTGCAATTAACCCAGCAAAACACGCACCACGCACGTGCCTGGGGTACTCAGGGACCTAAATGTAAGAAAAATAAGTCTCGAGGACTTATTGGTAACATGTACCAAAAGTCCAGGGGCCTTACTTGCAAATTACCCAAAAAATATCGCACATGGGGAAATAAGACACGCACAGGGGTATATATGCAATTATCTATAAACTTTCATTCATTTCATAACAACCAGAACTACAAGGGCATATACTGCAATTAACCCATAATATCACGTGGCGAAGCACGTGTCCACAACAGGCAAGGGTATAAATGCAAATAACATAAAGCTCAGGGTCCTCTATGCAAATAAACCTAAAACTAAACAACTGACTTTACTATTTACAGGACTAATACGAAATAAAATAAAGATAAGGGCCTAAGGGTAAATTACCCTTTATTACGCGGAGCGGCTGGATGACTGCCACGTGTAGATCTGACGGTCCAGATGGGGGCGGCTCTCCAACGCTGTGACTCCTCTCGCTGATCCAACGGTCGAGGCCTTGACACGTGTGGATCTGACGGTCCGGATCGAACTCCTCAGATCTGACGTCAAAGGGCACTCCAGGAACCAACGGTCGAGATGGCGTCTGGAGCTGGAGGTTGATCCAACGACGCTGGAGGATGCTGGAAGAACTGGTCCCCGGCGAGACTCGTCGGGCTCGTGCAGGCGCTGGCCTCCTCCTTGGAGCGCTCTGATGGTCGGAGAAGAAAGCTGGAGCGCTCCCGCATCTGCTGCGATGCTCCGATGATCGACCTGAGCTCGGAGGAGCTCAGGTGCGGTCGACGGAGCTGGGTCTCCTGGCCTGAATGACCAAGCCCTCAGATGGGCTCGGTAGAACCTGCAAAGTGGCTCAGAAGACTCGCGGGTCGAGGGCAAACCTGCCTCGACCCAGTTAGGCGAAGCGAAGGTGGCTGGTGCGTCGGGGTGGCGGGCTCCGGCGAAGGTGGTGGACGGAGGAGCCCGGTTCCCAGCTCCAGTGTGAGCTGGGTTGGGTGAGTGGGTGCAGAAGGTGCGTCGGGAGGAGGCGAAGATATGGGTTGGTTCCGATGATCGAGATGGGTGGCTGTATGATCGGAATCGAAGAAATACGTCGACGGCGAAAATTGGGCGAAAACTGAAATTAGATGAAATGGCGGAGCTAAGTGGCTACCTGGGTGAAGGAATAGACTGTGGCGGAGCTGGGGAAGCTCCCGGTCTTGGCCTCAAGGGACGTCTCAGCCCGAGGCTCGGAGCTCGCTCAGGTGGCGGAGCTACGGCAGCTACGTCGCCGGATCAATGGAATCCTCCTCCTCGCCTCGCTGCAACAGGTGGAGACGCTAGCTATCACTCTCGCGGTCACTCTGGAGCTCACAGGGAAGGAGGCGAATGGCCAAAGATGAAGAGAGAAGGTGGCGGAGCAGCGGCTTTATATGGCTAGGGGTCCGAGAAGAATGGGTCCGGGCAAGCTCAGGAGCGCGCGGATCCCGAGGGAGCGGCTCCGGCGAGGATGTCGGATGCACGGCGAAGGATTCGGACCCGGGGTTTGGCGAATTGGTGATCGGGTCGAGCGGGTAATAATTGGAGAAATCGGGTCCGGAGCTCAGACCCGTGGGAAGTGGTCCTGGGGGGGGGCTAGTTGACCGGGCGGTCAACATCCCCAGGACCCAATGAGATCAGGCCACGTGGCTAAACTTTGAAGCTCAAAAATAAGTAGCAAATGGCCGATTTTGCAAAAACTTAAAACATGAATTATTTTTATTTTAATTTTTTCTATTTTTTTGTGATTTTTAATTAATTTTTGGAAATAAAAATAGGCTATATACATAATATGTACTATATATAGGTATATACAATATATATAGGGTTTTGATTTTTGATTTTTATATATTATTTTTATACAATTTTATTCCCATTTTAGATTTTATTTATTTTCATTATAAAATAAGGAATAAAAGGGTGTTTTTATTTTATTTTTATTATTTATATATATGAGTAAAATAAATACATATATACATCTATATACATGGTATATGTACAATGTATTTTTGTATTTTCAATTTTGTTATTTTTATTTGATTTTTGTTTTGATTCTTTTTATTTTATTTATTTACAATATATAGCATAGAATATTTAACAAAAAGTTTGGAAAATAATTTTATTTATTTACAAGGTTAAATAAATACATAGACATGGTTTATGTACATGATGAAAATGTATTTTTTTGGTCTTTTTGATTTTTAACTTTTCTTTTGTTTTTATATTAATAAATATATATACAAGTATTTACACGTGTGTTTTTGGTGAGGAAAACATTTTTATTTTATTTACATAAATATTTACACAAGAGCTCCTATCTCCCTCTACTTTGGCTTTTATGCGGTCAGGCCCATGCTGAGCCCTCCCTTGGGTTAGGTTGCTCAATATTTATTCTAAATATTTCCCTCTTTTCTTTTTAATCTTTATTCTTTTATTTTTGCACAAAAACATGCTAATTATAGGTTTTACATAATGCATGCTTTTGGTTAATTATTCCTATTTACAAATATCTACATGCATTTGCATAGGTTTTTGTAGCTAAAATATAAGAATAAAGAGTGATGAATGGGTATTCATCACCGGGCTGTTATTCCAATAAGAGTGCAAATGTTTTGCTCGCACTCTATTCGTTGGCCTTCCACTGTAGGGGTCTATTTCAATAACGATCTTATATCCCATTACAGCATTTAACTTGTCCAACGTTATTCCACGTATTTTTCCTCTACGACACATGCTTCGGGATGGTCGTGCTTCTATACATTAATAAAAAAATGGTATCAATCATTAACTTAGTTATTCCATTCATAATAATCATCAAGTACAACTACTACATACAAAAAACTCTTATTGCGAACAATGTGCAAACTTACAGTATGAATATATTGGTCTTGATTAACTTTATTTATTAATAAAATTCTTGCACTCAGTAGTTATACGTATCAAACAACTCAATATCAGTGGTATATGAAACATGAGTCCATTTTTTGGTGCATTGATCATGATCAAAATGAAAGTATGAGTTACAACAATGTGGTCTCTCTAATCAGTACTACAAGTTTTATTGCCCCAAGATAATCATCACCACGTGGTATCTCGCTCCAACTCAAGTTCAGAAGAATGATTATATCATAAACTATTTCTTTATTTGGTAGAAAGTGCAAACCAAAAACAAAATCTATACGCTATCTTAATCTTTTTATCAAATTCTCCAACATTAATCTTTCTATCAATTATGCAACATTTAAAATAATTTATTTTGAGATGTACCGGATTGCCTCTAAATAGACAACTATTTGCCAATGTTGATGGTGATCTCTCCTCCATCTGTACAGAAGTCGAAGAAACATCTACTGAGGTTTTCTCCTAAATCATCTCCTCGACTGGAGCCAATTTCATATAGAAACTCTTTTCCTTGCCCTTTTTTTCTTCCATTGAAATGGTACACTCATACTCATAGATATATCAAGGATAAATAATCCTCCAAATGATGTCCATGTCATATCTGTAAGAAAAAAATATGTTAATGAAATATAATACTATGCAAGATAATTTATCATAACATGTGTTTAATAATCCGGTTCATCATCAGATTAGTACTAGAACGCCCAAAGAGGAAAACTTTTATGAAAAAATGACATAAGTTAGTCAACTGCATTCAAGTCGTACATATCAATAAAAATAGATAAAGACTGGTATTCAATAGCATATATTTCAAGCATTCCATATGTAACATGGATATCTGAATGCAAATGATCATGGAACTTGAAGATATTATAAACTTTCGTAATAGAGGCCATTAAAAAACAACATAACTGAAATTAGTTAATAGCAGAATGTCAAACATTGATATAACAACGACATCCAAACAGTGATGCTCTCAAGTATGTGGTCCTTAGCTAGCAAGCTAGTTGGAACATTGAACTCAAAATTTTAAAGTATTTGCTAAATTGAATTAATGGAACCAAATTACCTTAATCATTTTCTTCATCTGAATCAATATAGTTAAGTAATGTGTCATCTTCATCCTCTCCTTATTCACTACTATTATAAATATCCACATATATTTTCCCATCAATTACATCTGCATCAATAGTTGTAAACTCTACCTCTACACAATTTAGTGCCATATCCATCATCTTCTATTATTTGAATTGGAATGTTCTCAACTTCTTCATCATCATCTTCATCAGAACTTGTGAGGAAATCCTTGTGAAGTTGTCTGTCCTCCATGTAAGCCTAGTTATTATGTTGAGTTGTAAGGGTGTACAAATATATGCCGATGATCATGTTTACGTACCACACGCCACCACGGGTCATTCTTCTGATCTGCAAGGTAATATACTTGTTTTGCTTGTGATGCAAGTATAAAGGGCTCGTTGTCATACCATGTTTTCTGTACATTAATTGATACTTAACATGTGACTATCAACCTTCACATCTGACAACCAAGATCCCACCATTTACACTTCAATAGAAAGATTTTTTTTCAAAGACATATTCTAGCTCAAGATTGTCTTGAATGACACCATAAAAGTCAATAATCTTTCCATCATGCTCTCCATGAACCATTATTGAACTATTCTGGCACTTTTATCTCACATCATGAACTATTGTATGGTACCTTATTCCATTCACAGTTATACCTTTGTAGCTCTTGATACATAAGTTATGACCACATGACAACACATATAAGGATTTGGTCATCTCATCTTGATCATTGCCTTCTTCATTCATTATATTTTGCAACTATATTAGATGGAACACAAAAAGTTGAAGTGTTAGCATATAATATAGTGCAATAAAAATAAGTTATAAACCTCACCTTTATTTTAAACCAGAGTAGAAAAGCATCCATTTGCCTTTCCTCAACATTTAACACCCTTTCTCTCTCGAGTATTCTCCGATGTTCACTGAAATCATTTATGATGTTAGATTTTGCAAATAGTTAGATTTCAAAATTAAAGATGAATCAACACTTACTCGATGAATAGTTTTACTTCTCGATTGTTACTAAAAATATACCAATTTGCTCTTTGAACCTCCTTTGCAGTAATATTTGGAGAGTAATTTGTAGCTCCAAGAACCCTTGCCTTGTGCTTGAATACATATAATTTCATCATCGACACCAATGTCATAACTTCTCTATGATCTATTAAATCGTGTCTCCAAATCTTTAATATGGAATCCAAATATTCAATATGTCATAACCCTTGCCTTTTTCTATCAAATTAGGTAGAGAGTGAATTATCTCATATAGGTATTTTCATATGGAATTCATGAGACTTGAAATTTTACGAAAAAGATGTGTGTAGATTTAATTAAAAATCAAGTATCAAAGGCACTCTACAATTTAATTCAGGCACAAGATGACTTTATGAATCCTTATTTCATCATCTTTTGTTATATCATTTTGACCTCAAAAACCCAAGTAAATGCCTGTAAATATCCTTAATTCCAGCATCTTAGCATTCATGCATGTGAAGGTAAATAATGAATAAATATTATATTTAAAGCCAAAATTATAGAATAAATAAAAGAAAATAAAAATAATAAAATATTGTAAATACTTTATGATCCGAAACCCTGAGACCTAGGCATCTTGATGAATAGGTCGACAAGGAAGAAAGTAGGGGGAGATAAGGTCCAGATACATATTCTTTTTATTCATTCTTTTATTCATTTTGGGACCTATTTTTGGTTCCACTTTTTATACCTCAAATAAAAAAACTTTGTACATGAAAGTTGTAGATAATTAAAAAAAAGAAAAATACAAAATTGATTTCACGAAAAAATAATACATAGATAGAAAGTTATGATCTGAATAAAAACCCAGAACCCCAACTTTCCAGACCCGTATCTCTCAAATAAAAGCTCGAAATGCATCAAACTCACCTTTAATTGTATATAATTTTTAATAAGCTATTTAATGGCAGTGGTTTCGTATTTGGCGGAGCTGCGGTTTGAAAGTTGAGTTTTCGACCCCTATTGTATACTTGTATAGATTAAAATATTCAATTTATTTTTTATTCTTTATTTTTTGTAATTTCTTATTTTTATAATTTTGTAAATATTACTTACAATACATATGTACATTAAAATCAGATTAAAAGCCTCAAGAAAATACAAAATTAAATACTTATATATCATATACATAGGTATAATACATATATACATACCTATATTATTAATACTTATATCTTTTTAAGAATACAAAATACATCAGAAAAATAAAGTAAAAGTATATAAAGTATATAAAAGTATTCTATCAATTTATAAAATAATAAACCAAAATAAATAAATTAAATACACAAAATAAAATAAATATTAAAAAATATATATATATTTGTACCTATAAAGGCTACAAAAGGCAACTTGTAGATTTATACCTCATAAAAATAATTAAAAATTGTATTAAAATACCTTAAAAAACAACGAATATTTTTTATTTTATAACCTAAAAATAATAAAATCATTTTCTATTTTTTATTGAATTTACAAAAGATTTCTCGGGGGTTTTTCCTGGTTGGTCCACGTGGACCAACCAGGCGCCAGTCAGCGTTGACCCTCCCGGTCAACTGGTTGTCCTCCCCCTCTTGTGACCTGACAGGCTTGAGTTTCGAGCCAACTTCGTGAAATTATCAAGGCTCCCCCTTGCACTCTTTCATGATGCTCCTTCTGCAACTTTTGTTCCTCGATAATCAGCCTTTCACGCCCTTGATTTTCCTCGGCTCGGCGATCAATGATCTCGTGGATCTCCCTCGACCTTTGAAGCACCAGAACCGTAGAGTCAAACCCCATATAGTGCATCCTCGACTTTCTAGCCTCCTTCAAACCCCTCATTTCCAGGTCTAGCGCCCAATCTTGTGCCCAAACGCTCAAGGAAGGTGACAGCTTCCTTTGGAGCCCTTCAGGCCGGTCAAGCGACACCCGAGAAGGCTCCACCACCTCCGCCATCTCCGACGTTGAGTTACCCCCTACCTCAGGTTCAACACCTTCGAGGTCCCTATTTTTCTTCCATTTCTTTCTCCCATTTTCTTCGCCTTAGCTTTAGGAGCATTTCCCCTCAAGGAATTTCGTGTATCATCCATCAAATCACCCTTGCGTACACCTCGCTGGAGTGCACCTCCGACCGAGCACCCCCCATGCCGCTTCACGTCATCACTATACCACCGCGGGGTCTAGGCATTTTGCCCTAGACCCTCTCACTCTTTTCTGCAGGTATTTGGACCTTAACGAGCGCCTGGGGGTCGTTTTGACCTTCGCTGGAGACCCAAGAAGCTCCCCAGCTCCGCCGTCGTCTCCAGCGAACTCCGGCCATCATCGGGAGCATTTTGGACCCCCCAACATCTAGAGGAAGCCACCAGGAGCCTCCAGGCCATTTTTGAAGCCCAAAGGACGTCAGAGGTCGGAGCTAGAGCTCGGGGAAGTTCGCCTCGCCGGCGCTCCTCCCCTATTCTTGCTCCGCCCCTCCACACCGTCGGATCAAGGCCCAAGCTCCAGGAGCATGTCAACCGCCAGATCTCCCAGAAGCCAACCGTTGATCAAGCCCTGGAGATCTGATCGTGGCCGCCCGTTGCGAAGCATCATCGGCCGTCAAGAACGCGCCACGTGTCAAGTGGCTTCTTCTCCACTATTGGATCGTGCGCAAAAGGGTATTTTGCTTCTTCACCCCGCGTAAATTTTGTATTTCTATTTAGTCCATGAACTTTCATCTGAAGTTTAAATATTTCTGTAGTATTCGCATCTAGGCCACCAGACTTTAGTTATTTGCATTTAGGTCCAGTCCACATCACCTCACGTAATATCTGCACGTAGGATGGTGGTGATTTTACGTTGGACCCCCTATTATTTTGTTTATTTCATCTTAGTCCAGGAACTTTTATATTGCGTGTAATATTTTTGGGTAAATTGCATATCAACCCCTAAAGTTTTTGGAAATTGTAGTTGGGTCCTTCCCAGGCGCGTGCGTAGCGCGTGCGGGGGTGGGAATTTTGGAGGCGTACCATTGCGGGATGTGTTATTTGTATTCAGTCCTGGAACTTGTTTAAGATGTTATAAATTTTGTGAAAAATTACACTTTGGCCCTTGTATTTCCTGTTATTTGCACTTATACCCCTGCCAGCTGTGTGATTTTTATTTGTTGTTTGAATTTATTCCATGCATATATAAATTGCTAAAAATCACAAAAAATTAGGTTAAGCTCAGTTGCATTTCTTATTCACGCTATATTTTTGTTTTGCATTTTCATTGCATGTAATTATTTATAAAAATTCAAAAACACTCATTTTCAACATGGTTTGCATTAGAAAATCCATAAAAAAATTAATAAAAGTTTTTAAAAAATTCCAAAAAAATGTATTTTGTGTTCCTTAGATCTTTTAGTGTCAGTACAAAAATCACTAAAAAATTCAAAGTAAAACCCCTAAAAATTAGAAAATCCCTAAAAACTTCATAAAAATCTAAAAAATCAAAGAAAAATCTTAAAAATCCAATTTCTGTTTCTGTATTTTCTCCGATTTATTCTCTTTGATTTAAAACTAAATTTAGGAATTTTGGTACTGTTGCTATTTTTAATCCTCATTTTAATTTTGGCCAGTAGCTTAGTTCACTATTTTTAGTATTTTTGCTTTTAAAATACCAAAAAAAATCATAAAAATATCTAAAAATCACAAAAAAACATTAGAAAATTACAAAAAGTCCAAAAATATTTTATTTTCAGAATTTTTACTTATTTTAACTTATTTTTATAAATACCTTATTTTTCCTCTTTCTTACTTTGTATATATACTTAATTATTGAAAAATAAAATATAAAAAATATAAAATATAAAAAGAAAATATAAAATCAGAAAATTAAAATCAAAATATAAAAATATAAAATTAAAAAATATTAAAAATTTAAAAACCCACAAAAAATTGCATATTGGTAGGCACTTAATCACATTCATTTTTGCACATTTTGTATGATCTATCTTGCTTGCTCCTGTGTTCGACACTCTACACATACTTGCACTATACACATTTTTGTAGAGTTAATAAAAAATTTTGACTCCACATTTTCTTTTCATTGTCTGACTTGTGGGTTGATTGTTGATTTTAGTTGGGATTTATTGAGGGTCACTGCAGCGACTTTTGTCTCCACTTTGTGTGAGACATTTAGACCCTCGTGATTCTCAATTAAATCATGACTCCAATTAAAAAGATATTTGGATACTAATTCAAACACACTTCAAGGCATCATTTCCTAATTTTTGTGGAATTTTTAGAGCAAATATGAGTGAGATATGAATTTAAGTGCTCAGATTGGGTAAAATATGCAAAATTTCAGTTAAACAATTTTAATTAATTACCCACAACTCATAAAAATCTAAATAAATAGTCAAATGATAGAAAATTAGTTGTTCAACACAATGACATTTTTCATTGAATAAATGATGCTCAATTGAGGACCAAAATTAAGAGACAAATATAGGGGCGTCTGTGAAAAATAGAAATAAACTTAAACAGGACAAACATGTATAGGGGACTTGATGTAATAATAAGAACATAAAAGGAAAACACGTAATTTTTACAAAATAAAAAAATAAACAAACCTTTTTCTTCTTCCAGGGTGGTTAGGGCACGATAAGAGGAGGTGACGGTCTACGCGGTGCGGCCGCTCGTGGTCGCGTGGAGGACGGAGGAGGATCGCGCGGAGCTGCGGAGTCACGGTGGCAGAAGACAACTTGAGGGAGGGAGGCGAGGCAGACCTGTTGATGAATGTGAAATTCACCTCTTTAATAATGTGAAATAAGTCGTAGTATAGGAGGCGAATTTGGTTCAGCAAAAACCACGATCTTTGAATGTCGTGGAATATTTTTTACTTGGCAAGTCTACCAAGGTTGAACACAGGGTCATGGCTACTTAATATGTTTATCAAATCTTGATTCACTAAGCACAATGCGAGTTAATTTCGGTTTCAGGACCATATGAAGAATCATGCTATTTACAAAGCGATGCCATGATGCATGCATTTTTTAATTGGTTTTTATGCAAGTTAAAGCAATGCATGATCAAATATACAAGAGAATATGTATGCTAAATACAAGGTTACAAATATACCCTAAAAATTATGAGCAATATGAAAGAATTGAGATCAATGTCAATTTAATCACAACAATAAAAGCGGTCATCAGATCAAAGCAAGACAAGGAGAACAGGGTCCCTATTTTCACATAAAAATTCACATCATTTAAAACAGTGACAAATGAGACAATTAAACATGCTAAGATGAAGATGGCAAAATAAGGATCAAAACGACACTAAAATCATGTAATTTGGACCTACGATGCTCAAGTTATGCTAAAAACAATG
Organism: Ottelia alismoides; assembly: GCA_037367405.1. Taxonomy (NCBI): domain Eukaryota; kingdom Viridiplantae; phylum Streptophyta; class Magnoliopsida; order Alismatales; family Hydrocharitaceae; genus Ottelia; species Ottelia alismoides. The sequence continues at coordinate 444,586 of JAZKJV010004695.1, forward strand.
CAGGAGCATAAATGTAATAAAAATGCAATAAAATAAAGTGATAAATATTGCATTTAAGGTTCCTGGAAGGACCTAAATGCAATTACCAAAAACCAGCCATGCCATTTTGTAATTTTTCCATTGCACACAAGGACCTTTATGCAAATCTTCAAAACTTGGAGGGCCTCCCTATAAAATACCCAGGCACGCACATGACACACGTGCTTGGGGACCAAATACAAATACCAATTCTTCTAAGGTCCTTCGTGCAATTTACCCAGCACCTCACGTGCGCTGCACGTGAGGGGCCAGGCTCGGGAGGAGGCTCGGGAGGTGGCTCGGGAGGAGGCTCGGCCTCGGGGCAACATGGCGGCTGTCGAGACTTTGGCCAGTGGTTCGGGATGCACGAGCCTGTTGCTCTGGCGTTGAGGCTCGAGTGGCATCAGGGTTGTCCGATCCAGATGATCGGACGATATCTGCTTCTTTGTGCTCCGCCCCATCTCATCAGAGAAGGCTGAGCTCCGATAGTGTGCTTGATGCTCCGCCATGCTTCCTGCGATCCTCCATGGAGTGGATGAGGAAGCTGACATGCGGGCGAGGATGATGGTAGCAAGGTGGAGGTCCGGCGAGTTCAGGAGAGGTGGGGCGATGCTGTGTCGTCGGAGAGGCTGGTGGAGATCGGAGCAAGTGCCTCGCTCCGGCCATTGAGTACCTGCAGGGTTAGATGTAGTTGAATCTTGTGCGAATGCATGCGAGTGAGGTGTGGTAAGTGGGCGGCCGTGAAGCGACGAGAAGCGGTGGCCGGGGGTTTCTTCATCGGCGGAGCAGGGGAAGAAATGGGTCGGAGTGGAGGGGGTTGTGGAGAAGGGAAGATGGAGTCGGAGGAGGTTGGCGAGGGTGACGGTGTTTTTGCGAAGCTGGTGGGCTGGTCAGATGAAGGTGGAGATGACGATCGGCGGAGGGAAAAATTCGAGAAAATAAAATAAAAAGAACCTTGCCAGAGCGAGGTATGATGGAGGCTGTGATCTGGGCTCGAGGTCCTCATCGGACCTCAGGGGATCGTCGCACAACGGGGGTGATCATCCCCGATGCTCGGCGGTGGCCGGGAGCTCAACCGCTACACGACGGAGGAGCCGCGGGTCGACACCGGGGAGAGATCCATCTTCGCCTCAACATTCCGCCCCTCCGCTGTCACCGGAAGGGCGGAGGAGGCTAGGAGCAAACCCAAAAATGGTGGACGAGGGTCTCAGGTGGCGGAGGAAAGGGTTTTATAGGGGAAGGTAGTCGGAGGTTACATGATGGCGAGGCGTTTTTAGGTGGTGGTTTAATGGCGAATGGAGTGATGGCAGCGAGTGTTAATTGTGGCGCGAGGGATGGCGGAGGAAGGGTGACGTGGGGTGGCCGTTAGGAGAGAGAGGGATGGTCGGAGGTGGCGGCCAAAAAGGAAAGGGGGCGTTGGGTTAGTGACGTGTAACGGAAGGGGGAGGGTGTTACATGAGGAGGAAGACGGTAGGAGGCCGTTGGATCATGTGATCCAACGGCTAGGATGCGGGCGCAGATGGTTGGCTAAAATTAGATCCATCGATCTGATCGAACGACCGAAGTGAGGTGCGAATGAGTGGCTAAGATGGAGAGTCTGGAGAGATCCAACAGTGAGATGTGAAGGGGTGACGTGGCATGTGGAAGGTCGTGGGATAGGAAGTAGATCGGAGGGCTGAGATGGAGGGGCGACGTGGAGGGTTGAGGGGCGTTGGATGGAACTAGGATCAGAGGGCTGAGATTTAGGCGCTGATCAGCGGTTGAGATTTAATCTGGGAGTCAGATCAAGGGTTGAGAGCGAATCGGATGTGTACATCTCAGATGAAGGTGGGATGGAAAGGATCCAACGACCCAGATGGGTGCCGGGTGTCGAGAGGGGAAGCGGGCCACGTGGGCGGCCCAGAGGGCGCCACGTGGCCCAATCAGAAAAATTCAAATAAAAATACAAAGATAAATAGAAAATAAATAGTTAGAAGCCGAATTAGGAAAAAGTCAAAACATGAAAGTTGCTCGTCTCGACGAGATCTACAACTTTCATGTAGGTAAAAAAGCCAAAAGAGGTAATTTGTACAAAACATATTTTTGGTGGTATTTTTAAGGGGATAAAACAATGATTTTGTGGTTTTGAGATGTTTTTGTATTTTTTTAGTGTTTTTAATTGTCAATGATTTATAAACAAATATTATACCTTATTTTTAGGGGTTTTCAAAGATAAAATAATTACAAGAAAAATAGAGGAATATTAAATACAATAAATTAGGGTTAAAATATACTCAATATAATACATGATAATAATAAGGAATTAAAGGGTATTTTTATTGGATTGATTAAGCAAGGGGGTTTAATTTGCGGCTTTTAGCATGATGAATACGAGATTCATCATACCCCTATACTTAAACCATGCTCGTCCTCGAGAATCTAAAGAATGAAGGAGTCGGATTCATTCCTGTCATTGTGCGTGAAATTTTCAAGGCTTGATCTTTCGAAGACCCTTGACCTAAGTGATCCTAAAATTTCGGGTTTATCCAAGCCTTAGTCAGAAGGAATCCAACTTCTCCAGTTATCAGAATCTCTTTTTGTACATATAATATAAGGATATGACATTTAGTATACTTCATTTCATGAGAGCCGAGTCGATGCATCATTCAACGTTCCAGCCCTAAAAACTCTCTTATAGACCTAAGTACTAGGGAATAAGTCTACTCTTGTTTCAGTCAACCGTCTCATTAGTTTGTCAGACTTGAAATGTTGATGGACGACCAGATGGTGGAGGTAATGGGATGGTGTCTATTTTTCTCACCCTCGCATTGGAACAAGGGGCCTCTCGTGTGCCTTTTTACTCAACACATGTAAATTTTAATTTTGTTGATCAATGTGTCCGTCAAGAGAGTTGGAGTCGTCTGCACTTGTTTTTCTGGGAGTACACCGAGGTGTGTCTTTTCTGAGTATCTAAGATACCTTCGACACCCAGACTTGTATCGCTTACGATGCAGGGCCCTTTTTGTGGTGTCAGCCCGACTCCTTGGTCCTAATTAGCTCTTGGTCCAAGTGGACACTTTGAAAATGTTTGGGTGCTCTCACCATTGGTGGAAGCTCATTTGTATTTTGACTTTGGTATTCAGAGCTTTTTCTTTGACGTTTCATTTCTTTTGTTGGCTAACTCCACTGCTTTTAAAAGTTGGCGCACACTGATCAACAAATTCCTTTAAGTTTCATCACACCCTGGCACATAGGTAAATATCAAAGAGACGGCATATGAATCTTGTTTACATACTGGCTAGGGTTTTGCTGACACTCAGGTTTTCTGAAGCCTTCATTAACTTTATCCCATCCTCGAATATCATTAGATCAAGTCTAAACTCAAATCTATGGTCCTCGTTCCTCAAGTGATATCTCAACTCAACTCATCAATCATGCCGTTGTGGAAGTGACTATGCTGATCATTTTTTTTAGAAGGTAGAGATGAAGAGTGCAATATAGCACTCAAATCTTTCAAATCAGGGAAGTGTGGATATTTAAGTCTTTAAAAACCCTAATGGCTAAGGCATGTTAACTCAGACTCTCAAGATCACAGAAATCCAGTGTCCTCAAAATCCTCAAGCCTTGAGTGAGTGTGAATGTGTCAGGAATACACCAACTCCTTAGGTTAGTGATTTTTGTGTGATTTTTGTCTTTTGCAGTTTTTTTATGGGTTTTAATTTATTTTTTATAATTCCTCAAAGAGACAATGACTGGCCCAGGCTCAAATAAAAGTATCCACTCTCAGCCAGTATGGGTGTAAGTACGGGCCGAGACCCGTGTTACTTGAGGACGGGGGCCAAATGCGATGTCCTCTAAACCACCCAATCTGCTAAGGGAGACCGAGGTTCCCTCACAGAAAATGTCTACTAAGCCTAGTAGTCAGAGTCAAATTCCAAGAAAGAATTTTTTTATACAGGAATATTTACAAAAACCCTCGATTTTAATAAACAATTTTTACAAGTTTTTTACCCAGTTCACAAGCTTCGCAAAACCCAACCCGAAAATAAAATTTTAAAAAGTTTTGAAAACATGAGCTAAGGCTAAAGTAAATATAGAGTAATATACGGTATACCCCCTATACTTTAATTTTGTTATGTCCTCATAGCACAAGTTCCATGAAGCCAAGGCTCGATTCAAATATCGGGTGATATAGCGGAACTGAGGAGGCGGGTCCCCCTATACTCAGGTCAATATTGACCTAAGTACAAGAAGACGGGATGAGGGAGGGATGAGAAGGCAGGTCCCCCCTATACTTAGGCTACAATTAGCCTAAGTAAGGTCTGAATTAGGGGGGAGGGTGTTCTATGATACAAGGGTGAGGGGGAGGGGATTCGTGAAATATATACACACAGAGAGAGAGAGACATAGAGAGAGAGAGAGAGAAATATAAAGGGGATTGGTGGGAGTGAGTGTGTATGTGCAAGTGTAGGTGTGGGGGGGGGGGGGTAGATCATCAAGTGATCTACTTTTTTACAACAAGCAATACTGAAAATAAATATGCAGATGCAAGTTCTCTATTTTTTTACAGTATGAAATGCAATCTGACTGATACAAGTCCTCAATTTCCTTCACCATGTCTTTTCTGACCTCTTCAGCGGAAGTTCCTGACTTCACGCCTACATGAGGATCAAGCGTCCTCGATCATCATGGGCCCTGCCACAAAAGAGAAAAGTTAGACACATCGAGAAATTAAATCAACATATATGATGCAAAATTTATGCATTAAATGAGGACCTAGAAATTAATCAACAAAAAAATCAAAATTTAATAATTAAGCAAAGCCGTGTCCCCGGCAACTGCGTCATTTGATGAACATGAAATTCACCTATTTAATAATGTGAAATAAGTCGTAGTATAGGAGGCGAATTTGGTTCAGCAAAAACCACGATATTTGAATGTCGTGGAATATTTTTTACTTGGCAAGCCTACCAAGGTCGAACACAGGGACATGGCTACTTAATATGTTTATCAAATCTTGATTCATTAAGCACAATGTAAGTTAATTTCGGTTTCAGGACCATATGAAGAATCATGCTATTTACAAAGCGATGCCATGATGCATGCATTTTTTAATTGGTTTTTATGCAAGTTAAAGCAATGCATGATCAAATATGCAAGAGAACATGTATGCTAAAATACAAGGTTACAAATATACCCTAAAAATTATGAGCAATATGATTGAATTGAGATCAGTGTCGATTTAATCACAATAATAAAAGCGGTCATAAGATCAAAGCAAGACAAGGAGAACAGGGTCCCAATTTTCACATAAAAATTCACTTCAATTAAAACCATGACAAATGAGACAATTAAACATGCTAAGATGAAGAGGACAAAACTAGGATCAAAACGACCCTAAAATCATGCAATTTGGAACTACGATGCTCAAGTTATGCTAAAAATAATGCAGGGGCATAAATGTAATAAAAATGCAATAAAATAAAGGGATAAATATTGCATTTAGGTCCATGGAAGGACCTAAATGCAATTACCAAAAATCGAGCGGGCCATTCTGTAATTTTTCCATTGCGCGCAGGGACCTTTATGCAAATCTTCAAAACTTGGAGGGCCTCCCTGTAAAATACCCAAGCACGCACGTAACGCACGTGCATGGGGACCAAAACGCAATACCAATTCTTCCAGGGTCCTTCGTGCAATTTACCAATTACCTCACGTGCACTGTATGTGAGGGGCCAGGCTCGGGAGGAGGCTCAGGCTCGGGGCAACGTGGCGGCCGTCGAGACTTCAGCTAGTGGTTTGGGATGCACGAGCCTGTAGCTCTGGCGTTGAGGCTCGGGTGGCATCAAGGTCGTCCGATCCAGATGATCGGATGGTATCTGCTTCTTTGTGCTTCGCCCCATCTCATCGGAGAAGGCTGAGCTCCAATAGTGTGCTTGATGCTCCGCCATGCTTCCCGCGGTCCTCCATGGAGTGGATGAGGAAGTTGACGTGCAAGCGCGGATGATGGTAGCAAGGTGGAGGTCCGGCGAGTTCAGGAGAGGTGGGGCGATGTTGTGTCATCGGAGAGGCTGGTGGAGATCGTAGCTAGGTGCCTGATGGGCCGAAAAATCACCAAGACTCGGGTGAATAAAATAGATCAAGGGTCGTTGCGACCCGGATCTCGGAGATAATTCAGTCAATCAAGAAAATATGAGATCAGACCACCAAAATAAGATCAAACTCAAAGAAAATCAATAGTGGCCCTGGCTATTGGATTAGCCTGGTATAGCGACCAGGGTCGGACTCAGGGAGCACGTGATGGCCTCGTGGCCTACGAAGTAGTCTAAAATGAAATCAAAATAAAAACAAATATTTTTGGTGGGTTTTTAATATTTTTTATATTTTTTTGGATTTTTAAATAATAAAGAAAATAGGAAAAAAAATAAGGAAACAAGCAATTTCACACAATTATTTAATCACTCAAAATGAATCCAAAAATTCAAACAAAAATATTTTTATGTTTTTTATATTTTTCTATGTTTTTGGTTAATTTTTGGTAATTTTCTGATTTTTATAGGATTTTATAAAAATAAAATAAGAAAAGAAAGCAGTGCTGCTGTCCAGCCGAGCTTAAAAGGCCAAAATAAAATATATAATGGCCTCCAAATAGTCGGGAGGTGTTTTTCCTATAAAATATAAACAAAAATGAAAATTAAGCAGCTGAGTTTATTATTTTTAGGTTTTTGTATTAATTACTAGAATTTTTATGGGATTTTAGGGCTTTTTTAATTTTTATATTTTTTATAAGTCCAAAAATGACCAAAATTGGTCAGAAAATCAAGCACCACAAAATACACCAAACCTAATTTTTTATAATTTCTGAAGATGTTTTAATATTTTTTGTGAATTTTATATCTGGATAGTAAGAAAAGTAGATGTTTTTGAATTTTTAAAAATAATAAATGAGCTCCAAAAATTTCCCAAAATTCAGTGAAAATTCTACACTGTGGCAGGAGCCACGTATCAAATTTTCACTTGGTTTGGATATGATTTGATATTTTATTCAAAACAATCAAGAGACCACAATCATAGGGACCTGATCGTAATAAAAATATCTCTGAGGGCCTAGAAATAACAAACAATGAAACCCAGGGGGTCCGGTGCAAAATCTCCAAAATCTCACGCGCCACGCATGTAATCTGGGCACTCAGGGACCGTTTTGTAATAAAACTTAAGTCCCTGGACTAATTAGTAACACGCACTAAAAGTCTAGGGATGAAAGTACAAAATTCCCATGATATTTCAGCACATGCATAAATAAAACATTCACAGGGGTATATGTACAGATATCTAAAAAGCTTTTTCATTCAATAACCATTATAAACAACATGCCCATCCATGCAATTGTACCAAAAATACACGTGTCGATGCACGTGACCACAACATACAGGGGTATAAAAGCAAATAACAGAGACGACAGGGTCCACTATGCAAAAAGTCCAAAATAAAATCAACGTGACTAAATATTTACAGGGCTAGATATTAAAAACTAAAGAGCTAAGGGCCTAAGGGATATTTACCATTTATTAGCAGATGGGCCCAGGGGAAGCCACATGGAAGATCAGATGGTTGTGGACGAGGCTAAACCCTAGCTGACTCAGGCGGTCCAGATCGCATCTAACGGTCACTGCTGCTCCTCAAGGGGACGACTCGGATTGGAATCTGGAGCGAAGGGGTGCGATCGGACGGACGCGGAGGATGCTCGAAGAACTCGTCGCCGGCGAGCTTCGCCGGACTCGTGTGCGTGCAGGAGAGCTCCTCGTAGGCTACTGATGATCGAAGAAGAAGCGCCTGGGCCTTCCGCGTCGGTCAGGCTCCTCTGATGGTGCAACGTAGCTACGGAAAGCTCAGGTGACACCGGCGGAGCTTAAGCTCCTGTGCTAAAGATGGAGGACCTCAGATGGTCCTCGTTTGTCCTGCAAAATGGCACGAAGAGCAAGCTGGGTCGAGGGCAAAATGCCTCGACCCGATTAGAGGTGATGGGGGTGGTCGATGCGTCGGGACGAACGAGCTCCGACGAAGCGACGGTGAAGGAACTCGACTCCCAGTTCCGTGGCGAACTGGGTTGAGCGAAGGGGTAGAGAAGGTGCGTGGCAGTGAGGCGAAGGTGACGGTGTCGTCCGATGGTCGAAAGGGGGTCGGAGATGGTCGGAATCGACAGTCGAAGGTGAAGGTGCGATTTGGGGGTAAATGGAAATTAGCGAAAGAGGGAAAGAACTTGGGCTACTGATGAATCTGTGATTCATCACGCTAAAAGTTGAAAATAGAGTCTTGTTCCCGAGTAAATAGATGCATATTTCCCTTTATATTATAAAATTAGCATTCATGCATGCAAGCATAATATCTGCATTTTAGCATTCATACTTGCATTGAATAAGAAGCCGAATTCACTTGTAAATATCCACTTGTATATTAGATAAAATACCTTATTTGTATATATTTTATACTAACTCCGAATCCAATAAAATCAACTCCATAGTGTATATATTACTAACACTAATTAAAGAAAAATGTCAAAAATCACCCTTGTAAAATAGCCAATAAAGCCTGAGAACCCCTGTACACTAGAATGTGCATAAAGTCCTCATGCAAACTCCGAATTAGGTCTACTTACTCTTAGAATACTACACATTAAAAGACCTTTAAAATGAGACTAATTTCATTGAATTTGGAGCTTGTATGAGAAACTTGGGTTTTGGGGCCACTTTGTATACTACATATGTATATTTATGTATCCTTGTATTTATGTGTCATATTTGACCTCATCTCCGTCTTTGGTCAACATGAAACTTGTAGATCTCATCGAGATCTACAACTTTCATGTTTTGAGTTTTTCCAAATTCGACTCCTTCTTCTCTCTACACGTGTATCTTGTTCCAGCCATTCACAGCAGGCCACGTGGCGCCCTCTGGTTGCGCCACGCGGCCCGCTTCCCCTCGCCTCATCCGCCTCATCTTCCAACCGTTGGATCCTCTTCCAGATCCAACGGCCCAACGCTGCCCACGCGCGCCTAAAGCCTGGACCATCAGATCACCTCCGGCCTTCATCCACGCCGCACGTTCGCGCTCTCACCAGAACACGCCACGTGGCGCTTTAAAGACCGCTGGATCGCATCCATGATCTTCTGATCTCAGCTGTCTTCCCCTCCAGCGAGTCTTGGCCCTTCGATCAGCTCCATCTCCTCATCCAGGCCGCCCGCTTGCGCTTCGCCCGCAGATCGCCACGTGGCTCCACCGCAGCCCATCATCACCGAGCCCCGATCTCATCCTACCCGCCCACCACGCTTTGATCACCACCGTTGGATCACAAGATCCAACGGTGGAGACCTCGTCTCCTACCTCCAGGCGCCCCTCTCTCCCACGTCCCTTGCCTTGCGGGAGGGGCGCCCCCTTCCTATTCTTGGACGCACGTCAGCCATCCTCTCCGACCGCAAACACCCCCACGACGTCACCCACTCGTCCCTCATCCTCACCGTCTACCTCACACTCCACTCCCACCAGAGTCGCCCCACGTCGACCACCGACCTCGCCTCGTCACCAGCCAACCCACCACCTTCACCTTATAAATACGCCACCACCGGCAACGTTCACCCCCATCCTCCACTCCAGAGAGCTTCCCTGAGCTCCGACCTATCAGTTGGTGACAACAATTAGTTGAATCGTTGAGCGAAGAAGGGGATTCGACTCCGGCGAGATCCACGGCCGCCACCGCCGTGCTGCAGCCTCCATCCGCGAGTTGCGTGAGCTCAGGCCACCTACCGACCTTCGAGCGACGACCTTGAGCTCAAAACTGAGCTCCATTTCCCAGGTAGATCCCTCCATTTCTCCTCCGATCGTCCTTTGTTTTTATCTTTGATTTCTCCGATTTTATTCGTCGCCACCGATCACTCTCTCGCTTCCCTTTCATCTCGCTGAGCTTCGCGTCGAAGCGCTCATCCTCGCGACACCATTCACGACGACCGACGACGCACTCCACCAACCAATCGACCTCCAGCTCCGCCACTTGGCCGGAGCACCATCGCCGACCATCTCCTTCACACCCTAGGCCTCACCGATCACCTCCATCTCTCCACAAACACCCGCACGAGCTCCGGCTCTCTATTTCACACTTGCAGGTACCCATCTTCTCACTGAACGGAAGGTCACCGGAGCCATCTTCGAGCTTCATCGCCGTCGTCATCAGGCCGCCTTCCGACGCTCCTGAGACCACCATCTTCTCCGCCTCCTCGCCACGCATCTTCCGGGCTATCTCCGACAATCCGGAGAGCGTCAGCACCTCGAGGAAGGACGGGCGGAGCTACAGCATCCTCGCCGGAGCCCCGCCTTCTCCTCCGCAGGCGGTGGAGGACCGTCGAGGAAGAAGAGCAGTTGTCGTTCGATCGCATCGATCGAACGGCTCTCACATCGCCACGTCGCTCGCCACCGGACTCGCCTTCGACCGTAGGATCATCACTTATCCCACGCCTGGGAGAACGCCACGCGTCTTCACCGCCACCCTTTGGATCGATCTTGATCCAAAGGCCCGTAGCCCGCCACGTCGACGAAGACCGAGCCTCGGCCCCAAGCCCAGGCTCGGACGACCCGAGGCTACACCGAGCCTCGCTCCGGACCTCCAGAACGCCCGAACCTCGCTCCGAGCCGCCGCTGCCCTCAGAGCCTAGGCCGCCCACGTGAGGAGCACGTGCGGCCTGGGTAAATTGCACCGAGGCCCCTGGAGCTTTTCATATCTGCAAAAAGGTCCCTGTGAAGCAGACCCCACGTGAGGAGCACGTGCCCTGTGGAGAATTTGCACAATAGTCCTCCGCATTATAGGTAATTGCATTTTAGTCCCTGTCTGCATATTTGTTTATTGAAATTTTAATTTCCTGTATTGCATTTGCACCCCTGTGTTTGTACGCATCCCTAGGTTGCATTTTACATCATTTTGAAATTCTAAAAATTACATTTTGTTTGGAATTTTGTCCTCTGTCTATTGGTCCACGTGTCATATTTTTGTAAGTTCATTTGAATTATTAATGAATTAATTGGTGAATTGTTGACATATTTTGCCCAGTGACACCTTTTGATATATAGTTAATTCTTTGTGCTTCCAAAATTCATCAAAAATTCATAGTAGCTTAAGGACATCATTTTTAACAAACCACAAAATTTTCATATCATTTGCAGGCATATCGAGGCCTAAATAAATTATTAAGTGATTTTCTTAGATTAATTTTAATTACTTCATTTCACAGTGAAATTAAGTTCTGTTAATTTTCCTAGGTCCCTTATCATTAGAGCCACCTAGGATAATTTTAGTTCTTAGAAAAATTGTGGTTTGATATTTATTAAAAATTAAATATTGAAAATCACCCTATCTGTTTATTTAATTCACAGTAAATTGATTTAGTATCGAAAAATTTCCAAAAAAATTAGTGTAGGTCATTTTCATCATAATTAACCATCTGGCCAATTTTCATAATTTTTGGACTTCATTTGATACATTAATTAAATTGGAACATTAAATTGGTCTGCATAAGAAAATTAAAAAGACAAAAAAAAATTACTCCTCGAAAATCAACACTTGGATCCTTGCTTAAATTCACCTAAGGAGACAGATGCCTCCCTGAGATCGACTTAGACTTCCACCAAGTAAAAAAAATCTGCCACTTGAATTAACTTGACATTAATAGTGGTTTTTGATTAACCTCTTGTATCCGACTGCAACGAACGACTTATAATTAATTTGGACATTAATTTGACCGAATTAACATAGGGTGCGGGCGGCTTATCAGAAATGGCGCCGTTGCCGGGGAGGCAAACGGCTTAGGGTCACTTTAGAAATTTAGAGTTGCATTTTCCATTCAATCGGGTAGTCTGATCCCCGAACCACATTGTAATTATACCATTTTTTTCAATTATTTTTTTTCTCTTTATTTTTCTCTCTCTTTATCTGACATTAATATCTTTTTGTGCGAGGGCCCGGTGGACTTGGAGCGGCTTTCTTGAAGTCGACGCATCTCGAAGTGCATCGGAGGTCGACGATTCGTGGATCAAGTCGGCTGTTGAGACGCTAAAAAGATTTTTTCCATTTTTTTTATTATTATTTTGTAAAAAAAATTGCATTTCCAGCGGTTCCCGTTTGGGTTCTCGCGTGTGTAAAAATAGTGAAACTATGTCCCTGTCTGCTGTGTGGTTTGAATTTCTAGACTAGGCTTGCACTAGCGGCTCCTCGAGCCCCACTAGGATTTGCTTGTGCTCGTAATTTTTTTAGGACCACACATCACTTAAAAGACGCACTTAGACCGCAGATCTAGTCAAATCAACATGTTCTTCACTCGCTAATAGGACTGCCTGTCTAGGTGCGGCTTTTCATCGCTTGCATATCATATAGTGTAAAATTTCAATTCAGTACTGCATCTTGCATTGTAGAGAGCTGGAGGCACTGTAAGTCTTCTTACCCAAGCATTCATCATCGTTTTCTCGATCGCATCGGCTTTTTCCGATTCTCTCTCTCTTTCGGTTTTCTAACCTAGGATAAAGGAATTGGGACTGGACGGTAGACGTGATTGCTTGTGTGGATTAATATCAGTGATAACTAATCTCTAAAATCGAGACTGCTAATTGAATTGGACCAAAAAAATTAACTAAAATTAACCCTTGTTTGCGGGAGAGTAACCCCGACCTTGTTTTCAGGCTGAGTGAGGGTACTTGAGTGTGTGTGAACACCTTAAGGCAGAGCCCAAATCCCCGCATTCCATATCACGTTCTGACTGATCCTAGCAAATATCACAAGTCGAATTTTTTAGATTCACTGACTAGTACCAAGTAGCCTCCGCCTGTCTCAGGTAGATAGGGGCGAAATTGCGGTACTTTGCGACAAGCTGCCAGTAACCCCCCGGGGTGAAGTTCCGGCCTTGTCAGCCTCCGCCTGCTTGTAGGTAGATAGGGGTGTGGTCATTGAATCCATTGACTTGGGATAGGAGAGAAGGAAAAGAAGGAGTGGCGGTATCTTAGGCGACAGGTTAAACAGGGAAGACGCATCCGGCTCTGAGCCGACTTCCCTTTAGGCCGCGTAATCCTTGCTATCTTGCTTGAAAACCACACTTAAAATTTACAGATTAATTGGACTCGGTTTCGAGTCCTTCACCGTGTTGAGTGTGAACTCGGGGTTTTTCTCTTGCGTTTATCTTTGTGTATGTCCGTGTGTGTTATCCTGTGTAATTGCACATTTTCTACCTCCATCTGCTTACAATTATCCTATCCTCTTCAAAGATGTCGGGATATTGGTCCCCATACACTGTGACCTCTGGTCAATCCTCCTCGACCATATACCGTTCATCTTCGCTTTCTCCTCCGCCATCCACGGGAGACCCTTACCCGTGGTCGGCTCCTCCTCACCCGATCATGAAGTCAGAACTCCGACTGACTTCTCCACTTCTTCGTATTTCTCACCTGCTCCATATTCTGACATTCCGGATCCACTTCCATCTGGGGCTGACTGTCCTTATTCTCGAGAGCTTGCAGGAATTAAAGGATCAAATGAAGAGCAAGACACGACTGAGACAGATGATTGGCAGAATTATATGCCCCCGTTTACTTCATTCTCACCTCAAGTAGGGACCATACAACAATTTACATACACACCTCCCGACTTGACCTTAGGGCATCATTTGATCGATCAAACAACCCGAATTGAGGGGCCTAAATATCATGATTTTCCAGACTTGATTGACTTTAGTGATCAAGCCTCCATTAACCAGCCTTCATTCGGAGAGCCTATACATTCACAGGAGTGGACTAATGAGCTAGACTAACTAGTCCCTCGTTCATTGACTCCATCATATGAGGCTCTGACCAATATCTGCCATTCGGATGATCCATACTCGACCCAGGAATACATGCCAGAGTATAGGTATGTTGAGTATGAGACCTCAACATCTCAGCAGTCTCCTCCAATTGAGCAGAACTCTCCCATGAATTGTCATGGGAATTTTGTGGAGGATGACATTTCCAGACTTATTGAGAAAAGTGAATCATTCGGTATTGAGTTGAGAAATGTCATGGAAATATTGAACTCAATTTCTGCCAGCTTGAGAATGAAAGTGGAAAAGGATATGAGTAATTTTGAGGTTGAAAGCCAAGCAAACATTAGGGAACCCACACCGTCTGTACAGCTGGAGTCCATTCTATCTCCCTCTTCTACTAACCACTTGCCCTCCAATCCAGAGTCCGATCATTCATCTATCCAAAATACCAAAAAAATTGAAAAACCAAAAAACCACATAAAAATTGAAAATGAAAATGACCTAAAAAAATTGGATCCTGCCCTAAGGGAAGCACTCGATGAAGAACTGATTTTCAAACTTCCCTTAATAAAGGCCATAGATCACTTTCCCGACCTCAAACAATTTGTGAGAAGTAAATTGATGCCCAAGAGGTCGGGTAATAAGAGGACAAGGACTGAAAGACACATAGTGTCTATGGCCACCGCCTTGGTGATGGGGAGAAAGACCAAAAGCCGCAGAGTAAAGCGGTTGCCCCGAGTTGAGTGTGAAATCAAAGATACCATCTTTACCCATACGAGAATCGATGATGACTCACCGATAAATATCCTCCCGACCTCTGTGTTTGACAAGCTCAAACTCAAGCCAATCAGAAAGTCAAGAGAGATCGTTCAGCTAGCTGATCGATCCATCAAACGGTCGAGAGGAAATATTTCAGTCATCGTTACTTTCCAAGTGCTCTACTCCAAATGGACTTCACGATCATTGACATCGAGCACCGAGGAGAGTTCTCCCAATCTCTGATTATTCTCGGGAAGCCGTTCTTAGCCTTAGCTAAAGCGACTATAGATTGCGAGACTCGGGAAATCGATTTTTCAGCATTGGGAGCGCTTCGACCTCATCCATTCTTTGATAAACTTTACTCTAAGGTGACCCACACATCCGCTGACAGTCATGACCATCGAGAGGTAGGTGAGTCCCACCTCTCTGCTACACCTGAGAAACCGATTGTCCGGACGACCATTGGATCAAAGACTCCCCACACCTCCACTTCATCAACTGCTTGCACCACCACCATGACAGCTTCTAAGGAGGACTCACGACTGGAAGCTATCATTGAGTCGGACACGATATTTGAGGATTGCCTTGATCATTTCAATGATCCGACACAAGAGCCCAATAATGCCAAGCCAACTGAGACCACTAGCTCCTTCCCGAGACGCGTGCTGACCCTTCAGGAATATTACAATCTTTATGGTGACTCGTCTGATGAGGAACCCATAGTCAGCACCACACCACGACCCTGACCTTCTAAGGAAACAACCCAGATAAAATTGACTCCACATAAAAACACAGTTGCTTCCTCTTCTAGTCGGTTATTTAGTGAGAGGAAGTTGAGAATTGATTCCTCGAGGTGTTCCCCCGAACCTCTCAAGGCGCGTCGCTCTCCACTCCCTCTCAATGATTCAGGTTCTAGAAAATCGACTAAGAAAATTTCCTTCAACATTCCGGAGAAGGAATTATCAGAGGAATCCTCATCGGGTCCAGATAAGGTGGTTTATATGAGTGAGCTCAGTTCGGCTGTTCTTAAGCCTTATCTAAGCAAGCAGCCATGTGTCGACCCGCGTTGGATGATCCCTACACCTAACTATTATTCATCTGAGGACGATTCTGACAGCGACACATATGTATATTATCCACCTCCTCGCGTCCGCAAGAAGGTTCGTCACAAACCTTCTTAATCCTTGTATATTCTCACTCTTTTCTTGTATATATTTTCTCTCCCTCCCTCCCCAGTGATTTGAATCACTCACCCCGGTTCCATATCATCTCATGACTATACTTAGGATAACCAGATCCTAAGTATAGGGGGGAGAGTGACCCGCATCTATTCATCCTCCAGATCACATCGGTTCTCTTACTCACTCATGTCTTATACTTAGGCTGAGCAGAGCCTAAGTATAGGGGGGACCGATGCCCGCTGTGTATATACTCCTCCATTTCTCCTCTTAACCTCGCCCGCCCTGTTTTTGATCTTCTTCTACACTTAGGCTGCCAGAGCCTAAGTATAGGGGGGCGAGGCGACTTCTATACATTTTTGTAATTTTAGCTCTCCTACGCTTAGCCTGAGCTATGTCTTTTTAGTCGCTTTCGTGCTCTGAGGACATAACACACGCTAAGTATAGGGGGGCGTGTATATATTACATATATACTTTACCCATAGCTCGTACTTTCGCGTATTTTCGCGTATTTTTGTATATATTTTTGCAATAATTATGGGTGGGTAAAAATTGAAAAAAAAATTTGTATACTTGTATAATACTTGTAAACCTTTTGTAAAAATTAAAAAAATGATAATAAATTTAAATTTTGTATACTTGTATAATATGTACTATATGTATAATACTTGTATAAAAAGTTGTAAAATTCTTGTAAAATTTGTTGTAAAACAGGTTGTATACCAAAAAAAAATCATGTATACTATGTATATCAACTAAAGATTGTTGTAAATAAAAAAAAATGTTGTATACTAGAAAAATAAAACTAAAAGGCTTCTTATTTACTCTTGCATATTATCTTGCATTTTCAAAAAAAAAAGTCTTGCATTTCATTCATAGCATGTCATCTGCACATCATCTGCATATCTTGCATATGCAAAGTGAAAAGCTAGTGGGTTCTGAACCAAGTTATGAGTAGATATTGAGGATGGACTTGATTTGACCTTAATCCACCTAATTTCAGAGGAACCTTATAGGAACTGGAGTTAAGGTTTCTCAGGTCAAGTGACTTAATTCTTTGAGTCCGCAAGTCTATGTTCACATGTCATCTTGATTAGTCTAAGTAGAATATCTCGTGCATACGCATGATTCTTTTAGATAATGACCTAACTTGGACAAGCACAATGCACGTAGCTCTTCATTGATGAGGTGGTGAGGAGGTAGAATCCTTTAGCTTGGAGTAGCACACGGGTGGAAACATCCGTCCTCCTCTAGGGAGGGTAGTGCATCTCAACCTAGTCTGGTGGTGTTGACATCTAAGGACATGATGCTGTGGGTTGCAATAATGCTTCAAAAGAGGGATAGTCTACTGGCTCAAGAGGAAAAACTCCTGATGTACATGCTGCACCTTGTATATAGTTCCAAAAAAAAGAAAAAAAAGAAAAAAAAATGCAAGAAAGAACTCCAAAAAAAATCAGACAGGTCCAAGAAAAAATAATACATGTCGGAGTATGTATATTAGCAAAGAAAATGCAGCTGGATGACTTGGCTACACTGGTCAGGCATCCCAGGATAGGTAGCTACACTGGCTACCATCCATTCTTTTCTCTACCCCCTCCTCTTGAGTTGGTCGCACTTGAACTTAGAAGGGAATACCCCGCTCCTCGAGGAAAGAGTTACTGGACCGGGTTATTGAGTTACCTTGTTCATTTCTGATGTGGAGAGCTATATCTCACTTACACAGTACAAGTAAGAATCATAGTCATCAGAAATTTGCGTTTGAGGATTTGTTCTGACCTGACTGTTGAGGCGTCTTGAATAGAAGACTTGTGGAACTTGAAGTCTGTTAGGTCTTAAGTTCAGGTCCCAATAAGGTTCCGCCACACAATTAATCCAAAGGTCGAGTCAATCTTCATTTTCAACTTTTGTTCATGACCTTGGTATGGAACCCAAAATCATTTCACTCTTGCATTCCATTTTAGTTGCTCGAGGACGAGCAAGGTTTAAGTATAGGGGGTTGATGAATCTGTGATTCATCACGCTAAAAGTTAAAAATAGAGTCTTGTTCCCGAGTAAATAGATGCATATTTCCCTTTATATTATAAAATTAGCATTCATGCATGCAAGCATAATATCTGCATTTTAGCATTCATACTTGCATTGAATAAGAAGCCGAATTCACTTGTAAATATCCACTTGTATATTAGATAAAATACCTTATTTGTATATATTTTATACTAACTCCGAATCCAATAAAATCAACTCCATAGTGTATATATTACTAACACTAATTAAAGAAAAATGTCAAAAAATACTAACTTGTAAAATCACCTAATAAAACTTCAACCCAAGTTTGAAGACCTTAGACTTTAAAACGTATATATCTCTCTCATACGACCTCCGAATTAGGTCTAATCACTTTTAAAGTAATATACATTCCAAGACCTTCGAAACAAGACCAATTTCATTAAAATCGGAGCTCGTATGCAAAACTTGGATTTTGGGCCCCTTTTGTACATTGTACATAATGACCGTTTTACCCCTGTATTTTACCATTTTATTTTCTTCATTATTAAAAATCCAAAAAATTAGATTAAGTTGTAAATATTCTTCTCATATTTTCTCTATTTTTATTTTGATTTTTCTCTTAATTAAAAATGACAAAAAAATTGCAAAAGATAAAATGTGGTATTTTATACCTATAAGGTACCGCCAAAAATATGCTTTTGTACAGATGATTTCTTTTGATTTTCGGTCCTTCACGAAAGTTGTAGATCTTGTCGAGACGAGCAACTTTCGTGTTGACCACTTTTTGATTTAATCTCTTTTATTATTTCTTTTTGATTTTTGTTTACATTTAATTTTTTATTTTTCTAGGAGCGACATGTGGCAGCTCCTGGAGCCGCCACATGTCACCCCATTATTTTATTTTCGGATTTATTATTATTACTATTTTACTATCATTATTTTAATCATTTTTAGTAGCCTACTATATTATATTATTAAATAAATTATTTTAACCCCCTTTTACCTCTTCCCTTACTTGCCTTCTACTCCAAGCCTCCATTTTCTCCACTCTCTCCACCACTCCATTCTCTCCAACTTCCCTCTGCTCTTCCTTTATAATCACATCACTTCCTCCATTGTTAACCATCCACCTATCTTGAGAGAGAGGGAGAGCCCCAGCCCTCGTATCGTTCCTGGTGACAGCGCGGACGACACGATCTGAGCGACGACGAGCTCGACCATCGTTGGCCGTGGTGAGATCCAAGGAGTCTCACAACTCCTTGTTGCGGCTTCCACACAAGCTGCTCAAGCCTCGAAGCTTCCTTGTTCGCTGACTTCTTGAGGCCACAACCGGAGTGTAGCATAGCTCCTCCAAAAATCAGGCGATCAACCACAGGTAAGTATTCCATTCCCTTTCCTTTCCATTTTTATCTAACAAATTTTTTTCCTTGTTGATTCACATCGTATCACACAAAATCATCACGATCACCACACCAAACAACACCACCATCATTAATCACCATCACCTTTTCTTTCATCCATCACAATCATTTCTTTCATAGCCATTAAAAAAAAACCACTTCCATCATCTTCACATCAGTCACCATTTTATTTCAGTTTCATTCTACCATTTCCTGTTTACAAAATATAAAGAAAAAAAATTAAAAAAAAAAGAAGATAAAAAAAATAACAGGGAGGAAGCAGCACGGACGCCGTCCCCGCCTCCAGCACGCGCGCCAGCCACCTCCACGCGGCCATTTGCCGCACCCAGCAGCTGCCGCCGGCCAACCGCACGCTCCTCGCGTGCACCACCAGCATACTCGGCGCCGCCCGACGCCGTTGTTCCTCCGCGCGACGCGCGACCTCGCCGTCGTCTCCACCCGACGCTTGCACTCGGCCGCCGACCTCCTCGCGCACAGGCCGCAGCAGCGCGGCCCGCTGCGCCACACTCCGCCGCGAGCAGCCAGCGGCCGCTCAACCTCCACAGCCGCCCAGCCGCTCCCTCGCGGCCGTGCGTGGCCGCACGCGCAGCCGCCGTCTCCCAGGCCGCCATCAGCCGCTGCGCGCGGCCATCTTCCGTCTGCCCCAGCGCCTCCTGCCACTTCGCCAATCCGAGCCCCGCGCCATCCACCCGCCGACCTTCGCGCCGCCCTCCTGCCGTACGCCTCCAGATCGACGCCGCCTCCCTCGCGCCTCGCGCGCGTCCACCAGGCGCGCCACCATCAGACGCAGGCCGCGCCCCAACGCGCCGCCCGACCCTCCATCTCCAGCGCCCCGCGCACTCCCCGTGCGCCGCTACCCGCGGCTGTGCGCCGCTGCCTGCGGCCGTCCTTCAAGCGTCGCGCCACCTCCGTCGCTCGCCGTCCGCCGTCCCAGCGCCGCAGGCGCGCCGCCCCTGGTGTCGCGCCCCAACGCGCCGCAGTCGCCCCTCTCGTGCCCTAGCGTTGGAGAGGACGAGGTGTGCCCTTAAGCACAGTTTTAACTTGTTTATTTTATTTTCTGTATTGCAAAATGATCCCTGACTTTGAGCATTAATTTGGACAGTCAAATAGCCTCATTTTATTCAATCAAAAATATCATGTTGTAGCACAACTAATTCTTTATCACCTGGCTATTTAATTGTATTTTTGTGGCTATTGGATTATTTTTTAAAAATCAGAGATTGAAATCAAGTGATATTTTATCCATTTACACTCTGAAATTCACACAGGCCTTTTTATTACTCTAAAAATTGTGAAAAAAATTGTGAATGATGCCTTTCATTGTACTTTAATTACTATCCAAGTTTCGTTCAATTCGGAGTTGTCGTTTGCATAAAATAAATTATAGAGTGATTTGTGTAATTGATTTTTAATTAGATCCACGAACATTATTTTTGAGAAATTTCAAGTCTCCTGCATTCCTTATTGAACTATCTATTTGAGATAATTCATTCTCTGGAAAATTTAACTTTATGGATTTATTAGGAATTAAATACCCGCGATCACTCTATTTTCAGTAAAAAATTCATAAAAAAATCAAAAAGCATCAGAAAATTATAAAAAAATTAGTGTAGCTTCATTTCATCATATTTAAATTTCAGTAAATTTTTCATAATTTTTGCATATCATTTACATGAAAAATTGCATAAAAAATCCAAAAAAGTTTGCATTTTTCATGTGTGCATGTTAAACCGAAAAAATCCAAAAAAAATACATTTGTGTTCATCATTGGATTAGGTTTATAGGAAAAATATAATTTGGCCGATTTGGACTAATTTGATATTAAAATTAAATTTGGCTAACTTGTTGATTTTCTTAATAACCTAGTCCATTTCATATATTGCATTTGGCATTTTTATCGCATAAAAAAAATACTAAAAAAAACCACTTGGAAAACCACAATCTAATCCATCTAACCTGATCCCGAGTTGTTCCTTTGCCTCCTTGAGTCGACCCTGGGGCTTGCCCAGGCTAAATAAACATAAAACTGCATCTTATTTTCATTCGACGATTTATTCGATTGTGCGGTTATTTTTGACCGATCGCGGATCTATCCGACTGCAACGAAGAGTCTAATCAGACCATAAAAAAGGGTATTTCCGCGCTCGTCAGCTACCTGATGGACGAGGTCAACTGGGAACAAGCTGACGGAGCTCTAGGTCCTAGCCTCGAGGGTCGTAGATGCTCGAGGCTCGAGCACCACGCTATTGGTGGCGCACGGCGGCGCAAGTCGCCGGATCAATGGTCTGGACACCCTCTCCTCGCTGCAACACCACCGGCCGACTGCTGTCACTCAGGCGGAGATGGTGGAGGTCCTGGGATGGAGAATGCACGAGCCAAAGATGCGTGAAAGAGTGGGTGGAGCTCAGACTATATACGGCTAGGGGTCCGGCTAAAGCGAGTTTGGGCGAAAACATCGGAGCACGGACCCCGAGGCTAACGGTCGGGCGAGGATCTGGGTGGATCAGGGAATGATTAGGACTCGGAGTTTACGGTTCTGGGGCTCGGATCAATGCACCATAAATGGGAGAAGAAGCTGGTCGGGTGCAGATCCGCGGAGGAGTGGTCCGGGGGGGGGGGGGGAGTTGACCGGGGGGTCAACATCCCCCGTGGACCAGTGGAATGCGGCCACGTGGAAATGATTTGGAAATTCAAGTTAAAATAGAAAATGGTCGAATTAATGAAAACTCAAAACATGAAAAGTGTTTCTTTTTTTTAAACTATTTTTTGTGATTTTTAATTATTTTTTTAAAATAAAAATAAGGTATATACAATATAGTGCTATGTATAGGTATATATACAATATTGAATTTTTTATTTTTGATTTTTAATTACTTATTTTTGTGCATTTTTATTCCAATTTTATATTTTATTTAGTTACAAGATAAAATTTGAAATATTTTGGTATTTTTATTTTATTTTTATTATTTAATTACAAGGGTAAAATAAATAGGTTTATTTATATACATAGATGATATATATATATACAAATGTTGGTGTTGATTTTTATTTTTATTCTTTTTATTTTATTTTTTTTATGGATTTTATTTTATTTATTCACATAATGGGATATAGAATATATACAAATTTTTATGGAATTTAGTTTACTTATTTACAAGGTGAAATAAATAGAGAAAGGGGGGTCTATGTATAAGGTGTATGCACAATAGATGAGGGGTTTTTTTCTTTGTAGTTCTTCTTATTTTATTTTAATTTAATATTTACAAATATTTACAAATAAATACAAACCATTTTTATTTTTATTTTTAGAGGAAAATATTTGTTTTTATTTAATTACAGGTATATGTACACATGAGCTTCCTTATCTCTCTCTACTTTGGCTTTTATGCGGTCAGGCCCATGCTGAGCCCTCCCTTGGGATTAGGTCGCTCAATATTTATTATAAATATCTCCCTCTTTTTCTTTTGTTTCTTTATTCTTTTATTTTTGCACAAAAACATGCTAATTATTATGTTTTATACAATGCATGCAATTTGCTAATTATTGATATTTACAGATATCTACATGTATTTGCAAAGTTTTTTATAGCTAAAATATAAGAATAAAGAGTGATGAATGGATATTCATCATCCCCCTATACTTAACTTTGCTAGTCCCTTAGCAAACACTTATTTGAAAAAGAAGTGAAAAAGAAAAGAAAAAGAAAAAGAGGAGAATATGCATGGATCAAGGTTGATTATTAAACTTGCCTTCATTAAATTGAAATATGGAGCTCGATCAGATCTTTGGATTATTGATGTGTCGGAACCTTATTTGGACTTAAGTTTAAAACTCAACAGCCTCTAAGTTCCACTACTCTATAATCAAGACTCCTCAATAATCTAGATCAGAACAAGTCATCATACACAAACCCTGAAGACTATGAATCTTTCCTTGTACTGTGAATGTGAATTATAAGCCCTCCACCTTAGAAGTGGCAACTTGACAACCCTCCCCAACAAGGTAACTCTATGACCTCAATCTGGACACTCTTTCATCGAGGAGCGGGGTATTCCCTTCTAAGTTCAAGTTCAACCGGCTCAAGAAGAGGGGGAATAAGAGAATGGATCATGGCTAGTGTAGCCATGTATCCTTGGGAGCTCAACCAGTGTAGCTAAGTCTCCCTGCTGCAAGCTACATAAGGTCGAATATGAATCTCAAGCTTTGCTTATTTGCACTATATACATACTCCGTGGGATTATCATTTTCTATCAGACCCACCACTTTTTTGGAGTTATTTTCTTTTTGCATTTTTTTTCAAGTGCATCTATACAACATATACATGTGCAGCATATATACATAAGGAGTTTTTCCTCTTGAGCCTGTAGATATCCCTCTTTTGAAGCATTATTGCAACCCACAACTCCTGTCGTTAGACCTCATGGCAACCAGACCAAGTTGAGATGCACTTCCTTCACTAAAAGAAGAAGAGAGGTTCCGCCTAGAAGTACTACCCTCGTATGCTACCTCAAGTAAAGGAAGACTGCCTCCTTACCACCTCATCCGTAGAGAGCTCGGTGCAAAGTGCTGGTCCAAGTAAAGCCATTGTCTATGTGAGTCATGTGTTTGTTGTTAAGTGCTCTACTTAGGCTCATTGAGATGACATGTGACCATAGCATAGTGGACTCAAAGAATTAAGTCACCATGAACCTGAAAAGCCTTAACCCTAAGCCCAATAAGGTTCCTCTTATAATAAGTTGGATTAAGATCTTAATAAAGCTCCATTTTTCAATTTAATTCTGGGCTAGTTTAAATGTCAACTATAATCAAGGAAAAACTGCATACATATATACAAAGATGCTATTTACACAATATTTACACACATGAAATTTTTTTTGAAAAATGTTTTGAAATCATGAATGCAAGTTTTGCAAAATATTTACACAAATTTACACAAGATTTTTGCAAACTTTTGATTTTCAAAACATTTTGGAAAAATTTTGTACTATATACATAATTTTGATATGAAAATATTTACACAAACTTTAGACAAAACGTTTTTGAAAGAATTTTTACAAAAATAATTTTGTATAATAACTATGTTGGTGCAAATAAAAGAATGGTTATTTACAGGAAAAATTTTTAATTAATTTTTTTTGTGGATTTTTGTGTTTTTAGCCATTTTTTATTTATTAACACAATCACGCAAAGTACGAGTTATGGCTAAAGTATATATGAAATATATACACACCCCCTATACTTAGCTCGAACGATGTCCTCGGAGTCAAGAGCGATGAAGAAGACATAACTCGTGCTTAGTATAGGGACGTGAAAAGGAAGGCTATATACAAAGAATGAATGAATGAATAGAAAGCAAGAGGATCTCGGCTTTTCCCCCTATACTTAGGATCAAATAATCCTAAGTATAGGAGGCTGTACACAAAGGGAAAACCGAGTGACGAATGTACAAGGTCTACCCCCCTATACTTAGGGTGAAATATCCCTAAGTATAGGCAGCAAAAACAGGGGTAAAAAGAATCAAAAGAAATACCCAAAGGTCCTACATCCCCCCTATACTTAGGGTAAAGTACACCCTAAGTATAGCATAATCAAAGATGACAAACGGGATGTGAGACTAAAGAATGTAATGATATGGACATCTGGATCTATACAGGTCGGAAGAACAGTAAAAATCAGGCGTGAGATGCAATAGATGTGAGTCAAGAGACCACATCTCACGTAAAATGAATCGGGGCAACATCAACGACCCGCGGCTCATGATCTAGAAATGGCTTGAGCCGCTGACCATTCACTCGAAAGGTACTCTCAGAAGACAGCTCAGATATATCAATACTCCCATTGTCGTGTACCTTTCTCACAAGATAAGGTCCCTTCCATTTGCTCTGTAGCTTCCCTGGAAATAAACAAAGCCTAGCATCAAACAACCATACTCTCTGTCCAGGCTCAAAATGTTTAAGGCTGATATGAGAATCACGCCACTCCTTCACTCTCTCCTTGTATTGTAGGCTGTTTGAGAAGGCAGTATCACGAAGCTCCTCCAAGGCTGCTAACTCCGCCCTCCTCTGGTCTCCTACACTATCTGGATCCATAAGAATATCTGTGACTGCCCATAGTGACCTATGCCTCAGCTCTACAAGTAAATGGCACAGCTTGCCATATACGAGGTAAAAGGGAGATGTGCCCAAAGGTGTCTTGAAAGACGTCCTATATGCCCACAAGACCGAGTCCAAAAGCTGTGACCAATCCTTTCGGTCAGGGCGGACGACTTTCTGCAAAATATTCTTGATCTCCCTATTCGACACCTCGGCTATACCATTCGTCTGTGGATGGTATGGAGTGGCAACTCGATGGTCTATGCCGAACTCGCTAGCAAGGGCCTTCAATTAGTCGTTGATGAAATGAGACCCCCCATCAGATATCAATACTCGAGGTACCCCAAACCGTGTAATGATGTGCTTCCTCAAAAATCTGCAAACTGTCCTGGCATCTGCGGTTCGGGCGGGGATAGCCTCAACCCAATGACTCACATAATCAACGGCTAGCAGAATGTACTCAAATCCCTAACTCTTAGGGAATGGACCCATGAAATCGATGCCCCATGCGTCAAAAACCTCACAGAAGTGAATGGGCTGCATCGGCATCATATCACGCTGTCCACAAGTGCCCATCCTCTGACAGTCAGTACACCTCTTCACGAACTCATCAGAGTCCTTGAAGAGGGTAGGCCACCATAGGCCGGATTGGAGCACTTTCTGTGCCGTTCTCCTCCTAGAGTGATGTCCTCCTGCCTCAAGCTTGTGACAATAAGTGAGGACGCTGTGGTGCTCCTCCTGAGGAA
Organism: Ottelia alismoides; assembly: GCA_037367405.1. Classification (NCBI taxonomy): domain Eukaryota; kingdom Viridiplantae; phylum Streptophyta; class Magnoliopsida; order Alismatales; family Hydrocharitaceae; genus Ottelia; species Ottelia alismoides. The sequence continues at coordinate 470,614 of JAZKJV010004695.1, forward strand.
TGCACCTACGCTAGACGCTATCCCCTCCTTCGTGGTAAAGGATGGGATCCTCCCAGTGGTAGGACTTGGCCTTCGCAAGGAAGGTCTCAAGCCTCTGCCTGGGCCAATCTTGTGGAACTTTCTTAGCAACAAGAAAGTTCACAATATCGGCATACCACAGGAGTGAGACGATAGAAAGGATCGCCTCATCTGGGAAGGTCTCACAAATAGGGTCAATCTGCTCAGAATCCTCAAGGTTCTCCAGTCGGGAGAGATGATCCGCCACCACATTCTTGACTCCAGGCTTATCCTTGATCTCTATGTCGAACTCCTAGAGTAGAAGGATACATCTAGTCCGTTTGGCCTTGGCATCCTTCTTTGCCATGAGGTACCTGATGGCGGTATGATCAATAAACATGGTCACTCTAGATCCAATAATGTACGATCTGAACTTATCTAGGGCGAAGACTACGACTAGTATCTCCTTCTCTGTGACTGTGTAGTTCCGCTGCGTGGAATCCAATGTGCGGCTAGCGTAGTGGATAGCAAATGGAACTCCATCCCTCCTCTGTCCCAGCACGGCCCCCACGGCAAAATCGGAGGCATCCGTCATGATCTCGAATGGGAGAGACCAATCAGGCGGCTGGAGAACAGGAGCCTCAACAACACATCGCTTGAGAGTCTCAAACGACGAAAGACACTTGTCATCGACAAGGAACTCGGTGTCTTTCGTCAGCAGGTTAGTCAACGGTCGGGCGATCCTACTGAAATCATGAATGAATCGTCGGTAGAAACCGACGTGCCCAAGGAAAGACCGTAACTGCCACAAATTGAACAACGGTGCAAGTTTTCTAATGACATCTACCTTGGCCGGATCAACCTCCATGCCTCTGTTGGAGATGATATGGCCAAGCACCGTCCCTTGAGTCACCATGAAGTGACTCTTCTTCCAAGATAACACCAAGTGAACCTCTATACATCGCTGAAGGACTCAGTCTAGGCAGTCAAGACAGGAGTCGAATTCGTCGCCGTAAATCGAGAAATCATCCATGAAGACCTCCAAGCACTCCCCTACCATGTCCGAAAAGATCGACAACATGCATCTCTGAAAAGTCGTAGGGGCATTGCATAGCCCAAATGGCATGCGTCGGAAGGCGTATGTGCCGAAGGGACAGGTAAAGGTAGTCTTGTCCTGGTCCTCGGGAGCGATGGCCACCTGGTTGTAGCCCGAGTACCCATCCAGAAAACAATAGTGGCTCTTCCCTGCCAGTCTCTCAATGATCTGATCTATAAAGGCAGGGGGAAATGATCCTTCTTGGTGGCCTGGTTGAGTCTCCTGTAATCAACGCAGACCCGCCAAGAAGTGGGTACCCGTGTAGCAATCTCCTTTCCGGACTCACTAACCACTGTAGTGATGCCTGTCTTCTTGGGCACCACATGCAAAGGGATGACCCACTTGGAGTCGGAGATGGGGTAGATAAAATCGGCGCTCCACCATTTCGAAATCTCCTTCATGACAACCTCTCTCAGATTCGGGTTCAGCCGCCGCTGGAACTCACGCGACGGCTTTGCCTCATCCTTGAGATATATGTGGTGAGAGCGCAGGGCCGGACTTATCCCCTGGAGATCTGCTATGCTCCATCCTATCGCCTTGCGGTTCTTTTCAAGAACCCCCATCAGACGGGATTCCTGCTCTCCAGTCAAATCGGCTGAGATAATGACTGGGTACATCTCATGCTCACCCGCAAGGAACCTATACTTCAGCGATGTAGGAAGTGGCTTCAGCTCTGGACAACTGGGTGCTGGTGGATCTGGCCTCTGGAAAGTTTGCATGAACGCTGCCAAATCTGCATGGGAGAATTGAAACTCTCTGTCACTCTCAGAATCTGGAGAAGGCTGCCCTGATGGACTGTCTCTGCTCCGTGCGGCATCTACCTCCTCCCTATCTGCAGGCTCAATAAAAGTCAGATCTGGCATGTAATCATCACAATCTGCCTAGTCAGAATCTGACTCCGAGGGATCTGTATCATCCAAGGTGGCATCAGTACCATTATCATCACAAAAATATGTCTCACGGTCGAGAACCGGCTCTGCAGCCTCTAAGGTATCCTGGACCAGGAATGCGCTCTCCAAGCTCTCCTCTGCTGGCATCTCTGCATCAGCGGACTCTGAAAATGAGAGGATGGCCTGTGCGGCTGGGTCTGCCCAAACTGCCTCGTCATCTGTGATCACAAAGTCGCAGTCCTGGTGGATGTCTGGCCCTCCATCCGTCAGCTGCTCTATGTCTGAAGTCATATCTGAGCATGCTCTGTCTCTGGCTCTGCTGTCCTCGACCGTCTCTATTTGTACACTTTCACCCTCGACGTGAAAGTACACCTTTCCGCTATCATGGTCGGTCACTGCCTTGGTTGTGGCCAAGAACGGGCGACCGAGAATGATGGGAGTATCAGTCACTGACTCAGGGATCTCCATATCCAATACTACAAAGTCCACGGGGAATTGCAGGACCTGAATAGTGACGACAACGTCCCTCAGCAACCCCTTCGGCCTCTTGACAGATCGATCAGCAAACTGAAGGACTGTCCTGCTCTGTCTAAGAGTGCCCAACTCGAAGCGGTCGAGAAGGGCTGCAGGAAGTAGGTTGATTGACGATCCGCTGTTTAATAGAGTACGGTCGAACCTTTGCTCGCTGATATGACATCTGACATACGAGGCTCCAGAATCTGGCCTCTTGGCCGGCAGACGGTTCTGGATCGCGAAACAAGTGGCTCTGGTCAGCACATGGATCTCTGAGTGGTGATTCCTCCTCTTCCTCCTAACTGTAGTCCTATCTCTAAGGGAACGCTGAAGAAGAGGGATGTGCTGCAAAGCCTCCTGAAGAGTCAGCTGTTTGTGAAACCGATCTATCATCTGCTGGCTGAACTCTTCCTGCTGTCTTTTTTTTTATTTTCATTTTTCTTCCCCTTCCCCATATGAAGGTCTCTAGGGAAGGGGATCACAGGGTCCTTCTCAGATGAAGGACTAGGAACGGGTCTGAGCAGCTCGATGGTAGGATCCACACATACATCATGTACCATAGTGGGATCAAAAGAAAACAAACCCTTTCCTTTATTTCCAGAAATGTTCCGAGATATAGGTGCAGTAGAAGAAACTACAGGACTCTCAGAAGACACGGTGGCATCAGCACCACCATCGGCTGGAAGACTCGCGGCCTCAGTACCGCTCGCTGGCTCGGCAACATGGGTGGCCTCAGTACCACCTCCTCCAACTGGTGAAACGGCAGCCTCAATACCACCGGTGGGGTCAGCATCCGTGGTGGCATCAGTACCACCGTCATCATCTCTAGCGGCCTCAATACCGCTCTCGTCCTCCTCGTCTGGCGCTCTGGGTGTGTCCTCTGGTCGTCACTCAGACGAGTCGCCGCCTGTTGGCATCCTACTGCTCCTAAGTGTGGCATACTCAGTACAAACTACCTGCTCATACTTCCTCTTAAGGTTGTTAGGATTCGGCTCAATCTGGGCAGGTATGGCGGCCTTCCCTCTCACTATGTCTCGCATCTCCTGGCGGAACTCATCCATCTCCCGTCGAAAAGTAGCCTGCTGATTTGTGAGAAGGCGAGCTATATCATCCAAGGTGGGGCTCTCATAGGATGGCCCATGAGAACCCGACGGGTAGCCTCTCTGGTAGTGAGGCTGCTGGGACTGGTGCTGTGGGTGAGAGGGGTAAGAATGTGGCTGATGTTGCGGCTGATGAGGCTGATCACGCCTCCAAGACTGTCCCTGCTGATAGGGACGAGGACCATACTGCGGTGACTGTTGTGGCTACTGTTGTGGGTATACTGGGGGCTGCTGCTGCTGGTGATCCCTCTGATGGCTGTACTGGCCACCCTGATCTGATGGCTGCTGCTGGGGCTGGGCACCTCCGGCCCCCCAACGGAATCCAGGATGGTCTCGTCGGATACCGAGCTGGGGGCGGTCATACCAAATCCCGTTGACATCCATCAACGGCTCTAAATCATACTGGGGTGGCGGGAGCATTGCCAGAGGCTGATCCGGCTGGTATACCACCATCTGAGTGTCCGTGGATGGTGGTGACTGGTAGGTGAGCTGCGGCTGCTGGTACGGCTCCGCCTATACAAGATGGATCTGTCTAGGCTGCTAGTGGGAGCTGGAGTGCTGGGACGAGCTGCTACTGCTACTCGGATCGCCTCGTGCCTGAAGACGAGGCTGTGAAGCCGTCTGTGCCTCCTAGAGACACATGAGCTGTGTCTTTAGGTCACTCAGAGTTTTTGCCATCTGCTCCATCTGCGTGATGCCCTGGCATTGCTTCTTCTCGATAATCTTCATCCGGTCCAGCTTCTTGCTGATGATCCCCATGTCTGCGGTTGTACTCTCTACCTGTGATGCTGTTGCAGACGAACTGGATGGACCGGCATCGACCCGTGCTATCCTCTGGTACTGCACAGTCTGTGGCTGCTGAGGTCTGCCCTGTGTGTACAATCGGGTACGGGACATCACCATATAGTTCTCGGCCATCTCCTCGTAGATGGCCCAGACCTGATCGTGATCCTTGGCGAAGTAAGACCCGCCACAAGAAGCATTCACCAAGCCCTGAAGCTCTGGTGTCAGCCCGCTGAAAAAGCTCTGAACAAGGTTCGGCTTGGAAATGTCATAGTACGGGCATCTGTCAGTCAGCTCTCTGAACCTCTCCCATGCCTCGTGAAACTGCTCATTGGGGAGCATGGAGAAGTTGCTGATCAGGGCTCTAGTGGTGTTCGTCCGCCCGAGTGGGTAGTACTTATGAAAGTACTCAGTGCGGAGCTTCTCCCAAGTGTAGACAAACTTCCCCGGATGTTTCAGCCAGGTGGCTGCTCTGTCTACCAGTGAAAAGGGGAAGCCAATCATGCGGATGGTATCCTGGTCCACCTGATGGTCATGGACTGTGCTGCAGATCATCAGAAACTCCTCGAGGTGGAGATGGGGCTCCTCAGTGGCGAGCCCATGGAACCGGGGGAGAAGCTGCAAAGTGTTCAGGGGGAACTTGAAGTCCCCCACAATAGCTGGTAGAACAACCCAGTGATGCATCAAGGTCGATCTAGGGTTGTGCAACTCCCACATCGGTCTCGGTGGATCTGCTGCTGCTGCTGCATCGGGCATCCTCGGCCCGTCATCGGGCTCGCGTTGGTCGCGAGCGGCTCTCAACTGCTCCATCTCTCGCCTCATGTCCAACATAAATGCTCCTTGATCCCTCAACTGCTGTTGTACTGTCTCGAGGGAGGTGATCAGGGTGGAGTTGATCGCACCCTGGTCCAGAACGAAATGCTCAGGCTGCGGACCTCTGGTGCGATCATCGCTATTGCCAGCCATAGTCTATGCAAAATCAAAACGTCCAAACTCAGGTGCCGATAAATCATCTGTCTGTCTCTCCTCTGGCACTGGTATCTCGGTCTCAGAAGAAGGGGGGTCGAGGGGGAACAGGGTGGAGTCGTACTCGGGTTCGGAGAGCGGGTCTCGGCTCTCGCGAACCAACCTAGATGAGCGGGTAGACGCGCCCGAAAGCGGTGCAGCCAGAGGCTGCCTAAGAGATCGTCTGCCCATCATCTTGATGTGGCAAGTAGTGCGGATGAGATCTGCAACAACTATGATCACAAGCAAACCCCCGATTCACCAACACAACACGAGCTGAAGACCGTAAAGGCTCGGTCAATTATCTTATCAATTTTATTTTGGTGATCAGTCAGGATATCAGAGCGATTACGTGACCTGTTGGTTTACCCGATATTTTCTCAACCGACTGTCCCGTACAGAAAGAGCCGGTAATCAGTCGAGAAGAATATCGGAGGGCTCTACCTAGTGTTCGGGGTCACTCTCTCGCACAAGCAAACCAGACAATGAGGGGGTTGCTTTCCCCAAGACAAATTTTTAGGTGAAGTGTCTTTTAGGGTCGATAGTGTTAGCAGTCCCAAATTTTATTGTTTTTCTTTTTAGGTATTTTTCAATAAAAGCAAAAACGCCTAACGAATTTTTCGGTTCTCCTGATTATTAAGTCCAAAATAGAGGAGAAGTCGAAAAAGCCGATGTGCGATGAAATCAATGATGCATGCAGAGTAAGAAATACGTACCTGACTCCAGCAGTCTACATGCAAAATGATCCACACAGAATTGAAAGATAAAAAAGAAACTACCTAAATGGTGTAGGTGAAAAACCGAGTCCCTAAGCAGGCAATTCTACTCGAAAGAACAACTAGCTGATCACCAGCCTTCGATCCAAAGGGTCCGGTCTCGGTCCACCCCTCCTCCCGACAAATCGGGTTCAGGAGCAGCGCTTGGCAGGGCAGGTTGCGGCACGTAGGCTCCAAGGAAATGAATCAACTATTTTATTAATCTTTTACTATAGGTCCAATTGCCGAACTATAGGAACATGCAAATGTATTACGGTGTTTGGATCCTATGAATTACGTCACAACCAAACAAAAATTCCTAAGGCTAGGGGCTCGAGAAAACCGCGAGAAACCGGAAAAGGCAACGAAGAAAACAAAAACCGCAAAAAGCCGCGAAGAAAACCGAACAAGCTAAGGGGTCCCCCGAGCACACCGGTGCTCGACGAAACAGACCCCGCAAGTCTCAAAGTCCACGAGAGTGTCCTGTCCTTGTATTATTACAATAATTTTTCAAATGTGCTAAAGTAAAGTCTAAACTACTCTAAACTACTCCTCTCCCACTCAACTGCTTCCTCGCGCTCTCCTGCAGCTCCGTGAAGAAGGGAGCCACATCTGATCACTGCGGTTGCGCCAGCTTCTCTAGAGTCGCCGCCTCGGTCCTTGGGTCCTCGTAAGAAAACAGACGAGTGTCACAGACCAGATAAAATAATCAAATAAAGGCACGAAAAGTAAACAGGGATATATGTGCAAAAATGGCAAGAATAATAAACAAGCTAACAACAAACAAAAACAAAAATAAAACAAAATAAAATAAACAAAAATAAAAGAAGAATAAAAAGCCGCGAAAAGCCGCGGACTCAGAAAGAGCCGCGGAAAGCCGCGAAAAAGAAAATAAGATAAAAAGAAAATTAAAATAGACTACTAAGCCGTGCTTCCCGGCAACGACGCCATTCTGATGGGCCGAAAAATCACCAAGACTCGGGTGAATAAAATAGATCAAGGGTCGTTGCGACCTGGGTCTCGGAGATAATTCAGTCAATCAAGAAAATATGAGATCAGACCACCAAAACAAGATCAAACTTAAAGAAAATCAATAGTGGCCCTGGCTATTGGATTAGCCTGGTATAGCGACCAAGGTCGGACTCAGGGTGCACGTGATGGCCTCGCGGCCTACGAAGTAGTCTAAAATGAAATCAAAATAAAACAAATATTTTTGGTGGGTTTTTAATATTTTTATATTTTTTTGGATTTTTAAATAATAAAGAAAATAGGAAAAAATAAGGAAACAAGCAACTTCACACAATTATTTAATGACTCAAAATGAATCCAAAAATTCAAACAAAAATATTTTTATGTTTTTTATATTTTTCTATGTTTTTGGTTAATTTTTGGTAATTTTATGATTTTTATAGGATTTTATAAAAATAAAATAAGAAAAGAAAGCAGTGCTGCAGTCCAGTCGAGCTAAAAAGGCCAAAATAAAATATATAATGGCCTCTAAATAGCCGGGAGGTTTTTTTCCTATAAAATATAAACAAAAATTAAAATTAAGCAGCAAAGTTTATTATTTTGGGTTTTTGTATTAATTACTAGAATTTTTATGTGATTTTAGGGCTTTTTTAATTTTTATATTTTTTTATAAGTCCAAAAATGACCAAAATTTGTCAGAAAATCAAACACCACAAAATACACAAAACCTAATTTTTTTTATAATTTTTAAAGATGTTTTAATATTTTTTGTGAATTTTATATTTGGACAGTAAGAAAAATAGATGTTTTTGAATTTTTAAAAATAATAAATGGGCTCCAAAAATTTCCCAATATTTAGTGAAAATTCTATACTGTGGCAGGAGCCACGTATGAAATTTTCACTTGGTTTCGATATGATTTAATATGTTATTCAAAACAATCAAGAGCCCATAGTCATAGGGACCTAATCGTAATAAAAATATCTCTGAGGGCCTGGAAATAACAAACAATGAAACCCAGGGGGTCCGGTGCAAAATCTCCAAAATCTCATGCGCCGCGCGCGTGATCTGGGCAGTCAGGTACGTTTTTGTAATAAAACTTAAGTCCCCGGACTAATTAGTAACACGTACTAAAACTCCAGGGACAAAAGTACAAAATTCCAAAGATATTTCAGCACATGCACAAATAAAACATTCACAGGGGTATATGTGCAAATATCTAAAAAGATTTTCATTTAATAACCATTATAAACAACAGGCCCATCCATGCAATTGTACCAAAAATACACGTGTCGATGCACGTGACCACAACATACAGGGGTATAAAAGCAAATAACAGAGACGACAGGGTCCACTATGCAAAAAGTCAAAAATAAAATCAACGTGGCTAAATATTTACAGGGCTAGATATTAAAAACTAAAGAGCTAAGGGCCTAAGGGATATTTACCCTTTATTAGCAGATGGGCCCAGGGGAAGCCACGTGGAAGATCGGATGGTTGTGGACGAGGCTAAACCCTGGCTGACTCAAGCGGTCCAGATCGCATCTAACGGTCACTACTGCTCCTCAAGGGGACGACTCGGATTGAATCTGGAGCGAAGGGGTGCGATCGGACGGACGCGGAGGATGCTCGAAGAACTCGTCGCCGGTGAGTTTCGCCGGACTCGTGTGCGTGCAGGAGAGCTCCTCGGAGGCTACTGATGATCGAAGAAGAAGTGCCTGGGCCTCCCGCGTCGGTCAGGCTCCTCTGATGGCGCAACGGAGCTCCGGAAAGTCAGGCGACACCGGCGGAGCTTAAGCTCCTATGCTGAAGATGGAGGACCTCAGATGGTCCTCGTTTGACCTGCAAAATGGCACGAAGAGCAAGCTGGGTCGAGGGAAAAATGCCTCGACCCGGTTAAAGGTGATGGGGGTGATTGATGCGTCGGGACGAACGAGCTCCGGCGAAGCGACGGCGAAGGAACTCGACTCCCAGTTCCGTGGCGAACTGGGTTGAGCGAAGGGGCGGAGAAGGTGCGTGGGAGTGAGGCGAAGGTGACGGTGTCGTTCGTTGGTCGAAAGGGGGTCGGAGATGGTCGGAATCGACAGTCAAAGGTGAAGGTGTGATTTGGGGGTAAATGGAAATTAGCGAAAGAGGGAAAGAACTAGGGCTACCTGATGGACGAGGTCGACTGGGAACGAGCTGACGGAGCTCTAGGTCCTAGCCTCGATGGCCGTCAATGCCCGAGGCTCGAGCACCACGCTGGTGGCGGCGCACGGCGGCACAAGTCGTCGGATCGATGGTCTGGACACCCTCTCCTCGCTGCAACACCACCGGCCGACTACTGTCACTCAGGCGGAGATGGTGGAGGTCCTTGGATGGAGAATGCATGAGCCAAAGATGCGTGAAAGAGTGGGCGGAGCTCAGACTATATACGGATAGGGGTCCGGCTAAAGTGAGTTCGGGCGAAAAAAATCAGAGCACGGACCCTGAGGCTAACGACCCGGCGAGGATCTGGGTGGATCAGGGAATGATTAGGACCCAGAGTTAGCGGTTCTAGGGCTCAGATCAATGCACCATAAATGGGAGAAGAAGCGTGTCGGGCGCAGATCCGCGGAGGAGTGGTCTAGGGGGGGAGTTGACCGGGGGGTCAACATCCCCCGTGGACCAGTGGAATGCGACCACGTGGAAATGATTTGGAAATTCATGTTAAAATAGAAAATGGCCGAATTAATGAAAACTCAAAACATGAAAAGTGTTCCTTTTATTTTAAACTATTTTTTTGTGATTTTTAATAATTTTTTTTGAAATAAAAATAAGGTATATACAATATTGTGCTATGTATAGGTATATAGACAATATTGAATTTTTGATTTTTGATTTTTAATTACTTATTGTTGTGCATTTTTATTCCAATTTTATATGTTATTTAGTTATAAGATAAAATTTGGAATATTTTGGTATTTTTATTTTATTTTTATTATTTAATTACAAGGGTAAAATAAATAGGTTTATTTATATACATAGATGGTATATATACAATGTTGATTTTTATTTTTATTCTTTTTATTTTATTTTTGTTTTTATGGATTTTATTTTTATTTATTCACATAATGGGATATAGAATATATACAAATTTTTATGGAATTTAATTTACTTATTTACAAGGTGAAATAAATAGAGAAAGGGGGGTCTATGTACAAGGTATATGTACAAGAGATGAGGGGTTTTATTTTCTTTGTAGTTTTTCTTATTTTATTTTAATTTAATATTTACAAATATTTACAAATAAATACAACCCATTTTTATTTTATTTTTAGAGGAATTTTTTTATTTAATTACAGGTATATGTACACATGAGCTTCCTTATCTCTCTCTACTTTGGCTTTTATGCGGTCAGGCCCATGCTGAGCCCTCCCTTGGGATTAGGTCGCTCAATATTTATTCTAAATATCTCCCTCTTTTTCTTTTGTTTCTTTATTCTTTTATTTTTGCACAAAAACATGCTAATTATTGTGTTTTATACAATGCATGCAATTTGCTAATTATTGATAATTACATATATCTACGTGTATTTGCAAAGGTTTTTGTAGCTAAAATATAAGAATAAAGAGTGATGAATGGGTATTCATCAGTGCCTCGCTCCGGCCATTGAGTACCTGCAGTGTTAGATGTAGCCGAAGCTTGTACGAATGCGTGCGAGTGAGGTGAGGCGAGTGGGCGGCCGTGAAGCGACGAGAAGCGGTGGTCGGAGGTTTCTTCACCGGCAGAGCATGGGAAGAAATGGGTCGAAGTGGAGGGGGTTGTAAGGAAGGGAAGATGGAGTCGGAGGAGGTTGGCAAGGTTGCGAAGCTAGTGGGCGGGTCAGATGGAGGTGGAGGTGACGATCGGCAGAGGGGAAAATTCGAGAAAATAAAATAAAAAGCACCTCGCCGGAGCGAGGTGTGATGGAGGTTGTGATCCGGGCTCGAGGTCCTCATCGAACCTCGAGGGATCGTCACACAACGGGGGTGATCATCCCTGGTGCTCGATGGTGGCCGGAGGTCAATCGCTACACGACGGAGGAGCCGCGGGTCGACACCTGGAGAGATCCATCTTCGCCTCAACGTTCCGCCCCTCCGCTGTCACCGGAGGGGCGGAGGAGGCTAGGAGCAAACCCAAAAATGGTGGGCGAGGGTCTCAGGTGGCGGAGGAAAGGGTTTTATAGGGGAAGGTAGTCGGAGGTTACATGGTGGCGAGGCGTTTTTAGGTGGTGGTTTAATGGCGAATGGAGTGATGGAGGCGAGTGTTGATGGTGGCGCGAGGATGGCGGAGGGAAGGGTGACGTGGGGCGGCCATTAGGAGAGAGAGGGATGACCGGAGGTGGCGGCCAAAAAGGAAAGGGGGCACTGGGATAGTGACGCGTAACGGAAGGGGGAGGGTGTTACGTGAGGAGGAAGATGGTAGGAGAGCCGTTGGATCATGTGATCCAACGGCTAGGATGCAGGCACAGATGGTTGGCTAGGATCAGATCCATCGATCTGATCGTACGGCCGAAGTGAGGTGCGAACGAGTGGCTAAGATGGAGAGTCTGGAGAGATCCAACGGTGAGACGTGAAGGGGTGACGTGGCATGTGGAAGGTTGTGGGATAGGAAGCGGATCGGGGGCTGAGATGGAGGGGCGACGTGGAGGGTTGAGGGCGTTGGATGGAACTAGGATCAGAGGGCTGAGATTTAGGCGCTGATCAACGGTTGAGATTTAATCTGGGAGTCAGATCAAGGGCTGAGAGCGAAACGGAGGTGTACGTCTCAGATGAAGGCGGGATGGAAAGGATCCAACGACCCAGATGGGTGCCGTGTGTCGAGAGGGGAAACAGGCCACGTAGGCGGCCCAGAGGGCGCCACGTGGCCCAATCAGAAAAATTCAAATAAAAATACAAAGATAAATAAAAAAGAAATAGTTAGAGGCCGAATTAGGAAAAAGTCAAAACATGAAAGTTGCTCGTCTCGACGAGATCTACAACTTTCATGTAGGTAAAAAAGCCAAAAGAGGTCATTTGTACAAAACGTATTTTTGGGGGTATTTTTAAGGGGATAAAAACACCGATTTTGTGGTTTTGAGATGTTTTTATATTTTTTTAGTGTTTTTAATGGTCAGTGATTTATAAACAAATATTCTACCTAATTTTTAAGGGTTTTCGAAGATAAAATAATTACAAGAAAAATAGAGGAATATTAAATACAATAAATTAGGGGTAAAATATATACAATATAATACATGATAATAATAAGGAATTAAAGGGTATTTTTATTGGATTGATTAATCAAGGAGTTTAATTTGCGACTTTTAGCATGATGAATACGAGATTCATCACATGTGGCTGGAGGTGTGGTTTCGGGGAGGCACCGACTGTGACGGGCGGCGGTAGCCGTACGCAGCTACGATCCTGGCGGAGGTGGGGCACGGGCCTCGACCACGACGGTGGTGGCACGGGCGCTTGTCCGCGGTGGTGGTGGCGCGGTCGGCGCCGGCTGTGATGGGCGGCGGTCGCCGGCCGCGGTTGGGGGGGTCGGCTGCTGTGGCGGCGTTCTGCCATTTTTTTTTGAATTTTTTTGTTGTGTATATATTTTTTGTTTTAATTTTGTTAATTTTTTATCTTTTAAACTATGAGGAAATATGAATATATACAAAAATGGGGAATAATGGTAGAGGGGAATGATGAAGAAGATGAAGATAGTAGTGATGGTGATGATGTGGTAGAAAAATACTATGGTGATGATGTGATATAAAATGATGGTGTGGTGAAAATAACAAGGAAATAAAATGTGAGATAAATAAAATAACAAGGGATATGAGAAGAAATACTTACTTGATGTTCGCCAGAATTGCGGAGCAGCTACGCTGGACTCCTGTCGTCGCCTCGATCCGATTGGCGAAATAAAAAATTAGAGAAGCTACACGAGCTCGATGGGGAACTCGAGACGCGGAGCGGAGCTCCGCGGATCTCGCTTGAAGGAGGTCGTCACTTGAGGAAGACACTTCGCTGCTGTCACCAACATTCCAAGCTCTCTCCTTTTTCTATTAGAATGATGGATGGGAAAAAATGTGGATGAAGAAATGAATATAAAGAAAAGAGAAAGGGAGGTTAGATGAAGGTGTGTTGATAGGAAGGTTAGATTATTGGTGTAGTTGAATGGGAGGTTAGATGAAGAATATGGGGTGGAATGGAAGTTGGTAGTAGAATAGAAGTTATTGTAGAGAATGGAAAAAAATAAAAGGAAAATAAAATAAAATAAAGTAGGCTACTTTAAATACAATAAAATAAAAGAGAATAAAAAAAGTGGGGAATTTACAAAATAAGACAAACACTATGTACATTTTTTCTTTTCTAATTTAGATATATATTTTTAATATGAGATATTTACAACAGAAAAATACAATAAAATACAAGAAATAAGGTACAACACAACAATATTTTTTTTTGGATTTTTTTAGAAATTAAGAAAGATAAAATACAAAATGAAGAAAGAATGAATATATACATAATATATAATGTACATATAGGTCCCAAAACCCAACATTTGCAAATGAGCTCCGATTTTAATGAAACCACTTCCTTGGATAGATAATTTTCTAATTTGAACTTTAAAAGTGAGTTTGGTGAATTTGGAGTTCATACGGAGCGGAAATTTGGCCTGGAAATTGGACTTTGCGACTTTTTTATCTTTGAGATCTATGAGCATTTATTTGAGGTGAAATTTATTTTATATTTTTGTATTTTTATATACATTTTATGAATACGTTAGAGAAAGAATTAGACAAAAATAAGTTGAAAAAAATTATTAAAAATATATGAAATTTTAGGGTATTTACAAGTGAAAAACTCCTTTAATTTTGCGGCTTTTTTATTTTTAATTTATTTTGTACAATATAATATACAATGCGTGTTTTATTTACAAGAGTGATTTTGTTAATTTATTGATTTTATAGACATTTGTTTGAGATTTTACTCAGGGGTTTTGATAAGATCAAGATATTGAAATGATGAATCGTGAATTCATCGGTGGAACACCAAGTTACACACTCATGCACAAAATATGCTTCAACTATCAAACCTTCTGGACGTACTCGATTACGTACAATTTTTTTCAATGAACATAAAAAACTATCGATGGGATACATCCAACGATAAGCTACTGGTCCATCAAGTAGCCCTTCATTGGGTAGATGAATAACAAGATGAATCATTACATCAAACAATGCGGGAGGAAATATCATTTCTAGTCTACAAAGTACCAAGATCATTTCATTTTGCATTCTTTTAATGTCATCCACCAAGACTTTTCGCTTACATAAATGATTAAATATGGTGCCAAGTTCAGACATAACTCCTACGACATTCTTTGGTAAAAGTTTAGATAATGCAGAAGCTAAAAGCCATTATAAAGTACATGACAATCATGACTCTTCAATCATGTAATCTGAGCATCTTCAATATTTATGCATCTACCAATATGAGATGCCTAACCATCTGGCATCTTCACATTTTTAAGAAACTCACAAAATTCCTTTCTCTCTAATCTGCTTAATGCATAACAAGCCCTGGGAATAGAATACTTTCCATCGAGTCACTTCTGCAAATGTAAATCCTTTCTTATATTCATATCCTCAAGATCTAGTCTATCCTTAATTGTATCCTTCGATTTCCCATCTATATCAAGTATTGTCCATAATATATTTTCTAATATATTTTTCTCCACGTGCATAACATCTAAGTTATGTCTCAAAGCTAACTTGTGCTAGTATGACAGTTGGAAAAAAATGATTTCTTTCTCCAATTATGCACATGATTCTCACATTGACGCTTTCTATTGGAAGGATGATTTCCATTATCAAAATCAGGTAGACTTTCAACTTCTTTTAGTAGTTTTTCAGCATTCTATTCTGTAGGAGGTGTTCTTATCTCAATTTTACCCTCAAACTTCTTGCTTCTCCTCCAATGATGATTCATCAATAAGAAGCAATGATAACCAATATAGTTTATCTTAGAACGAAGCCTCTTGGATGGAGTTCCATCCTTGCAGATTGATGAATCCACATTTCATCATCTTTATTCTATCATTTTGGCACCAAAAACCCTAGCAAATGCCTGTAAATAGCATTAATTCCATCATCTTAGCATTCATGCATGTGCATCTCAATAGTTTATAAAGTACTATAATTAAAGCCAAAATTATAGAATAAATAAAAGAAAAGAAAAAGAATAAAATATTATAAATATTTTATGACCCAGAACCCCGAGACCTAGGCATCTTGATGAATAGGTCGACAAGGAATAAAGTAGGGGGAGATAAGGGTCAAATACATATATTATTCTATTCATTCTTTATTCATTTTGGGACCTATTTTTGGTTCCACTTTTTATACATCAAATCAAGAAACTTTGTACATGAAAGTTGTAGATAATTTAATAAAGAAAAATACAAAATTGATTTTACTGAAAAATAATGTACAGATAAAAAGTTATGGTCTGAATAAAATTCCAGAATGCCAACTTCCCAGACCCGTATCTCATAAATGAAAACTCCAAATGCAGCATACTCACCTTTAATTGTATATAAAATAAAATAAGCTATTTAATGGCAATGGTTTCGCATTTGGCGGAGCTACGGTTTGAAAGTTGAGTTTTGGACCCACATTGTACAGTGTACTGAATAAAATATTCAATTTATTATTTATTCATTATTTCTTTATTTTTATATTTTTATAATGTTGTAAATATTACTTATAATAATTATGTGCATTAAAATCAGAATAAAAATATAAAATTCAAATAAAAATACTTGTATATATCATATACATAGGTATTACACCTATATTTATACCTATACATTTTATACTTCTATTTTATTTAATGTACAGAATACATCAGAAAAATAAAACAAATATATATTTACATGTATAAAAGTATTTTATAATTTTACAAAATAAGAAATAAAAATTATAAAATTAAAATACACAGAATAAAAATAAAATACTAAAATACATAGGTAATATACCTATATAGGGCTAAAAAGTGAACTTATAAAAATATATCTCATAAAATTAGTTAAAAATCACTATAAAATAGTTTATAAAATTACAAACATTTTTTATTTTATAACTTTAATAAAATAATACCATCTACTATTTTAAAATGATTTTTGAAACAAAATTTTCCAGGTTTTTCCTAGTTGGTCCACGTGGACCAACCAGGTGGCTCGGATAGTTGACCTAGGTCAACTATCTGACCTGCACCTATAGGCTGTGTCAGACTACGTTTGACCCCCATCTTCACCCTTTTTTCGAGGATCAATCTTTCATCTTTTCGACTCAAGGTCTTCTGCAAACTTCTTCCTCGTTAGACCGCCTTGCACGCCCAATGATTGTCTTGGGACGTGCATCACACCAACCACCACCGCACCTCGTTCTTTCCCCCATGACCATCAACCCTACTTAAGCAGACCCTGGAATTCAATTCGATTTTTGAACCCCAATTCTTGGCTCTCTCACGCCCCTTTGGATCCCATTCAACTCGTGGAGGTGACAGCTCCAGGATCGACGCATCTGGGAGGTGGATCAGCGGCCTAGGGCGTTCCGAGCACCTCCGGCCAACCACCGTAGAGGTACCACCAACCTCGGGCACTCCAAGCCCTTGAGGTGCTTTTCTCTCCCTCATTTTCCTCGCTGTAGTTTAGTTATCATCTTAGGATTAAAACCCCCCAAAAAAATTCACGTTTTCATCGATCAATCCATCCAATCATCCCATCTCGCCGGAGTGCACCTCCGGCCGAGCATCATCGCCTCATCCCGCGCTTCTTTTCCACCCTCCACGGAGTCCAGGCACTTTGCCCTGGACTCTATCACCCTTTTGCTGCAGGCACGAGCGCAAGAACATCACCTGGGAGTGATTTTTGGGTTCGTCGGAGGAACCTGGAGCTCCTGAGCTCCGCCGCCGTCGCAGGCGAAGACCAGCTCCTCCCCGACCATTTTGAAGCTCTCCCGACATAGAGGACGCCTGTAGGAAGCGTTTGGGGTCATTTTGAGGCCTTAACGACAATGACAAGGGGCAGGGGAGGTCGCGGAAGGTCGCCGTCGTCGGCCTTCTTCTACGTTCTTCCTCCTGGCCTCGCTACCGTCCGATCAAGAAGGACCCCCAGGCATATCGTGGACCGTCCGATCTTTAGAGGCCAGCCACCGTCGATCTCAGCTGAGATCTGATCTCAGACGTCCACGGGCGAAGTGTCATCGAGCCCGGAGAAGACGCCACGTGGATTAGTGGCGCGGCCCACACCGCTGGATCGCGTCTCGCCACCGACCGTTGGATCCGCGCCACGCGTCATCAGCGCCCGCTCCGCCATCGGATCGCCCCAGCGAGGGTATTTTGCAGTCACACCCCCGCTAGTTTTGTAATTTTTATTTAGTCCTGAAATTTTATTGCGTAGTTTAAATATTTTGTAAACTTTGCGAAACTGCCCTCGAACTTTCTGTATTTGCATACAGGTCCTCCGCCACGTCACCTCACGTGATCTGTACACGTGAGGTGCGGGAATTTGCATAAAGGCCCTCGACCCTTTTTGTATTTCGTGTTAATACTAGAACTTTTAGTTTAAGTGTTAAAGTTTTGGAGAAATTGCATATTAAACCCCAAAGGTTTCTGTTATTACATCTTGGTCCCTGTCAGGCGCGTGCGAGTCACGCGCCCTGGTGGGTAATTTATCCCAAAACCCCTGCAGGTCTTTGTATTTGTAATTGGCCCTAGAAATTTAATATTAAGTGTTAATTTTTGTGGAAAATTGCATGTATGCCCCTGGACTTCTGTCTATTTGCAATTACGTCCCTACTAGGCCTTTAATTTGTGCTGACTTTCTTTATTTATTTGGACCTTCATTTTAATTCCAAAAATTCTCAAAAATTGAACTTAAGCTATTGTGTGCTTGGTCTTTAACGCTATATTTTTTTTGATTTTATTGTATTTTAATATTTATTAAAAACTAAAAACTCTCCATTTTAGCACCGTCTAGCGTATAAAATACCAAAAAAATAGTAAAACACCTCTAAAAATTCCAAAAAAATTCCTTACTGTCTATTTTATTCTATTTTAGTATCAATCCAAAAATCACTAAAAATCTCAAAAGAAAAACACTAAAAATTCAAATACACTCAAAAACTTCAAAAAAATATATAAAATCCTAGAAAACTCCGAAAATTGTAAACTCAGTTCCTATTTACTCTATATTTTATTATCTTTATTTGAAAAATAGTGTAAAGAAATTTTGTGGCTATCTGCTATTTTTAATTTCCATTTTACTTCCAGCCAGTAGCTTCCTCACTGTTTTCCTTTATTTCAGCATTTAAAAATACCAAAAACATTTGGAAAAATACCCAAAAATTACAAAAACAATAGAAAATTATAAAAATCTCAAAAAGATTTTATTTCTGAATTTTTGGTTATTTTTGCATATTTTTATTAATATTCTATCTTCTCTTTTATCACTTTGTCTTTACATTCCAATATTGGAAAAAAATAAAATATAAATTATAAAAATAAAAAAAATTAAAAACCAAAATATAAAATGAAAAATTAAATAAAAAAATTTAATAAAATTAAAAACCCACAGAAAAATCTTTGCTTGCTTGCTTAGTGTAGACATCACACACATTCACTTGTGCACGTTTATTTGGATTACCTTGTTTGCTCCCTGTGTTCGAACTCTCTGCATACTTGTCCCTATACACCATTTATGCAGAGTTAAAATAAATTTTAACTCCACATTTATTTCTAATTATTGATATTTAGTGGGGGTTAATTGTTGATTAATTTCAAGAGTTGATTGGTCAACACCAAGACGGTGTTCCCGCCTTGTGTGGAACACAAGACCGATCGATTTTCGAGATTATCAAATGGCGCCGTTGCCGGGGAGCAACATCGAGTAGTTTACATTTTTGTTTGCTTGTGTTTGTTGTCTACCATAGCTTTATTTATCTCTCTTGCATTTTTGATATATATTGATTGAGCTGTCTAATCATTCTTTCTTGTCTTCTTGTGAGGGACCGTGGAGCAAGGCAGATCGCCTAGGTGACGCAAAGCAACCTTGGGAAGCAGAGCCGGCTATTCTTTAGCCAAGCCGGCAGGAGAGAGCAGGAAGAGTGAGAGAGAGTGGTAGATTAGTTGCAATTTATTTGTGTGAGGGAGTGCTTATTAATTTGTAATAATACAGGTACTTGGACTCTTGGACATTACCGGGCCTAATTTCCGGGTGTTTGTTCACCCGGGGGCTCACCGCGGCTTTTCTCGCGTTTTTCCGTTGTCATTTTCCGGTTTTGTTTTCCTCTTCATTTCTTTTGAGGATTGAGCCCTTAGTTGTAGGCTTGCTTGATTCGATTAGAATAGGTCCAAACACACTAATAACCTTTGCATGCTCCTATAGATTGTATTTGGACTTAGACTAATTAAATAGTTGGCCATTAGCTTTCGATCCGCGCGCCGCGAGCTCACCCCACACAAGCGCTTTCTCTTAACTCAAATGTGTTGAGCAGAGGAGGGGTGAGCCTAGACCGAGCACTAGGATTGAGGGTTAGTGGTTAGCTTGTGGTTCTTCACGCTAGCAGTTGCCTACTCTAGGACAATTTCCATTTTGCATGTCACCATGTAGTTTAGGTTTATAAATTCTGCTTTGCATCCCGTATGGAGAGAGCTGGGATTCGCTGTAAGTCTTCTCACTTTGCATCCTTCATTTAGGCACAAAGGTGAGATTTCCACCTTGGTGTCGACTTGCATTGGCTTTTCCGACTCTTTTCTCCCTCTGTTTTTGGATAAAGTAGGATCAAAGAAAATACAAAAATCGTTAGGCGCTTGTTTGAATTCACTCAAAAGAAGCGATAACACCAAAAAAGTTAAAAAAGGGACTGCTAAGAAAACCTTGACCAAAAATAAAATCGATAATTGGATTCATTGTTTGGGGAGAGTAACACCCTCACTTGTACTCAGGTTGCATGGGAAGGTCTCCTTCCAAGTGAGGTGAGAGCTTTGTAAGGATTAGAGCCAAAAACCCAACTTGTGGCTACCTTGTGTATCGCCTGGATTTCCGATGTATTGGCGCTACTATTGTACGTAGTCGAGTAGGGCTTGGTCGCCATTGGTGAGTCACTATTGTGTGAGCATCGACCTTGTCCGAAGTACCGAGCTTAGGCCACGCCTTCACGGGTGTGTCTGTCTCACCGGCTGCGTCCGAGTAGGACCTTGTACGCTCACGGGTGATTCCGTTGCGAGCGAGGTCCGAAGTATCGGTTTTGCCTATTGGCTTCCTCCCTATATTTCTTTGGCTGAGTAGGGATCCAGGAAGGGTTACAAGGACCTCAAAAAGCGCAAGTTACAGGTTACACAGGAGGAGGACAAGTACGGGAATACTTTTCCGGCAGTACTCTCTCTCCTTTAGGCGTAGCGTTCTAAGGACTCGTGAAAAGATAAATTCCTGAATCAAGCTAAAATTGACAAGATAAAAGCCGAACCTTCACGGCTTCATGTGTTGAGTTGGTGAATTCACCCCTGTTTTGTGTTTTATTGCTAGTTATACTTAGGTCAAGATCAAAAACACAACACAATTGTGTGCAATTTTGCATCTCATTTCATTCCTTTTCTTCTGCATTTCCCCTGCTCTTCCCAAATAATCAAGATGATGGGACGGAGATCTCTTAGGCCGACTTTGTCGGCACCGCTAACCAGCACTCCTCCTCATTCATCTCGGAATACCTCGGAGAGTCCTCTCTCCGAGCTTGAGTTTACCTCCACCCTGTTCCCCCTCGACCACCCTTCTCATTCTCCCTCACTCAGTCCAATAGTTTCAGAATTCAGTGCATCACAGAGTTCGGGACATTTGACAGCACCTGAGATGGCCTCTTTTGCTTTTTCAGAGAATCTAGCCATGGCTGACAGAGGCGAGCATCCAGATGACCATGATTACCCGCCATTCTACATTGATCAGGCAGCTATCAACAATTCACTTCTTGCATCCCTGGAGACTATGCAAAGGCAGATCCATGACCAGGGTACATACATGGGTGATCTCATGAGAGAGATAGATCAGATGAGAGAAAACCGAGCTGGCGGAGGAGGTGGCGGCGGAGGTGGAGGAGGACCTGATGCAGGAGGAGGTGATCCCGACGCTGAGAGACCGCCATAGACCATCATGAGGGAACTGCACAACCCAACCGCATCCCTCACTCACTGTTAGATCAGACTTTCGCCTATCCATGGAGACTTCGAGCTTCGGCCCCACACTATTCAGCTTCTACCCAAGTTCCATGGGTTGCCGATCGAAGAGCCACACCTCCATCTCCAGGAATTCGAGATGATATGCAGCACTATCCATGATCGGTTGATGACCGAGGACACAATAAAGATGATTGCCTTTCCATTCTCCTTGGTTGACAGAGCTGCATATTGGCTCAAACATCTGGGGCAATTCATCGACACATGGGCAGATCTCCGGACCACGTATTTGAAGAAATACTACCCTCTCGGCCAGACCAATGCAGCAAGAGCTATGATAAGCAATTTCGTCATGATCCCAAATGAACAATTCCATGAAGATTGGGATCGCTTCCGAGAGCTCATCGACCGGTGTCCACATCATGACATATCTAAGCCCAACTTAGTGCAAAGTTTCTTCTGTGGACTGACACCGGAACTGCAGGGGCTTGTCAATGCCTCTTGCGGAGGATCGTATTTTTCCAAGGGTGAAGACGACGTCTGGGCCATCTACGAGGGCATGGCAGAGAATTCAACCGTGATGGACCAAGCCCGTGTCTACACACATCAGAAGCCCCCCGCAAGGAGCGGGATCATTCCAGAGGATCGCCCGCATCGATGCCGGTCCCAACACAGTGTCGGCAACCACAGCCCAAGCTGAATCAGCCGCAGCCGACATGGGCATAATCAGTGAGAAGCTGGACCGTCTCGAGATCCTCGAGAAGAAGCAGATGCAAGGCATGGCCCAGATGGACCAGATCGCCAAGACCATGAGTGATCTGAAGACGCAGATTCTTTGCGTCCAGGAGGCACAGACTCATTCCTAGCAGCCTCCCAGATCACGTGCTGATCCGAGCAGTAGCAATGCCAACCAGCCCTATACCTCGTACTGCCAGGTGAACCACATCCAGGCAGAGCCGGTTCCATTGCTACAGTACTATCCATCGCAGCTGCCATCTTCGGACACGCAGATGGTGGTCTATCAGCCGGAGCAGCCATTGGTCGTTCTTCCTCCACCCTCCTTTGAGCAGGACCCATTGATGGAAGTCAATGGGATTTGGTACGACTGGTACCCTCAGCCCGGGATTCGTCGGGATCACCCCGGATTCCGTTGGGGGAATGGTGGATCCTCATCCCAGCAGCAACCTCCTGCCCAAGGACAGCAGAGCAGCTAGCCGTCACAACAGCAGCAGCCCCAGTATGCCCATCAGCAGCAGTATCACAGTGGTCCTCGTCCCGCCTATCAGGGACAACAGTGGAGGCAACGACAACAGCCTCAGCAGTCTTATCCCCATCCTCCTCCCCAGTATCAATCGCCACAGCAGCAGCAGCCTCATTTCCCGCAAGGGAACCCATCCGATTCTCAACCCCCCGTTTTTGAGAACCCAGCCCTTGATGATCTTGCCCGCTTGCTCTCCGAACAACGAGCCTCCTTCAGGCAAGAAATGGATGAATTCTGGCAGGAAATGAGGGAAATAATAAAAGGCAAGGCCGCCATACTCGCTCAGATTGAACTTAATTCGAACAATCTGAAAAGGAAGTCTGAGCAGGTAGAGTTTACAGAGGATACCTCTCCTAGTGACTATTTGAGTGATGTGTCTTATTCTTTCTATGATGTTGATTTTGTTACTACTAGGAGCGGTAGGATGTCAGCCGGCGGTGCCTCTTCTGAGCGACAACCGGATGCAGGATCAGGAGCGCTAGAGGAGCAGAGTAGCGGTGCTGATGCCGCTAATGATGATGTCGAGGATGGTGGTGCTGAAGCCACCAATGATGGAGATCCAGACGACGGTGCTGATGCCGTCGTGAGACCAGATGCAGACGGTGGTGCTGATGCCACCATTTTGGATGCTGAGCCAGAGTGCGGTGCTGATGCCGCAGAGACAGGTGTCGGTAGTGGTACTGAGGCCACCACTTCTACTTTTGTTGAGCCCCCAGCTGTGATGTTACCACATTTTGTACCTATGGACTGTGGGAACAAAAAGAAAAATAAAAATATGAATAAAGGAAAGGTTTCTGTTCAAATTGCGGATCCATATGTGGTGAATGATGATTATTGTATGGATTCTCCTCCTTCACAAGCACAGGGACCTATTCCTAGTCCTCCATCTGTGGAGGCCCCTACCATCCCCTTTCTCGAGGCACTCCGCCGGGCGAAGGGGAATAAAAAAGAAAATCCCAAAAAAGAGCAACAGGCAGAGTTCAACAATCAGATGATAGACAGATTCCATATTCAGCTGACTCTACAGGAAGCGCTTGATCACATCCCCCTCTTCAAGAAGAACCTGAAGGAGAAAACCACCATCCGCAGGAAGAGGAGGAACCGCAGAGATCAGATCCATGTGCTCACTCATTTCACTTGCTGCACCATCTAGAACAAGTTGCCAGCCAAGCGACCAGGCGCAGGAGCTCCCTATGTCAGATGCGAGATTCAGGAGCAACAATTTGATCGTACTCTGTTAGACAGCGGCTCTTCAATCAACCTTCTTCCGGCAGCCTTACTCGACCGATTCGAGTTTGGTCCTCTTCTTCGAAGCAGGACAGTCCTTCAATTTACCGACAGGTCGACTAAGAGGCCGAAGGGGTTATTGAGAGACGTGGTCGTTACCATTCAGGGCCTGAAATTCCCCATAGACTTCGTTGTGTTGGACATGGAAATCCCTAAGTCGGTAATTGATGCCCCCATCATTCTCGGATGTCCATTCTTGGCCACAGCCAAGGCAGTGACCAACCATGATAGCGGGAAGGTATGCTTTTGCATAGAGGGTGAAACCATACAAATAGAGACGATCGAGGAAACCAGAGCCAGAGAGTTAGAGTGCTCGGAGCAGTCCAGTGAAGCAGCGCAGATGACAGAGGAAGAGCTAGACATCTACCAGGTTTGTGATTTTGAGATGACTAATGATGAATCCAACTGGATAGATCCTGTAGCACCGACCCTTGCCTTGCCTACAGATTCACTATATCTCAAGCTCATGGCAGTCGAGAGCCGGGAGAGCACACTCCTAGATGAGGATACACACGAGGCTGACAGCGCTATGATGGGTGGTGCCTATGATTTTCATTCATGCTCATCTTCTTCTGATCCCTCGGATTCAGACATTGACTGGGATGACTTTGATGATTATTTGCCTTGTCTGATTCCTTCTGAGCCGACAACCATGACAGAGTGCGAGCCAATGTAGTTCATCGATGATTCAGCAGGTCGCCTTCCGTCAGAGCTTAATGCAGAGCGAGAGTTCTCCCATGTAGACCTGGTAGCATTTACACAGACATATCAGAAGCCAGATCTGCCACCTCCCAGTTGTCCAGAACGGAAGCCTCTGCCGCAGTCACTGAAGTATAGATTCCTTGCGGGTGAGCCAAACATGCACCTAGTCATTATCTCAACAGGGTTGACTGAAGAGCAAGAATCTCGTCTGATGGAGGTTTTTGAAAGAAACCGCAAGGCAATAGGTTGGAATATAGCTGATCTCCAGGGGCTGAGCCCAAATCTTTGCTCACACCACATCTATCTTGAAGATGACGCTAGGCCGTCGCGTGAGTTCCAATGACGATTGAACCCGAATCTTCGAGACGTAGTTATGAAAGAGATTTCAAAGTGGTGGAGCGCCGATTTCATCTATCCCATCTCCGACTTCAAATGGGTTAGTCCACTACATGTGGTACCTAAGAAGACGGGTATCACTACAGTTGTCAATGAGTCGGGAGAGAAGATCGCTACCAGAGTGCCCACTTCTTGGAGGGTCTGTGTGGACTACAGACGATTGAATGAGGCCACCAAGAAGGACCACTTCCCGCTACCCTTCATTGATCAGATTATCGAGCGGTTAGCTGGGAAGAGTCATTACTGCTTTCTTGACAGGTACTCTGGATACAATCAAGTGGCCATTGCGCCCAAAGACCAGGAGAAAACGACATTCACCTGTCTGTTTGGGACGTATGCTTTCAGACGGATGCCCTTTGGTCTATGCAACGCTCCGACGACATTCCAAAGGTGCATGTTGTCCATATTCTCGGACATGGTCGGTGACTGTTTAGAGGTCTTCATGGATTACTTCTCGTTCTATGGCGACGGGTTCGATGCTTGTCTTGACTGCCTAGACTGTGTGCTTCATCGCTGCATAGAGGTCAACCTTGTTTTATCTTGGGAGAAGATTCACTTCATGGTGACTCAAGGGACGGTCCTTGGTCATATCGTCTCCAACAGGGGCATGGAGGTCGATCTGACCAAGGTGGATATCATCAGAAAACTCAATCCACCGTCCAATTTACGTCAGTTGCGGTCTTTTCTAGGGCATGCCGGTTTCTACCGACGGATCATTCAGGACTTCAGTCGAATTGCCCGACCGCTAACTGACTTGCTGACAAAAGACACCGAGTTTATTGTCAATGATAAGTGTCTTGCGTCCTTCGAGACTCTCAAAGAGATGGTTGTTTCAGCTCCTGTCCTTCAGCCACCCGATTGGTCTCTCCCATTCGAGATCATGACGGATGCTTCAGATTTTGCCGTTGGGGCTGTGCTTGGACAGAGGAGGGATGGATTACCTTTTGCCATTCACTACATCAGCCGGACTTTGGATGCCGCTCAGCGGAATTATACTGTGACTGAGAAAGGGATGCTGGCCGTAGTCTTTTCTCTGGATAAGTATCGATCTTACATTCTCGGATATAGAGTAACAATTTACACTGATCACACTGCCATTCGGTACCTAATGTCTAAGAAGGATGCCAAAGCAGGTCTCACCAGATGGATCCTTCTACTCTAGGAATTTGATATTGAGATTAAGGATAAGCCTGGAGTCAAGAAAGTGGTGGCGGATCATCTCTCCAGATTGGAGAATCTTGAGGAATCTGAGCCCAACGCACCTATCACAAAGACATTTCCAGATGAGGCGATCTTGGCTGTCACCTCACTCCCGTGGTATGCCGACATTGTGAACTATCTTGTCGCCAAGACAGTTCCACAAAGTTGGCCTAGGCAGAAACTCGAGACCTTCCTAGCGAAGGCCAAGTTTTACCATTGGGAGGATCCCGTCCTTTATCATGAAGGAGGGGACAGTATCTGGAGGAGGTGCATTCCTCAAGAAGAGCATCATAGCGTCCTCACATGCTGCCACAAGCTTGAGGCAGGAGGACATCATTCTGGAAAAAGAACAGCACAGAAGGTGCTTCAATCCGGCCTATGGTGGCCTACTCTCTTCAAGGATTCTGATGAGTTCGTGAAGAGATGTACTGACTGTCAGAAAATGGGAACCTACAAACAGAGAGACATGATGCCCATGCAACCCATTCACTTCTGTGAGGTTTTTGATGCATGGGGGATTGATTTCATGGGCCCATTTCCGAAGAGTCAGGGGTTCGAGCATATCCTGCTCGCTGTTGATTATGTCAGCCGATGGGTTGAGGCCATCCCCGCCCGAGCCGCAGATGCTAAAACCGTATGCAAATTCTTGAGGAAAAATATCATTTCACGGTTCGGGGTACCTAGAGTCTTGATTTCAGACGGGGGGTCTCATTTCATCAATGACAAGGTTAGGGCCCTTGCAGACGAGTTCGGCATTGACCATCGGGTTGCCACACCATATCACCCTCAGACTAATGGTCTTGCCGAAGTATCGAACTGGGAGATAAAAACAATCTTGCAGAAAGTTGTCCGCCTAGACCGAAAGGATTGGTCACAACTTTTGGACTCGGTCTTGTGGGCTTATCGGACTTCTTTCAAGAATCCATTGGGGACGTCTCCCTTTCATCTCGTCTATGGCAAGCCGTGTCATCTTCTAGTGGAGATCAAACACAAATCTTTTTAGGCAGTCACTGAGTTGCTGTTAGATCCCGAGAGTATAGGAGACCAGAGAAGAGCAGGATTGGCAGCCCTGGAAGAACTGAGAGACACAACCTTTTCCAACAACCTACAGTACAAAGAGAAAGTGAAGACATGGCATGACTCCCATATCAGCCATAAACAGTTTGAGCCAGATCAGAGAGTATGGTTGTTTGATTCCAGGCTGAAATTATTCCCAGGGAAATTACAGAGCAAGTGGAAAGGTCCCTATGTGGTCAGGAGGTACATGACAATGGCAGCATCGACATATCCGAACCGTCATCTTCTTCTACCTTCCGCATCAATGGTCAACACCTGAAGCTATATCTAGATCACGATCCGCCGACCATTGACGCTGCCCCCATTCTTCTGGTATGAGATGTGTTCTTCGACTCATATCATCTGCATCTCATACATGGTGATCAATTCCATCTTCCGCTGTACAGATCCATCTGTTCATATCACTCTTTCATCTGTTGATTTATTTTCTTCTTTTCTTCTTTTCCTTTTCTGTCTTCTTTTTGTATCAAAAAGGTGCCACCCTTGTAGACAGTTTTCCATACATAGGACGTACTTGGTCCTAAGTATAGGGGGGTGTGCACCCCGAGTGTTCATTCTTTTCGATCCTCTCTATTGTCTCCTCTTCTTGTCTATACTTAGGGATATCTTACCCTATGTATAGGGGGAGACAATCTGAGTACGTTCTGTTCATTCCCACCCTTGACCCTCCCTGCCTTGTGTACAGTCTGCTATACTTAGGATTACTTGATCCTAAGTATAGGGGGGACGGTCGACTTCTCATTCGTTGATTCATTTATTCCTTTAGTATTTAGACTTGTCTATACTTAGTACGAGTTATGTCTTCTCTTTTCTCTTCGATCTATGAGGACATAGCTCAAGCTAAGTATAGGGGGGGTCGTATATACTACGTATACACTTTAGCCATAACTCGTACTTTCATATTTCCCTAATAAATATGGCTAATAATTCCTTAAAATTGATTAAAAATCCTTAATAAAAAGATGTGGTTATTCCTCAAATTCCTTTTGTATTTACTGATTAATAAATCAGGTGAAAATGCTTTTTGCAAAATGTTTGAAGAATAGTTTGAAAATCTTTGTGAACATTTATTGAAAACTATTTTGAAAATATTTTGTTACATGTTTTTAACCTGTGTAAAAATGTGTGGTTTGTAAAAATTTCTTTTCTTTGTGTGAAATAAAATGTTTGAAAAATGATTTGCAAATGGTTTGAAAAATGGTTGCAAAAATATTTGAAAAATCTATATATACTGTTTTGAAAAACCTTTGCAAAATAATTTCAAATGCGTGTACATGTTTGCAAAAATGTTTGTAAAAACTATTTTGGACTATAGTTTTCAAAAATTGTGTGAAAAGCTTGTGTCAAATAAGTTTGAGGAATACACACATCTCACCAAAATCCACTATATGTATATATGTATAAAAATGACCACTTACCCTGTAAGTTCTTAAAACCCACTTCTTGTATATATAAGAAGCACTCCCGTGTACATATTTTTCACCTAGTGTTCAGCCAAAACTTTTTGTTTTCGAAATTCCCAAAAACATTTGCAAAATTTAAATTAAAAAAAAATGAAAAAAATATGTGAAAAATCTTTTTGAAAAAAAGACAAAAAAATGCATATGCATCATCATCATCTTTTCAAAAATCCATAAAAAGTTCAAAATCTTTGAAAATTGGACGGTAGCCAGTGTAGCTACCTATCCTGGGATGCAAGACCAGTGTAGTCAAGTCATCCTGCTGCAGGCTCACATATTTGACTTTGAAACTCAAGCTTGCTTATTGACTTTGTACATACTTGTAGGCTTTTTATTTGTGTACATGCCTGAACTTTTTTTAAAATACTATATACAACAGCATTTACATAAGGAGTTTTTCCTCTTGAGTCAGTAGACTATCCCTCTTTTGAAGCTTTATTGCAACCCACAGCCTCCTGTCTTTAGACTTCCTAATCACTTGGACGGGTTGGGGTGCACTTCCCTCCCTAGAGGAGGACAAATGTTTCCACTTGTGTGCGTCTCATACCGGCAAATCCAATCCCCTCACCACTCCAACTGAGTTGAGCCATGTGAAAGGTGCAAGTGTCCAAGTTAGGTCATTATCAACAAGAGTCATGCGTGTGCTCCGAAATACTCTACTTAGGCAGTCAAGAATCCATTGAACCAAATCCCGTGATCCTCAAAGAATTAAGTCAACTAGACCTGAAGTACCTCAAACCCAGTTCCTATAAGGTTCATGTTATTAGGTAGATTTTAAGGTCCAATCAAGCTCCAATCTCCAGATTTTACTTAGACTCGTTCAACTATCAAACTCAATCCTAAAAATGCTAATGCTATGCAATGCAATGCAGAAAATATTTTTGTGTCTCTTCTCTTCACCCCCTCCTCTTGAGCTGGTTGCCACTTGAACTTAGAAGGGAATACCCCACTCCTCAAGGATGGAGTTGCTGGATTGGGGAATCATTGGGTTGTCGTACTGGAGAAGTCAGTTTCTTTGTCATTCCAGTTGGGGAGAGCCACCATCACTTACACTGTACGAGTCAGACTCATAGTCGTAAGAGTTTGCATATGAGTTGAGATATTTCTAGCCTGGCTATTGAGAAGACTTGGACAGAGTTTTGGGATTCTCAAGGACTGTTGGATTTCAAATTCGGTTCTCATTAAGGTTCCGCCTGCACTAAATTTCCAAAGGTACGACTTAAGCTCCAAATTTTGATTTTGTGAAGACAAGTTTGATAATCAAATAAGATCCAAGTTCTTCTTTTTCTTTTCTTTCTTTTCTTTTTTGCACATATTGCATAAGTGTTTGCTAGGGACTAGAAAAGGTAAAGTATAGGGGGATGATGAATCCACATTTCATCATCTTTATTCTATCATTTTGGCACCAAAAACCCTAGCAAATGCCTGTAAATAGCATTAATTCCATCATCTTAGCATTCATGCATGTGCATCTCAATAGTGTATAAAATACTGTAATTAAAGTAAAAATTATAGAATAAATAAAAGAAAAGAAAAAGAATAAAATATTATAAATATTTTATGACCCAGAACCCCGAGACCTAGGCATCTTGATGAATAGGTCGACAAGGAATAAAGTAGGGGGAGATAAGGGTCAAATACATATATTAATCTATTCATTCTTTATTCATTTTGGGACCTATTTTTGGTTTCACTTTTTATACATCAAATCAAGAAACTTTGTACATGAAACTTATAGATAATTTAATAAAGAAAAATACAAAATTGATTTCACTGAAAAATAATGTACATATAAAAAGTTATGGTGTGAATAAAATTCCAGAATGCCAACTTCCCAGACCCGTATCTCATAAATGAAAACTCCAAATGCAGCATACTCACCTTTAATTGTATATAGAATAAAATAAGCTATTTAATGGCAGTGGTTTCGCAATACTCCTATAGATTGATGTATCCTTTAGTTTGCCATCTCGATAAGATTCCATAAGCTGGAATATCATTTATTGTCCACAATAAACAAACACGCATATTAAACCCTTCCTTTTTGGCATCATTAAATGTTTGTAATTCATTAACCCATAAATCATGGAGTTCATAAATTAGTGGTTGGAGAAATACATCTATATCCATTCCTGGAGCATCGGGTCCAGGAATCAATACACATCATATAGTATTCTTTCTTTATGCACATCCAAGGTGGCAAGTTATATGTTGCCAAGATTACCGGCCACATAGTATATGACATGCTTAAATTGCCAAATGGATTAAATCCATCAGATGCCAATGCAAGGTAAACATTTCGATCATCTGCTGCAAACGAAGGAAAGTCAGAATTGAACTTTTTCCAAGCCTCTGAGTCTCTAGAATGTGTAATCCACTTGTTATCTGAAGGTATGGATTCTTTATGCCAAACCATATGTGGAGCCACTTAGATGATTAATAAAGATGTTGTAGGTGTGGCTTTAGCAGAAAGTATCGCAATACTTTATGAGGTATTGGTTTGCCCACTCCATCATTAATCTTGTATCTTGGTGTACCACATTTCGTGCATGAGATATCATTCCCTTGTTCCTTCCAAAACAATGAGCAATCATACTTGCAAACATCAATCTTTTGTTGGCCCATACTCATTTCTTTTAAGTACTTGCAAGCTTCATATGTATCTTTTGGCAAGACATTAAATACCGGAACTGCATCTCGAAGCAACCACAAAAGTCCATCTAGTGTATTCTTGCTAAACATTACATACACTTTCAAATGAAGTAATTTCACAATGAAAGAGAATTTTATATACTTATTCAAACTAGGAAACAAGTACTCTTTCGAGTCATTTATCAATGACTCTAAATAACTACTTGAGATATTAAAGACACCATCGTTATTATGATTAGTAGGCATTCCGTCACTCAAAACACCAAAGTCATCAAGGATATCAGCAACACTATCATTGTCGGAATTGTAAACTTCATTCTTCTTAATATTTGTTGCATCTAAAGATGTATGAGTAGTTGCATAAGAGGTCGGAGGTACAAAACCAGGCTCCGCTCCATGGGAGGACCAAGGATGATATCCTTTGTGGATCTCATCCACTAATTAGTGAGCTTTAACTGTGTTATGAGGATGCATATAGCAATTCAAACAATTCTTACATGGACATCTTATAGTTGTACTCACACCATTAATCTCGCGTACATATCTCATGAATTCATCAACTCCAGACTTGTAAACATTAGACGTCTTCAACTCATCCATCCACTCGTACTTTCCCATCTATAGTTACCATAAACAATAAGCATAAACATGTCATAGTAACACTATGCTACCAATTTGTAACACATCACTTAGTATCCAATGTAAATAGATAGAAATTTACAAGCTTCTATCACTAAATTGAGTCAAATTAATAGTGATCAGCTTCAGATATAATTGAAGATATCAAAACATCAATATCATGTCAATAGGAAACTCAACGCCAAATCCAAATCCACATTTGAATTGAACAATGAGTTGTAAACACTATAACTGTAAAAGATGTGGAATTCTTATCATCACACAACAAAGGACATGGAATTATTCACATTTAAATTCACATTTTAACAGTAAATGTTGTAAGGTTTTCAACTTAAATTCTTCTCAGTGCATAGCGAAAGATGAAATGTCTTACTTAATATATCATTAAAGACAATGTGGAAAAAGAGAATGAATGATCCTACAAAGTTAGATATCCTTTTCCTTCCTATGTAAATCCAACTTCTGTGTAATATTTGCCTATCTCTATATGAATTTTGTAATCTCTAGAGGAGAAAATATGAGATATTTTGGGGGTTTTCCCTCACAAAGCACTGGTAATTCAATAAATTCAAACAAGTCCCTGTGGTAAAAATGCTTCAAAGGCTGCTTAAGACAAATAACCATCATAGAAACATTTGCTCAACGTGATTACTCTCTCATTACAAACTCACATACATAATTAATCATTTTTAAATAAAAGTATGCATTTGCAGCTTTTCTTAAGCCAAGAACAACTTTAAAACTAGCAAAAATGGTAACAGGATACCTCACTTGCGGTTCTAAGTAGATTTTGGTAGCATTGCATTCTATAAATTAGATAGTAGTATTTGCAAATCAAAATGCTATCCATCAAGATCTATCTCTATAATGCATTAATAATGTTTGATTTTTATGGAAATTATTATTGGTTGATGATAATGTAAAGCCCCGAGATGTCACACAACATTCTCTAAATTAGATAGTAGTATTGGAAAACAAAGATGCCATATGTCTTTACTATGCATTGAAAAATTTTCATTTATAAGCCTCATCAATTTCTCTTTTATATTTATAAATATTAAACATCTATATTATAATTCTGAAAATATGACTGAAGATGTGAAGGTCGTAAAAATCAAGGAACAACAAAAATATGAATGATGCTCACTTGATCATCGGATTCTTCTTCTACCCCAATTCACTCACTGAGACTTCACCAGTATTAACGTTAATGTATATCACAAGATGCATTGGTCCTGTGAATATAAGGTCACACACCATTTTACAAGTATATATATAGACGAAAGTTGCACAGAAATAAGATATTAACATATTATTCTCTCTCAACATAAAATTTTACTTATTTAAATATAATAAAAAATGTATTGTGAATGAGATTTATGCGAATCCTCACTTGTGTTCGAGATTGATGCTGAAATCAGACACCGTTGTTGGAAAATTCGTTGCAACTAAGAGAACTGTTGCAATTTTGGCACCACTAGCAGAAAATCTATTGCATATGAGAAGGAAACGAAAATATGACCGAGATTTTAGTGCAGCCGTTAAAAAAATATGTTGTTGTGGAGGAGGAAGATGAGACTAGGGATTGATGAACGCAAAATCCGCCTCTTTAATAGTCGTAAATTGTAGTAGTATAGGAGATGAATTTCAGTTCAGCAAAAACCACACACTTTGAATGTTGTGGAATATGTATACTTGGCGAGTCTACCAAGTTTGAACACAAGGACACGAGCTACTTTATTTTGTCTATCGAATTTTGGTCAATTAAGAGCATGTGTGAATAATTCTCAATTCTAAGGTCTTCATACAGATTACAATGCACTTAAATGAGGCATGTATTTTTTAATTGATTTTCATGCAATTATAAGATGATGCATTAACAATAAGGCAATGTTAAATACAGGTTATGAATATGCAAAATATGATAGACAAATATACCATAGAAAGGTTACATAAATGAGCAACCGAATATGGTTTGAAATTAGAGTCGGATTGAGCACAAAAATATGAGCATTCATCAATTCAAGGCAAAGACATGTAGAGCAAGAACAACATATAACATAAAAATTCAATTCATTTAAAATGGTGTCAGATGAGAAAATTAAATATGACATGAAGTAGATGGTGAAACAAGGAACAAAACGACACTAAAATCATGCAATTTGGACCTACGATGCTCAAGTTATGAAGAAAATAATGCAGGGGCATAAATGTAAATAAAATGCAGGAAATAAAGTGATAAAAAATTACAAATAGATCCCAAGAGGGATCTATTTGTAATCTACAAAAATCATCTGGATCTTATTGTAATTTTTCCATTGCACATAGGGACCTTTTGCAAATGTTAGAAATCGGCTAGGAATCCCTATAAAATACCCAAGCGTGCACGTGAGGAACACGCCTGGGGACCAAACTGTAAATTCCAAAACTTCCTAGGTCTTCCATGCAAATTACCCAGACCCTCACATGCTAGGCACGTGAGGGGACCATGCTCGGAAGGCTCGACTGGCTCGGGCCACGTGGTTGTGGTTGGAAGTCCAGTGATAGGCTCGTAGAATCTGAACTTGTTGGTCCGTTGGTAGGCTCGGTAATTCCACGTGTTATCACCACTACCATCTGATCCAGATGATCGGATGGTAATTGCATCGTCATCATCCACCGTGAGACGCTGGAGGATACGGGGATCCGGCGACCCACTTGGAGCTCCGCCGACCTCAAGCAGATGCCCAAGGAGTTGAGGAAGCTTGCTGAGAGTCCGTCAAAGATGCTCAATGGTTGGCGGAGCTCCATCGATGTCTGGAAGGGCAAGGTAGAGGCAGGTAGTCGAAGTGGTTTCTCGAGACCGGTGAGGAGGCGCGATGTCCAGCCATTGAAGACCTACATCGGTTAGAAATGTAGCCGAGGCATGCGCGTGTTGTGTGAGTGACATGAATGTGGTGAAGGTCCATCGGAGCGAAGGGAGTGGAGGACTTGGGATCTTCCTCTAACGAGGTGGAGGAGGAGATGGATCGGAGCAGAGGAGGTTCTGGAGAAGGGAAGGGGGTTCGCCGTAAATGAAGGTGGACTTGCGGAGATGGTAGGATGGTCAGATGGAGGAGAAAGCGAATGGATACGTTGGGACAATTATGAGAAATAAAGGAAAAAGAAGGGGAAGGGGACCTCATCGAAGAGAGGAACCCGATGAAGGAAATGGCCTGGGTTGGGCTTCAGATGGAGCCTCGGTCGTCGCACAACGAGGTTGGCCCAACCTCGGTGCTCGTGCATCCGCCGGAGGGTGGAACTTACATTGCGGAGGCCATGGATCTCACCTGGGGCCACGACCATTGTCGCCTCGACAAAAGCACCCTCCGCTATCACCGGAGGGTGGAGGAGGCTAGGGCAGAGTCCCGTGGAGTGGTAGATGGCCTGGAATGGAGGCGAAGGAGGCTATTTTATAGGTGGAGGTGGCTATCGTTCCAGGTGAGATGTAGAGGGGTTTTGCAATGGTAGGGAGTAAGGGAGAGGGTGGTTATGAGATGTGTGGAGATGTTTCATCTGGGGATGATGTAGTGGTGGCGTTACGATAAGGAGAGATGAACAGATGTGAGGGATAAAAATGGAAGGGGGCGGTTGACTCGCGAGGTGAAACGGCTGGGGAGGGGGGTTACGGAGGTGGAAGACGACTTGCGGGCCGTTGGATCTAATGATCAACGGCCCCGATGTAGGCGTGAGTGGAGGGTTGCGATTAGATCCTTAAGATCTGATTAAATGGCTAAAAGATGCGTGGAGAGGGCGAACCAGATGAAAGTAGGGTTTTATCCATCGCCGGGGGATGAAAGGGAGAAGTGGAGCACGAGGAGCCGTAGGATACAAGTGGGATCGGGTGGCTGAGGTGAAGGGGCGACGTGGCACGAGATTAACCGTAGGATGAGAAAGGAATTGGGCGGCTGAAATGTGGGCGGAAGCGAGCGGTGGTGATCTGATCTGGGATCAGATCAAGCGGCTAGGAGTGAGGCAGGAGTGGACGGTTGAGATGGAGGCATTTGCGAAAGATCCAATGGCTCAGAAGGGTGTCGGGTGGCAGAAGGAGGAGCGAGCCACTTGGGCATCCCAGGGGGCGCCACGTGGCCCAATCAAAATATCAAAAAATATAAAAAATAAAAAAATATAAAAAAATAGTTAGAGGTAAAATTAGGAAAAAGTCAAAATATGAAAGTTGTAGATCTCGATGAGATCTACAAGTTTCATGCTGGACAAAACGTCAAAAAAGGTCATTTGTACAAAAAAGCATTATGGGGGGTATTTTTAAGGGGTTAAAAACACCAATTTTGGGCTTCTGATTTTTTTGTAGTTTTTAGTCTATTTAAAGGTTAGGAACTTATAGGTAATTAATCAGCCTAATGTTTAGAATTTTTTAATAATAAAATAATTAAAAATTAAATAATTAAATTAAATACAATAATTATACACAATATAATACAAGATAAAATGTATGAATTATTAGTGAATTTTATTGGATTAATTAAGCAACGAGTTTTAATTAGTGGATTTTAGCGTAATGAATACGAGATTCATCATTCCTTTATATTTAAACCATGCTCGTCCTCGAGCATCCAAAGAATGAAGGAGAAGGATTAATTCATGACAGTGCTAGTGAAGATTTTAAAGCTCAATCTTTTGAAGACCCTCAATTTAAGCGATCCTAAAATTCTGGGCTTATCCATGCTCTAATCAGAAGGAATCCAACTTCTCTAATTATCAGACTCTCTTTTTGTACATATAATATAAGGATATGACATTAGTTTACTGCATTTCATGAGAGTCGAGTCTAGGCATCACTCGAAGTTCCAGTCCAGGAGACTCTCTTCTAGACCTCATCCTCAACACTAATAGTCTATTCTTGCTTTAGTCAACCGTCTCATTAGTTCGTCAGACTTGAAATGTAGATGGACGTCCAGATGATGGAGGGTATAGGATTGTGTCTATTTTTATCTCCCTCACATTGGAACAAGGGGCCTCTCGAGTGCCTTTTTACTCAACACAAGTAGATTTTTAATTTGTTGATCAATGTGTCTGTCAAGAGAGTTCGGAGTTGTCTGCACTTGTTTTTCTGGGAGTACATTGGGGTGTCTCTTTTGAGTATCTAAGTTACCTTCGACATCCAGACTTGTATCGCTTACGATGCAGAGTCCTTTCATGGTGTCAGCCCGACTACTTGGTCATAATTAGCGCTTGGTCCAAGTGGACACCTTGAGAATATTTGGGAGCGCTCGCCATTAGTGGAAGCTCCTTTGTAATTTGACTTTGGAGGATAGAGCTTTTCTTTGAATATTTCTTTCTTTTCTTTTCTTTTGTTGGCTAGCTCCGCTACCTTTAATAAAAGTTAGCGCACACTGATCAACAATTAATTTAAGTTTCATCTCACCCTGGAACATAGGTAGATATCAAAGAGATAGCATATGAACTTGTTCACATACTGGCTAGGGTTTTGCTGACACTCAGGTTTCTTGAAACTTTCATTAACTTTATCCCATCCTCGAGCATCACTAGATCGGGTCTAAACTTAAGTCTCTAAGCCTAGTCCCTCAAGTAATAACTCAACCAGTCAATCATTCAGTTGTGAAAGTGATTGTTTTTATCATGTTCTTTTTCAAGGTAGAGATTAAGAGTGCAATATAGCGCTCAAATTATTCAAACTAGGGAAGTGTGGATAATTAAGTTTAAAAACCCTAATGACTAAGGCATGTTAGCTCAGACTCTTAAGATCACAG
Organism: Ottelia alismoides; assembly: GCA_037367405.1. Classification (NCBI taxonomy): domain Eukaryota; kingdom Viridiplantae; phylum Streptophyta; class Magnoliopsida; order Alismatales; family Hydrocharitaceae; genus Ottelia; species Ottelia alismoides. Next base: position 508,355 of record JAZKJV010004695.1, read on the forward strand.
AAATCCAGTGTCCTCAAAATCCTCAAGCCTTGAGTGAATGTGAATGTATCAAGAATACACCAACTTCTTAGTTAGTGAATATTTGTGTGATTTTTATTTTTCCAAATTTTTATGGATTTTTAGTTTTTTTATTCTTTTGAGAGACAATGACTGGACCAAACTCATATGAATAGAAGTATCTACTCTCAGACAGTATGGATGTAAGTACGGGCCAGACCTGTGTTACTTGAGGACGGAGCCATATACAGTATCCTCTAAACCACCCACTCTGCTAAGGAAGACCGGAGTTCCCTCACTGAAAGTAGCTACTAAGCCTAGTAGTCAAAGTCTCTTTCAAAGAAAGGTTTTAAATTTTTCAAATTTTTATGGATTTTTTTTGAAAAGGGGGTATTTGCACAAATTTATCCCTCAATTTTTAAGAAAATTTTTTTTACAGGATTTTTATAAAACTCAGTTCACAGGATTACTAAAATCAAGCCCAAAAAAGAATTTTCAAAACGTTTGAAAATACAAATTATGGCGAAAGTAAATATACAGTAATATACGGTATATCCCCCTATACTTATTTTTTGTTATGTCCTCATAGCACAAGTGATATGAAGCCATGACTCGGTTAAATATAGGGTGATATAACTGAACTGAGGAGGGTCCCCCTATACTTAGGTCAAAAATTGACCCAAGTACAAGAAGACAAGAGAGGGAGGGGTAAATGAGTCGGGTCCCCCCTATACTTAAGCTAAAAATAACCTAAGTAAAGGATCTGAATTGGAGGAGGATGTGTTGGGAGAAGCATTTACACTAACTTGTAATATTATACCTCGAAAAAATAAATAAAAATCATAATAATAATAATTCATAAAAAAAATAAATATTTTTAATTTTATAACCTAAAATTAATTAAATCATTTACTATTTTTAAATGAATTTTCAAATATTTTTCAGGGCTCTTTCCTGGTTGGTCCACGTGGACCAATCAGGTGGCGATAAACATTGACCTTGGTAAACTGTCCTTCGCCCTTTAACCTTGTCAGAACGTTGGTTTGACCCAACTTCTTGATTTTTTCGAGGCCGGTCCTTGCACTATCTCATGATACACTCTTCACAACTTTTGTGGCTCGTTCATCGCTCTTGCATGCCCAAGTCTTTCCTAAGGCCGAGAACCATTGATTTGATCGATCTCCCTCAATCTTTGGAGCGCCTCGTCAACTCCTTCATATAGACCCCTGACTTTCCCATTTGAATTTGAACCCCTTTTTATCAGTTTCCTCTCCACCTATTGTGCTCCAGAGCGGAAGGGAGGTGGCAGCTCCTTTTCCCGACCTTTAGGAGTATCGAGGACGCGTCGAGGTGGTCTCCATTACCTTCGGTGATACTCACGCCATTGAGGTCCTTCCTTAGTTGATTTCACCTTCGAGGGCTTCTATTCCCCCTATTTTCTTTGCATTTTTCATTCACCATACCTGTAGGAGTAGATTCCCACCTTTATCTCCGTGTTTCGTCCATTCGATCACCCTAACGACCCCCATCGTCGGAGTAAGCTCCGGTCGTTCACCATTTTGCCGCCCCACACTTCCATCATGCCATTGCAGGGACGAGGCATTTTGCCCTCGACCCTCTCACCCTTTTTGCATGTCCAAGGACATCAAGAAGAGCCTGGGGCTCATTTTGCGCCTCGCCGAGGTACCTAGGCACCTCCAGCTCTGTCGCCTCCTCGCACGAGCTCCGGCCGTCGTCGGAGATTTCTGTAGCCACCAGCATCAAAAGGAAGACCCCAGGAGGCGTCCTGACCACTTTTGGAGCTCAAAGAGAGGCTGGAGGACTGAGATCGAGGTCAGGGAAGATCGCCTCGCCGGCATTTCTTCCCCGTTCTTCCTCCTAGGCCCCCTCGCCGTCCGATCAAGACCAGATCGCCCAGACAAGCAGCCGCCATTGGATCTGCTGCATCCGCAACCGTTTGATCGTCATCAACGACCTAATCTGGGCCACACAAGCGAGGCATCATCATCGCCCCTGCGCACGACACGTGTCAAGTGGAGAGCGGCAAACCGTTGGATCGCGCCCGGGCGTAGGTAATTTTACATGATACCCTTTCCATTGTTGTATTTAAAGTTTGACCCATAAACTTTCATTTGTAGTTTAATATTATTTTGTGTAATATTTGCAAAGACACCCCCGTAGTTTCCATATTTGCACATAGGTCCATGTCCACGTCACCTCTCGTGACTTGCTCACATGGGGTGAGGGAATTTTGCGATGGTACCCTTACGTATTTTGTAATTTATAATTAGTCCAGAAACTTTTCTATTCAGTTGTAATATTTTTGGCAAATTTGCAATATAGCCCCTCAGGTTTTTGTTAATTACAGATCATACCCTACTAGGCATGTGTTAGCCAAGTACGTTTGGTGGAAATTTGCATGCATACCCCTAGGTGTTTGGCTATTTGTATTTAGTCTAGAAAGATTTTTATTGCCTTATAATTTTGTGGAAAAATTGCAAGTTGCCACCTGGACTTATGGTTAATTACGAAAATACCCCTACCAATATTGAATCTTCTTTTTGTTTGTAGTAATTATTTAATGCATATAAAAGTTCCTAAAATTTTCTAAAAAATTAGCATAGTTTCCTGTTTTGTTGCTCTTTGACGCCATATTTTTATTTTGCATTTTTGTTGCATTTTCATATTTATAAAAATTCAAAAACATGCATTTTCTTTATTGTCTGCATTAGAAAATACATAAAAAATTATAAAAAACCTTTGGAAAAATTAAAAAAAAAAGCAGATTTTGTTTGTTTCTGTGTGTTTTAACTTCAGCCAAAAATCTAAAAAATACAAAAGAAAACTCCAAAAATAACAAAACCCCTAACATCTTCATAAAACTATTAAAAATTCTTAACAATTCCTAAAAAATCTAACTCTATTTTATTCCCTTTATTTTAAAATTAATTTGGAGGATTTTAACTTCTATTTGATATTTTATTTCTCCATTTTTGTTTTAGCCTTTTATTTTGTTCAATGTTTTCAGTATTTTTCACTTTAAATATGCCAAAAAAGTAGGGAAAATATAAAAAAATCACAAAAACATTATAAAATTATAAAAAAAGCACAAAAATATTTTATTTCTTGTATTTTGACTACTTTCACTTAATTTTATAAATACATTATCTCTATTTTCTTATATTGCATATATATTTTATTTTATAAAGTAAAAGAAAAAATATAAAAAATTATAAATATAAAAAGAAAATACAAAACCAGAAACTAAAAATCAAAATATAAAACCAAAAATTAAGTTAAAAAAATTAAAAACGCATAAAAAATAGCATACTAGACAAATACATCACACACATTCTTGTGCATTAATTTTTCCTGATATGTCCTGCTTGTTCCCTATGTTCGACTTCTACATACTTACTTCTATACACATCTTTTACGTAGAGTTATAATAAATTTTAACTCCACAATTTGATTGCTTGATATTATTTGTGGGTTAATTGTTGACTGAAGTCCGGATTTTGTGCGAGGTCAATTCGACAACTGTTGATTCACCTTGTGAATCAATACAACCTCCTGATTTTTGGCTTCATCAAATGGCACCGTTGCCGGGGAGCGACAATGTATAGATCAGATTTCGTTGAGATTGATTGTGATATTTGTCTACATTTTCGCTTCATTTATTTTCTGTATTTTTCATATATGTATATAGTTTGAGCTGTCTAATACCTTCCTCTTTGCTGACTTTGTGCGAGGTACCGCGGACTAAATGAGGTGCTCTACTCTAGGCGCCTGCGCACCCACGTGAAGCCGGCTTCGACTTGCTACTCTTGCACCAAAGAAGACTTAGAGAACTTTTGCAGACGTAGCTACCTTTTTATTTATTGCCTATATTTGTGTAATTTAAGTGAGAGAGAGAGAGAATTGAATTGTAACTTAGACAAGACTTTCAGGAAACTTCGACACTTCACGAGGTCCATTGCTTAAGGGATTGTTCCCTTGGGGGCCTCGTCGGTTTTTACGATTTCTCGTCGGTTTTATTTTATTTGACTTTTTTATTTTGATTCACGCGGATTTAGCCTCTAGATTTAGGATTTTTGGTTGATTGTGACGTAAATAGCGAAGGGCCCCGCACTTAATATCTTGCCTGCTCCTATAGACTGTAATTGGACTTAGCTAAAATTCATTTAAAAAAGCTATTTGACTTGGATTAGAGACCATGTGCCGAGAGAGGTCGTATGCAGCGCTGGCACGATCCACTGTGGTGGACACCGATCGGCCTCCTAGACCGGACTCCGGTTTCTCTTCCTAGTTGATAGCTACTTGTGCTTCACGATCAATAGGAATTGCTCATCTAGGGACGGTTTCCTCGTGCATCATATAGGTAGTTTATTTTTCTATATTTAAATTTATGTATGGATCACCCTGCATGTAGAGTGTTGGAGAAAGATACGCATTTCTAACTCTGCATGCATCATTGTGTTTGATCGTGCATTGGCTTTTCCGACTTCCTCCTCCATTTTATTGGACTCAAAATAACCAAGGAAATTAGAAAATTTGTTAGGTGTTGTCTTTTTTCAGAAAAAATACCAAAAAAGTGACAACAATAAAATTGGGACTGCTAATGCAAACTTGACCTTAAAACTCAACTCACTCAAAAATTTATTTTGGGGAGAGTAACCCCCTCCTTGGTTGATTTATCTGCAGCGAGAGAGTGACCCGCACACTAGGATAGAGCCAAACCTAAACTCCTCTCAGACTACTGTTCTGGGATCAGTCGTTCTCCAGTAAGGATCTCTTCGGTAACCGGTAAAGCAGACCGTGACATCCTTTGTAGAGTGAATTGATCGGGTAGCCGGTAAACGGTCCACAATTCATACTGGCTAGGAAAGATCTAGCTTTAGAGTGGGACAATCTCCTACGAGCATCAGATTCCTACCAGCTCGCTTAATCGCTCTGATAGATTGATTGATCACCTAAATAAAATTGAAAAGAGAATTGACCGAGCCTTTACGGTCATCAGCTCAAAAGTTGTGTAGGTGAATCGAGGGTTTGTTTTCACATCTTGTTTGCATTCCAGATCTCATCCGCCCTTTTTCCTCCAGATCATGATGATGGGAAGGAGATCCCTTAGACTACGTCTAGTGGCACCGCTATCGAGCACTCCTTCCTATTCATTTAGGTCAGCTTCAGGGAGTTTAGACCCACTCTCTGAGCCTGAGTTTACATCCACCATGTTCTCCCTCGACCACCCTTCTTCTTCAGACAGTCTTGTGGTGTCAGAGTTTAGTGCAGCACAAATTTCTGGACATTTAATGACACCCGAGATGGGTACTTTTGCCTTCGCAGAGACCCAAGACGTGACCAGCAGTGAGGGATGCACAGATGTGCAGGGACAACCTTCGTATGTGTATGATCAGATTGCCATCAACAATTCATTGTTAGCTTCCCTGGAGACTATGCAGAGACAGATCAGAGATCAGGGAGCCTTCACGAGTGACATCAGAAGAGAGCTGGCGCAGATGCGAGAGGAGAGAGGAGAAAGACCCGAGGGCGGTGGAGAGATACCAGAAGCAGGAGGCCGGAGTAGGAGAAGACCCTCACCAGGAGGGGCCATCACCGAGGACCATGAGACAGGTGCACAACCCTGCTGCAACCCTCACTCACCAATAGATCCAGCTTCCTCCCATTGTCAGGCACTTCGAGCTTCGCCCTCAGACTATCCAGTTATTGCCCAAGTTTCATGGGCTAGCCACCGAGGAGCCTCATCTCCATCTGTAGGTGTTCGAGATGATTTCTAGTATTGTCCACGACAGATTGGTGGACGAGGACACTATAAAGATGATTGCCTTCCCGTTTTCATTAGCTGACAGAGCATCGTATTGGCCAAAGCATCTAGGATGGTATGTCACATCTTGGGAGCAGCTCCGAACCGAGTACATGAATAAGTACTATCTACTCGGTCGGACCAACGCAACGCGATCTATGATCAGCAACTTCACTATGATCATGAATGAGCAGTTCCATGAGGCTTGAGATCGATTTAAAGAGTTCATTGACCGGTGTCCACATCACGAGATATCAAAGCCCAACCCTGTTCAGAATTTCTTTTGTAGGATGACACCAGAGTTGTAGGGGCTTGTGAAGGCCTCTTGTGGTGGGTCCTACTTTTCCAAGGGTGAAGACCAAGTTTGGGCCATTTATGAGGGGATGACAGAGAACTCGACAGTGATGGCCCAAACCCGGGTCTACACGCAGCCAAAGATCCCACCACAGGCAGCTTCATATCTGAGGATTGCACGAAGCGATTCCTGTACCCACACTCCATCAACAACAACTTCTCAGGTTGAATCCGCCGTCGCCGACACGGGGATCATTAGTGAGAAGCTAAACCACATCGAGATCCTTGAAAGAAGCAGAGTCAAGGTCTTGCACAGATGGACCAGTTGACGAAGACCATGAGTGACCTGAAGACCCAAATTTTATGCATTCAGGAGGCACATACGTCCACTCAACAGCTTCCCAGGTCACGTGTTGATCCCAGCAATAGCAGCTCCACCTAGCCTTCTTCCACATACCGCCAGGTTCACCACATCTAGGCAGAGCCGGTCCAACAGCTACAGCACTACCCATCGTCGCCACCATCTCAGGACACTCAGATGGTGGTCCACCAGCTGGATCAGCCACTGGCAGTTCTTCCTCCACCACCCTTCGAGCAGGAGCCATGATGGAAGTCAATGGGATATGGTACGACCGGTACCCACAACAGGTCAGGATTCGTCTCGATCACCCCGGATTCCGTTGGACCACCGGAGGTACCTCATCCCAACAACAGCCTCTCACTCAGGGCACTCAGAACAACCAGCAGCAGCAGCCCTATCATTCCTACCAGCAGTACCAGTAGGGTCCTCGTCCCTCTTATCAGGGATAGCAGTGGAGCCAACGTCAGCAACCTCACCAGCCATACTCCTAGCCTCCCCCTCACTATTCACAGCAGCAACAGCCTCATTTCCAGCATGGGAACACTTCTGGTTCTCTGGCACCTGCCTTCGAGAACCCAGCTCTTGACGACCTCGCCCGCTTGCTCTCTGAACAGCAGGCATCCTTCTGGTGGGAAATGGATGAGTTCCAGCAGGAGATGGGGGATATCATCAAGGGCAATGCCGCCATACCAGCACAGATCGAGCCTAATCCGAATAATTTGAAAAGAAAATCTGAGTAGGTACAGTCTACAGAGGATACATTTGCACACATCACGAGGCCTAAATAAATTGAGTAGTGATTTGGTATTCATTAAAATTAGTTTGTAAAAATCACTCTGCATTCATGTTTTATTCACAGTAAATTCATAAAGTGTTAGAAAATTCCAAAAAATAGTGTAGGTTAATTACATTGCATTTCATACTCTGGCAAAGTTTCACTATTTTTGGACCTCATTTGATCATGATTCTGATTTAACTTGTAAAACTGGCCTGAAATTGCATTCGTTTTTCCTGTATTGCATAAAAATTGCTAAAAAAATACCAAAAATAATCCTCTGAAAATCTGACATCCGAGGTCACTTCAAATTCACCTAAGGAGACAACTGTGTCCCTAAGTTCGACCTTGGGCTTGCCCAAGTAAAATTAATCTTCCGCTCGTGATTAACTGAACATTAATTAAAGTTGTGTTTTTGACGTAATCTTGATTACCCGACTGCAACGAACCTAAAACTTAATTTGACCATTAACTTGATTAAATTAACAAGGGTAATAGAACGTTCGTTACAATGGTGCTGTTGTCGGGGAGGCACAACCTAGGTTAATTTTTAGAGGATTTTTGAGTGTTTGATTTTCCATCCCCGAGTAGTCTGATTCCCGGCTTTCTTGTTAATATTTCTCTATCATTTCTTTTTGAGTCTTTGTGTCGTCCTTTATCTGACCTCAATTTATTTTTGTGCGAGGAACACGAGGAGTCGAAGGCGCTTCGAGGAGCTTGCATTTAAACATTTTGAGTGATTGTGAGGACTTGTAATTTTGACATTTTCATTATTTTTGCATTCTTTCCAACGATTCCCGTTTGGGTTCTCGCGTGTCTAAAAATAGTGGAAATGTGTCCCCGTATGTTGTATGGATTGCTTTGTAGATTAGGCTTAAACTACCAGCTCCGAGAGCCACTTTAGGACTTGCTTGTGCCCGTAATATTCTAGGACCACACATCACACATAAAAGACACACTTATACCGTAGATCTGGTCAAATTTAATCTATGCTTCACTCGCTAATAGAACTGCCTGTCTAGGAGCAGATTTTATCGTCTGCATTTGCATATAGTGTAAAAAGTTTTCAATTCTGTTCTGCATCCTGCATAAAAACAAAGGGATCGCTGTAAGTCTTCTCAACTTGGCATATCATCATTGATTTGTTGTGCATCAGCTTTTCTCGACCCCTTTCTCTTGGTTTTTCAAACTTAGGTAAAAAGGAAATCGGGACTAGACGATAGGCGTGCTGTATGGTTGGACTTAATTATTGATAACCTAACTTAAAATCGGGACTTTTAATCAGTGATAACCTATTAAGTGTGGTTGGACTTAATCAATGATAACCTAACTTAAAACCGGTGCACCGTGACAAGATGCTAGTAGCCTCCACCTGTGCTTCCAGGTAGATAGGGGAGAAGTTACAACCTTATCAGCCTCCGCCTACTCTGTAGGTAGATAGGGGCAGCTTCTTGAACTTTCGGCTGGGGATAGGAGCAAATAAAGGAAGGACGTTGGTATCTAAGGCGGCAGGTTAAATAAGGGAGACGCATCCGGCTTGTAACCGACTCCCCTCTAGGCCACGTAACCTTTGCTATTTGTATGATAAACTCACACTTAAGATCAACAAGATTAATCGGACTCGATTTCGAGTCCTTCACCGTGTTGAGTGTGAAAATACAGGGTTTGGATTCAATTGCTTGCTTCAGGTAGGAGTAAAATCCTATCTTCCACTTAGAACTCCCGAATCTTCTTCTCGCCACCAAGATGACTGACTGGGGGGACATCGACTCCCGATTCACCAATGTTTCTTTGATCCCTCCACTAAGCTCATCTTCATCGGCCCAAACACAACTTGGACCAACCAGAGCTTATGACCCTCTTGAGTTCTGGATCCCTCAAACCCAGGGTGGTTACTCTCAAACCAACCCTTTCCTCTCCTCTGATCTCACCGAGGATGATTATCCCCTCGGTAAGAATCCCTTCCTTGATATGCCCTCTAACCAAGACAAACTTCTTTACCCAGGACAAGAGGACAAAATGCTGAAGAAAAATCATGATGACGAGGAACACAGAGAGGACCCAATGATCCAAATCTTGGCCCGACTAGCTAGGGCCGAGCAGCTGAATGCAGAATTGATGGCAAGAATGGGGCATGTGATCGGGGCTGAAGGAATTGACCGACCAATGGTAGCAACCTAGAATCTCGTAGAAAATGAATTACATAGCTGGCAAGTACCTGAGGTCCCCCCTAAAGCGTTCGAGCTGAAGCCCCACTTTCTGAGCTTGCTGCCAAAGTTCAACAGAAATGCCAATGAAGAGCCATATGCCTTCCTTAGAGACTTCGAGCTGGTTTGGAACAACCTTAGTCACCCTAGAGTTGGGCAAGATTACATCAGGCTGAAGGCCACCCCATTTTCCTTAGGAGATAAGGCCGCACATTGGTTAAAGAATTTTGAGGTGCGATGTACGACCTGGATGCAGTTCAAGGACTTATTCCTGAAGAAGTTCTACCCACTAAGTAGGACTAACCAGAAGAGAACCAAGATCGCTAGTTTCTCCCAGGGACCCAATGAACCATTCCATGAAGCCTGAGGCCGATTTAACGATTTAACGCAAAATACCCGTGTCACGGCATTACAAAAGCGATCTTAGTCCAGACCTTGTTCTGTGACATGACCCCGAAGGTATAGGGGTTAGTGAGTGACCCTGTGGAGGAAGCTATTTGAACAAAAATGAAGATACTATATGCAAGATCCTAGAGCAGATGGCGGAAACAGGTAGATCTCAGGCCACCAGGGCCTATCATTTATCTCCTTCAAGCCTATCGAACGAGACAACTCAGAGGACTATAGCAGATCTAACGGACGACCTCATCCCCATCATGGGGATAATATCATACAAGTTAACCATGGTCGAGCAGATTCACAAGAGAGTCACTGACCTTGAGGCACTCTCGCAATTGCCGAAGCAAGCGGACGAACTTACTGAGAAGGTAGCCAAGATACGGCTACCTGGCCCTTCTGCACCACCTGTACCTGTACACCGAGTTCATCTTGTACAGGAACAGGCACTGAGGCCTCAGAGTAGCTAGGTAGAGGAGCAGACATGCACTCAGCAGGATCAGAACGCACCCCCACAAGTGGAGACAAGATACGAGGAGCCTCTGTCGGTGTTCGAGATCAACGGGTTGTGGTACAACCATGACCCTGTCGACAGACAGTCGGGGATAGGGAACGGTCAGCCCCACCGACCTTCCCTAGCTTACCAAGAAACAATCTCCGTCCCCGCACCACACTTCGTACTGTCCCAGCCTGGATAAGGGTACCAACCTCAGCAGCACCAGTAGCAACATCGTATGTTCCACTCATGCCAGTAGGGCCCTCCTCCTTCCCATCAACATCAGTAGTACAAGCATGGCCAGCAGTGCTAATACAAAAACTCATCCTCGAGTCAGCACCAACCAGCCCAGCCCACCGGTGAATTGGAGTCCCTTACCTTGGTGATTCAGACCCTGATTGATAGGGTTCAACAGATTCAGATGACTATATGTATATGAGAAGCGATGCGAATCGTGTCTCTCATACCCAGGACCAGCAGATGGCGCCAAAGACCCCAATTCCTGGCCAGGTTCAGGCCAACCTGAATAGCTTGAGTCAAGGTCAGAACCGACCACGAGATCGGGTATACTATTCATATAACTCTTTGTATGAACATGAGATCCTTTCGTATGATAATGTAAATCATATGTCCCTCAGGAGCAGAAGGACCGTGATCTTACCTGATCAGGCATGGGTACCGAAGGAAGAAGCTGCCAAGTCTCTACCTGAGGAGAACTTGGAGGCAGAGGAGCAGCACTACCACCATCATCGGTGTAAGAAGAAGACTTCTGAGTCCTCAAAGAAGCAGGAGAACGCCACCAACCGTGAGTCCAGCGAGACCGACGAAGAGCCCGCACCTCCATCTGAGGAGGATGTCCCAGCAGTCGCGGAAAACACATCACCAGTTTCGCAACAGAAATTTTCTTTTATTCACAGTCAGAGTCAGAGTCCGAGTCAGTCTCAGTTTCGGAGTCATGTACAGAACTTCATTCCTAGTTTAAATGAAAATCTTTCTATTTCAAAATCTGAGTTGGCTTCAATAACCCCTTTCCCCCGAGCTCTTAAGGGTAGAAAGAAGAAAACCAAAAAAATACAAAAAGATGACCCTAAGATGGTGGGGTTTTGCAATAAACACATCAAGGTCACAATCCCTTTTGACAAGTATGTGGATATGACACCTGCATTTCAGAAATACCTTAAGGTGAGATGCACACCTATTAGGTCCAACAGGAAGACCAAAAGCCGTGTTGAGAAACATGTTCTGTCATTAGCCACTACTTGCGCAATAAATAATTCGTTTCCAAGGAAACGAAGAGACATGGGCGCACATTATGTGGTGAGTCATGTCGATGACACTGTGTTTGCACGCACTCTCCTTGACAACGGATCCTCAATTAACTTAATGCCTACAATCCTCTATGAGAGGCTTAATCTCGGACCTCTTAGGAAATCTAGAGCCCTACTTCAGTTTGCAGATAAATCAACCAAGATGTCCCAAGGGAATTGAGGAACGTTGACATCAAAGTCGAGGGACTGAGTACATGGTGGACTTTACCGTCCTTGATATGGAGGCCCCTCGTAATTGGAGAAATTCCCAGATCATATTAGGAAGGCCCTTTCTCAGAACAGTAGGGGCCTTGTTTGATTATAAGATTGGAAAAATCCAGTTCCAAACTCCAGGCGGAGACGAGGAACTTGAGATGAAGCAGACCTGATGGCAGAGATCGGATTCAGATTCCAGCACCGAGTACTCTTCATCCGAAGCAGATTGCATTCATGTAGATACTATTGGGCCATGAAGACAGAACCCAGCTAGCACCAATGAGTCCCTCTCCTCCGAAGAAGATCTTGTGCATGAGTCCGTTTGCGAGGTCCTTAGAAACAAGTACAACACATAATACGCATCCCCCTTCATCTTCGATGACCTAGAGGCCCAGCTGGACCTGTCAGTCCTTCCCTCTTTAGGACAATCAGAAGATGAGGATGACGAGTCGGACGCGGCTTTTGCCGATTGCTTGGAGACCTTTGACGTTCCGACTCTAGAGCCTAAAGAATTAGTGGCATCGATTTCAAAGACAGATCCAGCTACTGCCAGCACAAAGCCAGATTCGTTTGAGCCAGACTTCCTCGATGATCACACATTACCTGAGATCAAACCTTTACCTACAACACTTAAGTATGCCTTCCTTGCGAGACAAGAGAAGAAGTATCCGGTCATCATCAGCTCGCGATTGACCGAGGAGCAGGAATCTCGCTTGCTAGAGATCCTGGAGAAAAATCGCAAGGCAATAGGCCGGAGCATCTCCGATCTCTACGGGATAAATCTCGCTCTGTGTTAGCACCATATCTACTTGGAGAATGAGGCTAAACCCTCTCGTGAATTCCAATGTCGGTTGAATCCAAATTTACGAGAGGTAGTGAAGGAAATAGAGAAATGGTGTGACGTGGGTTTTATTTATCCCATCTTCTACTCCAAATGGGTGGCCCCAATCCATGTTGTCCCAAAAAGTTGGGAATTCAAACGATCACCAATGAAGATGGATAGGAGATCATGACATGAGTACCCACGTCATGTCAAGTTTGTGTGGATTATAGACGCCTGGATGCTACGACGAAGAAGGATAATTTGCCCTACCATTTATTGACCAGATATTAGAGAAATTATCGGTGAAAGAATTCTTCTGCTTTTTGGACTGGTTCTCGGGTTACAATCAAGTAGCCATAGCTCCGAAGGATCAGGAGAAAACCACGTTTACATGCCCCTTTGGTACCTATGCTTTCAAGCGCATGCCCTTTGGGTTATGCAATGCTCCTGGTACCTTTCAAAGATGCATGATTATTGTATTCACTGAAATGGTCGGCGAATTCCTGGAAGCCTTCATGGATGACTTCTCGGTCCACGACGATTACTTCGATTTCTGTCTTAGGAATTTAGACCGAGTCCTCAAGCGATGTTGTGAGGTCAATCTGGTTTTCTCCTGGGAGAAAAGTCACTTTATGGTAACGTAGGACATTGTGTTGGGGCATGTCATCTCCAAAAGAGAATGGAGGTTGACCCTGCTAAGATGGACGTGATCAGACGACTCCAGCCACCAACCAACGTAAAACAGTTGCGGTCTTTCCTCAGGCATGTCGGATTTTATCGAAGATTTATCAAGGATTTCTCTAAGATTACACGATCGCTAACTGAGCTTTTAGGCAAGGACACGGAGTTCATTGTTTATCATAAATGTCTCGAAGTCTTTAAGTTATTACAAGGAATGATCATGGATGTCCTGATCCTACAAGCCCCAGTATGGTCTTTTCCTTTTGAGATCATGACGGACGCCTCAGACTTTGCTGTTGGGGATGTCTTAAGATAGAGAAGGGATGGCATCACGTTCGCCATACACTACGCAAGAAAAGTGCTTGATACTGCTCAACGTAACTATACAGTTACGGAAAAGGTGATGCTTGCGGTAGTGTTTGCCTTGGATAAATTCAGATCTCTTAATCAGATCCAAGGTAATTGTGTTCACTGACCACATAGCACTACGTTACTTAATGGAAAAGAAGGTCGCGAAGGCGCGTATTCTTAGGTGGATTCTGCTTATTCAGGAGTTTGATTTAGACGTTCGTGATAAACCTGGAAAGAAGAACATAGTAGCTGATCACCTCTCATGTCTCGAGGATCTTAATGCTTTTGAGGATTCACTGATTCGAGACTCATTCCCTGACGAGTCAATTTTTGTTGTCGACTCACTCCCATGGTATGCCAATATCGTGAACTACCTTGTCTCCAAGAAGGTTCCCGAAGATTGGCCCAAGAGACACATAGACCGACTGAAGTCGGATTCGAGATTTTACCACTGGGAGGATCCGATCCTTTTCTTTGAAGGACCTGATTGTGTCTGGAGACGGTGTATTCCTCAGGAGGAATACCAGAGTGTCATATCTTTATGCCATAGTTTGGAGGCAGGAGGACACCACTTCGGGAAGAGGACCGCATGGAAGGTACTTCAGTGTGACTTATACTAGCCGACTCTGTTTTGTGATGCAATCACCTTTACGAAGTCGTGACCAGTATGCCAGATAATGGGAGGAACCGTTGGTTCCAAGGATGAGATGCCGATGTAGCCTGTCATCATTTGTGATGTCTTTGATGCCTAGGGCATCGACTTCATGGGCCCTTTCACTGTTAGCCACGGATTCGAATACATCCTTCTAGCAGTAGATTACCTGTCAAGTTGGGTGGAAGCTATCCCAACCCGAGCCGTAGACAGCAGGATTGTTTGTAAATTCATCAGAGATCACATCATCTCTAGGTTCAGGATCCCCAAAATGTTGATATTAGATGGGGGTAGCGACTTTGTAAACAGAGATGCGAAGAAGCTCTTGAAGGATTACGACATCGAACACCGTGTCGCTGGTCCTTACCACCCACACACCAATGATATGGCTGAGGTGTAAAATAGGGAGGTGAAAACCATATTGCAGAAGCTTGTACGCCCAGACAGGAAGGACTGGTCTCAGATCTTGGATCAAGTCTAGGACAACTTGCAAGACATCATTAGGAACCTCCCCATTCAGGATGGTATTTGGGAAGCTGTGCTACTTTCCTGCAGAATTAGTGCACACATCAGAATGGGCAATTAAAAAGGTCAATTGGAACATGCACCTAGGGTAGAAATAGAGAGACATGGCTCTGAATGAGCTTGTGGAAGTCAGAAACCGAGCATACGAGAACATTTTCGTGTACAAGAAAAAAGTAAAGCATTGGCATGATAGATATATCAGACGAAAGAACTTTATTCCTGGACAGAAGGTATGGTTGCTCAATGCAAGGCTGAAGGTTTTCCAAGGCAAGCTGAAATCCAAGTGGAGGGGCCCATTCATTATCTGTGCTGTGCATGATAATGGATGTGTTGAGATCTCAGATCTCACAGATGACGCACAGACATTCCTAGTCAATGGACAACTGTTGAAGCACTTTGTCGAACCTAATGAACATTTAGTCCATGTTGAGGAGATTGTATTCATGCACGAGACAGATTCAGCAGATACACATAGAGCCGCGCGTGAGACCTTGCAGCAGGGAACTCTAACCATCAGCAACATCTAGAAAGAGTCAGATCGCTATCCTTGTATATACCCACCATTGCTGTACATTCTTTCCCTCCCTCCCGTGACTCTAATCACTGACCCCAACTTCATATATTTTCATCTACGACTATACCTAGGATGTCCAGATCCTAATTATGGGGGGGGGTGGGAGTCACCGGAGTCCATTCACTATACATCCTCTAGATCACATCGGTCCTCATACCACTCAAGTTCTATACTTACGCTGACCTGAGCCTAAGTATAGGGGGGACCGATGCTCATTTTGTATATATTCATCCACTTTCCCTCTCGACCTCGTCCGCCCCATTTTTGATCTTCTTCTACACTTAGGCTGCCAGAGCCTAAGTATAGGGGGGTAGGATGACTTCCATACAATTTTGCTCTTTTCGCTCTCCTATGCTTAGCACGACATATATCTTTTTCCTCGCTTTTCGTACTATGAGGACATAACACACGCTAAGTATAGGGGGCGTGTATATATTACATATATACTTTACCCATATCTCGTACTTTCACGTATTTTTGTAAATACTACGCAATAAGTATGTGATGGGTAAAAATGGAGAATTTTTTTTTGTAAAATATATGTACATTTTATAACACTTGTATAACTTGTATAATACTTATAGATTTCTTGTAATTGTTGTAACATAGGAGGTATACCAAGTTTTAAAAAAAAATGGAAAATTCAAAATCAAAGGCTTCTTATTTATTCTTGCACATCATCTCTGCATCTGAAAAGAAAGAAAGAAAAAGAGTCTTGCATTCCATTCATCTACATAGCATGTCATCTGCATCTCATCCGCATATCTTGCATATGCAGGGAGAAAAGCTAGTTGGTTTTGAACCAAGTTATGAATAGATGTTGAGGAAAGACTTGATTTGACCTTAATCCACCTAATTTCAGAGGAACCTTATAGGAATTGGAGTTAAGTTTTCTCAGGTCAAGTGACATAATTCTTTGAGTCTGCAAGTCTATGTTCACATGTCATCTCGATTAGTCTAAGTAGAATATCTCGTGCACACGCATGATTCTTATAGATAGTGACCTAACTTGGACAAGCACAATGCACGTAGATCTTCATTGATGAGTGAAGGATACGGGAAAGATCCTCAAGTGCATCACGGAAGCATGATGATCACATCGAATGCGATCAGGAGCAACTAGTTGCACTAGTTTCTCGATGCAGCAGAAATTAAAATTTTTCTATGTGATGAAACCACATGATCCAAGAACACTTCTCGGATCATTTCGTCTAAACCACAAACAAGTAATAGGATTACCTCTTGAAGCGTGGTTGCGATCGAGTCTCTAAACAAAGAGACCTCCCGTCTCAAGTCCGATCCAACGGAGGAGACGCTTGCGAGCGCGTGGATGAGACACGTGCTTCTCGCAATCCATGTTGATGATCCAAGACACGGACCTCCTGATCTCGGCAAATGAGATACGACGTCTTCTTCACGAGCAAGGCACGCCGAAGTAGACGGAGATCCACGAGCAAACTATCGGGCAGCATAACGACGACGTTGCGGCCATGGGGGATCTCTCTAGGGCATCCATGGTGGACGGCCACATGAGAGATAGAGAGAGTAGGCGTGTAGAGAGAAAGGAGAGAGAGAGAGCATTCACTGATTTAGAGAGTATAGAAGAGCAAGGGGTGCCTCTTCTTATATAGGTTTTGGGAGTCCATGGATCCTAATCCATTGACAACACACAATCAACAGATGAGATTGATTGTGTCTCTTTCAAAGGCTAGGATTGTTGTTGGTAAAACACAACAACAAGTGATTTAATTTGAATTAATTCATATTGATAAATCAACGTAATTAATTCCAATTTTAATCACATTTGATTAGAGAAGAGATAATGAGAAGACTAAACCAATCCCCTAAAATAAGGGGACGGCTACCATCATCTCATGAGATCTCAATATCTCATGATATCTCATTATCTCTTGAGATCTCATTATCTCATGATTATATCATGATCTCTTGTCGAAATAATTTTCACAAAAAATAATTCCAAATTATCTTTTGGAAAATATCAACCATGTCATTGAAATTATGTGAATCTCATTCACAACCAAAACTAAATGTAATTATATTTTCAATTAATTGTTCAATGTAAATTCAATTCACATTAACAATTAATCAAAAAATATAAATCACAATATGCTCTCTCTAATATATTATAAATCACATTTATAATATATATGATTAATATGGATAGTGCTATCCACATTATTCATATCCATGATAATTAAATCACATTTAATTATCTTGGATCTCCTTTTTCTCATGTGCCCAAATAACATGAATCACATTCACATTATTCATATCTTTGACAATTAAATCATATTTAATTATCTTAGATATCTCTCCTTATAATATGAATCAAATTCATATTATCCATGATAATTAAATCACATTTAATTATCAATTTTCTTGATGCTTGGATACACATATCAACACTGAAATTATCCATGAACTCTTTCAAGGATAATGTGCTTTCTCCGCGGATACTTGGAGATAAGGACAGTGCGATTGTATTGTTCTACGTATAGTGACTTGGATGTTGAGATCACATCTCAAATCCAGATTTCGGGCCTCCCATAGAGGCTTGATTAAATCAAGACCGTAAATCTAATCTTCTCATTGCATCTGAATCACATTTAGATCAATGTCCAACATTTGGACTAAGATTAGATCACTTCTCTACAAGAGGAGTCACTAAAATCCAGACCCGTTTCATCAATCCCTAGGAATGGAAGCGTCATGGTTATACAATCGTTTATGATCACATCACCCTCAGGTATTCCCAATACCTGTACATCCTCCATACTGGAAGACCTAGAATAAACCCAAAGTATTAGATCAACTTTATACTGTCTACTTCAGGTTTTATCAGTAAGTTTCTCATTTGATCATTGGGAGTTGGTATCGATCATATAGCTTTCAAAAGCATATATCCATAGTTATCAGACTAAGGATCTCTTATGTTACATTCAAAAGAATTCAATGTAAGAGAATTTCAACATTTATACATGCTTCAATAAATTCATACAATATGAATATTATGAAGCTTCATGAATGACTAGAGTATAGATAGTAGAATGATGACACTCATCATGTCTACATCTATCTAGACTCCCAAAACATTGGTTCAGGCATGTATTCAAACATTTTGAATACATCAACTCTTAGTAGAGCTACCATTTTGCATGATGCAGTGAACCATGTCATTCATGATTAAATGTCCAGAGCACATATGTATGCCAAAATATCTTCTTAGGGTTTTATAAGGATTAATCTGACAATTGTGATCATCATCAACATGTCACTTCTAAAGTACATTTGATGATATTAAGACTATAGAGACATACAAATCCTAGGGTTGTAGATATATTGTCTATTTAGTTGTCATTCCTCACTCTTATGAGGAAACTTGCACATTGCAACCACATACATTATGTGTCCAACTACAAGTACAATATCTGGATCATGAGTCCAATCCATGATATTTTACTGGTTATTATTGAGTATAACATTGAGTGGGTTTAATGAAAGATTATCTGAAATAAGAAATTTGCATAAGGGTATATATATTATATGTACACATTTTACTTTGATTTTGGAATTTTTATATCAAAGTTGTCCTGCCTTATCAACACTGAAAGTTCATTCCCTTAATCACTTTCAATGTAAGAGATATACTTACCATTATATCTTAAGCAAGATCTGGGATCTCCTTCCTTATCTATGTTACATCCCAATAATATGAGAACCTGTAACTCGGATAAAAAGAAGCGGGAACACATTCCGCCTTGTAAGTCCAACTTGCATCTCCTAATTCGGTCTTTAACACTCAGGCCCGCCACCCCTAAGGTGATGTTGACCCGTCATTAATTGAACAAACCGTCAACAGGCTTAATACTCGCTATACGTAATCCAACATAGCCCTAATAATATGAGGACCCGATATTGGGGTCATTACATATACGGCCTTACTCTTTCGAGAAGCGACGAGCCCGATCCAAATGGATCGTATGCAGGAGCTGTCACTTCGGACATGCGTCTCCTACATACAATATCTGGCGACGGAACCCTTCGCCTTGACGGGAGACCATGGATGTCACTTATGTGATCCTCCCTATCATATTCAAATTCTAATTAGTCACTATGAATCATATTCATTAAGATTAATTCTTCCAAGGGAAATAACACATCTATTTATAATAAAGTGTCTTAATTTTAATTAGATTCTAATTAATCTAATCATATTAAATTAATGACCCAATTAACATCCAACAAACATTTTTAATTGTTACTTGAATTATGGTATTATCTCAAATATGTATTATTTCGAATTTTAATAATTAGAAAATGCATCATGATCTCTCAAGCATCATTCATTCCTACCCGATGTCATGGCCAGTACCAGCGGGAGTGGGACGGACCACAATCGGTGTGACCCGCTACCCCAGCGATCCCCGACTAGACACCATATCCGCCTCAGGAAAAAAACAATGCCGAGTCAATCACTTTGTACTTGAGATGATCACCGGTTTTTCAACCGAAATTATACCATATAATATTCATCAAAACCATTTTGATAATATTATAAGGAGATTTGCTAAAAAAATCCAGAATCATATTCAAGCAACAAGGCTTTGCATGTAAAAGTTGTCCTACAACTATTGTAGGATAAACTAGAGTTTTCATGAAAACAATGTTTGTTGGAAATTTCATATTAAGCAACCAATTGGTGATCTAGATCTAATCTAATCATTCATTGGTTAAGGCAATGTCATTTAAGGGAATAAATATTGTTCTAATATTTCTCAAATATTATCCACAATTATTCCAAGAAATTAACTATTAATTTCGCAATTTTTCTTAAACGACAATCACAAGGTTTCGAATAAACATGCAATTTCCAGCAGTGACCCTCACTAACCAAAAATAGCATATCTCATTCATTTTAAATCCAAATTAAGCAAAATCAATTTCTAAAGATTGATAACTTGATTTAAACACACATTTTCAGGTGTTTTAAAACCACTTCTTAATTACATCTCTAATCGTCATCCCGAAACAGTGGATATATGGTTATAAAAATGATCATATCTTGAGAAAACGGAAACCAAATTATGCAAACTCAAATCTTACTGTTTCCTTAATTAATGGGGAACATTATCCAATTTAAAATTTCTTGTTCAAATATTTTAAATAGGTCTGAAATTTTATCACAAGATAGGGTGAAATGCTAAAATTTTCACGAACCCAAACGAGCCCAAATCTTCGTAGGTTCGTGGATCTCATCTAAAACCTTCAAGAAACTGGCTCTGATACCACTTGAAGGATACGGGAAAAATCCTCAAGTGCATCACGGAAGCGTGATGATCGCATCGAATGCGATCGGGAGCGACTAGTCGCACTAGTTGCTCGATGCAACAGAAATTAAAAATTTTCTATGTGACGAAACCACATGATCCAAGAATACTTCTCGGATCGTTTCATCTAAACCACAAACAAGTAATAGGATTACCTCTTGAAGTGTGGTTGCGATCGAGTCTCTAAACAAAGAGACCTCCTGTCTCAAGTCTAATCTGACGGAGGAGACGCTTGCGAGCACGTGGATGAGACGTGTGCTTCTCGCAATCCATGTTGATGATCCAAGCCACGAACCTCCGGATTTCAACAAACGAGATACGATGTCTTCTTCACGAGCAAGGAATGCCGAAGTAGATGGAGATCCACGAGCAAACTATCAGGCAACATAACGACGACGCTGCGGCGATGGAGGATCTCTCTAGGGCATCCATGGTGGACGACCACATGAGAAATAGAGAGAGTAGGCGTGTAGATTGATTTCAAGAGTATAGAAGAGCAAGGGGTGCCTCTTCTTATATAGGGTTTTGGGAGTCCATGGATCCCAATCCATGGACAACACACAATCAACGGATAAGATTGGTTGTATCTCTTTCAACGGCTAGGATTGTTGTCGGTAAAACACAACAACAAGTGATTTAATTTGAATTAATTCATATTGATAAAACAACATAATTAATTCCAATTTAAATCACATTTGACTAGAGAAGAGATAATGAGAAGACTAAACCAATACCCTAAAATAAGGGGACGGCTACCATCATCTCATGAGATCTCAATATCTTATGAGATCTCATTATCTCATGAGATCTCAATATCTCATGAGATCTCATTATCTTATGAGATCTCAATATCTCATGAGATCTCATTATCTCATGAGATCTCATTATCTCATGAGATCTCATTATCTCATGATTATATCATGATCTCTTGTCGAAATAATTTTCAAAAAATATAATTCCAAATTATCTTTTGGAAAATATCAACCATGCCATTGAAATTATGTGAATCTCATACACAACCGAAAACTAAATGTAATTATATTTTCAATTAATTGTTCAATGTAAATCCAATTCACATTAACAATTAATCAACAAATATAAATCACAATACGCTCTCTATAATATATTATAAATCACATTTATAATATATATGATTAATATGGATAGCGCTATCCATATTATTCATATCCATGATAATTAAATCACATTTAATTATCTTGGTTCTTCTTTTTCTCATGTGCCCAAATAACATGAATCACATTCACATTATTCATATCTTTGATAATTAAATCACATTTAATTATTATAGATATCTCTCCTTATAATATGAATCAAATTCATATTATCCATGATAACTAAATCACATTTAATTATCAATTTTCTCGATGCTTGGATACATATATCAACAATGAAATTATCCATGAACTCTTTCAAGGATAATGCGCTTTCTCTGCGGATACTTGGAGATAAGGACAGGGCGATTGTATTGTTCCACATTTAGTGACTTGGATCTTGAGATCACATCTCAAATCCAGATCTCGGGCCTCCATAGATGCTTGATTAAATCAAGACCACAAATCTAATCTTCTCATTGCATCTGAATCACATTCAGATCAATGTACAACATTTAGACTAAGATTAGATCACTTCTCTATGAGAGAAGTCACTGAAATCCAGACCCGTTTCATCACTCCCTAGGAATGGAAGCATGGTTATACAATCGTTTATGATCACATCACCCTCAGGTATTCCCAATACCTATACATACTGCATACTGGAAGACCCAGAATAAACCCAAAGTATTAGATCGACTTTATACTGTCTACTTCAGGGTTTTATCAGTGAGTTTCTCATTTGATCATTGGGAGTTGGTATCGATCATATACTTTCCAAAAGCATATATCATACCTATTTCTCGATCATATACTTTCCAAAAGTATATATATCAAACCTTACAAATTCAGTTAAGCTTCCAAAGCAAGACGACCATGCGCACTGAATTCGATTCTTTCCAATATCTTATGAGTGAGCTCATGTCTTCCGGTTCGTAAATGAACCTGTATGATCCCTTTGAGAGATCGTATTATTCATATGCCCTTGCATGCACACCAGCGCACCGGTGTATAGACCTTGGTTAGGTCATCAACCTATTGGTCTGGTAAATGTACACACTTAAACATATAGTAACACATCTGTCTCCGGTCAGAGGATGCATCCCGTTATCGTGACAACATACGATATAGGACTTTGGTTATCTCAATCTCGTTAAGTCAACTCTTTGACTTAACTAATCTGACACCACCGAATCTCTATTCCTATATAGAGGTCCTGCATCAAGAGGTCGGTCAGATACCAACCTATGTGAGAAAGGATTGCCATCTCCTACTCAGACTGGAGATCATCTCTTAACAATCATTTGACGGCGCTTGATGAGTCCTCAATCTAACCCTTTAAATATTCATCCAAGCACCAACCTCTATGATTCAATAGTTGAATCAACAGTTGTATGATTATTGATGAATCCATGATTCATTAACTTTTCTGTCGCATTTTGTCTTAAAACCCTTAACAAATACATGTAAATATCCATTAATTTTCATCTTTTAACAAATCATCATTCATGTATAAATATTCACTTTTAACCACTACAATCATGTAAATAAATAAAGAACAAGAAAAGAAAGAAAAGGCAGATTGAATATATGTAAATATATACAATATGACTTAAAATATAAATATAGCTGTAAGATATATTTATAGCCCAACCCCTGAGACCAAGTCAGCATGGATTGGTCGACAAACCGAAAAGTAGGGGGAGATAAGGAAAGAAAACCAGAAAAAAATAAATTAACACACACATACACCTTCTACTATTTATACAATAAATACAAAACTTCAAAGATTTTTAAGTAATTAAAATGTACATATTTTTCACCAAATCCTTTTCCTAATTATTTCTAAAAATGTATATAAAAATATAAAAATAAGTTAAAAACATTACCCTATATATATGCCAAGAAACTCAGCCTGTAAATTGTCAAAATCTCAACTTCCAAACATCATAACTTCCTCATACGGACTCTAATTTCACTCTACTCACCTTTAAAGTTCATAAAATAATATTCTCTAATTAATAAAGGTGGTCTCATCGAATTCGGAGTCCGTTTGCAAAAAGTCAGTTTTGGGACCAAAAGGCAACGGGGTTTCTGGGCTATTTATTTTATATAACACACTTTATTTATAATTTTCTTAAATTTATTATTTTTAAATTTTTTTATTATCTTGTATTTTCACCTTAAATTATTTCATAATTTTTGCAGACTATTTATTATTTTAATAAAATCAAAAACCCTAAAATATAGGTATTAATGAACTAACTAGATACTCACCCATATTTACTAAAATATGTAAATTAATTTATTAAAATCTTTAAAAATTCACATAAGCCTTATTTATTATTCTAATAATTTAGAAAATATTTAGTAAAATTTTAATTATTTTTTTATTAAATTAAAAATCTAAAACCTATTTATAAATACATATTTATTAATATAATATTTATATTTCAAAAAATATTTATTATTTATTAAAAGTAATTACTCCAAAAATTAGATAACTAATTTATTTACATTTCTTGTATTTATACTTAATTAAAATAACTTTAGTTACTAATTAATATGGATTTTACATTGAATTTGAGCTTCTAGACCAACCAGGTGCTAACACTTGCCAGCACCTGGGCTCATCTTCTTCAAGAATCTTTTCAGCTACCTGTGCTGAACCTGCCACCTTCCTCCATTTATTCCGAGCATCTCCTAACACTTCCATACCATCTCAGCCCTCGATCCTCTTCCTCTAACAACCAGCTACCTCGCTAGCCTTAGATCTATACTTGGAGCTCACAGAAATCACCTATAAATGCCCCTAAAGATCCTCCATCGCCAACTAACTTTTCCAACCACCTGCAGCTCTAGCTCCAGTGGTCGATCCCTAACCTTCTCCACCTCGCTCCGCCTTGCTCCGGTGGTGACAGCACCTGCAAGCAAGCTCGCGTGGAAGAAGAAGCATCGGAGGAGGTTCCAAGACACTTGGTTGCCTTGCATCACAGCTCAATGTCGCGTTCCGCTCCGGCGAAGGTCGACCGTCGAGCACATTTCCAGGTAATACACCTTGAAACCCATAGACCTATCCCTCCATCTTCTTAGCTTTCTTCCTCAATCTTCGTGCATCGATTAGCGACGCTGATCCCTTTCTTAGATCACTTAATCATTCAGCTTAATCACTAGGTTCGATTCCATCTTCAAAACATTTCAAATCGTATTCGAATCACGCTTCCATTTCGTCACCATTTGCAAATCATTTCCAATAAATCTGGAAACCACATTTTCTTCATATTTTGAGATTGCGATTTCATCACATCTAAGCCGATTCTTCTTGAATCGAGCACATCAATCTTTCATCTGCAGGTTCACCTTCAATTTGGAGCCAAACACCACACATCTGGAAGTCGAAATCTTCACGATAATCAATTTCGAAGATGAGATGGCAGTCTAGATGAATCTCCAGAATCTGTGAGCAGTCATCTTCCTAGCACCTCCACCGTCGACTCGAGTCGCCGCCGACCGTCCCCTACCGCGGGCGAGCTCGAGGGGTGGAGGAGCCACCCCTCTGGCCTCGTTGGAGTGCCAAAGACATCACTAGTTGGTCGGAAGAATTCGGAGAAGAAACGCTCATCGCCGGATGACGAGGCGCTAGATACGATGGTTAACTCGGCTTCGTTGTAGCACGTGTATTTAGCGATTCGGTCAGAACCGAGAGAAGATCTCCGTGAAGAGTGTCTCGGCTTAATTTATATCCCGGGCAAGTCCGGGGTCAAACTCAGGGAGGCAAAGGAACAACTTTGGGGTTAATTAGCAAATTTAAGATCTAGATATCCAATGCGGTTTTTTTAGAATTTTTTTATGCAAGTAGAATGCCAAAAACAAAATGCGGGTGAATTACAACACTAAGAAAACATACAACAAGGCCAAATTAATTTTAATGGAAAAGAAGTCCAAATTAGCCAATTCGTATTTTTCCTAACATCCTAGTCCAATGATGAACACAAAATACAATTTTTTTGGAATTTTATGGGTTAAAATGCAATAAATAAAAATGCACACTTTTTATGGGTTTTCTCACAATTTCTTCCACAAACAGTAAGGAATAATTATGAAAAAATTACTGGAATTAAAACATGAAGCAAGGAGACTAGAGTAATTTTTTTGGAATTTTCCAACAAAGTATGAATTTTTTATGGATTTTTTAGTGAAGTCAGAGTGGAAATGAGTAATTAATTCCTATTAAATCCACGTTATCAAATTAATCAAAATGCAAATTATCTCAAGTAGATATTTAGATGAGCAATCCAGGAGACTTGAAATTTCGTGAAAAGCATGTATGTGGATTTAATTAAAAATCAAATACTAAATTCACTTTAGGAATTATTTCAGGCACAAGACATCTCCATTTTGGTTGAAATTTGGATAGTAAATTAAACACATTTCAAGGCATCATCCCTAATTTTTATGGATTTTTTGGAGCAACCGTGTGTGAGATATAAATTTAAGAGCACTGAGTGGGTAAAATATGCAAAGTTTCAGTTAATCATTTTTAGTTAATTACCCATGTAACATAAAAATCCAAATAAATACTCAAACTGTAGACAATTAGTTGCTCTTCACAAAGGTATTTTTCATTGAATAAAATGATGTATAAACAAGATCCAAATTAATAAGGAAACATAGGGGTGTTTGTGCAAACTGGAAATTGAAAATTGCAATGCTAGTTATATACAGGGATGATTATGCAATTACATAAACTTGGAAATAAAACAATGTAATTTTTACATAAAAAAAATAAATTGGAAAGGAACCTCTTCTTCCTCGTGTGCGCAGGTGGAGGACCCAAAGACGATGGAGGGCGGCGGCCCGCGCGTAGCCGCGGGTGGCGGAGACGGCCGCTCGCGAGGGAGGTGGTGGGCGGCGCGCTCGCCGGCGCGCGGAGGCGGCGGCGAGAGGGGAGGAGCGGCGCAGCTCGAGGGCGGCTGCACGGCTCCCCTGTGGTGCGGAGGAGATGGCTGTGCGGCGGTGGGCGGCGGGGAGGTCGGCCGCTGAACGGAGGAGGGAAGCTGGTGGGGTCGGCCGCTGAAGAGGAGGAGGTCACGGGGCGGCGCCGCCGCTGGCTGGTGGTGGCGGTGGCGTGACCGGTGAAGGGAGGGGGGTGGCGGCAGTAGCCGCTGCTCCTTCCTTCGTTCTTTTTCTTTTTTGTTTTTTTATTATTTTTTTTTGATTTTTGTTATGTTTTTTTTAATTCTTTTTACTTCTGTAATAAAAAGAGTTTTTTTTTGTTTAAATTTTTTTAATTTTTTTCTTTTATTAGACAGGGAATATGAACATGATGGGAAAAAAAAAGTTATGAGGTGGGTGGGTGGTGGTGATGATGATGATAGACTAAACAAATAGGAAAATGATGTTATAATGGTGGTGATGGATGGGATAATAAAGGAACCTTTTTTTGTTTTTTTTTTTAATTTTGTTAAAACAGGAGATGATATGTACACAAAAAGGTGAGGACCAAAATGATATTATGAAGATGATAGGAACTAAACAAAGGGGCATGTGAATGGTGATATGATGTGCTAAAAAATGCGAAAATGACAAGATGATAAAAAGAAGGGAAAATACCTACAATGGAGACGGTCGCCTATGATGTGCTCACGAGAGCACGGTCTTCGCTCGAATCACCGGCGTGCGATGAGCTCGAGCAGCGCGCGGTTGCGGCTGCGATGTTGGCCAAAAAGCCAACGGATCACACCGGAGAGAGGGCCGTCGTCGCTCGACCGTGGTTGCGTCGCTGTCACCGATTCAACTCCGGGAACTAGGCTCTCCTCACATAAAGATGAATCAAAGGCAAAAATGAGGAGAATGGCATGTATATAAAGAAGAAGAAAAATGGAAGTTAGAATTAAGATGGAGTGGGATGGAGGTTAATAAAATGGTGGAGTTGAATTAGAAGTTAGAAAATATGGTGGAGTAATGGAGTTGAATTGGTGGTTATTGTAGAGAATGTAAAATAAAATAAATAAATAAATAAAATAAAGTTGGCTACTTTATTTACAACAAAATAAAAAAGAAGAGAAATGGTGGAGAATTTACAAGGGAAGACAAACAACATGTACACATTTTTTCTTTACTTTTCTAATATGTAATTTTTTATCTTTTTAATAAGAGATATTTACAACGGAAAAACACAATAAAATACTACAATTAAAATACAACACAAGTATGATTTTTTGTATTTTTAGTAATTAAGAAAGATACAATAAAAATTAAAGAAAGAATGAATATATACATGGTATAAAATGTACATCTAGGTCCCAAAACCCAACTTTTGCAAATGAGCTCCGATTTTAATGAAACCACTTCCGTTGGATAGATAATTTTCTAACTTGAACTTTAAAAGTGAGTTTGGTGAATTTGGAGTTCATACGGAGCAGGAATTTAGCTTGGAAGTTGGACTTTACGGCTTTTTCTCTTTGGGATCTAGGAGCATTTATTTGAGGTGAAATTTATTTTGTATTTTTTATTTTTATATACATTTTTATAAACAAGTTAGAGAAAGAATTAGGTAAAAAGGAATTGAAATGAAATTATTAAAAATACATGAAGTTTTGGGCTATTTACAAGTATAAAACTCCTTTATTTTTGCGGCTTTTTATGTTAATTCATTTTGTACAATCTTATATACAGTAATTAGTGTATTTTATTTACAAGAGTTATTTTGTTAATTTATTGATTTTATGGACATTTTTCTGGAATTTTACTCGGGGATTTTGCTAAGATCAAGATATTGCGATAATGAATCGTGGATTCATCACCGGACTTTTAACGAACTCAAGAACAACTCAAGAACCGACGAGCTACAGTTTCACAACACATGGCAAGAGCATACACATCGGATCGCACCTACAACTTCTAATCCTGGACGTTCATTCTGAACCGGTGTGAAAATTGCACAATTAACTCAGCAGAGTTTCCAGAAATTTAGCTCCGCCCCCTAGGTTCCCAGAATTACATTTAGGTCCCTCCACAGGGACCTAAATGTAATACATTTCTATTTTTCTTACGGAACAGTCCCTGCGATGACCTTCTTGCAGAACATTTTAAATACTTTTCTTGCGCTTATGCCCTGGGATGTAGGGGTTGTTTTGATCACGTTTGACCTCTGCTTTTGACGATTTCTTTAGGGTAGTTACGCAACTACCCCATCTACCTAGTATTAAATTTTCGAGAGTTTTTATCGTGATTTCGTAGTGATTTGATTTTGTCGAAAATCACATCATTTTGTTTTTGTTTCTTGTGTTGTTCGAGCTCGTTGCTCGACCTGCGTTCATCTATTATATTTTACCATCTATATAATGTCCACCTATTATATAATAAATAAATATTTTTTAAAAATATCCCTATTTGAAAATTAAATAAAAATTTGAAAAGAATAAAATCAAATAAAAAAAATAAAATCAATAAAAAAGATTTCTTGCCTTGATAACTTTTAGAAGAGATAAAAATAAAATTATAAAAATAAAACCGAAAAAAATCAAAGGATTCTATTCTGCCTCCTTGAGTTCGACCCAGGCACACTTACCTGGTTAAAAATTTAGTGTAGCTTTTCGACCCGAAAACCGAATTTGTTTGATACGAGGTGAGATCGTATTTGTTTCGCGGCTTTTTCTACATCGACCACGTTTTCTTTTAAAAAAGCCGCGGAACCGATTTTCAGCTTTATCAAAATGGCGCCGTTGCTGGGGAGGCTTTAGAACTTTTTGATTTTTTTCCTTTCTTTGTGAATTTATTTTTCTCTCTTCTTTTTATTTTGCTTTTCGTACGGTTTTTCGTAAGGCTTTTTCTTCGTGTTTTGTTTTCTTAGTTTTTCTTTCGGTTTTTCTTACAGCTTTCTCGGTTTTCTCGATCGGTTTTCTCTGCTAACTATCTTTGCAGGGCCTACAGGATCAGCCGGCTTCTTCGGAAGCCGAATCAGTTGAAAGAGTAGAGGCCAGCTCCTTCACGAGTCGACTGCAGAGGGCAGAGTAGTTAGAGTATTTTTTGTAAAAGAGAGAGAAAGGGAGAGAAGCTATAATAAACAATAAACAAACCCTCACCCCATTTTTTTCAGGGCCTGATTCGCCGGATACCGTGTATCCGAGGATCAGGCCACCCACCGCAGTTTTTATCGCTTATCGGCTTTCCACGGTTTTCTAGATGCTTGTTTAGGATTTTTTACTCTATCTGATTGCGCCTGCATAGTTAGTCTTAGGACTCGCAACCTAGGTGCATGCTTTTAGGGTTTTTATAAGAAAAGAAAAAAATCGATAGACGTTGTTTGAAAAAAACCAAAAAAAAATACAAAACCGCAAAACTAAAATCAGGACTGCTAATCCTATCTGATCTAAAAGCCGTAAAATGACTCAATTGATTTGGGAGAGTAACTCCCGCACACTTCTCAAAGTGCACGAGCTAGAGACCCGACCCATAAGGATAGAGCCCAAACCCCGTATTTCTCATAAAATACTACTGGGTTCATATGCCTGATCACTGTTCCTCAGTGGGTAAGCTCGGATAGCCGAAAACGGTCCGGGTTTACATAGTAGAGTGGGAGGTTTTGAGGACACTACGCAAGGCTCCGTCCTCAAGTAACACGGGTAGCCGAAAACGGTCCGTACTTACTCCCATACTGGCTGAGTGCGAGTGGTCTTTTGTAAGGACTCGAGCCAGTGTTTCGGAGAAAGCATCGGGCACCTATTGGCTTGCTCATCCCGCGATAACCGCAAAACTTTTTTGCTAATTACAACCCTAAAATAAAAAAGATAAAAAGACCGAACTCTTACGGTCTTCATCGGGTTGAGTTGGTGAACACGGGGTTTGCTTTGTTTTGCTTGCGGAGCGTGAGTTTCCGCGGCTTTTGCATTTCTCTCTTTCACTTGAATTGTAAACGTGCTCTCCCGACTATTCCTCTTGACATCGAAGATGACGTCTCGACGGCTTTTCGGCTAAGACTCCGTGAGATTTCGACCGTCCACCGTCGAGCATACATCTTCACAGGCTCGGGATGACCCTCTTCCTGAGCCGGTCCCATCAGATCTCGAGGCGAGTCAGACCCAGACTCCCTCGCCTCCTGGCCAGACTATTGAGGCAGACCCTCGCCTCAATACATCATCTAGATCTCCCGCATACTTTTCGCTGAGTTCTTACGAGAGTTTTCATTTCATAGACGATCAGATGGCTCGCGGCAAAGGACCAGCAGCAGATGAGAGGCCACCAGCTGGGGAACATCAGAAGGGAAGATCGGAACCAAACATAGATGTTACAACTGGCATTCTCGACACACTTCAGCAGATGAACTTATAGATTCGAGAACAATTTAGAGTTCAGAATGAACTGCGGGCTGAAATAGCCGCGCTGAGAGCATGGGCCGGGTGACAATTTACCGCCTGCGGTTCCCGCTACTCTACGAGACGAGTATGACCTGGGCGCAAGAATGCTCCACCATTGGATTCGGCTACCGCTGAATCAAGGGCCATACGAACTAAGACCATGCTTCATCTCTTTGCATCCCAAGTACTATGGGAATGCCGCAGAGGAGACGTTCACATTTTTACAGCAGTTTGAGATGATTTGTGGAACGGCTTGTTATCCAGGAGTGACGCAGGAGGCCGTACGCCTCAAGGCCTTCCCCTTTGCTTTAGCCGATAAGGCCCTTTATTGGCTGAGTCATCTGGGGAGGGAAATCTCTACATGGGACGACCTAAAGTCTACCTTCATGCGCAAATATTTTCCTCTGGGAAGGACAAACATGATGAGGAGCCAGATCTCCAACTTTACGCAAATGCCGCACGAATCATTCCATGAGGCATGGGATCGATTCAAGGATCTTACGGAGAGATGCCCGCATCATGAGATCCCGATGAAGGTGCTCGTACAAAACTACTTCGGAGGACTCCAGCCGGAGATTCAGG
Organism: Ottelia alismoides; assembly: GCA_037367405.1. Classification (NCBI taxonomy): domain Eukaryota; kingdom Viridiplantae; phylum Streptophyta; class Magnoliopsida; order Alismatales; family Hydrocharitaceae; genus Ottelia; species Ottelia alismoides. The sequence continues at coordinate 540,235 of JAZKJV010004695.1, forward strand.
GGCTCGTCAGCACCGCATGTGACGGCAACTACTTGAATAAGGACGCCGAGTCAGTCTGGGCCATCTTCGAAGGGATGGCCGAGAACTCGAGAGTCGTAGACTCTACTCAGGCATTTCAGAAAGCCCCACAGCCACCACATCACCGAGAACATCATAAGGTGGCGAACATCTCAGACTCTGAATCCAACACCAACATGGGATTTATTAGCGAGAAATTGACGTTGGTGGATGTGATTCAGAAGCAGGCTCAGGACCAACAGCTGCTGCGAGAGTTGGAGAAACTCTCATCTCTACCTCAACAGTTGAGTGATCTCTCAAAGAAAGTCTCTGATCTTCAGCTCCAGTACCAGCAGAGCCTGACTTCTTCGAATGCGTAACCAGCACGGAGGATCGCACCCGCTCCACCCACCCGTCAGATCCACTACGTCCAGAGCGAGTCCGAGATTCCGCAGATCAATTGGCATGAGGATTAGTCTCATGCCAATCCCGGCTAGATCACCAGCACCATAGAGATGGAGGTGGAGCCGCAAGCCACTCTCGAGATCAACGGGATTTGGTATACTCCGATGCAGAAGCCGAGTATACCGAATCAGCAGCAGCAGCAGCTGTACGGTCATCCGCAGCATGGACGTGCAATTTCAGCACCGTCAGAGCTTCACGCCGCAGCAGTCTCATCCGAATGTCTACCATCAAAGACCACAACATTCATATCAGCACCCTTCTCATTACTCACCGAATTATCCTTATCAGCTGCCACAGCAGTCTTCCTCCACACCTCAGCGATACTCCCAGCCTTTCACCTCTCAGCATTACATGCCAAGGCAGGAGAGAGAAGCAAGCCAGGGCCACCACACCGAACCAGAGATGTCTTCACAGGCCCAGGCACTCAACCAGATCATGGACATGCTGAGTACGCTCCAGATAGCGCACAAGAATGAGATGGAGCAGGTTAACCGTCGTCTGGACGAGTTAACCGTGCCGAAGACCACTCTCCCAGCCCAACCTCAGATGAACCCGAATAACAAGAGGAGGCATCCAGAGCAGGTAGACACTACAGCTAAGATCTCGTTTCCTGAATTTTTATCTAACTTCATTCGTCTCAGGAGCGGTAGATCACCACAAGCACCTGCTAGAGAAGAGGAGAGGGCACTAGAGGAGCACGGGCAGAACCATGATTCTGAAGCCGAGGAGGAGAAACCGTAAGATGATGAGGACTAATATGCAGATTCAAGAGACGGGAGCGATGCCAACACCGTAGATATGGACGCTAGCGAATCAGACGATGACATCACGCCAGATCAGGCAGAGAGCCCCGACAAAAATCTTTCTTCCCTTGTTTTAGAGAGTTTTGTAAATAATTCTGAGACTCTCAATATACAAGCTGATTCTTCCATCAATAAAAATCCTGATTTTCTGACTTCTGATTTTGTTCCTTTTCCCGATGCTTTGTTTGGAAAAGGAAAGAAAAATATCAAAAAGAATCTTTCATCTCCAGAGATCGAAAAATTACTCAAAGATCATATCTTTCTGAAGATCCCGCTTCACGATGCCTTAGATCAATTTCCTACGCTTAAGAATCAATTGAAAAACAGATGCACCACGCGTAGGAAAAAGAGATCCCGAACAGAGAAACATGTCTTGACTAAGGCTACATCCTGTGCGATACATAACAAGTTACCGAAGAAGAAAAAAGACTCAGGTGCACATTATATCAGATGCGAGATCGCAAAAGCTGATTTTGATCGCACTCTATTCGATAATGGGTCCTCGATCAATCTGTTACCCTATTCCTTACTCGGTAAGCTCGAGTTAGGTCCTCTTTACAAATCCCGCGTGATCCTTCAGTTTGCTGATAGATCCGTAAAGAGACCTAAGGTATACTTAGGAACGTTATCGTAACGTGCAGGGTCTGCAATTCCCAGTGGACTTTACGGTCCTGGACATGGATTGCCCTACGCAGTTACACCTTACCCTGATCATTCTCGGGAGGTCTTTTCTAGAGACCGCAAAGTCCCTCTTCGATTATGATACAGGGAAGGTATCTTTTCATGCCAAGGGTAAAGGTACATATAGAGATGGCGAGAGAATCGAACACCTTCAGTGATGCATCTTCAGATTTTCTGAGTTCTTTAGCCTCTTGCAATTACATGGATGAGGTTCGTCTTGACAACCTTGAAAGGTATCAAATAGAGACCCAAGAGTGCCTAACTGAGGATGGGTCCGAGACCACAGGAGGTACTTCTTCCGACGGAACACTATACTTTAGTCTGGATGATGAGAAGCAAAGGGATTAGACTTTTGACGAATTTAATATTGATCTTTCAGACTCAGAAACTCTACACAATTCCTCCGTCTCAGATGATTCAGAGTTTTATTTAGCGGACTTATTCTCTTCTGATCATTCTGAGGAGTCGGATGATGTCTTGAACATCTTCTGTAGTCCGACTCTAGAGCACATTGAGATGGTGGAGAATCAAATCGCAGATACATCACCAACTGATACAGATCCCCATACACATACAGATGATGTTTCGGCAGATACAGTTACTACCTTACCGGAGCTAAAAACTTTGCCACCAAACATTAAATATGCTTTTCTTGCGGGTCCACATCAATAGTTTCCGGTCATTATCAGCTCATCTTTGACCGATGATCAAGAATCTCGTCAGATGGAGATTCTAGAAAGAAACCGCAAGGCTATTGGGTGGACTGTATCCGATCTCTGCGGGATTAATCCTGCTTTGTGTTCACATCATTTCTATCTCGATCATGACAGCAAACCCTTCAGAGAGTTTCAGCGTAGGCTGAATCCGGTGTTACGAGAAGTTGTCAAGAAAGAGATCATGAAATGGTGTGACGCAGGGTTCATTTATCCCATCTCCAACTCCAAATGGGTTAGCCCATTACATGTTGTCCCGAAGAAGTCGGGCATTCAAATGGTTAAGAACGAGAGTGGAGAGGAGATTCCAAAGAGAGTAACCATGTCGTGGCGAGTATGTGTTGACTACAGAAAGCTGAACACCACGACGAAGAAGGACCACTTCCCTTTGCCTTTCATAGAACAGGTCATAGAAAGGTTGGCAGGGAAGTGGTACTTCTGATTCCTTAACGGTTACTCTGGATACAACCATGTATCAACTGCTCCTGAAGACCAGGAGAAAACCACTTTCAGATGTCCGTTCGGCACGTATGCCTTTAGACGGATGCCCTTTGGATTGTGCAACGCTCCTGCGACTTTCCAGAGTTGCATGCTTGCTATTTTTGCGGACATGGTCGGTGATTTTCTAGAGGTTTTTATGGATGATTTTGTGGTCTATGGTGAGTCCTTTGATGATTGTTTAACGCACCTAGACTAGGTTCTGAAAAAATGTTGTGAGGTAGATCTTGTTCTGTCCTGGGAAAAGAGCTATTTTATGGTTACTCACAGGATCGTGTTGGGGCACGTCATCTCCCAGCAAGGCATGGAGGTTGACCCTGCCAAGGTGGATGTCATTAAGAAACTTGAGCCACCATCTAACATCAAACAGTTACGGTCATTTATAGGGCACGTCGGCTTTTACCGACGGTTTATCCAAGACATCCCCAAGATTGCCCGACCGTTAATTGAGTTACTAGGCAAAGACATCGAGTTTGTGTTAAATGATAAATGTCTTAATGCCTTCCTCACCTTGAAAGAGAAGATAATCAGTGCTCATGTCCTACAACCGCCTGATTGGTCTCTACCCTTCGAGATCATGATGGATGCTTCGGATTTTACGGTCGGGGCTGTATCAGAACAAAGGAGGAATGGACTTCCCGTTGCCATTCACTATGCCAGCAGAACCTTATATGATGCTCAGAGAAATTACACAGTGACAGAAAAGGAGATGTTGGCAGTAGTGTTTGCATTAGATAAGTTTCGATCATATCTGCTTTGCTCTAAGATCACAGTATACACAGATCACTCAACTATCAAATTTTTAATGGAAAAGAAGGATGTCAAGGCACGCCTTCTTAGATGGATTCTATTACTTCAGGAATTTGATTTGGATATCAAAGATAAACCTGGAGTAAAGAATGTGGTAGATGATCACCTCTCCCGATTACAGACAGATCAGCCTTCAGATGAGTACATGCTAGAACGCAGAGAGATTTCCCGACGAGAGCATCTTTGCGGTTACCGAACTTCCGTGGTATGCAGATATAGTGAACTTTCTGGTCACACAGAAAAGTCCTCAGGGTTGGCCAAAGAATTGAGTTGAGAAACTAGTTTCTAAGGCACGATACTACCATTGGGAGGATCCGATTCTTTTTCACGAAGGACCAGATTGCGTTTACAAGCATTGTATTCCTCAGGAGGAATATAATAGTGTCCTCACGTTGTGTCATTCTTTAGAGTCAGGAGGACATCATTCAGGGAAGAGGACAATGCAGAAGGTACTACAGAGCGGATTATGGTGGCCGACTCTTACTAGAGATGCCTATACATTCGTGAAGAGTTGTCTAGATTGTCAGAGAGCTATAGGGACAGTCAGTGTAAGAGATGCAATGCCGATGCGACCTGTCATTATTTACGAGATCTTTGACGCATGGGGCATAGATTTCATGGGACCGTTCCCTTCTAGCAGCGGCTTTGAGTACATTCTTCTCGTTGTAGACTATGTTAGTAGATGGGTGGAGGCTATACCCGCACGAACCGTAGACAGTAAGACCGTTTGCAAGTTCCTAAGGGAACACATTATTTCACGGTTCGGGATCCCATGTATTCTCATTTCTGTTGGGGGTAGCCATTTCATTAATAAGGAGGTGAAAAAGCTAGTGAAACAATACAACATCGATCATAGAGTAGCTTCTCCTTACCACCCACAGACGAACGACAAGACTAAAGTCTCAAATATGGAGGTGAAATCAATTCTACAGAAACTAGTACGACCAGATAGGAAGAACTGGTCACTGCTTCTAGACCAAGTTCTTTGGGCATATCGTACTGCATATAAAACTCTCTTAGGTACTTCACCATTCAGTTTAGTTTATGGAAAGCCGTGCCATTTGCCCGTAGGGATCATGCATAAATCTGAATGAGCAATTCGAGAGATATTGAGGATACACAGAAAGCAGGAGCCAAGAGAAAGATAGATCTGAATGAGCTGGTAGAGATTCGAAATCAAGCATATGAGAACACACTCATCTATAAGGACAAAGTGAAGAAATGGCATGACAGATATATTCGGCACAAAAGCTTTGTCCCTGGGCAGAAAGTCTGGTTGTTCAATGCGAGGTTGAGATTTTTTCTCGGCAAATTGAAAAGCAAGTGGGAAGGACCGTACATAGTCGGAACGGTGCACGACAATGGTAGTATAGCAATATCAGATGTGTCACCTGATGCAGAACCGTTTGTGGTTAACGGGCAGATGTTGAAGCACTTCATCGAAAATACTGATCATCTGGCCCGTACTGAAGTGATCTATTTTGTACAGGAATCATGATCATTCTTTCACTACATCTCCTGTACGAAGTCTTTTGAGCCATTCGTTTCTGGAGATCTACAACACTTGTATATTCTTCGTAGACCACAATCGTCCCCATTTTTGCTCGTCTTCTATGCTTAGGATACTAGATCCTAAGTATAGGGGGGACCGATTGTTCGCTGATTTACGTTTTATTTTTTGTTCTGATTCTCTTGTATAGCCTTTCATTTTCACAAATCACTGGTCTCCGATTCTTGGCTACACTCTTTTCTATACTTAGGATGCCTTATCCTAAGTATAAGGGGGGACTGAGTGATTTCGATGATTTCGTATTCTTTTCCTTTTGAACCTTCGTTATTTATTCTTTTTCACTCATTCATCCCGTTTTTGCTCTCCCATTATACTTACGATGACCTGATCATAAGTATAGGGGGGGTTGACAGACTTGTAGACTTTATTCTTTTTCACCCACTTTTACTTAGCACGAGTTATGTCCTCCTTTTTCTCTTCTGATGCTATGAGTACATAGCACAAGCTAAGTATAGGGGGGTGCGTATATATTGCATATATACTTTCGTCCATAACTCGTACTTTTATGTATTTTCTATATCTATAAAATCCATAAAAAGTGGGTAAGGGTTAATTTAAAATCCACTTATATATTTATATATTATAAAATCCTTGTAAATAAGTAAAATATGCTTAAAACTTGTATTTAAAACTTGTAATTATAATATGTATTTAAAATTTGTACTTACAATTTGTATAATAGTTATTTAAAATCCTAATTATTAAAACATGTGTAAAAACCATTCAATCCTTGTAAAATACTTTGTAGATAAAATTTGTAAAATACATTAGACACTTAACTCGAATAAAATATATCTTGTAAAAATTTTGAATAAAAACTTGTTTATAAAAATCATAAAATCCATGAAAAAATATAAAGTCCTAAAATTTATAAAAATTACAAAATCCTTAAAATTTATAAAAATGAGTAAAATTCAGAAAATATACTTCACAAAAACACGGCTGCATTTGCATTCGCATTTTTCAGAATAAGTTTAATTTCTGGAACTAAGGGCTGAGTCTAGTCTAAAGGATGGAGCTTGATTACGGCCTTTAACTCTCGTTGTAAGGAGCCTGGTTAGGATCTGGAATTTGGACTCTTCAGGTCTTGTGACTTAAAATCTTTGGGTTCCGTAAGACCATATTCGAGAAATCAAATCATTTGTGCTTAAGTAGACCATTTGGAGTCACCCGTACAGCCCTACAATAGTGAACCAATCTTGAACACATGCACTCTGCACTTAGCTCGACTTGCATGGAGTTCTGAAGGGCAGTACACCTTGGTAGTGCGTTTCTATCCTTATCTTTACGGCATTGACGTCTAAAGACGGGAGAGATTGGGGTTGCGATAGTTGCTTCAGATGAGGGAAGGATCTGCTGACACAATTTTTCTAAGACCTCAAAAAAGGGACGGACTAAAAAGATGCTATATCCACCGAGGCACAAAAAGATGAATGCAGTGCAATCAAATTACAAAGTCAAAGCAATGTAGAAGCCACCAAATAAGACCACAATGGTCCAAGCTTCCACCAAAAATGCATGCACATCTTAGTGGAGACTCAGCTACACCGGTTGGGCTTCACAAGGAGATGCGTCTACACTGGTCACACTCCACTTCTTTTCTCATTCTTCTAACTTCTCCCTATATTCGATTGTGGACATAGCAGAACTGAACTCAGAAGGGAATACCTCCCTCCCCGAGGAAAGAGTAGCGGGATGAGGAAGCCATAGAAGTGTATAGCCGGGATTGACGGTTTCTTCGGTTCTCTAAGCAGGAAGAGCTAAATCAATTCACACACTGTACAAGTTGACTTCAAGGATGATAGAGTTTGCGATATGAATAAGTGAGTCTGAACTAGCCGATGAAGTGATCTTGAGTAAGGATTTATGGAACTTGAGGACTGTTGAGGATAAAATCCTAATCCTAGTTAAGGTTCCAACAAAATGCTTGTTTCAGGCCCGATCGAGCTCTGTCCTTTGTCTATTCTCATGAATTGGTTTAGGAAAACAAATTCATTCTAACATCTTTCTTTTTCACTTACTTTTTCAAAATAAGTGTTTGCTAAGGGACTAGCAAAGTTTAAGTATAGGGGGTTGATGAATCCATGATTCATTAACTTTTCTGTCGTATTTTGTCTTAAAACCCTTAACAAATACATGTAAATATCTATTAATTCTCATCTTTTAACAAATCATCATTCATGTATAAATATTCACTTTTAACCACTAAAATCATGTAAATAAATAAAGAACAAGAAAAGAAAGAAAAGGCAGATTGAATATATGTAAATATACAATATGACTTAAAATATAAATATATCTGTAAGATATATTTATAGCCCGACCCCCGAGACCAAGTCAGCATGGATTGGTCGACAAACCGAAAAGTAGGGGGAGATAAGGAAAGAAAACCAGAAAAAAATAAAATAACAGACACACATACACCTTCTACTATTTATACAATAAATACAAAACTTCAAATATTTTTAATTAATTAATATGTATATATTTTCACCAAATAGTTTTTCCTAATTATTTCTAAAAATGTATATAAAAATATAAAAATAAGTTAAAAACATTACCCTGTATATATGCCAAGAAACTCAGCCTGTAAATTGTCAAAATCTCAACTTCCGAACATCATAACTTCCTCATACGGAGTCCAATTTCACTCTACTCACCATTAAAGTTCATAAAATAATATTCTCTAATTAATAAAGGTGGTTTCATCGAATTCGGAGTCTGTTTGCAAAAAGTCGGTTTTGGGACCAAAAGACAACGGGGTTTCTGGGCTGTTTTTTTTTATATAACACACTTTATTTATAGTTTTCTTAATTTTATAATTTTTAAATTATTTTATGATCTTGTATTTTTGCCCTAAATTATTTCATAATTTTTGGAGACTATTTATTATTTTAATAAAACCAAAAACCCTAAAATATAGGTATAAATGAACTAACTAGATACTACCCATATTTACTAAAATATGTAAATTAATTTATTAAAATCTTTAAAAATTCTTATAAGCCTTAGTTATTATTTTAATAATAAAGAAAATATAAAATAAAATTATAAGTGTTTATTTATTAAATTAAAAATCTAAAACCTATTTATAAATACATATTTATTAATATAATATTTATATTTCAAATAATATTTATTATTTATTAAAAGTAATTACTCCAATAATAAGATAAATAATTTATTTACATTTCTTGTATTTATACTTAATTAAAATAACTTTAGTTACTAATTAATATGGATTTTACATTGAATTTCAGCTTCTGGACCAACCAGGTGCTGACACTTGTCAGCACCTGGGCTCATCTTCTTCAAGAATCTGTCCAGCCGCCTGTGCTGAACCAGCCACCTTCCTCCATTTATTCCGAGCATCTCCTAACACTTCCAGACCATCTCAACCCTCGATCCTATTCCTCTAACAAACAGCTACCTCGCTAGCCTTAGATCTAGACTTGAAGCTCACACAAATCACCTATAAATACCCCTAAAGATCCTCCATCGCCAACTAACTTTTCCAACCACCTGTAGCTCCAGCTCTAGTGGCAGATCCCTAACCTTCTCCACCTCGCTCCGCCTCGCTCCGGTGGTGACAGCACCTGCAAGCAATCTCGTGTGGAAGAAGAAGCATCGTAGGAGGTTCCAAGGCACTTGGTTGCCTTGCATCGCAGCTAAACGCCGTGTTCCGCTCCGGCGAAGGTCGACCATTGAGCACATTTCCAGGTAATACACCTTGAAACCCATAAACCTATCCCTCCATCTTCTTAGCTTTCTTCCTCGATCTTCGTGCGTCGATTAGCGACGCTAATCCCTTTCTTAGATCACTTAATCATTCATCTTAATTGCTAGGTTCGATTCCATCTTCAAAACATTTCAAATTGTATACGAATTGCGCTTCCATTTCGTCACCATTTTCAAATCATTTCTAATAAATCTGGAAACCACATTTTCTTTGTATTTTGAGCTTGCGATTTCATCACATCTAAGCCGATTCTTCTTGAATCGAGCACATCAATCTTTCATCTGCAGGTTGACCTTCAATTTGGAGCCAAACGCCACGCATCTGGTTGCCGAAATCTTCACGATAATCAATTTCGAAGATGAGATGGCAGTCTGGATGAATCTCCAGAATCTGTGAGCAGTCGTCTTCCTAGCACCTCCGTCGTCAACTCGAGTCGCCGCCGACCGTCCCCTACCACAGGCGAGCTCGAGGGGTGGAGGAGCCACCCCTCTGGCCCCGTCAGAGTGCCAAAGACATCACCGGTTTGTCGGAAGAATTCGGATAAGAAACGCTCGTCGCCAGAGTTTTAACGAACTCAAGAACAGCTCAAGAACCTGCGAGCTACAGTTCGCGACACGTGGCAAGAGCATATGCGTCGGACCGCGCCTACAACTTCTAATCCTGTCCGTTCGTTCTGAATTGGTGTGAAAATTGCACACTTAACCCAACAGAGTTTCCTGAAATTTAGCTCCGCCCCCAGGTTTCTAGAAATTACATTTAGGTCCCTCCGCAGGGACCTAATGTAATATATTTGTATTTTTCTTACAGAGCAGTCCCTGTGAGGACCTTCTTGCAGAAAATTTTAAATACTTTTCTTGCGCTTATGCCCCTAGGCTGTAGGGGTTGTTTTGATCACGTTTGACCTCTGTTTTTGACGATTTCTTTAGGGTAGTTACGCAACTACCCCATCTACCTAGTATTAAATTTTCGAGAGTTTTTATCGTGATTTCGTAGTGATTTGATTTTATCGAAAATCGCATCGTTTTGTTTTGGTTTCTTGTGTTGTTCGAGCTCGCTGCTCGACCTACGTTCATCTATTATATTTTACCATCTATATAATATCCACCTATTATATAATAAATAAATATTTTTGAAAAAATCCCTTTTTGAAAATTAAAAAAAATTGAAAAGAATAAAATCAAATAAAAAATAAAAATAAAATCAATAAAAAAGATTTCTTGCCTTGATAACTTTTAGAAGAGATAAAAATAAAATCGCAAAAATAAAACCGAAAAAAATAATAGGATTCTATTCTGCCTCCTTGAGTTCGACCCAGGCACACTTACCTGGTTAAAAATTTAGTGTAGGTTTTCGACCCGAAAATCGAATTTGTTTGATATGAGGTGAGATCGTATTTGTTTCGTGGCTTTTTCTACATTGACCTTGTTTTCTCTTAAAAAAGCCACGAAACCGATTTTCAGCTTTATCAATTATTAAGATGGCCATGGTACATAATCCTAATTGTACTAAGGGACCTATTATGAAAATTAGTTATTCTTCATTTCGGATTAGGGAATGATATCTGCAATAATATTTATTACATAATGGCTCGCCGTGGGCTCGCATGTCCAACAATGAGGTGGTGAGGAGGTAGAATCCTTTAGCTTGGAGTAGCACACGGGTGGAAACATCTGTCCTCCTCTAGGCAGGGTTGTGCATCTCAACCTAGTCTGGTGGTGTTGACGTCTAAAGACGGGACGCTGTGGGTTGCAATAATGTATCAAAAGAGGGATAGTCTACTGGCTCAAGAGGAAAAACTCCTGATGTACATGCTGCACCTTGTATATAGTTCAAAAAAAAGAAATGAAAAGAAAAAAACAACAAAAAAGAATTTTTTTTGCAAGAACTCCGAAAAAGCAGACAGGCCAGATAGAAAATAAAATACCTGTCGGAGTATGTATATTAGCAAGAAGTCTGCAGCTGGATTACTTGACTACACTGGTCAGGCATCCCGGGATAGGTAGCTACACTGGCTACCGTCCATTCGTTCTCCACCCCCTCCTCTTGAGCCAGTCGTACTTGAACTTAGAAGGGAATACCCCGCTCCTCGAGGAAAGAGTTACTGGACCGGGGAATTAGAGTTACCTTGTTAGAGGAGGCTGCTTCTTAGCCATTTCTGATGTGGAGAGCTACTTTACACTTACACAGTACAAGTAAGAATCATAGTCATCAGAAATTTGCGTCTGAGGATTTGTTCTGACCTGACTATTGAGGAGTCTTGAATAGAAGACTTGTGGAACTTGAAGTCTGTTAGGTCTTAAGTTCAGATCCCAATAAGATTCCGCCACACAATTAATCCAAAGGTCGAGTCAAGACCCATTTTCAACTTTTGTTCATGACATTGGTATGGAACCCAATCTCATTTCACTCTTGCATTTCATATTTTTAGTTGCTCATGGACGAGCAAGGTTTAAGTATAGGGGGTTGATGAAGAGCAGAGGCCGGCTCCTTCTTCACGAGTCGGCTGTAGAGGGCAGAGTAGTTAGCATATTTTTCTGTAAAAGAGAGAGAAAAGGAGAGAGTCTGTAATAGATAATAAACAAACCCCCCCATTTTTTTCGGGGCCTGATCCGCCGGATACCGTGTATCCGAGGATCAAGGCACCCACCGCGGTTTTTATTACTTATCGGCTTTCCGCGGTTTTCTAGATGCTTGTTTAGGATTTTTTTTACTCTGTCTGATTGTGCCACGTAGTTAGTCTTAGGACTCGCAACGTAGGTGCATGCTTTTAGGGTTTTTATAAAAAGAAAAAAATCGGTACACGTTGTTTGAAAAAACCAAAAAAATTACAAAACCGCAAAACTAAAATCGGGACTGCTATCCTATCTGACTTAAAAGCCATAAACCGACTCATGTGATTTGGGACAGTAACCCCCACACATTTCTCAGAGTGCGCGAGCTCTAGAGCCGACCCATAAGGATAGAGCCCAAACTCCGTATTTCTCGCGAAATACTACTGGGTCCATACACCTAATCACTGTTCCTCAGTGGGTAAGCTCGGGTAGCCGGAAACGGTCCGGGTTTACATAACAGAGTGGGAGGTTTAGAGGACACTGCGTAAGGCTCCGTCCTCAAGTAACACGGGTAGCCAGAAACGATCCGTACTTACTCACATACTAGCTGAGTGCGAGTGGTCTCGTTTAAGGATTCGGGCCAGTGTTTCGGGGAAACCATCGGGCACCTATTGGCTTTCTCAGCCTGCATAACCAAAAAACTTGTTAGCTAATCACAACCCTAAAACCGGAAAGAAAGACCGAACTCTTACGATCTTCATCGGGTTGAGTTGGTGAACACGGGGTTTGCTTTGTGTTAGTTTGCGGGGCGTGAGTGTCCACGGCTTTCACATTTCTCTCTCTCTTGAATCGTAAATGTGCTCTCCCGACTATTTCTCTTGACATCGAAGATGATGTCTCGGCGGCTTTTCGGCTCAGACTCTGTGAGCTTTCGACCGTCCACCGTTGAGCGTATGTCTTCACAGGCTTGGGATGACCCTCTTCCCAAGCCGGTCCCATCAGATCTCGAGGCGAGTCAGACCCAGACTCCCTCGCCTCCTGGACAAACTATTGAGGTAGACCCTTGCCTCAATACATCATCTAGATCTCTCGCATACTTTTCGCTGAGTTCTTACGAGAGTTTTTACTTCACAGACGATCAGATGGGTCGTGGCAAAGGACCAGCAGCAAACGAGAGGCCACCAGCTGGGGAACATCAGGAGGGAAGACCGGAGCTGAACGCAGATGTTACAATAGGCATTCTCGATACACTTCAGCAGATGAACTTGTAGATTCAAGAACAATTTAGACTTCAAACTGAACTGCGAGCTGAAATAGCCGCACTGAGAGCAGGGGCCGGGAACCAGTTACCGCCTGCGTTTCCCTCAACTTTACGGGACGAGTATGACCCGGGCGCTAGAACGCTCCACCATTGGATTCGGCTACCACCGAATCAAGGGCCATATGAACTTAGACCATCCTTCATCTCTTTGCTTCTCAAGTATTATGGGAATGCCGCAGAGGAGCCGTTCACATTTTTATAGCAGTTTGAGATTATTTACGGAACGGCTTGTTATCCAGGAGTAACGCAGGAGGTCGTACGCCTCAAGGCTTTCCCCTTTGCCTTATCCTATAAGGCCTTTTGTTGACTGAGTCATCTAGGGAGGGAAATCTCTACATGGGACGACCTGAAGTCCACCTTTCTGCGCAAATATTTTCCTCTGGGAAGGACGAACATGATGAGGAGTCAGATCTCCAACTTTACGCAACTGCCGCATGAATCGTTCCATGAGGCATGGGATCGATTCAAGGATCTTACGGAGAGATGCCCGCATCATGAGATCCCGATGAAGGTGCTCATACAGAATTACTTTGGAGGACTCCAGCCGGAAGTTCAGGGGCTAGTCAGTGCCGCATGTGGTGGCAGTTATTTGAATAAGGATGACGAGTCAGTCTGGGCCATCTTCGAAGGGATGGCTGAGAACTCGAGAGTTGTAGACTCTACTCAGGCATTTCAGAAAGCCCCACAGCCACCACATCACCGAGAACATCACAAGGTGGTGAATATCTCAGACTCTGAATCGAACACCAACATGGGCTTTATTAGCAAGAAATTGACGTTGGTGGATGTGATTCAGAAGCAGGTCCAAGACCTACAGCCGCTGCGAGAGTTGGAGAAACTCTCATCTCTACCTCAGTAGCTAAGTGATCTCTCGAAAAAAGTCTCTAATATTTAGCTTCAGTACCAGCAGAGCCAGACTTCTTCGAACGCACAACCAGCACGGAGGATCGCACCCGCTCCACCCACCCGTCAGATCCACTACGTCCAGAGTGAGTCCGAGATTCCGCAGATTTATTGGCATGAGGATCAGTCTCATGCCAATTCTGGCCAGATCATCAGCACTACAGAGATGGAGGTGGAGTCGCAAGCCACTCTCGAGATCAATGGGATATGGTATACTCCGATGCAGTAGACGAGTATACCGACTCAGCAACAGCAGCAACCCTACGGTCATCCACAGCATGGACGTCCGCAATTTCAGCACCGCCAGAGCTTCACGCCACAGCAGTCTCATCCGAATGTCTACCATCAGAGACCGCAGCCTTCATATCAGCACCCTTCTCATTACTCACTGAATTATTTTTATCAGCAGCCGCAGAAGTCTTCCTCCACACCTCAGCGATACTCCCAACCTTCCACCTCTCAGCATTTCACGCCAAGGCAGGAGAGAGGAGCAAGCCATGGCCATCACACCGAACCAGAGATGTCTTCACAGGCCCAGGCGCTCAACCAGATCATGGACATGCTGAGGACGCTCAAGATCGCACACAAGACTGAGATGGAGCAGGTTAACCGTCGTCTGGACGAGTTAACCATGCCGAAGACCACTCTCCCAACCCAGCCTCAGATGAACCCGAACAATAAGAGGAGGCATCCGGAGCAGGTAGACACTACAGGTAAGATCTCGTTTCCTGAATTTTTATCTAACTTCATTCGTCTCAGGAGCAGTAGATCACCACAAGCACCTGCTGGAGAAGAGGAGAGGGCACTAGAGGAGCACGAGCAAACCATGATTCGGAAGCCGAGGAGGAGAAACCACAAGATGATGAGGACCACTATGTAGAATCAGGAGACGGGAGCAATGCCAACACATCAGATATGGACACTGGCGACTCAGACGATGACATCACGCCAGATCAGGCAGAGAGTTCCGACAAAAATATTTCTTCCCCTATCTTAGAGAGTTTTGTAAATAATTCTGAAACTCTCGATGTACAAGCTGGTTCCACTTTGAATAAAAGCTCTGATTTTCTAACCCCTGAAATTGTTCCTTTTCCCAATGCTTTATTTGGAAGCGGAAAGAAAAAGACAAAAAATAATGTTGTCACTCCAGAAACCGAATGTTTACTGAAAGATCACATCTTTCTGAAGATTCCACTACACGATGCCTTGGATCATTTTCCTACGCTCAAGAATCAGTTGAGGAACAAATGTACTACTCGTAGGAAAAAGTGATCACTAGTTGAAAAGCATATTTTGACCAAGGCAACTTCGTGTGCAATTCGGAACAAGGTACTCAAGAAGAAGAAAGATTTGGGATCTCACTATGTCAATTGCCAGATTGAAGACAATACATTCCATCGAACTCTCTTAGATAATGATTCCTCGATCAATCTACTTCCATCATCTATGCTTGATAAGCTCAAGCTAGGTCCTCTCTATAAATCACGAGCGATACTTCAGTTTGCAGATCGATATATAAAGAGACCTAGAGGTGTGCTGAGGAACATTATCGTAACCGTTCACGGCTCGCAATTTCCCGTGGACTTTACGGTTCTAGACATGACATGCCCTACACAGTTACATCTTGCTCCAATCATTCTCGGGAGACCCTTTTTGCAGACAGCAAGAGCACTCTTCGATTATGATGCTGGGAGAGTATCATTTCTTATAGACAACGGAGAGATAGACATTGAGATGGAGAGAGAATGTAGCAGTCCTAGATCAGTATTGTCATTCACTTAAGAGGACACCAGTCTTGCGGAAGATTGCCAGAACATAGATGGGACACAGTCTCCTGATCTTGAGAGTGTTTATTTTGATACCCAAGATATCCTACACGAGGATAGGGTAGATCACTTGGTACCTAGTTCTTCAGATGATTGTTCATATACAGAGACAGGTTTCATATCAAATTCAGATGAGCAGTCACCTGCAATAGATATCTCTGTGCCGCAGATTGAAAGTACACATATTATAGCACAAGAGTCAATCGAATACATTGTACAGATCATACAGTCTATTCAGCGTAGAGAGTCGGGTGGTGTAATGCTTACACATATAAACACCTTCTGCAGTCCGACTCCGGAGACACATATTTCAGAAAAGAGAGCTATGCCGTATACAGAGTTCAATTACAGAGGAGGCTCTACTTTTGCAGCCAACGATCAATACACACACAAGAAGCAGAAAATTCAGTATGATCCTAGCTAAAGTGATCTATTTTATACATGAATCATGATCATTCTTTCACTTCTTCCTGTACAAATTCTTTTGAGCCATTCGTTTCTGGAGATCTACAACTTTTGTATATTCTTCGTAGACCACAAACGTCCCCATATTTGCTCGTTTTCTATGCTTAGGATATAGGATACCAGATCCTAAGTATAGGGGGGACCGATTTCCCGCTGATTTACGTTTTATTTTTTGTACTGATTCTTATGTATAGCCTTTCTTTTTCACAAATCACTGGTCTCTAATTTTTGGCTACACTCTTTTCTATACTTAGGATGCCTTATCCTAAGTATAGGGGGGACCGAGTGATTTCGATGATTTCGTATTCTTTTCCTTTTGAATTTTCGTTATTTATTCTTTTCATTCAGTCATCCCGTTTTTTGCTCTCTCGTGATACTTACGATGACCTGATCGTAAGTATAGGGGGGTTGACTGACTTGTACACTCTCTTCTTTTTCACCCACTTTTACTTAGCACGAGTTATGTCCTCCTTTTTCTCTTTTGACGCTATGAGGACATAGCACAAGCTAAGTATAGGGGGGTGCGTATATATTGTATATATACTTTCGTCCATAACTCATACTTTTATGTTCTTTCTATATCTATAAAATCCATAAAAAGTGGGTAAGGGTTAATTTAAAATCCACTTATATTTATATATTATTTATAAAATCCTTGTAAATAAGTAAAATATGATTAAAATTTATAATTAACATATGTATTTAAAATTTGTCCTTAAAATTTGTCTAATACTTAGTTAAAATCCTATTTATTAAAACATATGTAAAAACCATTCAACCCTTGTAAAATACTTTGTAGATAAAATTTGTAAAATACAATAGATACTTAACTCGAATAAAATATATCTTGTAAAATTTATAAATAAAAACTTGTTTATAAAAATCATAAAATCCATAAAAAATACAAAGTCCTAAAATTCATAAAAAATTACAAAATACTAAAATCCATAAAAATGATTAAAATTCAGAAAATACACTTCACAAAAACATGGTGCATTTGCATTCGCATTTTTCAGAATAAGTTTGATTTCTGGAACTAAGGATTGAGTCTAGTCTAAAGGATGGAGCTTGATTACGGCCTTTAACTTTCGTTGTAAGAAGCCTGATTTGGAACTAGAATTTAGACTCTTCAGGTCTTGTGACTTAAAATCTTTGGGTTCCGTAAGACCATATTCGGGAAATCAAGTCATTTGTGCTTAAGTAGACCATTTGGAGTCATCCGTACAACTCTACACCAGTGAACCAATCTTGAACACATGCACTCTGTACTTAGCTCGACTCGCATGGAGTTCCGGAGGATAGTACACCTTGGTAGTGTGTTTCTATCCTTATCTTTGCGGCATTGACGTCTAAAGACGGGAGAGATTGGGGTTGCGATAGTTGCTTCAGATGAGGGAAGGATCTGCTGACACATTTTTTCTAAGATCTAAAAAAAGGGACGGACTAAAAAGATGCTATATCCGTCGAGGCACAAAAAGATGAATGCAGTGCAAGCAAATTACAAAGTCAAAGCAAAGCAGAAGCCACCAAATAAGACCACAATGGTCCAAGCTTCCACCAAAAATGCCTGCACATCTTAGTGGAGACTCAGCTACACCGGTCGAGCTCCACAAGGAGATGCGTCTACACTGGTCACACTCCACTTCTTTTCTCATTCTTCTAACTTCTCCCTATATTCGATTGTGGACATAGCAAACTGAACTCAGAAGGGAATAACTCCCTCCCCGAGGAAAGAGTAGCGGGATGAGGAAGCTATAGGAGTGCACAGCCGGGATTGACGGTTTCTTCGGTTCTCTAAGCAGGAAGAGCTAAATCAATTCACACACTGTACAAGTTGACTTCAAGGATGATAGAGTTTGCGATATGAATACGTGAGTCTAAACTAGCCTATGAAGTGATCTTGAGTAAGAATTTATGGAACTTGAGGACTGTTGAGGATAAATTCCTAACCCTAGTTAAGGTTCCGACAAAATGCTTGTTTCAGGCCCGATCGAGCTCTGTCCTTTGTCTGTTCTCATGAATTGGTTTAGAAAAACAAATTCATTCTAACTTTCTTTCTTTTTCACTTACTTTTTCAAAATAAGTGTTTGCTAAGGGACTAGCAAAGTTTAAGTATAGGGGGTTGATGAATCCATGATTCATTAACTTTTCCGTCGCATTTTGTCTTAAAACCCTTAACAAATACATGTAAATATTCATTAATTATCATCTTTTAATAAATCACCATTCATGTATAAATATTCACTTTTAACCACTAAAATCATGTAAATAAATAAAGAATAAGAAAAGAAAGAAAAGGCAGATTGAATATATGTATATATATATACAATATGACTTAAAATATAAATATAGCTGTAAGATATATTTATAGCCCAACCCCCGAGACCATGTCAGCATGGATTGGTCGACAAACCAATAAGTAGGGGGAGATAAGGAAAGAAAACATAAAAAAATAATTTAATACACACTCCATACATTCTCCACTATTTATAAAATAAATACAAAACTTCAAAGAATTTTAATTAATCCATATGAAATATTTTGCACCAAATCCTTTTCCTAATTATTTCTAAAAATGTATATAAAAATATAAAAATAAGTTAAAAATATTACCATGTATATATGCCAAGAAACATGGCCTATAAATTGTCAAAATCTCAACTTCCGAACATCATAACTTCCTCATACGAACTCCAATTTCACTCTACTCACCTTTAAAGTTCATAAAATAATATTCTCTAATTAATAAAGGTGGTTTCATTGAATTCGGAGTCCGTTTGCAAAAAGTCGGTTTTGGGACCAAAAGACAACGGGGTTTCTGGGCTATTTATTTTATGTAACACACATTATATATAGTTTTCTTAATTTTATAATTTTTAAATTATTTCATTATCTTGTAGTTTCACCATAAGTTATTTCATAATTTTTGGAGTATATTTATTATTTTAATAAAATCAAAAATCTTAAAATATAGGTATAAATGAACTAGATAACTTATACCTCTATTTATTAAAATATGCAAATTAACTTATTAAAATCCATAAAAAATTTCCATAAGCCTTATTTAATAATTAAGAAAATGTAAAATTAATTTTTTTTTATTTATTTATTAAATTAAAAATCTAAAACCTAACTATAATTACATATTTATTAATATAATATTTATATTTTAAATAATATTTATTATTTATTAAAATTAATTAGCCAATAAACTAGAGAATTAATTTATTTACATTTCTTATATTTATAACTATTTAAAATAAAGTTATTTATTATTTAATATTGTATTTACAATGAAATTCAGCCTCTGGACCAACCAGGTGCTGACAAGTGGTCATCTTTTCCAAGAGTCTGTTCCACCCGCCTGCACTGACCAGCCGACTTCCATAAATTTTCCCGTGCAACCCATAACTTCTCCAGACGATCTAAACCGCCGGATCTCTTCCTCTAACTACCACCTCCATCGCCAACCTTAGATCTAGACTTGGAGCCCACGAAATCCTTCCTACAAATACCTCCAAAGGTCGCAATTAACGAACTAACTCTCCAACTGCCTGAGCTTCAGCTCCGGTATACACGACTCCCCTATCTTCCAAGCCTCATTCCGGCCAACCTGCGGTGGTGACAGCGCCTTGGAGAAGCCCGCGAGGAGGAGGAGACGTCGGAGGAGGTTCCAAGGCTGAGCTAAGCCTTGCATCGCCACCCAGAGCGCGTCCAAGCTCCGGTCAAAGGTCGCCCATCGAGCAACTGTTCCAGGTACTACACCTTGAATCCCCAGACCTTCTTCCTCCATCTTCTTCGTTTTATTTCTTGATTTGCGTGCGTCGATTAGCGACGTTAATTGCGTCTCTAGGTAGCTTAACCATTTAGCTTAGACGCCATTCAAAAATCCATTTCGATTCATTTCAAACTCGCTTCAAATCGCATCTCAAACTCGTCGCCATTTTCAAGCCATTCCTACTAAGTCTGGAAACCAAAGTTTTTCATCACTTTTGAGCTTGTGATTCTCTAAATTGGTGGTCGATTCTTCACGAATCGAGCATACACTTCTTTGAATTAGAGGTTCTTATTCACATCGGGGACAAATCCAAGCTTCTGGAAGCCTTCATCTTTATCAGAAGCAATTCCAAAGAGGGTGTGACACCCTGTTCTTCAGAAGCTATCACACCGGACTGCCGTCTTCATCGCGCCATCTCCGTCGCTCAGAGCAGCCTCCGCCACCACCCTACCGCGGGCGAGCTGGAGGGGTGGAGGAGCCACCCCTCTGGCCCCGCCGGAGTGCCAAAGACTTTGCCGGTTTATCGGGACAATTCAGAGAAGTCGCCTCCATCGTCAGCCCTTCACAGACTCAAGAACAAGAGGAATACAGGTGTGCGACACGTGGCGCACCCACATCCGTCCGATCCGCGCCATAATGTTCTAATCTCAGCCGTCCGTGGCGAAACGGTGGGAATTTTGGACACTCAATGCAGCAGGTTTCTAGATATTAATTTCTGCCCCCCAGGTTTTCTATATTTGCATTTAGGTCCCTCTACAGGGACCTAAATGTAAAGATTTGTATATTTTTCTTTCAGAACAGTCCCTGAGGACCATTTTGCTAACATTCTAAATACTTTTTTTGCGCTTATGCTCCTGGGCTGTAGGGGCTGTTTTGACCTCGTTTGACCTTCTTTCTTGACGGTTTCTTTAGGGTAGTTACGCAACTACCCCATCTACCTAGTATTAAGTTTTCGTGATATTTTGTCGTGTTTTCTTCGTGTTTTGATTCTTCGAATTTCGTCTCGTTTTGTTTTAGTTTCTTGTGTTGTTCGAGCTCGCTGCTCGATCCCCGTTCACCCTACTATATTCTACCACCTATATAATATCCACCTATTATATAATAAATAAATATTTTTGAAAAATATCCCTTATTGAAAATTAAATAAAAATCGGAAAAGAATAAAATAAAAACAAAAATAAAAATCAACAAAAAAAGCTTCTTGACTTGATAACTTGGAGAAGAGATAAAAATAAGATTGCAAAAATAAAAACCGAAAAATCAAAGGATTCTATTCTGCCTCCTTGAGTTCGACCCAGGAACACTTTCCTGGTTAAAAATTTAGAGTAGGTTTTCCGAAGGAAAACCGAATTTGTTTGATACGAGCTGAGATCGTACGTTGCGCGGCTTTTTCTACATCGACCGCATTTCCTCTAAAAATAAAAGACGCGAAACCGATTTTCAGCACTTATCAAAGGTTCGAAAGGGAATGTACTTTCAAGGTCATAAAAGAGAGATGACTTTAATTTTAAATATTAATAACCTTAATAAAAGTAAAATATTGTATGCAAATTTTCTTATTTTAGATAACCTTTGCAATTGGATAGATAATGTATGTGGTTGCAACGTGCAAGTTTCCTCATAATAATGAGGCATGGCAATTGAAATGACAATAAGAATGTATGTCTCTACAATCTTCATCTCTAATCGAGTGTTCTTTGTAAGTAGCATGTCGATGATGATCATAATTGTCATGACCCTTATAAAAATCGAAGAAGATATTTTGGTAAATATATGCACTCAACATTTAATCATGAATGAATGGATCACAACATTATGTAGAATGGTAGCTCCATAAGAGATGATGTACTCAAAATGTTTGATTAGCTATTTGAACCGAAGTCTTTAAGAGTTAAGATGGATGTAGATATGATGAGTGTCATCATTCTACTATTTATAATCAAGTCTTTCATGCAGCTTCATAATTCATCTTATATGAATAGGATGAAGCATGTATAAATGTTGAAATACTCTTATATTGAAGTCTCTTTGAGTTCAATTTTAAGAAATCCTTTATCTTAAGCAATAGTTGTTTATATATCAAGGAGGTGCAACAGAAGCATGGGTCCGAACCGAGTAAGAAGGAGAGTTCAAGAGTTGACTTTACTTCTGTGACTTTCGCTCATGTGACATCCAAAGAGTTGTATAATGTCAATACTACAACAAAACTGATGTATTGATAGTATGACTATATAATATCCTTGGACAAGGACTCGGATAGGGCATCAAAGTATTCTAAATCTACTTATCATTATTGAAATTGACTTTTTATTAGATAAGATTAAAGTTAGATAATTATATCTCGTTCTTCTACTAATACTTGCAATTGGTTGCATATGTTTTAGAAGAAAACTATATCTAAAGGTTGATAGTCATCCACTTGGGAGTTGATTCAAATCTTGCAGTAGTTTCCATTAGATGGATAGACTATATTTTCAGTGGGAGAGCCCTTACTCTTAGAGAATGTCTCTAGGACCGAGATATGAGATTACATGGTGAATTCTAAATTTGTTGAATTAAACATACATTCTATAATAGACCTAGAATAAAGAGTTATGGTGGATATATTTCAGATAATAATGTAACATCTTGAGGACTCTACTAAATTAGGACATTAATGAATGGTTCATTAACATTTCTAAATTGAAAATTAAATCTTAAAAGATCAATAGGAGGATGATTATTATTTAATAATGATCTAGCATCATGACTTGTACATAAGTCTGTTGATGAGATTGATAGACTAGGAGATTAAACTTTAGATTACCTAAAATATTAAATCTTACAAACTTGTGAATAATGTATTCCAAGTAAAATGTCTGATGCACCCTTATTTGGGAATGGTGTATGAAGCATATGTATTCAAACTCTCATACATATTGATGTATTTGAACCACCTCTACCATAATAAACATTAACGATATATGATATCATTGATGATCATTTGTGGTATGGGATTTCTTCCTTCATATTATCAGTTTTTGAAATGTTCAAACATTTCAAAATTGGTTGAAAACCAAAGTTAAAAGGAAGATGAATAAAATTCAATCTAACCAATGTAGCCAATACCTATTAGATGAATTCATGGAATACCTTATAGAGAAAGGAATATCCTTCCTATCTCACTCCTCCTAATATACCTCAATTCAATAGAGTTTGAGGAGATGTAATTGGATCATGTGTGACATGATTTGTTCGATAATGAATCTTAGCATAATTATGTTTTAGTTTCTGAGGATATACAGTAGAGACTACATTAGATTCCAAGCGCATATTTGCCCAAAACCCCTCATGAGCTATAGTTTGGAACCAAGCGCGTTGTTGAACACTTGAGGATACAAGGTTGCTTGGTCCTTGACATAACATGGATACAAGTAAGCTGGAATCTAGCATCAGAGAGTGCTGCTTCATTAGGATTATAGAGGAAGGTATTGGATACCTTCTTTATAACCTTAAGATTCTTCAAAGATCTCATCTCAAAGGTTATGATTCTTAGATGTTGACTTCCTGAAGATTCAATATAAGAATAAAGTTAACGGACTCATTGAAACCTAAGAGGGTAATGAGGCTCCTAAAATCAAAAACTAAAAAGGCAATTAAAGATGAAACACTCATACCTCTTCAAATAAGTATGATGGTGGTAAGACCACCTAGAAGGTATGAATTCCATGTGTTAGAGAAATCTAACAATGATCGAACTTCATATGATGAAGCTTCTAAAGATCATGACATGGAAAGATGGATGTTAGCAATAAAGTATAAAGTAGATTTCATGCTTAAGAGTTCTGTATGGACCCTCGAGTATATACCTATAGGGGTGATAACACAAAAACCCGAGAGACTAAGGTAAAGGTACTGAATCGATGGTCGTTGCGACCTCAATCACTCGGATGTGTCTATCAAGAAAAATGAACCACTCAATACAAATAAAATCAATCAAAATACGAGAAGCGGTCCTGCTATATGTTTAACCTGGTATAGCACCCAGGGTCGAACTCAAGGAGCACGGATTGGCCGTAGGCCTACGAAGTAGTAAAAATGAATAAAATAAAAGACAAGATTTTTAGTGGTTTTTAAGTATTTTTCTATTTTTTTGGATTTTTAATATGTAAAGAAAATAATAAAAACAAAAACTATCACACTTTGACAAATTATTTAAGGCATCAAAAATCAACCAAAAATCAAAACAAAAATCTTTTTATGTGTTTTATAATTTTTTTATGTTTTTGGTGAATTTTTGGAATTTTTCTGATATTTATTTTAATTTCTAAAAATCAAACAGTAACAAAAACAAGGGGTACTGTCCAGCCAAGCCTAAAGTCCCTAGATAAAATACCTAAGGACCTCAAAAAGGCCTGGAGGTAATTTTCCTATAAAATAGATGAAATAAGGAAAATTTAGGTACCAGATTTATTGTTTTTGGATTTTTAATGTATTTATTAGAATGTTTATGTGTTTTTTGGGGTTTTTAGGTTATTAAGCTTTTTAAGCAATAAAAAATAGCCAAAATTGGCTAGAAAATCAAACAAACTAAACTAAACAATAGCTAATTTTTATAGAATTTTTAGGGGAGTTTTTATATTTTTTTGTGATTTTTCAATCTAGACAGTAGCAAAAACTAAGGTTTTTGAATTTTAAAAATAGCAAATAAAATCAAAAATGTCCTCAAAACTTCACAAAAATCCTACACCATGGCAGGAGCCATGTGTCAAATTTTCATCGAATTTGGAGGTGATTTGATATTTTATTCAAAAATAAAGAAAAGCAACAGTGCACAGGGACCTTTCTGCAATTAAAACAAAGTTCTGGGTCCCTGGAGGAACAAGCTTGGAAAGCTTAGAGCTAGAAATGCAAATTACCCCCCGGGCCACGCATGATACACGTGACTCAGGCCTGGGGGGACCTAATTGCAATTCCTATTTCTATAAATGCAAAATGTAACCAGCCAGAACCACAGGGTCAAAACGCAAATGTACCAAAATACCACGTGATGATGCACGTGTCCACAATAAGCAGGGGTATAAATGCAAATCACATAAAAGTTAAGGTCCTCAGTGCAAAATTTACAAAAATAAAAGCGCTACACTACGTATTTACAGGATTAAAAACTAAATGCATAAAGTAAAGGGGCCTAAGACAAATTACCCCTTTTATTAATGTCGAGGGTCGGATGCACGACGCGTGGCAGGTTGGATGGATGGGATGGTGCACCGCACACAAGAGCAACCCCTCGAGTCGATCCGACGGCCGGTATGTGTCCACGTGGATGATCGGACGAAGATGCTGCAACGTGGGTCTTCGAAGAAGTCCGAGCTCGGATCAGATGGACGAGGTGCAGCCATGTGCTTGATCGGATGGCCGAGAGGCGTCCGTGGCTTAACCTCGCTGCTCAACGGTGAAGATCGACCCCAGGGAGATCCGATGGTCAGTGCTGCTCCGTGGATGAACGGGCGAGATCTAAACTGGAGCGTCGAGGTCGATCTGACGGTGGACGAAGGATCTGGAGGAACTGGCGGCCGACGAGCTTCGCCGGCCCTCTGCGTGTACGGTAGTCCTCGTCCGGTGCTCAGGAGATGCTAGAAAGCTTCGCCATGAAGCTTTGCACCCGATGCACTGCTCCGATGGAGGTGAGGAGCTCCAGAGAGCTCCGGCGACGTGAAAGAACTGGAGCTGCTGTGCCCAGAAGTTCCGACCTCCAGATGAGGTTGATTAGCCTCGATACCTGCACAGGAAAGAAGCTGGGTCGAGGGCAAAGTGCCTCGACCCGTCAGAGCGGGCGGAAGGTGAACGGTGAGGCGCTGTGGGGGCTCTCCGGCGAGCGGCAGAGGGTGAGAGCCGAGACCCTGCTCCGGGTCGAGCCAGGGGGAGTGAAGGGTCGGAGAAGGTGGATAGGAGTCAGGCGAAGGTGGTGGGGGTGTCGGATGGTCGAGTGCGTGGACGGAGACGGCTGGCGGAGACGGCGGAGCTAAGCTACTGGAATCGAAAAATCCTATTCTACGCTATTCTACGGGCTAAAGGAACTACCTGATGGATGCATTCGACTGGACTTGAGCCGGTGGAGCTCCCGGTCGTTGCCTCAAGGGGCCGTCGAGTTCCCGAGGCTCAGCGCGCTTGCGGCGGCACACGGCGGCAAGAACCACCGGATCAGTGACTCCCGGCTTCCCGGGCCTCGCTGCAACTCCAAGGGGCCACGGCTGTCACTCAGGGACGCTGGAGGAGCTCACAGGCACCGAGGGGAAGATCAAAGATGCTTGAATTAGGTCGCCGGTGACGAACGTTAAATATGGTGCCGGATCTGAGAAGATGGCGTTCGGGCGAGTCAGGCGGAGCTCGGATCTAGCAAAACCCACCCCGGGCGAGGATCCGGGATAATCGGCGAGTAATCGGGGCCCGGGTTTGGGTTATGGCGGTCGGGTCAGGCGGGCAAAAAGTCGAGAAAACGGGTCGGTCGCCTGATCCGCGAAAGAAGAAGATCCGCGGGGGAAGTTGACCGGGGTCAACAAACCCCCGTGAGACCAATCAGGAGCCACCAAATGTTGAATTTTTATTTCTTTATTTTAGGCTAGAGAATGACCGAATTTACAAAAACTTAAAAACATGAAATATTTTTATTTTATTTTTTTTCTATTTTTTGGTGATTTTTAATTAATTTTTGGAAATAAAAACTAGGCTATATACATTATATGTACTATATATAGGTATATACACAATGTATGGGGTTTTGATTTTTTATTTTTATATATTATTTTTATACAATTTTATCCTTATTTTATATTTTATTTATTTAATAGAATAAAATAAGGAATAAAAGGGTATTTTTATTTTATTTTTATTATTTATGTACATAGTTAAAATAAATAGATATGTACATCTATATACATGGTATATGTATAATGTATTTTGTATTTTTAATTTTGTTATTTTTATTTGATTTTTGTTTTGATTCTTTTTATTTTATTTATTTACAATATATAGCATAGAGTATTTACAAAAAGTTTGGAAAATAACTTTATTATTTACAAAGGTTAAATAAATATATAGGTATGGTTTATGTACATGGTGAAAGGGTATTTTTAATCTTTTGATTTTTAGCTTTTTATTTTGTTTTTATATTAATAAATACAAGTATTTACAAGCATATTTTTGGTGAGGAAAATTATTTTTATTTATCTACATAAATATTTACACAAGAGCCCCTATCTCCCTCTACTTGGCTTTTATGCGGTCAGGCCCATGCTGAGCCCTCCCTTGGGTTAGGTTGCTCAATATTTATTATAAATATTTCCCTCTTTTTCTTTTTAATCTTTATTCTTTTATTTTTGCACAAAAACATGCTAATTATAGATTTTTACACAATGCATGCTTTTGGTAATTATTCCTATTTACACATATCTACATGCATTTGCAAAGGTTTTTGTAGCTAAAATATAAGAATAAAGAGTGATGAATGGGTATTCATCACCCCCCTATACTTAACTTTGCTAGTCCCTTAGCAAACACTTATTTGAAAAAGAAGTGAAAAAGAAAGAAAGAAAAAGAAAAAGAGGATGTAACATGGATCAAGGTTGATTATTAAACTTGCCTTCATTAAATTGGGGTATGGAGCTCGATCAGATCTTTGGATTATTAATGTGTCGGAACCTTATTTAGACTTAAGCTTAAAACCTAACAGCCTCTAAGTTCCACTAATCTATAACCAAGACTCCTCAATGCTCCAGGTCAGAACAAGTCATCAATCACAAACCCTGAAGACCATGAATCTTCTGTCCTGTGAATGTGAAGTCTAAGCTCTCCACCTCAGAAATGGCAACTTGACAACCCTCCCAACAAGGTAACTCTATGACCTCAATCTGGCCACTCTTTCCTCGAGGAGAGGGGTATTCCCTTCTAAGTTCAAGTACAACTTGGCTCAAGAAGAGGGGGAAGAAGAGAATGGGTCAAGGCCAGTGTAGCCAAGTACCCTTGGGAGCTTGACCAGTGTAGCCAAGTCTCCCTGCTGCAAGCTACAACAGGTGGATCATGGAACCAAGCTTTGCTTATTGCACTCTATATACATACTCCGGTGGGATTATCATTTTCTCTCAGACCCACCACTTTTTTTGGAGTTCTTTTCTTTTTGCACATTTTTTTTCAGTGCATCTATACAACATATACATGTGCAGCATATATACAAGGAGTTTTTCCTCTTGAGCCAGTAGACTATCCCTCTTTTGAAGCTTTATTGCAACCCACAACTCCCGTCGTTAGACCTCATGGCAATCAGACCAAGTTGAGACGCACTTCCTTCACTAAAAGAAGAAGAGAGGTTCCGCCTAGAAGTACTACCCTCATATGCTACCCCAAGTCAAGGAAGACTGCCTCCTCACCACCTCATCCGTAGAGAGCTCGGTGCATAGTGCCGGTGTCCATGTAAAGCCATAATCTATATGAGTCATGTGTTGTTGTTAAGTGCTCTACTTAGGCTCATTGAGATGGCATGTGATCATAGCCTAGTGGACTCAAAGAATTAAGTCACCATGGACCTGAAAAGCCTTAAACCTAAGTCCTATAAGGTTCCTCTTAGAAATTAGGTGCATTAAGATCTTAATCAAGCTCCATTTCTCAATTTGATTCCAGGCTAGTTTAAATGTCAACTATCATCCAGAAAAACGATATACATATGTACAAAAAGATGCTTATTTACACAAATTTTACAACCATGCAAAATTTTTGAAAAATGTTTTGAAATCATGTATGAATGATGCATGAAGTGCAAGTTTAAAAAAGATATTTACACACATTTACACAAGATTTTTGCAAACTTTTTTGATTTTCAAAACATTTTGGAAAAATTTTGTACTATATACATAATTTTGATAAGAAAATACTTACACAAGCTTTACACAAAAGATTTTTGAAATCATTTTTACAAAAATAATTTGTACACTAGCTATGTATGTGCAAATAAAAGAAGATTATTTACATGAAAATTTTTAATTTTTGTGGTTTTTAGCCATTTTATTTATTAACACACTCATACAAAGTACGAGTTATGGCTAAAGTATATATGAAATATATACACACCCCCCTATACTTAGCTCGAACGATGTCCTCAGAGTCAAGAGCAATGGAGAAGACATAACTCGTGCTAGGTATAGGAAAGTGAAAAGAAAGGCTATACAAAAAGGAAATGAAAAGTCAAGAGGGACCCAGGTCTCCCCCCTATACTTAGGATCAAGTAATCCTAAGTATAGCAGGCTGTATACTAAGGGAAAACCTGAGTGCAGAATGTACAGGGTCTACCCCCCCTATACTTAGGGTGAAATATCCCTAAGTATAGGCAGCAAAACAGGGGTAGCAAGACACGAAGAAAATCACGACTATATACAAGAAGGAGGACATCACTCCCCCTATACTTAGGTTGAGAACCTTAAGTATAGGCAACGACAGAAGTGATGGAACAGAACGAAGAACAACCCAGTGTTTTCACCCCCCCCCCATACTTAGGATGAGCAATATCCTAAGTATAGAAAAGATATTCCTAAGCGAGACCTGGGGTGAAAACAAGAACGGAAGAAAGAAGGATCAAAGTAAGACAAAACACGTATATACAAAAGAGTACAATGTTGAGGTGCCTCTCAACAAGCGCTAGTTTTTATGCCCCTAGCTGGGCGCAAAGGCTAGGATAATGCAGTATCAAGGTTCAGGACGGCATCGGTAAGTCGAATGCCGTACTGTCGTCGTAGTCTCGGTATGAGAACAACGACAAACTTAACAGTGTAAAGTAAGACACCCAGATATGCAATCAGGCGGGTGTCTGCTACCGGCCAAAGATTTGGGAAGAAATGATCGGGATCCGGTAACACAAAAGAAATCATCGGCTCTGGTTTAGACTGGAGTGAGAGTATAGAGCCGACGAAATCAAACGTGGAGAAGGATGGATCAGTAATAGAATCCTCCACGTCAATCAGTGTCTCAAGCAGGTGTGGGCAATCAAGATCAGGAGACTCTCTAAACAAACTGATATCCGATGCATGAGATCGAATCATATCAGGCAAATCATCGAACATCTCCAGAATGGGCTCATCCTCGCGAGGGTTGTCGAGGTGAGAAGACTCAGAATCAGAAAGATCTAAAGACTCGGTTTCGTGTTCCGCCAGATCGGAAACACTCTCAGTAGGTGAAACCGAGTACTCGTCGAGTGCGGCATCCTCCCGCAGATAACCCTCGGGGATGGATGCAAGATCAAAAGCGACTAGAAGAGGATCAGGATATAGATAGGCATCTGCGCTGCTATCAAGTATCCACTCAGTGCACCAGGCTGCATCATCATCGGAAGTGTAAGTCTCGGCAATCTGGAAGTGGGAGAAGGTACTAGTCAACACCGCGGAAGCTGGCAAAGTGTCTGCTGCTGATCCTCGCTCTGCGGCTATGCTGGCTGCCAACTGGTCCTCAGGAAATGTATCTATCTCAATAAAGTCAGGGACAAAAGGCTTGAAGACGGGACTCTCTATATCTGTGCTCTCAAAGTGCGGTCCCTCATCGAGCTGTGGCTGCTGGGCTGAGTCCTGGTAGCTGTCTGCGTACAAGAAGTGTCTCTGCAGAAAGGAGACTGACTCCTCCGGGACTGGAATCTGAAGTGTCTGAATCAACGGCTGCAAAAGCTGGGGCTCCTCCGGCTCCTGGAGTATCAGAAGATCTGATATCCAAGACTCGTCAACAGGGAACTCTGGGGCTGACTCGAACTCTAACTGGAAGGCCAACGGGAACTCAAGTAGACTCTGGGTCCGAACCTCTGCTATCACAGTCATCTCCTATGTCAATGGTGCGGCATCATCCAAATCCTCGGGCTGGTGTGTAGAAGCTGAATCACCATGTAAAGTGACACACCGTACTGGTACAGCATCGTTCACATGTGTTGTCCCGACCAAGGCATCTCGTGTAGAAGAACTCTGTGAAAGTAACCTCGAGATGGTATCCAGGAAGTGAATGTCGGAACTGCGGTGTGAACCGCCACATGTGGTAATCACCAGTGCAAGCTGCTCTGCGGTCATCCCCCGCATGGAGATCTCAATCAAATCTGTCAGTGGAAGTCCATGGTCTGGAAATCTCCTCAAGAGGTCAAGAAACCTCGGCCATGCCTCGTACAATGGCTCCTGGGGGTCAACTGAAAAGTCCATGATCAAAGACCGCATGAAATCTGCTCTCCGTGGAGGGAAGTATCTCTGCAAGAACTCTCGGCGTAGCTCTCCCCACGTCTCGAATGTCCTTCCCAATCGTCGGTGCCACCTCATGGCTCTGTCGTGAAGCGTGAATGGGAAGGTCCTGCTCATCAGCTCCTCTGCAGTGACATCTGAATATCTATGTGCTCTACAAAACTCCTCGAAAGCTGACAGGTGAAGATAAGGCTCCTCGTGCGCCTCTCCTGAAAATGTCGGCAGCTGCTGAATGTAATCCACATCCAAGACCAATGGACCAAGTGTAGAAGCTGACTGAGCTCCATATGCTATCTTCTCCTCCATCCTTCTGGAATAGGATGAGTCCGCTGATCTCCACTGCTCTCTCGGGTCACCAACGGAGTGCGCTCTCAACTCAGCCACAGCATCGTCCGGGTCTCGCATCTGCTCTGTCTGATATCCTCGGACGTCTCGCACAGCATGCCCAGAGTGATGAGATGAAAGGGAGGGAGGGAGCGGGAGGTTGGTCGGAGATCCGACCTCCCTAGAAGGTGGACTGGAGTGATGGTCAGAAGACGGAGAAGAAGTTGTAAGGGTCGGCTCGTAGTGAGGGGGATCCATCATCCAGGGATAAAGAAGAAGAAAGTGGAATGAAGGGAGGTGAGGGAGGGGAATAGAAGGAAGATGAGAAAGGATAGAAGGGATCTGGAAATCAAACAAGATGAACAAGCAAACCCCCAATTCACCTACGCACGCAGAGCTGAAGACCGAAGGGATCGGTCAATTATCTTGTCCATTTTATTTTAGGTGATCATCCAGTCTATCAGAGTGATTACGTGAGGTCAATAGGTATCCGAATCTTTCTTAACCGACTGTCCCGTACTGAAAGCCGGTAATCAGTCAAGAAAAGATCGGAGGCTCTATCCTAATGTGCGGATCACTCTCTCGCTCATCCAAACAAGACAAGGAGGGGGTTACTCTCCCCAAGACAGATTTTTCGTGACGTGTCTTTTAGGTCAAGTATGATTAGCAGTCCCGATTTTATTGTTTTTGTTTTTTAGATATTTTTCAATAAAAAGAAAAGACTAACGAATTTTTCGGTTCTCCTG
Source organism: Ottelia alismoides (assembly GCA_037367405.1). Lineage (NCBI taxonomy): Eukaryota > Viridiplantae > Streptophyta > Magnoliopsida > Alismatales > Hydrocharitaceae > Ottelia > Ottelia alismoides. The sequence continues at coordinate 572,660 of JAZKJV010004695.1, forward strand.
GTTATTAAGTCCAAAACAGGGGGGAGAAGACGAAAAAGCCGATGCGCGATGAAATCAATGATGCATGCAAAGTCAGAAATGCGTATCTGTCTCCAGCACTCTACATGCAATATGATCCGCGCATAAAAGTAAAGACAGAAAGAAAAACTACCTATATGATGCAACGGGAAAGCCGAGTCCTAAATGAGCAATTTCTAGCGAAGAACCGTCTAACCGGTCACCGACCTCCAAGCCAAAGAGTCCGGTCTTGGCTCGTCCCTCCTCTGTCCGACAAATCGGGGGTAGGAGTAAGCGCTTTACAGGACGGGCTGCGGCACGTAGGCTACGAAGGCAAATGAATCGGTTATTTTTATTAGTGATTTTTAAGTAGGTCCAATTGACGATCTATGGGAACAGATAAGCAATTAGGTGTGTGGATCCTACTAATTACGGCACAATCACCAAAAAATCCTAAGTCTAGGGGCTCGAGCAAAAACCGCGTAAACACCGGAAAAGGCAGAAAGAAAAGAAAAAGAAAGCCGCGAAAAAGCCGCGAAAAACCGCGAAGGTCCTAAGGGTCCCCCGAGCACACCGGTGCTCGGCGAAACAGACCCGCTACGATAGAGGAGTTCAAGTGTCTGAGAGAGTCCTGTATTATTACAATAATAATAAATGAAAATAATAAAAAAAAAACCTCGCCCACTCAACTCTCTCTCACTCTCTCCTGCGGCTCCGCGAAGAAAGGAGCCGCCTCCGAATCCCGCGGTTGCGTCGGCTTCTCGAGAGTAGCCACCTCAGTCCTCAGGCCCTCGCAAGAGACAATCAAAGTGGTCAGAACCAATAATCAAATAATAATAATAAAAGAAAAAGAAATGAAAATGAAAATAAAAGGGGTATATATGTAAAAATGCAAAAATAAAATAAACACACAAAATAAGACAAAAACAAAAATAAAAGAAAAAGAAAATAAAACAAAATAAAATAAAAAGAAAATATAAACAAAAGCTGCGAAGAGCCGCGAGCTCTGAAAGAGCCGCGAAAAGCCGCGAAAATCAAAATGAAAAGAAAAGAAAAACTACTAAGCCGTGCTCCCCGGCAACGGTGCCATTCTGATAACACAAAAACCCGAGAGACTAAGGTAAAGGTACTGAATCGATGGTCATTGCGACCTCAATCACTCGGATGTGTCTATTAAGAAAAATGAACCACTCAATACAAATAAAATCAATCAAAATACGAGAAGCGGTCCTGCTATATGTTTAACCTGGTATAGCACCCAGGGTCGAACTTAAGGAGCACGGATTGGCCGTAGGCCTACGAAGTAGTAAAAATGAATAAAATAAAAGACAAAAGATTTTTAGTGGTTTTTAAGTATTTTTATATTTTTTTGGATTTTTAATATGTAAAGAAAATAATAAAAACAAAAACTATCACACTTTGACAAATTATTTAAGGCATCAAAAATCAACCAAAAATCAAAACAAAAATCTTTTTATGTGTTTTATAATTTTTTTATGTTTTTGGTGAATTTTTGGAATTTTTCTGATATTTATTTTAATTTCTAAAAATCAAACAGTAACAAAAACAAGGGGTACTGTCCAGCCAAGCCTAAAGTCCCCAGATAAAATACCTAAGGACCTCAAAAAGGCCTGGAGGTAATTTTCCTATAAAATAGATGAAATAAGGAAAATTTAGGTACCAGATTTATTGTTTTTGGATTTTTAATGTATTTATTAGAATTTTTATGGGTTTTTTGGGGTTTTTAGGTTTTTAAGGTTTTTAAGCAATAAAAAATAGCCAAAATTATCTAGAAAATCAAACAAACTAAACTAAACAGTAGGTAATTTTTATATAATTTTTAGGGGAGTTTTTATATTTTTTTGTGATTTTTCAATCTAGACAGTAGCAAAAACTAAGGTTTTTGAATTTTTAAAAATAGCAAATAAAATCAAAAATGTCCTCAAAAATTCACAAAAATCCTACACCATGGCAGGAGCCATGTGTCAAATTTTCATCGAATTTGGAGGTGATTTGATATTTTATTCAAAAATAAAGAAAAGCAACAGTGCACAGGGACCTTTCTGCAATTAAAACAAAGTTCTGGGTCCCTGGAGGAACAAGCTTGGAAAGCTTAGAGCTAGAAATGCAAATTACCCCCCGGGCCACGCACGATACACGTGACTCAGGCCTGGGGGGACCTAATTGCAATTCCTATTTCTATAAATGCAAAACGTAACCAGCCTGAACCACAGGGTCAAAAACGCAAATGTACCAAAATACCACGTGACGATGCACGTGTCCACAATAAGCAGGGGTATAAATGCAAATCACATAAAAGTTAAGGTCCTCAGTGCAAAATTTACAAAAATAAAAGCGCTACACTACGTATTTACAGGATTAAAAACTAAATGCATAAAGTAAAGGGGCCTAAGGACAAATTACCCCTTTTATTAATGTCGAGGGTCGGATGCACGACGCGTGGCAGATTGGATGGATGGGATGGTGCGCCGCACACAAGAGCAACCCCTCGAGTCGATCCGACGTCTGGTATGTGTCCACGTGGATGATCGGACGAAGATGCTGCAACGTGGGTCTTCGAAGAAGTCCGAGCTCGGATCGGATGGACGAGGTGCAGCCACGTGCTTGATCGGATGGCCGAGAGGCGTCGTGGCTTAACCTCGCTGCTCAACGGTGAAGATCGACCCCAGGGAGATCTGATGGTCAGTGTTGCTCCGTGGATGAACGGGCGAGATCTAAACTGGAGCGTCGAGGTCGATCTGACGGTGGACGAAGGATCTGGAGGAACTGGCGGCCGGCGAGCTTCGCCGGCCCTCTGCGTGTACGGTAGTCCTTGTCCGGTGCTCAGGAGATGCTAGAAAGCTTCGCCATGAAGCTCCGCACCCGATGCACTGCTCCGATGGAGGCGAGGAGCTCCAGAGAGCTCCAGCGACGTGAAAGAACTGGAGCTGCTGTGCCCAGAAGTTCCGACCTCCAGATGAGGTCGATTAGCCTCGATACCAGCACAGGAAAGAAGCTGGGTCGAGGGCAAAGTGCCTCGACCCGTCAGAGCGGGCGGAAGGTGAACGGTGAGGCGCTGTGGGGGCTCTCCGGCGAGCGGCGGAGGGTGAGAGCCGAGACCCTGCTCCGGGGCGAGCCAGGGGGAGTGAAGGGTCGGAGAAGGTGGATAGGAGTCAGGCGAAGGTGGTGGTGGTGTCGGATGGTCGAGTGCGTGGACGGAGACGGCTGGCGGAGACGGCGGAGCTAAGCTACTGGAAATCGAAAAATCCTATTCTACGCTATTCTACGGGCTAAAGGAACTACCTGATGGATGCATTCGACTGGGCTGGAGCCGGTGGAGCTCCCGGTCGTTGCCTCAAGGGGCCGTCGAGTTCCCCGAGGCTCAGCGCGCTTGCGGCGGCGCACGGCGGCATGAACCACCGGATCAGTGACTCCCGGCTTCCCGGGCCTCGCTGCAACTCCAAGGGGCCACGGCTGTCACTCAGGGACGCTGGAGGAGCTCACAGGCACCGAGGGGAAGATCAAAGATGTGTGAATTAGGTCGCCGGTGACGACGTTAAATATGGTGCCGGATCCGAGAAGATGGCGTTCGGGCGAGTCAGGCGGAGCTCGGATCTAGCAAACCCACCCCGGGCGAGGATCCTGGATAATCGGCGAGTAATCGGGGCCCGGGGTTTGGGTTAATGGCGGTCGGGTCAGGCGGGCAAAAAGTCGAGAAAACGGGTCGGTCGCCTGATCCGCGAAAGAGGAAGGTCCGCGGGGGAAGTTGACCGGGGTCAACAAACCCCCGTGGACCAATCAGGAGCCACCAAATGTTGAATTTTTATTTCTTTATTTTAGGCTAGAAAATGACCGAATTTACAAAAAATTAAAACATGAAATATTTTTATTTTATTTTTTTTTCTATTTTTTGGTGATTTTTAATTAATTTTTGGAAATAAAAAATAGGCTATATACATTATATGTACTATATATAGGTATATACACAATGTATGGGGTTTTGATTTTTGATTTTTATATATTATTTTTATACAATTTTTATCCTTATTTTATATTTTGTTTATTTATAGAATAAAATAAGGAATAAAAGGGTATTTTTATTTTATTTTTATTATTTATGTACATAGTTAAAATAAATAGATATGTACATCTATATACATGGTATATGTACAATGTATTTTTGTATTTTTAATTTTGTTATTTTTATTTGATTTTTGTTTTGATTCTTTTTATTTTATTTATTTACAATATATAGCATAGAGTATTTACAAAAAGTTTGGAAAATAACTTTATTTATTTACAAGGTTAAATAAATATATAGGTATGGTTTATGTACATGGTGAAAGGGTATTTTTAATCTTTTTGATTTTTAGCTTTTTATTTTGTTTTTATATTAATAAATACAAGTATTTACAAGCATATTTTTGGTGAGGAAAAATATTTTTATTTATCTACATAAATATTTACACAAGAGCCCCTATCTCCCTCTACTTGGCTTTTATGCGGTCAGGCCCATGCTGAGCCCTCCCTTGGGTTAGGTTGCTCAATATTTATTCTAAATATTTCTCTCTTTTTATTTTTAATCTTTATTCTTTTATTTTTGCACAAAAACATGCTAATTATAGATTTTTACACAATGCATGCTTTTGGTAATTATTCCTATTTACACATATCTACATGCATTTGCAAAGGTTTTTGTAGCTAAAATATAAGAATAAAGAGTGATGAATGGGTATTCATCAAGGGGTCATACACATTGGTTTCAAATGAATCTTCAAGAGCAAGAGGGAACCTAATGAGAAGGTTGAGATCTTCAAAGCATGGCTCGTAGCCATGAGATACACACAGAAAGAAGACATCACTTGCTATGAGACTTGATCTCCATTGACCATGCTTATACCCATCAGAATGTTGCTAAAGACAGTTACACAACTTGACTATAGCATCTGAAAGATGTAAGTCAAGATTGCATTCCTCTATGAATACCTCGATGAGGATATTCGTATGAAGTAGCCCCATGGCTTCATAGTTGAGAAAGGCAAGTTGTGCAAGATAAAGAACTCCATCTATGGGCTCAAACAAGCTTCTCATAGTCAGAACATTAGATTTGATGAAAGTTATAAAGGTTATGATTTGACACAGAATCTTTATGAACTGTGCGATGCTTGGTCGGAGTACCATTGTCTTCATTGTGTTAAATATAGATTAACTCATAATCATTTGGAATGATATAAGGATGATAATAAGTATTTATAATTTGGTTGTTCCATACCTTAAGATGCAAGATCTCAAGGATACCTCTTAGATCCTAGTTCTGAAGCTATTCGGAAGCAAAGAGAAGAGGGCATTGGTACCGTTACATTAGTGGTACATTTGGACATATTCCATTTTTGAAAATTCCAAGGAAGACTACTTTCCCTTAAGATACAGTGCTGACCTATCTGAAGGGATAGCATCTCAAAGTGTTGATGGTGTGAATCCTAAAGCTGCTTGCCTTTATGCATTAGTTATGGAAGCCTGGTGTATGCTAGAGGTTTGCAAGAGCCAGATGTATGCCATGCAAACTATTACCAATCATACAATGGAGATAAAAACTTAGTTGCAGTAATAACATCACCTTCAAAGATAACAAGACTTTAGAGACAGTGATCTCAAAGTCTTATTTTTAAGAACTTAAGACTTCCTGATAGTGATATAAAAGGTCTTACCTATAGACACATTACAAGACTTAAGATTATTTCTTAGGCTAATAGTACAATTAGGGTTATGTGCCGTGGACATCTTGATATCATACATTTGTTGATCCAAAGGTTGGGTTATAGAGGGTGGTGCAGGGTTGATTATCTAAAGAGTTAGATCAGGGACTCAACCACGCCATCAAGTAATTATCAATAAGGATCTCTGGCCTGAGAAGGAGATGGCCATCTTTACTCCAAATGATTATAATCTGACCGACTTATTGTTGTAGGTCCTCTACATAGGAATAGAGATTCGGATGTATCGTATTTATTGAGATAAAGAGTTGACATAGCGAGATCGAGATAACTAAGAACTATGATGTATGTTGTCACGTATAGGCACACATCCTTTGATTGAAGACAGATGTATCACTATATATCTAAGTATATACATTAGGCAGACCATTAGGATGTTGACCTAATCAAGGTCTATATACCGGCAAGATGGTGTGCATACAAGGGTATATGAGTAATACGTTCTCTCAAACAGATCATACAAGTTCACTACTGAACCGGAAGACATGATCTCACTCATGAAATATTGGGATAAACGAAGTTCCATGTTGGTCATCTTGTTTTGGAAACAAGATAGGATTTGAAGGTATGTTATATGATTTTTGAAAGCATATGATTGATACCAACTCTTAATGATCAAATGAGAAACTAAACAATAAAATCCTGAAGGAGACAATCCAAAATATGATCCGAACTTCGTGTTTAATCATAGGTCTTCTAGTATACATGATATGTAGGTATTAGGAATACTAGAGGGTGATGTGATATTAACCAATTGTATACCATGATGCTTCCATTCCAAGGGAGTGATGTAACAAGTTTGGATTTTACTGACTCCTCTCAATGGATTAAATATCCAATCTTGGTTCAATATTTAGAATATTGATCTTAATATGATTCAGATGCAATGGTAAGATTAGATATTTTATCTAACTTGATCAAACACCTCTAAGTGGACTTCTAGATCAAAACATGAGATTAAATCCCATTACAAAGTCACTATACATGGCATATACAATTACCATGACCTTATCTCCGATTATTTGAGGAGAAGGCATGCATTTCCTGAAAGAATTCAAGAGTTGTTCCAAGAACAGTGATATCTAAGCATTTGGAAATTGGATAATTAAATAGAATTTAATTATCACAGTTAAAATATGGATAGATATATCCAAGATAATTAAATTGGATTTATCTATCATGGATATGATTAATGTGGATAACATTATACACAATATTTGTGGGTGGATATGATCGACAATATCAAGGAGAGAGATAATTGTGCATAAAAATATCCAGGATAATTAAATTGGATTTATTTACCATGGATAACATTATCCACAATAATATTTCTTGGATAATGTAGATATGATCAACAATATCCTAGAGAGAGTCTACTATGAGTTAGATTTATAATCTATATGCTAATGTGAATAAGATTCACATTACATAATTTAATGTAAATATGATTTATGTTAGATACTGGATGGAAGTTATTAATTCCTATTGGTCAATGATTTGTTGCAATTGTAACAAATATATTTATTTGGGGATAAATGCAACTAATTCAAATATTCAAAGTAACAATTAACTAAAAATAAAAGTTGACTCATTCCACTCTTATGGTGGACCTCCTTGATGAGGAGTCACCATGATGGACGTCCACCTTGATTTAGTTAGAGGTTAGATCCTTTAATTTTTTAATTATTTATTTATTACTTGATGTTTGAGTTCGAAAAGGAGATAATTTTGGATATTGTTTTCAAAATTATTCTTTTAATATTTATTTGTGTTTTTTGAAGAAATACAAATGAATCTAATCGTTGATGGTAAGAGCACAAGGATTGAGATCCATTTACTTCCAAGAGCCTATAAAAGGAGGCCTAGCCCTAGACTTCAAGAATATAACACAAGTCGTATGTAATTGTTGTATAGATGAAACTCTCTCTCTCTCTCTCGCTATCCCTATACGTGTGCACCCATCTCCTCCACAACCCTTGGTCATCCCCCTGCACAATGCTAGTGGAGATCATGATTATCATTGCGTTCCCAACACACTATTGGAATTATCACTTGAGGAACTCCGTCCTCTTCCATTCTTCTTGCTTTTGGAGAAAACAAGTGATTTCGTGAGATGAAATCATGTTTCTCCGACTGTTGATCTGGAATGCGAGAATCATGTGATTCATCATCATGTCCGCAAGTGCACTCTCATCATATCTGACATGAGTCAGGAGGCTTCTTACTTTAGAAGCTTCGAGGATTGCATCCATGCTTCAAGAGGTAACTTTTAATAATTGTGTCATCTTGATGAAAAGGCAAGGGAAATGTTCCCATGCCATGTGGTTTCATCTTAAAAAAATTTTTATTTTCCCACTGCCATATCAACTAGTATGACTAGTTGATCTAGATCTCATATGATGCGATTTCATGCTTCCATGATGTGTGTGGGATAAATATGTCCCCACCCTTCATCTTCTCCAATTTTGGCATTTAATTATGGACTCTAAAATGCTTGCTTCCTTGAAAATATTTTTGTAAGGCATGCACCTCATCATCATACCCTTTATCCTCTTGTATATACCCTCAATCGATCACCAACCCATGATATTTACCTACCCTCATCTCTGCCTATAAATAAATCATCTCATCCCTTTTGCAATTTGTGATCATCTAACCTCCATAACCCCAAGAATCGAGGAAGGTTGAGAGCCTCTTAGTTTCGGGAAGAAGTTCTCCATGATTTGTGGCGTATAGAAGGAGGAACGAGTTGATCCAGTCTCACCAGGATAGCATCTTGATAGAGCTTCTCTACTCTCTGAGATAATCAAGTATGAGCAGTTAGGAGTAGGTCTTTTCATCACATTTTCAATTCATAGCTTACATTTAGTATTAATTTTTCTTAATTTCGTTTATAGTAGTTTAATTTTCAATTCGTTCGATCGCTTGAGCTTCATTCTCCATCCTCCAATCATGGTGAACCGGACTGTGTTTTGACCCATAAATAACCTCATTCCAATCCTCTTCATATTATCCATCATTCGCCCCATATTTTCTGCTCCAATATTGGAAAGATCATAGCATTCAAGCTCCATTTCTGCCACTATGTTGGAGACTCGTTGCCTTATTCATTTCCTTGTTTCCTAGCTTCAACAACCAATCAAGGTGACTCACCTCGAGCTATTGAACATTTTTTTGCAGGTAAGAGGTTCTACAACCACCTAGAGTGAGGAATTGGACTTCATCAGGCACCTTGAGACTGCATGAAGAACATAAGTCCCCAAGTCCTATTCGAGGGGACTTGGAACCACTTGAGAACCACCTACAGGTGCGGAGGGACCCCATGAGTGTTTTGAGACTTCCAGGAACAAACGAGGATGACCAGAGAAGGAACAATAGACAATTGAAGCAGCTCTACGAGACAGTTCTCGAGTGCTCTTCCACCTAGCCTTTCCACTATTGGATCCGACGCTTGTCCTAGATTTAATATGGGCCCTTGAAGCTGCGTGAAATGAATCCTCCTCTCTATCGTTGGATGAGTATAAGTGATCCACTCAACATTAGCAGATAAGGCACCTATCTACGGTAAATTTCAAGACCCCCCTCCCCCCGAATTTTGGTTATTGTAGTTGCTATTTAATATTCACCGTGTAATGTAAAAATATTTAGAATATTTTGCTAGGCACCCCCTTGAACTCACTAGTTATTGATGAATGGTACTTGCGCCTCACGTGGCACTGCACATGAGGCACTGTGTAATTGCATGTGCATCCTTGTAGTTCTTGGTCTTGTTTTGAAATGCTCTAAAACTTTCATCTAATTACATTTTTATCCATGGCCTGTTGTATTCATTTTTTATGCCTTTCTATTTTTTAAAATAGCTCTTGTTTGATTCAAATGTTAAGAAAATGTGTAAATGACTTGAGATTGGTTTATTCAAGCACATATTTTAATCAGGTGTTTATTATGCTTTTCTATTTATTAAAATAGTTTAAAAGCTATTTATACCCTATCTAAATCTAAAAATAATTTTTTTTGTAAAAGCAACTCTAAAAATTATTGCAGTTCCTTTATGCTAGTTTTTAACATATATATCCAAAAATCACTAAAAAATAAAAAAGAAAACCTTAAAAATCTTAAAACCTTTGAAATCTTTGCAAATTTTAATCACAAATCCAAAAAATAGTTTTCTATCATATACTTTTATTTTTCCTATATATTATATATAAAAATGAATTTTAGGAATTTTTGAACTATTTATCAATTTTTAAAATATCAAAACATTTGGCCCATATATTTATTACTTATTTTTTCTTATTTAAATTATTGAAGAAACCCATAAAATTTTGAAAAATAACCTAAAAATAACAACAACATTAAAAAAAATATAAAAATCACATACATATAATTTTCTATATATTTTATATATATTTGTATCTCTTTACACATATATCCTTCTATATAGGTATATGAAAAAATTACATAAAAATACATCTATATATACATATATATTATTCTATTTTATATTTTTTATTATTTAATATTATATATTTTATATTAAAAATAAAAAAATAATTGTAAATGCAAAAACTAAATAAAAATTTAAAAATTAAAGACCCACAAAAAATCATATATATATAGGCCAGGGAAGCTGTTCTATGTAACAACCAAGTTGGATGTTACACAGAGGAACTCCCCCCCTTTCATTTTTTCAAAAATTCTACCATGTATTTTCATCTATATATCCCTCCTACATGTCATTCAAATTTCATGAGAAACGGAGACTCCTATGGCCTCCATATAAAATAGGCAGATTACAACAAATTTCAGACCGTTAGAATTTACCTGGTCCAGATGGAGGGCATAGGAGTCTCTGTTTCTCACGAAATTCGAATGACATGTAGGAGGGATATATCGATGAATATACATGGTGGATGTTTTGAAAAAATAAAAAGGGGGGATTGCTCCGTGTAACAACTTACTTGGCTGTTACACAGAACAACTCCCTTTTACTCATATATATATATATATATATGTATATATATATATCTAAATTTATATTATTGATAACAATTAATAAAATCTACTCCCATTTGTTCCTTCTATTCGATCACTACTGCTTTGTCACTATACATTTTAGTAGAGTTATAATAAATTTTAAGTCACATCTCTATGCCTTGATTTGCATATTCATCTCGTGGGCTAATTGTTGATTAAATCGACGGTTTCTATTCGGTCACTTCAACGACTATCAATCTTCCCTGAAGATTGACAAGACCAACCAAACCATGTTCCTCAATCCCGCACATTTGATATCCAAATCCTTATTCCCTAGGTTTTGGATCATATCCAAGAACATAAACCTTGATCTGATACTAGTTTAAAGTCAAGGTGTTAGGTACGACGCATCATGAAAATGTAAAAATTACATCATATGCAATCTAGGTTAACTAGACATATGATGAATCCAAGATTCATTAACTTTTCTGTCGCATTTTGTCTTAAAACCCTTAACAAATGCATGTAAATAGTCACTAAATTCCATCTTTTAACAAAACTTCATTCATACATAAATATTCATTTTTAACCATCAAAATCATGTAAATAAATAAAGAACAAGAAAAAGAACAAAAAGGCAGATTGGATATATGTATATACGTACAATATGACTTAAAATATAAATATAACTGTAAGGTATATTTATAGCCTAACTCTCGAGACCAAGTCAGCATGGATTGGTCGACAAACCGAAAAGTAGGGGGAGATAAGGAAAGAAAACCGTAAAAATAAATTAAGTCATATTGTATACACCTTTCACTATTTATAAAATAAATACAAAACTTCAAAGATTTTTAATTAATTCATATATACATATTTTTCACCAAACCATTTTCCTAATTATTCTAAAAATATATATAGAAATATAAAAATAAGTTAAAAATATTACCCTGTATATATGCCAAGAAACCCAGCCTATAAATTGTCAAAATCTCAACTTCCGAACATCATAACTTCCTCATACGAACTCCAATTTCACTCTACTCACCTTTAAAGTTTATAAAATAATATTCTCTAATTAATAAAGGTGATTTCAATGAATTCAGAGTCCGTTTGCAAAAAGTCGGTTTTGGGACCAAAAGACAACGGGGTTTCTTGGCTATTTATTTTATATAACACACCTTATTTATAGTTTTCTTAATTTTATAATTTTTAAATTATTTCATGATCTTGTATTTTCACGCTAATTTATTTCATAATTTTTGGAGCTTATTTAGTATTTTAATAAAATCAAAAACTCTAAATTATAGGTATAAATGAACTTGATAACTTATACCTCTATTTATTAATATATGAAAATTGATTTATTAAAATCTATAAAAATTCACATAAACCTTATTTATTATTCTAATAATTAAGAAAATATAAAAAAAATTTAGTTATTTATTTATTAAATTAAAAATTCAAAACCTATTTATAAATACATATTTATTAATAAAATATTTATATTTCAAATAATATTTATTATTTATAAAAGTATTTATTTCATAATTAATATTATTTAATTACTTACATTTCTTGTATTTAAATTTATTTAAAATAACATTATTTAGTATTTAATAATGAATTTACAAGTAAATTCAATGTCCGGGCCAACCAGGTGCTGACACTTGTCAGCACCTGGTGTTTCTTCCTCAAGAATCTGGTACTGGAGACTGCACTGACCGGCCAAATTCGAGCATTTATTCCACGAACCTCTTCACTCCTTCAGCCCATCTAAACCATCAGATCTCCTCCCCTAACAACCACCTCCATCGCCTACCCTTCGATCCTAACTTCGAGCCCACAATATCTCTCTATTTAAGGTCCTAAAGATACGCCATCGCAACCTAACTCTCCAACAACCTGAGCTTCTGCTCCAGTTGCCCGAATCCCCAACTTCCTCCCCTCGCTCCGCTCGCTCAGGAGGTGACAGCTCCGCTTGAAGGTGCCGCGTGGAGGAGGAGACATCGGAGGAGGTTCCAAGGAGGCTCTCTTCCTTGCATCGCCGCTCATCACTACGTGAAGCTCCGGCCAAGGTCGCCCATCGAGCAACTTCGTCCAGGTAATACACCTAGACTCTCCCTAGACTTGTCCCTCCATCTTCTTAGTTTTCTTCCTCGATCATCGTGCATTGATTAGCAACGCTAATTGCATGATTAGATAGCTAAATCATCCTACTTAGGCGCGCATCAAATTCCCCTCTCATTTCGCTTCGAATCACGTTTTGTTTCAGCATCATCTTCACCTATTCTGTTTAGTTCTTCTGGAAACCAAATTTTTCTTCACCTTTTGAGCTTGTAATTCTCTTAATTGGTGGTCGATTCTTCACAAATCGAGCATATCATTTGGATATTTGCAGGTCCATAATCGATCAGGAGCAAATTATTCGCATCTGGAAATCTTCACCTTCACTAAAATCAACTTCGAAGATGGCATGACCACTTGACCTTCAGACACCATTGCAGAGAACCGTCATATTCTTTGCCGAACCACAGCCGTTTCGAGCTGCCGTCGACCACCACCTACCGCGGGCGAGCTCGAGGGGTGGAGGAGCCACCCCTCTGGCCCCGCCGGAGCGCCCAGATCACCGCCATGCGTCGGTAATAAATCGGAGAAGACACCCCGTTTGCCAGAACTCTAACAACCTCAAGAACAGACGGTGTACATGCTAGCGACACATGGCACAAGCAGGAACGTCAGATCGCGCCCAGAACGTTATAATCTCGACCCTCCATTCTGAACTGATGTGAAAATTGCAACTTAAGCCCAGCAGGTTTTCCCGAATTTCAACCCACTCATCAGGTTTCCAGAATTTGCATTTAGGTCCCTCCGCATGGACCTAAATGTAAAGATCTTTATTTTTGTTTTCAAAACAGTCCCTGAAGGACCTAATTGCAGAACAAATTCTATATTTTTCTTGCGCTTATGCCCCTGGGCTGTAGGGGTTCTTTGGACCACTTTGACCTTGTTTCTTGACGATTTCTTTAGGGTAGTTACACAACTACCCCATCTAGTTTGTATTAAATTTTCGTGAGTTTTTGTCGTGTTTTGATTTGTCGAAAACCACATCCGTTTTGTTTTGATTTCGTGAGCTTGTTCGAGCATGTTGCTCGAACCGTCAACCTACTATATTTTATTACCTACTTATAGTCCACCTATTATATAATAAATAAATCTTTTGTGAAAAATATCCCTTTTTGAAAATTAAATAAAAATTTTGAAAAGAATAAAATCAAATAAAAATAAAATAAAATAAAATAAAACAAAAAGTGCTTCTTTTTCTTTGATCACTTTAAGAAGAGATAAAAATAAAATCGCAAAAATACTCCTTAAAAAATCAAAAGCTTCTATTCTGCCTCCTTGAGTTCAACCTAGGAACACTTACCTGGATAAATATTTAGTGTAGGTTTTCGCTCCGAAAACCGAATTTGTTTGATTAGAGCTGAGATCTGATTTTTCGCAGCTTTTTCTACATCGACCACGTTTCTCTAAAAAAAGCCGCGAAACTGATTTTTTACTTTAGCGCCGTTGCCGGGGAGGCGTTAGAAAATTTTGATTTTTCTCATTCTTTGTGATTTTATTTTTTCTCTTCTTTTTGTTTCATTTTTCGTATGGCTTTTCGTACGGTTTTTTCTTGACCTTCTTCTTGTTTTGTTTTTGTATTTTCTATCAGTTTTCTCGATGGTTCTCTCAACCGATTTCATATGGTTTTCGTACAACTAACTATTTTTGTAGGGCCTGCAGGATCAGCCGACTTCTTCGGAAGCCGAATCAGTTGAAAGAGTAGAGGCCGGCTTCTTCTTCACGAGTCGGCTGTAGAGGGCAGAAGTAGTTAGAAATTTTTTTGTAAAAGAGAGAGAAAGGGAGAGAAGCTGTAATAGACAATAAACAAACCCTCCCCATTTTTTCGGGGTCTGATTTGCCGGATACCGTGTATCCGGGGATCAGAGCACCCACCGTGGTTTTTCTCGCTTATCGCCTTTCCGTGGTTTTTTAGGTGCTTGCTTAGGATTTTTTACTATCTGATTTTGCCTACGTAGTTAGTTTTAGGACTCGCAACCTAGGTGCATGATTTTAGGGTTTCTATAAAAAGAAAAAAATGGTAGATGTTTGCTTGAAAAAACCCAAAAAAATTATAAAACCACAAAATAAAATCGGGACTGCTAATTATATCTGACTTCTAAAAGCTGTAAATTGAATCATCAGTTTTGGGAGAGTAATCCCCGCACACTTCTCAGAGTGCGCGAGGTAGAGAGCCGACCCATAAGGTTAGAGCCCAAAACCCCGTATTTCCCGTGAAATACTACTGGGTTCATACACCTGATCACTATTCCTCAGTGGGTAAGCTCGAGTAGCCGGAAACGGTCCGGGTTTACTTAGCAGAGTGGGAGGTTTAGAGGACACTGCGCAAGGCTCCATCCTCAAGTAACACGGGTAGCCGGAAACGGTCCGTACTTATTCCCATACTGGCTGAGTGCGAGTGATCTTTTGTAAGGACTCGGGCCAGTGTTTCGGAGAAACTATCGGGCACCTATTGGCTCGCTCAGCCCGCGATAACCGCAACTTGTTTGCTAATTACAACCCTAAAATCGAAAAGATAAAAAGACTGAATTCTTACGGTCCTCTTCGGGTTGAGTTAGTGAACACGGGGTTTGCTTTGTGTTTGCTTGCGGGGCATGAGTTTCCGCGGCTTTCGCTTTTTCTCTCTCATTTGAATCGTAAAACATGCTCTCCCGATCATTCCTCTTGACATCGAAGATGACGTCTCGACAGCTTTTCTGCTCAGACTCCGTGAGCTTTCGACTGTCCACCGTCGAGCGTACATCTTCACAGGCTCAGGATGACCCTCTTCCCAAGCTGGTCCCATCAGATCTCGAGGCGAATTAGACCCAGACTCCCTCGCCTCATGGCCAGACTATTGAGGCAGACCCTTGCCTCAATACATCATCTAGATCTACAGCTTACTTTTCGCTGAGTTCTGACGAGAGCTTTTATTTCACAGACAATCAGATGGCTCGCGGCAAAGGACCAGCATCAAACGAGAGGCCACCAGCCGGGGAACATCAGGAAGGAAGACCGGAATCAAATGCAGATGTTACTACTGGGATTCTTGATACACTTCAGCAGATGAATCTACAGATTCGAGAACAGTTTAGAGTTCAGAATGAACTACGGGCTAAAATAGTCGCGCTGCGAGCAGGGGCCGGGAACCAGTTACCGCCTGCGGTTCCCGCGACTTTACGGGATGAGTATGACCAGGGCGCTAGAACGCTCCACCATTGGATTCGGCTACTGTCGAATCAAGGGCCATATGAGCTAAGACCATCCTTCATTTCTTTGCTTCCCAAGTACTATGGGAATGCCGCAGAGGAGTCGTTCACATTCTTACAGCAGTTCGAAATGATTTGCGGAATGGCTTGCTATCCAGGAGTCACGCAGGAGGCTGTACGCCTCAAGGCCTTCCCCTTTTCTTTAGCCGATAAGGCTCTTTACTGGCTGAGTCATCTGGGGAGGGAAATCTCTACATGGGACGATCTGAAGTCCACCTTCCTGCGTAAACATTTCCCTCTAGGAAGGACAAACATGATGAGGAGTTAGATCTCCAACTCCACGCAACTTCCGCACGAATCATTCCATGAGGCATGGGATCGATTCAAGGACCTGACGGAGAGATGCCCGCATCATGAGATCTCGATGAAGGTGCTCGTACAGAACTACTTCGGAGGACTCCAGCCGGAAATACGGGGGCTCTGAGTGCTGCATGTGGTGGCAGTTACTTTAACAAGGATGCCGAGTCAGTCTGTGCCATCTTCGAAGGGATGGCCAAGAACTCGAGAGTCGTGTACTCTACTCGGGCATTTCAAAAAGCCCCGTAGCCACCACATCACCGAGAACATCACAAGGTGGCTAACATTTCAGACTCTGAATCCAACACAACATGGGATACATTAGCAAGAAATTAACGTTGGTGGACGTGATTCAGAAGCAGGTCCAAGACCTACAGCCGCTGCGAGAGTTGGAGAAACTCTCATCTCTACCTCAGCAGCTGAGTGATCTCTCGAAGAAGGTCTCTGACCTTCAGCTCCAGTATCAGCAGAGCCAGACTTCTTCGAATGCACAACCAGCCCGGAGGATCGCACCCGCTCCACCCACCCGACAGATCCACTATGTCCATAGCGAGTCCGAGATTCCGCAGATCGATTGGCATGAGGATCAGTCTCATGTCAATCCCGTCCAGATCACCAGCACCGTAGAGATGGAGGTGGAGCCGCAAGCCACTCTCGAGATCAACGGGATTTGGTATACTCCGATTCAACAGACGGGTATACCGAATCAGCAGCAGCAGCCGTACGATCATCCACATCATGGACGTCCGAACTTTCAGCACCGTCAGACTTTCACACCACATCAGTCTCACCCAAATGTCTATCATCAGAGACCGCATTCATATAAGCTCCCCGCTCATTATTCATAGAACTATCCTTACCAGCAGCCGCAACAGTCTTCTTCCACACCTCAGCGATACTCCCAACCTTCCACCTCTCAGCATTACATGCCAAGGCAGGAGAGAGGAGCAAGCCAGGGCCACCACACCGAACCATAGATGTCTTCACAAGCCCAGGCGCTCAACCAGATCATGGATATGCTGAGTATGCTCCAGATTTCTCACAAAACCGAGGTGGAACGGGTTAACCGTCGTCTGGACGAGTTAACCGCACCGAAGACCACTCTCCCAGCCCAGCCTTAGATGAACCTGAACAACAAGAGGAGGCATCCAGATCAGGTAGACACTACAGGTAAGATCTCGTTTCCTGAATTTTTATCTAACTTCATTTGTCTCAGGAGCGGTAGATCACCACAAGCACCTGCTGGAGAAGAGGAGAGGGCACTAGAGGAGCATGAGCAGAACCATGATTCTGAAGCCGAGGAGGAGAAATCACAAGATGATGAGGACCACTATCCAAATTCAAGAGATGAGAGCGATGCCAACACAACAGATATGGACACTGGTGAATCAGAAGATGACATCACGCCAGATCAGGCTGCGAGCCCCGAGAAAAATATTTCTTTCCCAATCTTAAAGAGTTTTGTAAATAATTCTGAAACTCTCAATGTACAAGTTTATTCCAATTTGAATAAAAGATCTGATTTTCTAACTCCTGAAATTATTCCTTTTCCCGATGCTTTGTTTGGAAGAGGAAAGAAAATGACCAAAAATAATGTTGTCACTCCAGAAACCGAACGTTTACTTAAAGATCACATCTTTCTGAAGATTCCACTACATGATGCCTTGGATCATTTTCCTACGCTCAAGAATCAGTTGAGGAACAAATGTACTACATGTAGGAAGAAAAGATCACGAGTTGAGAAGCATATATTGACCAAGGCAACTTCGTGTTCGGAACAAGGTACCCAAAAAGAAGAAAGATTCGGGAGCTCACTATGTCAATTGTTAGATTGAAGACACTACATTCCATCGAACTCTCTTAGATAATGGTTCCTCGATCAATTTACTTGCATCCTCTTTGCTTGATAAGCTCAAGCTAGGTCCTCTCTATAAATCACGGGCGATACTTCAATTTGCAGATCGATCTATAAAGAGACCTAGAGGTGTGCTGAGGAACATTATTGTGACCATTCAGGGCTCACAGTTTCCCCTGGACTTTACGGTCCTAGACATGACATGCCCTACATAGTTACACCTTGCTCTAATCATTCTCAAGAGACCATTTTACAGACAGCAAGAACACTCTTCGATTATGATGCTGGGAGAGTATCATTCCGAACAGACAACGGAGAGATACACATTGAGATGGAGAGAGAATGTAGCAGTCCTAGATCAGTATTGTCATTCACTTCAGAGGACACCAGTCTTGCAGAAGATTGCCAGAACATAGATGAGACACAATTTCCTGATCTTAAGAGCGTTTATTTTTATACCCACGATATCCTGCACGAGAATAGGGTAAATCACTTGGTATCTAGTTCTTCAGATGATTGTTCACATAGATAGACAGAGTTCATATCAAACTCAGATGAGCAGTCACCTGCAGTAGATATCTCTGTGCCGCAGATTGAAAGTACACATATTACAACACAAGAGTCAATCGATTACATTGCACAGATCATACAGTCTATTCACCGTAGAGAGTTAGATGGTGTAATGCTTACACATAGACACCTTGTGTAGTCCGACTCCAAAGATGCAAATTTCAGAAAAGAGAGCTATGTCGTATACAGAGTGTAATTTCAGAGGAGGCTCTACTTTTGCAGCCAACGATCAATACGCACATAAAAAAAAATTCAGTATGATCCTGGCTAAAGTGATCTATTTTGTACAGGAATCATGATCATTCTTTCACTTCATCTCATCCTAAACAAATTCTTTTGAGCCATTCGTTTCTGGAGATCCACAACACTTGTATATTCTTCGTAGACCACAATCGTCCCCATTTTTGCTCGTCTTCTATGCTTAGGATACCAGATCCCAAGCATGGGGGGACCGATTGTCCGCTGATTCACATTTTATTTTTTGTTCTGATTCTTTTGTATAGCCTTTCTTTTTCACAAATCACTGGTCTCCGATTTTTGGCCACACTCTGTTCTATACTTAGGATGCCTTATCCTAAGTATAGGGGGGACCGAGTGATTTCGATGATTTCGTATTCTTTTCCTTTTGAGCTTTCGTTATTTATTCTTTTCATTCAGTAATCTTGTTTTTGCTCTCCCGTGATACTTACGATGACCTGATCGTAAGTATAGGGGGGGTTGACTGACTTGTACTCGATATTCTTTTTCACACTCTTTTACTTAGCACGAGTTATGTCCTCCTTTTTCTCTTCTGACGCTATGAGGGCATAGCACAAGCTAAGTATAGGGGGGTGCGTATATATTACATATATACTTTTGTCCATAACTCGTACTTTTATGTATTTTCTATATCTATAGAATCCATAAAAAGTGGGTAAGGGTTAATTTAAAATATGTTTAAAACTTGTATTTAAATTTTGTAATTAAAATATGTATTTAAAATTTGTACTTAAAATTTGTATAATACTTATTTAAAATCCTATTTATTAAAATATGTGTAAAAACCATTTAATATTTATAAAATCCTTGTAGATAAAATATGTAAAATACACTAGATACTTAACCCAAATAAAATATATCTTGTAAAATTCTTGTATAAAAACTTGTTTATAAAAACCATAAAATCCATAAAAAATACAAAGTCCTAAAATTCATAAAAATTACAAAAGCCTTAAAATCTATAAAAATGAGTAAAATTCAAAAAATATACTTCACAAAAACATTGTTGCGTTTGCATTCGCATTTTTTAGAATAAGTTTGATTTCTGGAACTAAGGACTGAGTCTAGTCTAAAGGATGGAGCTTGATTACGGCCTTTAGTTCTCGTTGTAAGGAGCCTGGTTAGGATCTGGAATTTAGACTCTTCAGGTCTGTTGACTTAAAATCTTTGGGTTCCGTAAGGACCATATTCGAGAAATCAACTCATATGTGCTTAAGTAGACCATTTGGAGTCATCTGTACAACTCTACACCAGTGAACCAATCTTGAACACATGCACTATGCACTTAGCTCGACTCGCATGGAGTTCCGAAGGGCAGTACACCTTGGTAGTGCGTTTCTATCCTTATCTTTGTGGCATTGACGTCTAAAGACGGGAGAGATTGGGGCTGCGATAGTTGCTTTGGATGAGGGAAGGATCTGCTGACACGATTTTTCTAAGACCTCAAAAAAGGGACGGAATAAAAAGATGCTATATCCGTCGTGGCACAAAAAGATGAATGCAATGCAAGCAAATTACAAAGTCAAAGCAAAGCAGAAGCCACCAAATAAGACCACAATGGTCCAAGCCTCCACCAAAAATGCCTGCACATCTTAGTGGAGACTCAGCTACATCGGTTGAGCTTCACAAGGAGATGCGTCTACACTGGTCGCACTCCACTTCTTTTCTCATTCTTCTACCTTCTCCCTATATTCGATTGTGGACATAGTAGAACTGAACTCAGAAGGGAATACCTCCCTCCCCGAGGAAAGAGTAGCGGGATGAGGAAGCCATAGAAGTATATAGCCGAGATGGACGATTTCTTCGGTTCTCTAAGCAGGAAGAGCTAAATCAATTCACTCACTGTACAAGTTGACTTCAAGGATGATAGAGTTTGCGATATGAATAAGTGAGTAAGGATTTGTGGAACTTAAGGACTGTTGAGGATAAAAGCCTAATCCTAGAAGGTTCCGACAAAATGCTTATTACAGGCCCAATCGAGCTCTGTCCTTTGTCTATTCTCATGAATTTGTTTAGGAAAACAAATTCATTCTAACTTTCTTTCTTTTTCACTTACTTTTTCAAAATAAGTGTTTGCTAAGGGACAAGCAAAGTTTAAGTATAGGGGGTTGATGAATCCATGATTCATTTCTGTCGCATTTTGTCTTAAAATCATTAACAAATGCATGTAAATAGTCATTAAATTCCATCTTTTAACAAAACTTCATTCATACATAAATGTTCATTTTTAACCATCAAAATCATGTAAATAAATAAAGAACAAGAAAAAGAACAAAAAGGCAGATTGGATATATGTATATATGTACAATATGACTTAAAATATAAATATAACTGTAAGGTATATTTACAGCCTAACTCCCGAGACCAAGTCAGCATGGATTGGTCGACAAACCGAAAAGTAGGGGGAGATAAGGAAAGAAAACCGTAAAAATAAATTAAGTCATACTGTATACACCTTTCACTATTTATAAAATAAATACAAAACTTCAAAGATTTTTAATTAATCCATATGTATATATTTTTCACCAAACCCTTTTCGTAATTATTTCTAAAAATATATATAAAAATATAAAAATAAGTCAAAAAATATTACCAAGTATATATGCCAAGAAACCCAGCCTATAAATTGTCAAAATCTCAACTTCCGAACATCATAACTTCCTCATACGAACTCCAATTTCACTCTACTCACCTTTAAAGTTCATAAAATAATATTCTCTAATTAATAAAGGTGATTTCATCGAATTCGGAGTCCGTTTGCAAAAAGTCGATTTTGGGACCAAAAAACAACGGGGTTTATGGGCTATTTATTTTATATAACACACCTTATTTATAGTTTTCTTAATTTTATAATTTTTAAAATATTTCATGATCTTGTATTTTCACCCTAATTTATTTCATAATTTTTGGAGCTTATTAATATTTTAATAAAATCAAAAACTCTAAATTATAGGTATAAATGAACTAGATAACTTATACCTCTATTTATTAATATATAAAAATTAATTTATTAAAATATATAAAAATTCACATAAACCTTATTTATTATTCTAATAATTAAGAAAATATAAAATTAATTTTTATTTATTTATTTATTAAATTAAAAATTCAAAACCTATTTATAAATACATATTTATTAATATAATTTTTATATTTCAAATAATATTTATTATTTATAAAAAGTATTTATTTCATAATAAAGATTATTTAATTACTTACATTTCTTGTATTTAAATTTATTTAAAATAACATTATTTAGTATTTAATAATGAATTTACAAGTAAATTCAATGTCTGGGCCAACGAGGTGCTGACACTTGTCAGCACCTGGTGTTTCTTCCTCAAGAATATGGTAATGGAGACTGCACTGACCGGCCAACTTCGATCAATTATTCCACGAACCTCTTCACTCCTTCAGCCCATCTAAACCATCAGATCTCCTCCCCTAACATCCACCTCCATCGCCTACCCTTTGATCCTAACTTGGAGCCCACGAAATCTCTCTGTTTATGGCCCTAAAGATCCGCCATGGCAACCTAACTCTCCAACAACCTGAGCTTCTGCTCCAATTGCCCAAATCCCCAACTTCCTCGCCTCGCTCCGCTCGCTCAGGAGGTGACAGCTCCGCTTGAAGGTGCTCGCGTGGAGGAGGAGAATCAGAGGAGGTTCCAAGGAGGCTCTTTGACGTGTCGCTAGATACGGTGTTTAATTCGACTTCGTTGTAGCACGTGTACTTAGCGATTCGGTCAGAACCGAGAGAAGATCTCCGTGAAGAGTGTCTCGGCTTAATTTATATCCCGGGCAAGTCCGGGGTCGAACTCAGGGAGGCAAAGGAACAACTTGGGGGTTAATTCGCAAACTTAGGTCTAGATTTCCAATGCGTATTTTTTTAGATTTTTTTAATGCAAAAAGAGATGCTAATGCAAAATGCGGATGAATTAAGATACTACAAAAGCATACAACTTAGCCTAATTTAATTTAATGCGAGATTAATTCAATTAAGCCAAATTATATTTTTCCAGTAAACTTAATCCAATAATGAATGCAAAACATATTTTTTTAGAATTTTCAGGGTTAAAATGCAATAAATAAAAATGCACACTTTTTATGGGTTTTTTTCACAATTTCTCACACAAACAGTAAGCAAAAATTATGAAAAATTTACTGAAACGAAAACATGATGCAAAAAGACTACAGTAATTTTTTTTGGAATTTTTTGACAAAGTATGAATTTTTTAGTGAAAACAGAGTGAGAGTGAGTAATTAATTTCTATTAAATCCACGTTATCAAAATAATCAACTTGCGAATTATCTCAAGTAGATATTTAGATGATCAATCCAGGAGACTTAAAATTTCGTGAAAATCATGTATGTGGATTTAATTAAAAATCAAATACTAAATTCACTCTACGAATTATTTCAGGCACAAGACATCTCCATTTTGGACGAAATTTGGACATTAAGTTAAGCAAACTTCAAGGCATCACATATAATTTTTTTTGGAATTTTTAGATCAACCGTATGTGAGATATAATTTTAAGAGCACGGAATGGGTAAAATATGCTGAATTTCAGTTAACCATTTTTAATTAATTACCCATGAGTCACAAAAATATAAACAAATAGTCAAATTGTAGACAATTAGTTGCTCATCACAAAAACATTTTTCATTGAATAAAAAGGTGCCATATTGATGTCCAAATTTAATGTCAAACGCAAGGGTATCTTTGCAAATAGAGAAACTAAAATTACAAGCAACTTATGCACAGGGACTGTTATGAAATTACTGAAACATGAAATAAATAAATTGCAATTTTTACATTAAAAAAAACCAAAAAGCCATTTCTTCTTCGTCAAGACGAACCCAAAAGGGAAGGAGGCGAAGGCGGGCACGCGGCCGCAAGGAAGGCGGTGCGGCAGCCGCGGTAGTCGGCGGCGGCCGCGCGGAGGTGGCGGTGGGCGGAGGTCGAGGCGGGGCCACGAACGGTGGCGAGGGGGCGGAGGCCGTGGCTGGTCGAAGGGGGCCACACGACCGGGCGGAACAACCGCGCACGGCGGTGGCGCGCGTGCGACGCGAGGAGAGCGGCGAGGCGAAGGGCCGCACGGCCTGGAGCAGCAGCTGGAGGGGCCGCGCGCGGCCCGCCGGCGGTGATGGCGGCTGAGGGAAAGGGGGGCGGCGGCGGTGGGCGGCACCCCCACCGCTGCTGCAGCTTCGTTTTTTTTGTTTTTTTTTTATTTTTTTATTTTTTTTGCTATTATAATTTACTGGAATAAAAGAATTGCTTTTTTTTGTTTTAAATTTTTTTATAATTTTTTTTAAACAGAAAACGGATGAATGCAATATGAACAAATACTTCTAATTTTTTTTGGTTTTGTTTCAACAAAGAAAAAATGAACAAAATGCAAAATGACAAGTATGAACAAATGCAAATATAGCGGTGGGTTGATCGTGATGATATGAAAATAAAAAAATGGGGATGTGATGTGATGGATAAAAAAAATAATGATGGTGATTTAAACGACAAGGAAACAAGATATTAGATAAAATAAAATCACGAGAGAAATGAGGAGGAATACTTACCTGATTCTTCGCCGGATTGGCGGAGCAGCTACGCTGAACTCCTGTTGTCGCCTCGATCCGATTGGCGAATTAAAAATCGGAGAAGCTACGTGAGCTCGACGGGGAACTCGTGACGCGGAGTGGAGCTCCGCGGATCTCACCTGAAGGAGGTCGTCGCTTGAGGACGATGCTTCGCCGCTGTCACCAACAAAACACTCCAAGCTCTCTCCTTATTCTATAAGAATGGTGGATGGGGAAAAAATGTGGATGTGGAGATGATTATAAAGAGATGAATAATGGGAGTTAGAGAGGTGGTGGTGTTGAATGAGAAGTTAGATTATTGGTGGAGTTGAATGGGAGGTTATATGAAGAATATGGAGTAGAATGGAGGTTGAAAGAAGACTTGGAGGTTAATGGAGAAAGGGAAGTTATTGTAGAGAATGTGATTAAATAAATAAAAATGGAATGGAATAAAGTAAGCTACTAAAAAGAGAAAATAAAATAAAGAGAAGAAAAAGAGTGGGGAATTTACAAAAAGAAGATATACAACATGTACATTTTTTTTTGTTTGCTTTTCTTTTTATATTTTTTTGTCTTTTTAATAGTAGCTATGTACAATAGGAAAATACAATAAAATAGTATAATCAAAATACAAGATCATAATGATTTTTTTGGATTTTTAGTAATTAAGAAAGATAAAATAAAAAAATGAAGAAAGAAAGAATATATACATAATATACAATGTACATCTAGGTCCCAAAACCCAACTTTTGCAAACGAGCTCTGATTTTAATGAAACCACTTCCGTTGGATAGATAATTTTCTAACTTGAACTATAAAAGTGAGTTTGGTGAATTTGGAGTTCATACGGAGCGGAAATTTAGCTTGGAAGTTGGTCTTTACGGCTTTTTCCCATTAGGATCTAGGAGCATTTATTTGAGATATAATTTGTTTTGTATTTTTGTATTTTCATGTACATTATTATGAACAAGTTAGAGAAAGAATTAGCCAAAAAGGAGTTGAAATGAAATTATTAAAAATACATGAAGTTTTGGATTATTTACATGTATAAAACTCCTTTATTTTTGCGGCTTTTTATGTGTAATTTATTTTGTACAATCTAATATACAATAATTAGTGTATTTTATTTACAAGAGTAATTTTGTTAATTTATGTATTTTATGGACATTTATTTAGGATTTTACTCGGGGATTTTGCTAAGATCAAGATATTAAGATGATGAATCGTGGATTCATCACCCCCCTATACTTAAACTTTGCTAGTCCTCGAGCAAATAAGGAATGAATAAGTTGGATTAACCCTGACTGTGCATGTGAATACAAGACTTGATCCGTTCAAAAACTCTCGGTTTTAGAGATCCTAAAAGTCTAAGCTGAACCAAGCTCTAGTCAAAAGGTACCCAATTCCACTAATCATCAGACTCTCTTTGTATACATATATAGTAGAGATATGACTTTAAGTGTTGATCGCAGTTACAAGAGTAGAGTCACAACGTCACCCAAGGTTCCAGTCCAATAGACTCTCCTATGGACCCGATCCTCAACACTAGGGAATAAATCATTTCTTGCATCCAATCCACCGTCTCTTTAGTTGTCAGACTTGAAAGTGTAGATGGAAGTCCAGTCGATGGAGGGCATAGGATTGTGTCTTTTCTTCTCTCCCTCTCATTGGAACAAGGATCCTCTCAAGTGCCTTATTACACAACGCATTTTTTTTGGTGTTGATCAGTGCGTCCGTCAAGAGAAGTTGGAGTCGTCTGCACTTGTTTTCCTGGGAGTACACCGGGGTGTGCCTTTTTTTAGTACCTATCGTACCTTCTACACTCAGACTTGTAGCATTTACGATGCAGAGCCCTTTTTTGGTGCAAGCCCGACTCCTGATCCTAATAGCGGTGGTCCAAGTGGACACTTTGAAATGGTTGGGAGCGCTCGCCTTTGGTGGAAGCTCTTTTGATAATTGACTTAGTGGAATGAGAGCTTTTCTTTGACATTTCATTGCTTTGTAGTATTGTGGCTAGCTCCACTGCTTTTACCAAGAGTTGGCGCACACTGATCAACATTTTTTTTATTTTATCACACCCTGGCACATAGGTAAATATCAAGAGATAGTACAAGAACCATGTTCTCATACTGGCTAAATGTGCTGACACTCAGGTTTCATGAAGCCTTCATTGATTTTATCCCATCCTCGAGCATCATTAAATCAAGTCCAAACTCAAATCCCTCATCCCAGTTCCTCAAGTGAAATTACAACTCATCTCATCATAACTGCAGTCGTGTATGTGAGGTGCTGATCATATTCTTTAAGGTAGAGACTAAGCATGCAATATAGCACACAAATCTTTCAAACTAGGGAAATGTGAATAATTAAGTCAAGGACCCTAATGACTAAGGCTGATTAACTCAAAATCTCAAGACCTCATAAACAAAGTGTTCTTGATCATCACTAGTCTTGTGTGAAAGTGAATTGTGTCAGGGATGAAACCAACTTATTAGTTAGTTTTTTTCTTTTTTTTAGTTTTAGTTTTTTTATGAATGTTTTTTTGTTGTTGTTTTTTTTAAGGAAAAAGTTTTTTTTCAAAAAGGGATTTTTTTTCTAACAAACAAAGGCAAAGAATTTTTTTTTTGAAAAAGATAGGTAAATAAGAAAATACTTTTTTTTG